>OX336389.2:417669666-418869666 GCA_946902985.2 Meconema thalassinum
GACCCGTCAAAAATGACTCCATTCTAAGAGGGCCCTTCCAAAGGGGCTAGTCAACAGGGACCAATCCAAAGGGACAAATCAACAGGGATCAATGAAAAGGGGCAAGCGCATCATGTAAGTCGTTGCGCGCCGCCGCCGTGGGAACATAGGTGTTTATCAGCAGTCTCCGGCAATGTTCGGGAGAGTAACCTTGAAAAGTAGCTGAAACTCGGTAGTCGAAAGCATAGCTTGACCCGTTTCTTACCTATATGACAAGGTTAGGTTAGGTAAATTTAGGTTATGTTAGGTGAGCAGAGGTTAAGTCTTAAAATATTCCCTCTCTTATGTGTTCAAAGGCGATTCACTCTGAACAGTCAGCCAAAACTTTAAATATGTATTTATCATTACATAACGAATTAAAGCAAACTTCGTTTTTTGTTCTGTTCAATGTAGGACAGAATATATGCATTAAATGATAGACTCAAGACAAAATGTTTTGATTGTTGACTTGCGTTATTGATAAATTGGTTTAATGTTAGGGGCAGTGCACACTTTCCATGTCGATAATTTATATAGGCTAGAAGGATGGTGTTGCAAACTTCTAATGTGTATTTCCAAATTTCATGCATAGTCTATTTCATAGAATTTTCCTCTAACTTAAAAGTTCATGCTGATTTTGTCTTTGTGTTTGACATTGCAACTACAATGGTTGATTGGATATTCTTTGTCAACTTTCAAATCATGTATTTCATGTCAGATATGTTGGAATTTTTGTTCATGTGTGAAGCTATCAAGTACCGATACCTAATTGGTTACACACAACTGTTTCATAATGGAAATCTGATGTCAGATATGTTGGAATTTTTGTTCATGTGTGAAGCTATCAAGTACCGATACCTAATTGGTTACACACAACTGTTTCATAATGAAAATCTTGATCTCTTGATTCATTGGAGAACTGTTTACGCTTGTCTGAACCAAGACTAACTGACTACTCACTGCTAAGGTTTAGAAATTACATTTACTCAAATCACATTCTGGTAAAAAAGATCATGACTACTATAAACTGCTACCACTCTTCCACCACTTTGTTAACACTTTTCCACCATTTGACTCTCACTTTTGCTCTTACTTTAAACTGCACATACTACAAACTATCATTTTTATTATCGAGTTAACTTTACTAGAGATTAGTTTATGCTCAACAGTCGACATGGAAGTATCAACGACTAGCTATGGTAAGCCATGTGCTTACTATAAAGGATATGCATATATTGTAAAACGAACTAATAAAAATGGAACTGTTATTTGGTGCTGTTCGAAACAACGATCTAAAAAGTGTCGAGGAATGATTAAACAAAAGGCTCCAACATACTTATTTCAATCGATCATCATTGTAAATCTCAAAATAATACTCATTTAAATGGACAAAATACTCTAACCAAGGTAAAAAAGCAAGACCAAGAAAAAAATAGTGTGGCTCAAGATAGTGCTTTGTTTGTTAAAGAGCATTTATTATCTCCTGAAAAAGACATGTTAGGACAGTCGTTAACGTCTAAGAAACCTCTAACACTATCAAAGACAACACAAACTATGCCAAAGGTTGTTGCATTGCAAGATGAACAAAAAGGATTAGATAGTAATAGTGATGATGATTATATTGATGATAATTATATTGATGATGATAACCATGATGATGATGATGATTATGATGATGATGATGATGAGGATGATAATGGTTTACACCCAAAAAAATCATTTGTTAAATTTGTTTACTGGAACAATCCCAATAAGCTAATCCGGCGGCTTCAGTACTTGCATACCTGTATACAGGCTGGTCATACTAAATATGAGGAAGAACTTTTGGATATAGAAAATGAGCTTCGTGATGCTAAAATTATAGTGTAATGAATCCATGTAACCGCTTAAACTATTTCTTAACAATACATGTAATATTTTCTACCACTTTGCTACCACTTTTCTAGTTTGCTACCACTTTTCTACCACTTTGCTACCACTTTTCTACTACTTTTCTACCACTTTTCTACCACTTTTCTAGTTTGCTACCACTTTGCTACCACTTTGCTACCACTTTTCTACCACTTTGCTACCACTTTTCTACTACTTTTCTACCACTTTTCTACCACTTTGCTACCACTTTTCTACCACTATGTTACCAATTGTCTACCACTTGTCTACCACTTTGCTACCACGTTTCTACCACTTTTCTATCACTTTTAACTGTACATATTAAATATAAAAGCCAACGCTAAATAATTCTATTACCAAAACAGAGATAACCTTTGTAGTGTGCAAATCATACTAACAGGTTAGTTACTACTAAGGAACTTACTACAACTAATCGAGGTAAACAACGTGTACTCTATAAAGGCTACTCTTATAACTATAGACGACAAAATGTAAAATGAATAATATTCTGGCGATGCTCAAAACAGAGGTCAACAAGATGTCGAGGCAATATGAAAAGTAGAAATGGTGTGGTTTTAAGTGTGAGTGTTCATCAATGTAGTGCTCCAGACAAAACACTGATGGTGTTGGCAAAAAATCATCAGAATTCTAATAAGTTAGTACAAGAGAAAGATGTTGCTACTCAAAATAGTGCATTGATTGTTGAGCAACGTTTAACCCCTGTTGTAAAAGTTATGTTGTATCCATCTTCCACGCCTCAAGAGTCATCAACATCACAGACTATGCAAGAGGTAGTGTTGTTGTTGTTTTAAGGGGCTGAACTACAAAGTCATCTGCCTTGTTATGCAAGTGGATCGAAAAGGACTAGATAGTAATAGACAAAAGAGAGTTGTAGTTTGTATATAACTATTGTACAAGTACTTACATTAAATAAATAAAAAAGTGTATGGGTATTGTCTGTTTTTCTTCATTGCTATCCCTATGTCTCACTATTAATGCAATTGTTAACCATCAACAGTCTCTGACTATGTTCGCAAAGAGAGTGACCTTAAACAATACACTATATCTATGGTTTGTGTACCGAGTACACAATAATACAGTGTGGTCAAGTCATGTTGAGGCAATAGTTATATCAGGTAAGGTATTCGAACCCTTGCTTTCTTGTACAGAAAATTTGAACTTAAGTCAAACACCATAACCACTCGGTCAACCTGACAGTTACTAATTTAATTATTTTTGTGGACTTGAGTGTTTATAAAACTATTTCCAGTATACATTGACTAAACCACTTGTTTGTTTTGAAATATAGATTTTGTTTTGTTTGACCATAACATTGCAGTTATGAGTCTTGTGAACTGGGTGTTTAATATAGGGTTAAAGGCATTTTAAAATAATTTTAGAACAGCTCTTAGGTATCGTGTCATGGGTTTTAGTAATGCATTACTGTTCGTTGACTAACATTTACCGTTACACAACATTATTTTGGTGAGCTCTACATGTTGTTGTTTGAGTCGTCAGTCTTTTGACTGGTTTGATGCAGATCTCCATGCCTCCCTGCCCCGAGCGAAACGTCTCATCTCTATATAACTACCACACCCTACATTCAAGGCTATCTGTTTAACATATTATAACCTTGGATCCCCCCTACAAGCTCTTGGGTTCAATTCCTAGATTTAACAAAAACTTTTAAAAGTGTTATGACAACAAAAACTAGTCTACTCAGTCTCGAGTGGTCCAAATAAGTAGAGAGGGTTTGATTCACACCTCAACCATAGAGCACCATGTTCTTTTTTTATATAATGATCGTCATTTGTTCAATTTCACATTTCACACATTGCAATTTGTCAATTTTCCATTTGCATTTTTTAAAATGACAGTTTGATGTTTTTCAATTTCATGATATGGAAACATGGATTTTTCCATTTTCATATTTACACATTTGTCAATTTCCCATTTGCATATATTTTCTTAAATGTCCGTTTAAGGTTTTTAAATTTTGTCTATATGGAAACATGGCTTTTCCAATTTGCTGTTTACAAATTTTTTATATATTTATTTTGTGTGTATGTTGAAAAACGATATTTCCAAAACAAGATTTTTATTTTTCATTTTATGATTTTGTAAATGATCTTAATGTGAGTGCTTGACCATGGCAATAATACAGTCTATCTATATGTTAGCGGAACCATAGAGGCTTATTACTACTGCAAGTAAGAATGTTTTACAAAAAACGACTATCTACCACTACATTTGAAAAACAAAACGATTGAAAAAAATCTATTTTCCATTCATATATGAGTGCTAATTCTCCCTCCCCCCACCCTACCTCACCGTATTTTCTCTGGTCAAACAACCAATGCTACCCACACACACACACACACACACACACAAGCTTTCTATCTCTCTTTATATATATGTTTTCTCTTGTCCACGAGATAAAAATTATGGTTGCTGGATTGTATCCTGCACTGTTTATGCGACATACCTTTGCCAGTTCATAAAACCGTTAGGTATTTCTCTACACATAGCGATTTTACCACTGCTTTTGCTTGTTTGGCTTTCTTGCAGTCTGGTATGTGATAGGAAGCATTAACTGTATGTCAAACCCAGTCCACGTTCGTATTTGTAATCTATGTAATAATTTGAAAAGAGACAAATGTAATCAGTTTTAAACATTATCTCTGCTTTTATTTGATTGTTTATGACATGCATATTAACCAAAAATCAAACCCTAGTCTACCTTAGTGAAAGGCTAACAGTTTAACCACTGCGTCACCATACCCTTTTTCTAAGTTTGATTCGTTCTAGGCCTTAGAGCTAGAAATCGAGTTAAGATCTCCAGTGAAAGAGGCACATGTGCTCACTACTATAGCACGTAATGTTTAGCTGATAACATTAGACAACCGAAAATGATTGTATTTCTGTTAGCCAAGCATTTCTGTCATTTACCTACTGTGTGAGCTCTGCCAGCAAGACAGTTTAGTTTAGAACAAGTGTGTGTGAGTGTGTGTATAGATTATTAGCCTCAGGTATTTAAAGCTTGTTGTGTGTGGCGATCATCTTGTCCCAGTAACCACTGAGCAAGTTTTAACAGTCAACCCATAATAACTGCATAGGATAGTTGTGTGTGGTTCATGTACTTGTGTGTGTGTGTGTGCATTAGCATCATGCACTAGCTTTACCTTACCCTCTATAGGTAGAGCGTTATCCCTTTCCTTTCTGACATTACCAATGCCCACATTCAACCACAAGTTTTACACTTAAACCATTGGCTTGTTTTTGATTAAGTTTGGTTCGGTTTGGTTGGATTTGATTCAGCTTGGTTCAGTTTAGTTCAATGTAGTCACTATTTTGGATTTTAGATATCCTATTTAACCAATCAATTAAAGATTGACTACTCTTATTTCTTGAATCGATTAATCAGATTTTGTATACACCATTTGTCATTTATTATCCCATACCTACAACCTATAATCTCTCTGTACTGCAATTTGATCTGAAAACAAGTTCCAATGGTGAAAGATTTGTCAGTCACCATACATGTAGCCTACAATAATTATTTCACTACCTAGCTATGTTTCATCACTCACTGTAAACATTTCACATGTTCATATCCGATTATAAGTTTATAAAATCTCAGGTCGATGACCTTGATGTATTGGGTATTTTTGGGTAAATTCATTAGCCATGGGAAAGGGTTGACCATTCTAAGTCCTATGACACCTCACATGTTGATATCCGATTATTAGTTTATAAAATCTCAGGTCAATGACCTTGCTGTTTTGAATTTTTGAGGTAAATTCATTGGTCATGGGAAAGGGTTAACCATTCGTAGTCCTATGACACCTCACTTGACCCTCTCTACTGATAAGTTTATAAAATCTTAGGTCAATGACCTTGCTGTTTTGGGTATTTTGGGTAAATTCGTTGGTCATGGAAAAGGGTTGGCCATCCTGAGTCTTGTGACACCTCACTTGTCCCTCTCTGATTATTAGTTGATACAATCTTAGGTTAATGACCTTGCTGTTTTTTTTGGTAAATTCATTGGTCATGGGGAGGGGTTGGCCATTTTAAGTCCTATGACACCTCACTCGACCCTCTGTGATTATTAGTTAGCGAGATATTAACGAAAGTGCAGTTAGGCCCTTTTGACAAAAAAATGAATAATACATTCAAAAACAGGGCGTCACCACAAGTCCAACCACCCCTCATAGAAGTTCCTAGCTTTCTTAGTTCATAAGATATTAAAAAGCCGATGACCTATTAGTTTTTGGATCTTTGGTTAATTTGTAAAAAAAAACGTATCTATAAATCATTATTCAAAAAGCCCGCCCTCTTACAAAAACCCCAATTGCGCATTCGTAAAACAAAAAACAAAAATGATAAATCATAGCGGCATTCAGTTGTATGCATGCACTTTATGTGGAACGAGTTTAATTTCATATTGGTATACAAACTCCCACATGTTGCACATGGAAAGCGACTTTTACCTAAAAATTATTATTTCACCCCCTAGTAGGGGTAGATTTTATTTTTGAGTGGAAATAAGCTATCCATAGGAAAGGGGTTGTCTGCCGGAGTAATTTGACTACTCGTACATGTCTCTAGCCTTATTCCCACCACTGCCAAAACAGGTTGTGACTTGTTAGCTCTTATCGTGCACGTGCACATGTGAACACCTGTGTGTTAGATCATATTACAAATGAACTCGCATTTTCTCCCGTATGAATCAAAACAGGATGTGACTTGTTTCACAAGGAGAATGCTAATAATGACATCTCACACGTGTTCACATGTATTTCATCTCTTTCCTTTCATATCATTATCACATTATAGTAGTGGGGGTTGGTGAACAACGTCAGTTCAACACACACAAATGTAGTTAGGCCCTTTGACATAATTTAAATAAATTCATGAGCCAGTCCATAGGGACCAGGCCAAAGGGACCGGTCCAAAGGGATCAGTCCAAAGGGACAAGGACTCGTCCACAAGGACTTGTCCACAAGGACCTGTCCACAAGGACCCGACAACAATGACTCGTCAAAAATGACCCGTCCACAGGGATCTGTCAACAGGGACCTGTCCACAAGGACCTGTCAACAAGGACCCGTTAGGTTGAGTTAGGTTACACTACAGCCACCATTTTAAAAAAAGCCCGCCCTCTTACCAAACCTATGAGTGGACATGTGTAAAAACAAAAAACTAGCATGTTAATTCATAGTGGCTTTCCACCAAACATATGCACTTTATGTGGAACAACGTTTAAATCCATATCGGCATTCAAACTCTCACATGTTGCAATTGGTAACAGAGATTCTCTAAAAAATTACAATTTCACCCCCTAGTAGGGGTAGGTTTTACTTTTGGGGTTGAAGTATGTTGTCCAATGGAAAGGGGGTGTCAGCCCGAGTTCAATGACACCTCATTCGTCAAAATCCGACCACGGGTTCGAGAGATATCGCAGCACTCCATCTTGTGTGGAGGGTGTGGAGGTGGAGGGCCTTGAACTGTTACAAATACACTACTCATGCTGTTATTTCACTCCATCGATATATGTCCCAATTGCATTAAAGCCTTAGCCTTCCATCTCAACTTCTGTTATAATCATTGAAAGCACTGCCATATTATAATGTTCCATGGTAGAATGTATCGTTGTATCACCAAACGTATTCTCCAATATCACGGTTGCGATATACGTGTCAGCCGTAGTGTACAATGTGGAAATTTAAAAGTGCCTCTCAGGTGGCGAGAAAATCACTTTTGTCTGCAGTCTTAAAATGCCAATATCTTTCAAATTATAACTGTGAAATTGTTCAAATCTTCTACACACCTCAATGTTGTACTGCCCAATTGAATTATAATAAAGGCAGAAATTAACTCTTGATATCTTATCTGGTAGAAACGTTAATGTGAGCGTTTCAACTTCACCTAGTTTCAAACAGCGTAAAATGGAACTGCTCCGTGTTCGTTCGATGCGCCGGGCTTTAACCACACGCTAAAGACAACTTGCTTCACTTATTCACTCGAAAATGACTCTATGACATCAAAAATATATATGCGGTATCTGCGGTATGAGAGATATGAGAGATATGAGAGCTCCTCTATCCTGTGCACGACCTTTTATCAACTTCTTAAGGGGCGTATCCATCCCTTCCATAGCCTGTTGCTCCGTCATCGCTAGAAGTTTTAACTTTGGCTATACTTGACGGATTTTCAAATTTCAAAAACTCAAAATTAATTTCTTCAAAATTCCAAATCAGTGCCATAACTGAAAATAGTTTTCCACAATTCTGCATGCCAAAAGTAATTAAATATCGTAGTTTCAGCAATCTCCGTCTTCCTTCCAAACTATCGTTCATTGGTTCGAGTCTCTCCTCCAATAGCGTAACTTCTTCCTTAGCACAATACCTTGTTTCCTGCGACTGCGTCGTAAATCTAAGATCTTTCTCGAACAAACTCATGACGTCACCAAGTATCTCAGCTCAACCAGCCTACTTGCATGAATTCTACGTCATCCGTGCCTACGTCATGAATATACACGTCACAACTATGACATTCATAACTTTATTCATTTATGCCAATACAGCCATCGTGGTCTCAATATAATTCAATTTACGGGGGCATTCTCCCTTCACCACGTTTTAAAACAGTTGCAAATTGTTTTTAAACTCTGTGTTATAAATATCTCAATTCACTTGAACACGAAATTGAATTATTATTGGCTTACTCTTGGATAATATTTCTTCAAGTTCCCAGCATTGAACTTGCCATAAACGACATTATTCTCATCATCGTAGAGTTCATAACAGTTGTTTCCATAGGCATTCGTAATTCTGAACGGACCCATGAACACTATTCCAAACTTGGGATAGATTTTCTTACTCACATCAGCCTTGTCAGGTCTGCGTAATAATACCAGATTTCCAATTTCTAAGGGAGCACCAAAACGTTTTCCAGCTACTCTTTTCAGTCGTTTTTGTGCTGCTTTCTGGAGTTGTTCCTTCGCTCTGTCTATTCTCTGCTGCCTTCCTAAATCGGGATCTCTAGGAACGTGGTTAAAAAGATTGTCCCACGGCCTTTCTGGGTTTCTTCCTAGATGAAGTCTCATTGGCACCTCTCCTGTGCTCTCCTGCACTGTAGAATTTAGACATTCCTCAATAAGGGGTACAAATCTCACCCAACCAGAATGATCATTCGGACAGAAAATTCGACAGAATTTCGAAAATTCAGCCATATATCTTTCTGAAGAATTCGATTCCGGATAACGCACGCTTGAAAATATGTGCTTAATACCAAGCCTTTCCATATCTGCAGCAAATTCTAAGGACGTAAACTGAGCTCCATGATCCGAAAGTAGATATTCTGGTTTACCAGCTTTTGGAAATACAGCATGTTCCAGTCTGTTAACAACGTTCCTCGTGTTAGCTTTTTGCATGGGACTCATTGTAACAAATTTTGAGAAGACATCCACGGTAACCAACAGATACTGATTACCCTGGTATCCCTTCGGACAAGGACCAAATATGTCTGTCGCCATGAGTTCATTTGGTTTAGAGGGAATCATAGCCTTAGGTTTTCCTTTTAATAGAGCGGAAGCATACTTTGCTCTTTGACATTTATCACATGAACGAATGACATTAGCAATGCTGGAACGCATGTTAGTCCAAATAAACCTCTCTTTAAGAGTATCAAGAGTTTTATCTAAACCCGCATGTCCAGTTGCGTGATGAGCTACCCACACTAAATTGACAACAAGTTTAGGTGGCACGACTATTCGAAGCTTTGTATGCGCAGAGTCAGCATACTTACATACGATGTCTCCACTCAAGACAAAGTGTCGTGAATCTCTCTGTGTAGCTGCATAATCAACATCAGTATTGTCCATGTAACCCTTAAGGAACCTGTACATTTTCCTGATTGGAGCGTGTCTCTTCTGTGACACACCGATTCGGGCTAACCTCCTAACGGTCTCTTGATCTTGCTGCTCCAATTGTACATGGTGTATCTGCACATTTTTGATAGGGTTACGTGATAAAGCATCAGCCAGTAAGTTATCTTTCCCAGGCTGATGGACGATAGTGGCGTTAAACTGTTGGGTGAACAAAGCCCAACGTGTCAATCTATCACTAGACATATCAGTTTGCAGCATAAACTGAAGTGCTTTGTGATCTGTAATAATGATAACCTTGTGTCCCAGCAACATTTTTCCAAGCTTGCAAAGCTGTTACAAAAGCTAACGCTTCTAGTTCTGTCGTAAAGTAGTTTTCCTCGTGTTTCTTTAACTTCCGACTAGTGAACGCAATGTAGTGCTTGTTGCCTGCCTCGTCTTTTTGGTATAAGACTGCACTAATGCCTATTCTTGATGCATCAGACTCTATATAGAACACCTTCTCAAAGTCTGGGTACTCCAGTTTGACGTTGTTTCTGAGCATCTCCTTTGCTTTCTCAAAAGCCTCGTCTGCTGCGGTACTCCATTTCCATCTATTATTCTTCTTGAGTAAATCATACAGAGGAGCCATAATTTCAGAGTATCTCGGACAGTGGCTGCTAATGAATTGGCATGCGCCTACAAATTCTCTGACTTGTTTCACCTTAGTTGGCTTTGGGAATCTAGTGATTGCATCTACTTTCTGCATGTTTGGATGATATCCATCCTTATCAATAGTATGCCCCAAGTAATTGATCTCCTTCTTCAAGAATTTACATTTTCCAAAATTGACCTTGATATTGGCCTCCCTTAAATTTTCAAACAGCTTTCTCAAATGCACTAAATGTTCTGCGGCGTTGGGTGAAGATACAATTAAATCGTCAATGTAGCAGATTACATTCTCCTTTACTTCGTCAGTGAGCTTGCTATCAAGTGCTCGAATAAGTGCTGGTCCACTGTTGACCATTCCAAAAGGCATTCTCACAAAGACCCATGACGTCTGGTCAAATAAGAATCCAGTGTACTGCATACTTTCTTCCTCCAGTTGAACTTGGTAAAACGAAGATGTCAAGTCAAGAACACTGAAACATGCTCTTCCTTTGAACTTTCTAAGCAGATCTCTAATCTTAGGTGGTCGGTCATTTTCTGGAAGAATCTTCAAGTTGATGGTCCGAGCATCGAGACAAAGACGTATCTGACCATTACTTTTCTTGACTACAGTGATGGGGTTTATGTAAGACGACGCCTGTTTTTTAATAATCCCGTCTACCTCCATTTTTCTGATCAACCCTCGTACTTCTTGATAGTACTTCTCAGGTATGGGGTATATTCTCTTTTGGTAAGGGGTTTCATCGGTCAGCCTTATCTTATACTTATAGTCTTTAATCAATCCAGGCTTTTCATCAAAAATATCTTGGAATTCCTTTATCAAATCCTCAAATTCCCCCTGAATTTCTTCAAATCCTTCAGTTTTTCTACTGGGTATTTCTGTTAAATTCTCCACTTCATTAATAATGGTATTTAAAATTTCTTCCCTAAGGTCTATCTCCAGACTGGTTTTCACGTCCTGTTCTTCGATCTCTTCTGTGATCATGTACCCATCATTAAAGCTAATACTTCTATTCTTCATATCAATAATGGCCCCAACTTTCGATATAAAATCGATTCCTAGCACAATATCGAAATGGATCTTGTTCACCACAATAAAGATCTGTTCATAATTCCTTCCATTAATTTCAAAGTTCAACAGCACTTGGATCTTGCATTTCACTGCCTTGTCTTGGAAAATTCCTCTCACTTTGACGGTAGAAACTGGTAAAACTGTCATGTTTTCTCCTTTTAACAGACTTTGATAGCATTCATCAGAAATGATCGAAATAATTGCACCAGTATCCATAAGAGCTTTATACTGTTGGCCATCTATCAGTACAGAAATAATAGGTAAGGCACATGGTCTTTCCTCTTTGACGATTCCCCTCTCTTCTAATAAATCCTCATCAGTTACTTCGTAAATTTCATTAATGGTAATCAGGTGTGGTGTGGCAATGTATTCATGGTTTCTCACTGTCGTTGAGAAATCGGCGGTTTTTTTTGTGTTACCAATCTCAAAGTTCCCCTGCTGACTTGTAGAAGGACCAGGATCGATCACTACATCCTGTCTTTTCTTTTGGTTTTCAGCTTCCTTTTCTCGTAATTCCTTCAGATACTGCTGACTTTCTTTCTCTCTTTCTTGATACTTGTCGGGTGTCATAACCTGACCTTGAGAATTCTGATTCTGATTCTGGTACTGGTTATTTCTATTGTAGTTTCTATTGTAACCATTGTTGTAGTATCTACCTCTTCCGTTGTTATAATTCCCTCTATTATTATTCCAGCCTCGTCTTTGCTGATATGGACGGTAACCTTGGGACCTGTTGTTGCGGAAATAATGATTCCTGTGAGGACCTACATTTTCAGTTTTTTCTTCATCAGGCTTATCAGTTTGCTGCACTTGATCCATGTAGACTGTATTAACGTCTTTGAATTCGTGCCTCTGACCTTTTTGTACCAAATTTGGCATTGGACTCGTGTAGTCAAGCCTTCTCAACAATTCGTCCATACTGGTCAAATCTCTGATATTTGACGATATGATCAGTCTTCTTACCTCCACAGGCAGCATACGTGAAATCGCATCTATCAACTGCTCTGTTGACAATGGGGGTTGCAAAAATCTCAAGCGTGATAGCTGACTCGTGAAGAAATCAGCGTACCGTGTTGGAAGAGTACCTGAATACTTCCTCGAGTATACCTCAGCTCTTAATGAATTCTGAGCTTCTATTGACCAGAATCGTTTTATCAGTGCCTCTGCAAATTCGTCAAAATTGCTGAAAGTGTACCGAAATGCTCTAAACCATTCGAGGGGTCCTCCAGCTAGAAATCTTTCTACGATTCTCATCTCTCTCTCTCTAGGAATGTGGGCTTCAATGAAATAGTCTTTAAGGTTCCTGATATATTCAATCGGTGTGAGACTATCAGTGTTGCTAAATTTTTGAGGTTTGTCTTCAATGTTACGGATGACTGTCACATTTCTCGGATATGAATCCATATAATGTTTCCCACTATCACGATACTTCCATTCAGGTTCAATATTCCTATCTTCTTCTTCTTCCCTGAATCTGGATATACGTTCCTCAGGACTAATATCTCTCTCTTCTGTAGCGAGGTTACATCTTCTCACGTAATTTCTATCCTCTTCACCAGTCAATCCTTCTGTATCCTTGTCTGTGATTTCCGTGATGACTTTCCTAATCAATTCTTCCTTATAGGTTTCCATCATGCTAGCTTCTCCTAGTTTCAAATTCTGCAGTTTGCTCGTAGTTTCATTAACATCAGAGACAACCTTATGAATTTGTTCCTCTAACGCAGTTTTTAATGCTTGCACGTCCTGACCTATTTGAGTTCTATCCTCTACCTGCTTTTCGGATAGCGAATCCATCCTTACATTCAAGTCTTTCCTAATCTGAACTACTTCATTATTAATGTCTACTTGTGTACTGGCAAGTTTTCTTTCAATTCGCTCCTGAATCTGATCGGCATGTTCCCCACTTGACCTGTTCCATTCATCTTTCCAAACCGTTACATTTGCAGTTAACATTTCCGCGATATCTACTTCAATGTCTTCCTTAAGTAAACGATTATGATCTAATACTTGGGTTCTCATGACCTCTACATCGTATTTTAAACCAGCTAAAGAAGCTGTTGTCCTAACAGACTCGTCAACTAACCGAGTTGTTAATGCACTAATGTTAAGAGTACAAAGTGTTTTTGAAGTTTCAATTTCTTCCCTAACTTTGTTAACATCAGTTTGAACTTTAGCAATGTCTATAAAAACAGTATTGACTTCTACTTGTATCTTATTGATATCGCTTTGCATATCATTAACATCTGAATGAATATTATTGATGTCTACTTGAACATTTGACACATCAGTTCGAGCATTTCTAACCTCTTTTTGAACTTCCTCTACTTTGTCTTGTACAGTAGCAACATCATTCCTAACAACAATTACTTCAGCTCTAGCACATGAAATATCACCCCGGACATTGGCAACATCAAGATTCAACATAGTAAGATCTTTCTGTACCTTAGAAACATCAATTTTAACCTAAGAAACATCTTTATGCACATTGGACACGTCTGTGCGCATGTCAGTTACAGCATTCTCGATTCCCTGGGTACTGATCTGTAAACGCGACACATTAT
Source organism: Meconema thalassinum (assembly GCA_946902985.2). Classification (NCBI taxonomy): domain Eukaryota; kingdom Metazoa; phylum Arthropoda; class Insecta; order Orthoptera; family Tettigoniidae; genus Meconema; species Meconema thalassinum. The sequence goes on from OX336389.2 coordinate 417,683,744, forward strand.
TTTCTAAGTTTGCAGAACTGGTCTGAATAACTTTCAAATTTTCATCCATCCTAGTAGACAAATTACTAGCATTCTCCTTCATCATCTCCTGCATTCGACTAGTATTTCTAGCTTCCATCTCCCTCACACTTTCATCCAGCCTAATAGACATATTACTAGAGTTCTCCTCAATCATCTGCTTCATTCTACTAGCACTCCTAGCTTCCATCTCCTTCATATTGTTGGACATCTCCTCCAACATTTTCTTAATACTTTCATCTGCCATTTCAATAATATTTCAATAATAAACTGCTTTAGGGACATACATCAAACAGAGCAAAATAACAACATCTGAGCAACATTTTTCACCATATATAAGTTTGAGCAATTTTCTGTCTTAAATCTAACTTATAATTACCTTACAATTAACCTTCGTAGACACTTCATGTTGAAACAAACTCAAGCACATGTTCAAGTTTCTTTGGTTCATTTTAAAATATCCTAACACAAATAATTTACATTTATAATCCAAATAATTTAATTTTATCTTTAATATGACTAAACATGTCATAAGCCGGTCAAATAAAATAAGATTCCAGATCATAGGCGATTTTTCTAAGTTTCCAGCCTATTTAACCTCTCTCAAGTTGTATAAGATCTGATCTTTTCTGAGTGTAATTTTCCTAATACAACATAACATTTAATTCCTATATAATCACACTCTCAAATTCTACAATTGGCCTAGACATCGAACAAAGAATCAACCTCTTTATTTGAGTCTTCACAATCCCTTTGACATCGATAACTTGGTAATCCAATGTTATTCGAACACTCCACAAAAATTGCGGTGTCAATTCTACTGCAATAACTTGGTAATCCAATGTTATTCAAGCACTCGGAACTTCGATTGTGCCAATTCTACTGGCGTTCAACCTGGTAATCCAGTGTTGTCAATCGAGCCCCATACGTTGATTGCGCCAATCCTACTGTCCCCGTTATCCGGATAGTAGGCTGTCAGATATCCGCCCCCTCAATCGGATTGCCAATAATCAATCGCACCGGCACAGCTACATCAATGAAAATGGCACTGACAGATACTATCGAGATTAGAGCACAATAGTTAACAAGAAAATTATTGTGGAACACACCAAAATATACGGGGGTTCATACTTACCTTTACTTACCTTTTAAATTTATCTCGGGGACTGGGTTGTCAACTGGATCACTTAAAGTATGCCCACACAATAACCTCCACCATGATATTTAAAATGAACCATAACGAAGACGAGAAACTTTAAACTGCACAATAATTTATTTCACTTAAAGAATGATTTAACAAAAATAAAACAACAAAATCCACGTGGCAATCAGAAGTCATCGACCACATAACCATGTCCTCCTGTAGGACTTGTATACTCAACATACAATGTTTCAGCTTTCTCAAGCTCAAAATAACGTAATTATAATAATGCACTTGGAATGGAAACGGGATTTGGGACGAGACATATATCAATTGTTTTGCGTGTTTATACACATCACATTTTATTTATAGCCACAAGGCTATTATGGAAACGTCCTTGGCCTCTATAATACAGTTGTCCGGGCCAGCTGCGATGCACCTGCATCGTCAAAGTGGACTCACCCGTCCGTTCATCCCTAGCATATGCCAGTTACATCAGAGCTCAGCTCTCCTTCAAAACACGTAAATGTCCACATCTCAACTGAAATATTATCACGCAAATCTTTTAAATGCTCCATTCAAACTCCAGTGGAATACTCCAATAATCCCAAATCATGTTTAATTGGTCAAACCACTTGTTTAATTAGCGTTGTTTAGAGTATAAAAACAAAACTCCAAATGTTAATAACAAAAGTTCATTAATTATTTATAACAATAATAAATTGTTTATAACAATGTCAAACGACAATAGGAAAACTTATACACGCCTCTATTAATCCTTTTCATTTCAAATTATTATCAAAGATATTTACATAATTATTTACAATATTAATATTGTTTATATTATTTATACAAGAAATACATTAAACCACACGTTTATCCGGTTGATAATTACTCAAATCGTGTTGATATAATCGACCAATGAAGGTTAGTTATATTTAACTGTCAAATTCAGGTTTAATAAGGTTTAATAATTATTATAATATTTGTGACGGTAACCTCCATTCAAAATCTTTATCTCAAATTATTTAACACTCTTGTTAATTTTAACAGTATCTTCATATGAATAACTTTCAAAGAACCAGGACAATACATTCAGCGGAAAAATACTTCGCTCAAAACGCACAAAATTGCACAACAATTGGCCCAAAATTCATCATATATCTCAATATATATGGCATCAAAATCTTCCAAACTACATACAAAAACCTCCACTTATAAATTCATCAACTTCATTTATTACTGTGGGAACCTCCTTCATTATTCAAGGGCATTATTCATCAGCGACTATTACACGTCCACTGAACTAACGATTATACATCCATTGTTCCTCTTTAAAAATTCTTATATTCATCAATTGTATTAATGACTGTTATTATTTAACCTTCGTGGGTTTCATTCATGAATCGATATGAAGTAAAAATTTGCCAATCACAAATAAATTTAATAGCAAATACGATTAGACACTCCTCCCTGGTCTATCAAAATTGAGATTAATATCTTCAAAGTATCGCAGTATAAAAATACTATCTTCAATCAAAGTTCATCTAAACTGCATAAATAGTCGAATAGACTACAATTAGATTGTGGAATTCAAACATTATTGTTCCAATCTATAATTGAGAAAAACTCCTATCAAATGTTCATTACTATAATGTGTTCAATAAATCGTAATCAAAGTTCATATTTCATTAAATTGTCTATAATGCAATGATAAATGTCTATGTTGCAATCATGTTCATAAGACGACTAGTATTTCAAAGATCGTCGATAACGTAATAGATTTTAACGCTCTAAAATCTTTTAATTATTCTTCTTTCTTGAGGATGACAGAAAATTGGTCAAAGTAATTTACTGAATAGAATTACTTTAATAAAATGACACGCTGTCTGAATTCAAATCTGCCATAGCAAATCGTTAACTTTACAGTCAAATCGTGACTACAAAAATATGCAAATTACTGAAAGAATCTAAATTATCAGTCTCAACTGATCCAAAATTATTTAAGTATGCCAATGACATAACAATGTCTCAACAAAACGTAGAAAAAGGCATAAATCATCGAAGTGTACTGAGTACAAAAATATCAAGCAAGAAAATGGGGCAAAAATAAATGGGACAGAAAATATGGAAAAAAAACGGTTGCTCAGATATCGTTAAAATACTCGAATAATACAAGAAACGTTCACGACTACCTTATCTGTTGATTGAAGTTCTAGAGGAAAGTTTTCAAAGAAAACTGCTGTTGGTTCCATTTCACCAGCGTAAAGATGTGCTCCGACCTCGAACCTGGAATCAGCGTCCTCGGAGAATCGAACTGCTTCCTTCTCCGGAAATTGCACTGCTCCATGTATACGAAAGACATCCTTCTGGCAAAACTCTTCTTTGTGAGCCGGGTCCACCCTGGCCTCTCTTGAAAGTTCCCTGAAGTTCTGGTCGTAATTCGCCATGAAGTTTATTGTAGTTATTTCCGCAGAAATATTCATAATCGTGGAGTATGAAAATATTTCCACTGTCATTTGATATAATTCAGCGATGGATTCACGATGCATGAGTGTAGTTGGATGTTCACTACATGCTCGCTTTTGTAGAATGACGATTAACGAAGTTCCATGCTGTTATTTCACTCCATCGATATATGTCCCAATTGCATTAAAGCCTTAGCCTTCCATCTCAACTTCTGTTATAATCATTGAAAGCACTGCCATATTATAATGTTCCATGGTAGAATGTATCGTTGTATCACCAAACGTATTCTCCAATATCACGGTTGCGATATACGTGTCAGCCGTAGTGTATAATGTGGAAATTTAAAAGTGCCTCTCAGGTGGCGAGAAAATCACTTTTGTCTGCAGTCTTAAAATGCCAATATCTTTCAAATTATAACTGTGAAATTGTTCAAATCTTCTACACACCTCAATGTTGTACCGCCCAATTGAATTATAATAAAGGCAGAAGTTAACTCTTGATATCTTATCTGGTAGAAACGTTAATGTGAGCGTTTCAACTTCACCTAGTTTCAAACAGCGTAAAATGGAACTGCTCCGTGTTCGTTCGATGCGCCGGGCTTTAACCACACGCTAAAGACAACTTGCTTCACTTATTCACTCGAAAATGACTCTATGACATCAAAAATATATATGCGGTATCTGCGGTATGAGAGATATGAGAGATATGAGAGCTCCTCTATCCTGTGCACGACCTTTTATCAACTTCTTAAGGGGCGTATCCATCCCTTCCATAGCCTGTTGCTCCGTCATTGCTAGAAGTTTTAACTTTGGCTATACTTGACGGATTTTCAAATTTCAAAAACTCAAAATTAATTTCTTCAAAATTCCAAATCAATGCCATAACTGAAAATAGTTTTCCACAATTCTGCATGCCAAAAGTAATTAAATATCGTAGGTTCAGCAATCTCCGTCTTCCTTCCAAACTATCGTTCATTGGTTCGAGTCTCTCCTCCAATAGCGTAACTTCTTCCTTAGCACAATACCTTGTTTCCTGCGACTGCGTCGTAAATCTAAGATCTTTCTCGAACAAACTCATGACGTCACCAAGTATCTCAGCTCAACCAGCCTACTTGCATGAATTCTACGTCATCCGTGCCTACGTCATGAATATACACGTCACAACTATGACATTCATAACTTTATTCATTTATGCCAATACAGCCATCGTGGTCTCAATATAATTCAATTTACGGGGGCAGTACATCGCGTAACAGTTCCATCAGTATCTATGAAGTCTTGTTTGAATTCCTGAGCCAGAGCAATAAATTGGGCACTGGACACCTTTGGCATGGTAACATCTAGTAGCACACTCGTTTAGTAATGTAACAATGTGCTAACACCAGTTCACTTGCTAACTCATTGCAGCAATCACACAGCTCACTCTTGCACGTACTCACTCACTTGCTGTCCACGCTCTCTTATAACACCGCGACAATTACCAGAATGTTCTCATTCGTGCTGGAACTGAGGTGTCAGCGATTTCTAGTAGCTTCGAGCAGAACCCAGTCTCAATTCTCAGAACTACGCGGGTGCGGCTGCTGACATCTCTGCGTCACCAGCCTCTGCCTCCTTGCCAACAGATGACGTCTCTCATAGTAACAAACGCACATTCACGAACAGCAGGCTACTGATTCTGGTGGGATAGTATCATTGTCAATTACATTATTGCGGGCTACATTATAGCGATAAAGCGAGAGAAAGAGGTTTTGTCGAACATCGGCGTCTGCTATGCTCCAACGCCTTCCCATTCAGCGTGAGTTGCGTGCTAGGCAACGAACATCCCCTACTTGACGATCTTCCCGACAGTAGCATTGCTAGGCTGAACCGATTGTGAGCCTGTCCGAGCGCGCAATTTCGCTTATACTGTTTTGTCGCAAAATAAGCGCAACCTTGCAACATTTGCGTGTATTGCTTTAATTTTGGACACCAGTGTAAGTGTTGGTGTTAATGCGTTGGTATTTTGTATTACTTATAGTAATTACTGCATTTTCACTACGACTCCATAATTTTGTCATGCCCATGGAATATACAGACAGGTACGTTCATTTAATTTGAATACCAATCTTATGTTGTGCCGACGTAATCTCTGGAGTATCAACCTACTAGCGCTGCGAGTTAAGTGGTGGATCATTTTAGCACTCCTGCATGTTCGCTATTTGGAGTGAAGTGGGGAGGCGTTAGAGCATAGCCGAGGGCGGTGGTCGAACACACAAATATTTTCCTTTGTTGGAGGTGTGTTTCAACTCCGCTAGTAGGTTGATACTCCAGAGATTACGTCGGCACAACATAAGATTGGTATTTAAATTAAATGAACATACCTGTCTGTATATTCCATAGGCATGACAAAATTATGGAGTCGTAGTGAAAATGCTGTAATTACTGTAAGTAATACATAATACCAACGCATTAGCACCAACACTTAGCATACACTGGTGTCCAAAAGAGGTAGGCTTACTATTCGCACGTACACAGAAATCTGAGGAGACGTTAATTGAAAGTTAAACATTTTATATAGAAGAGAAATCTTATAGAATAAATTGGAATTGAACTTAAAAGAAAAAAAGGGTGGAAAAGGGGATTATGGGCATGGTTGGGGGGGGGGGGGGGGAGGGATAAAGGTCCCAAAAATGGGAAAAAGGTGCGTGAAAAATGCCTCTTTTCGCAACTAGAAACAAATTTCACACTGTGATGTCTATCCGAACAGCTTTAATATACCCTAAGAAAAAAAGGTGCACACCTAAAAATCCTAACCCTGGTTATAAGGAATATTTATACCATCCCGTCACTCACCGCATTCAAGACCAATCACAGAAGCAGGGTAAGTCATGTGATCAAGGGGGTTCCCCGTTCCCACCAGGGTTGCAATGGGCATAATTAATAAACATACGATCGGATTTCAGATCCACACACATCAATTAACTCTCCAATATGTAAGCTTCATTTTGAGCCTTTTCTCACATCTGGGAGTGAGATATTATTGAATTTTGCTAAAAATCCGCGTGCGCAAGTGAAAAGATATCTTTCCAGGAATATATATATACCTCCGCCAAGGAGTGAACACACACAGTTTTGTTGGAACAGGGGAAGCGATAGCTCTGAATTTTCTACGTGAAATTGTATGAGTAATACATACACAGTTTTTACAGGACAGTCGAGGCGCCGTGGTGCGCGAATTTACAGGTCTTTGTGACTGATACACAGTTTTGTCGGAAGCGGTAGCCTGTGCTGCTCTGTGCCCTGAATTTTATAAGAAAATTTTACAAATGAGTGAGAGACAGTTTTGATAATATACCAAGTTTGTCGAGGCCAGCTTTGGTAGCTGTGATAATTCATCCAAGTAGCATATATTGTAAGTAAGCGTGTGATAATAGCACAGGTTATTAGAGCCAGGTAGCACATGGACATTGAGTATTCATGGGTACACACTTGTATTGTAGAAATGTCGCTATTTTCATTCTACGTGTGATTTGCCAGTATAGTAGAAGTGCTAATTAAGGACTGTATTATTTCGAACAGTTAGGGACTAATGTCAATATTGTCCACAGTCAGTCCATTCGATAGGACTGTGCCGATCTGCATACGACTTATACATTAGGTTTGCCAGTATATTTTAAAAGTGAAGGAGCATTATTGTAATCTGTGAAGGGTGGGTATAATCTTCACAAGGTAGCACCTGTGCAATAAAGTGTAAAGATCTTCCGCTAGTGCAGTGCACTTGCATCACCTATAGGGAACAATCGGTACAGGTGTACGTGTGTAGGAAGTACTGCGAAATATTATGATACCCCATTTATTAACGTTAATTTGGTTTTTTTTACCTTGCCCACCCAAACCATGAAAAACGAAGTCTACTGAGATGGCTACCATTTGAGTAGGAGTTTGGTTTCAAGCTCATGTGATGTTGTTTACCATGGAGTAAATACAGGTCAGTGATCCACACAGTTTGAAGCCAGGAGTGCTGAATACAACCATGTTTATATACTATGTTAGTTGTTGTGTTTGGCCATGGTAGATTTGTGTATATAATTTTAGATTACGTTGAGACTTAGACCTGTTATTATGTCAATTAGTGTAGATTTGATAGGACGTGCCTATGTAAATATAAATAAGATGACGTATCACCGTATAGCTAGATGTTTTGATGTAACCCCTCATTCAACGATAATTTCAGTTATTCAACTTCATCTAGTATGAGCATGATGGAACATCTCCGATCTCCGTTTAAACGTATTTCGCAGACTGATTATTGAATATCAGCCGATACTAGACGGAGTAATCATTTTGCACACGAGATTATGCGCAGGCAAATGCCATTTATCGATAATGGAAACCCAAATCAACTTTCGATAGTTCATTCCGAGGTGGGCGATATCACGATATCACGTCAGACCATGACGAGATTGAATACTTTTCGGTTAGTTCAGGATATAACGGTTGTTAAAATGAAACATAAACATAACCTGAGGAACTCCCTAGCAACTGGACCTCAGCTCTACTTCACCCTCTTCATAAGAAGGGTGACCGAATGGATGTGAACAACTACCGTGGAATCTCTCTCCTTACAATACCATACAAGATCCTCTCAAAAGTCCTTCAAAATAGGGCAGAACAACAACTAGATTCCCAATTGGGAGAATATCAAGGAGGGTTCAGGAAAGGACGATCATGTGCTGAACAGATCATGAATCTTAAGTCTATTGTTTCATATCTAAAGCTTAGATCTAAAGATTTTGTGGTGACCTTCGTTGATTTCAAGAAGGCATACGACTCCATTGATCGATTCTCCCTATTTCAAATCCTGAAGGAACTGGGATTGGACAATAAAACAAGAAAAATCATTGAGAAGACCTTGACTAACACCACCTCCAGAGTGAAATTTAGGGGAGAAATTTCAGAAGCTTTTGGAATCAGAACCGGGGTAAGGCAGGGAGACGGATTATCACCTCTGCTTTTCAACTGCGCACTTGAGAAGGTCATCCGAGAATGGCGCAAAGAATTGAACAACAATGGGTTCGTAAATGGAGTCAGATTGGGCTACAAAAATCTGAATCTGACGGTTGATTGCCTAGCCTTCGCAGATGACCTTGCAATTTTTTCAGATTCCCTTGGCACGGCAGCAGTGCAGATCAAGCAACTCAGCACTCAAGCTGCAAAAGCAGGCCTTAAGATCTCCTTTGAGAAAACCTTGTTTATTACTAACATTAAACAAGCACCCAAGGAGCTAGACATAGGAGAGGGACGCATTAAGCAAACTCAATCATTCAAATATCTAGGAGAGTGGATAGAACCCAACACATCCGAGAAGGCTGCTTTCGAATCGCGCATCAGAAAAATGGAAATGGCATATCATCTAACAAAGGGTATTTACAACAAGAAATCAATATCCCTAAATGCCAAGCTAAGACACTATCAAACTGTCATCCGCCCAGAGGCTCTATATGCTGCAGAATGCCTTGAAATGCATAGGAAGGGACTTATGGAGAAACTAGAAGCTAAAGAAAGAAAGATTCTCAGGAAAATCTTGGGCCCTGTAAAAGAAAACGATGAATACAGGAGACGGCACAACCACGAGCTCTACACATGTGTAGAAAAAATAACTGATGTGATGAGAAAAAGAAGAATTTCATTTTATGGCCACATTTCACGAATGAGCTCTGTAAGGTTGACAAACAGGATCTTTACATACTTTCTAGAGAAGAAAACAAAGGGGGCATGGTTCACTGAAGTTGACAGAGATTTGAAAGAAATTGGGATTACAAGTGATGATGTACTGGAACGTGTAAAATTTAAGGTGAAACTTACAACTCACCGGAGTTTCCTAGAGAAACCTAAGCTCAAAACAGGCAAGAAGTGGACAGAAGAAAGGAAGCAACAACATGGAGAATTCATGCGGCAGTACTGGGCGAATGTTAAAGCTCAAAGCAGAAACCAGTTGAAATAACGTGGTCCTTAGTTGGCCGTAACGCAAGAAGAAGAAGAACCTGAGGTTTATAAATGAGCCCATATGCATTGGACAATATACCGGACACTATATCACAACGACAGCATAAAGATGGCAGTTCCATGGGATCTGCAGATATTCACCTTCACTGTTCAGCAACCTGTCAAAACGCTGAACAATTTTCTCTATGTTATTCTTCGTAAAGGAGGACTCTGGTTACTGATAAAACCACTCTTCCAAAACATGAAGGATTACTTGATCAGTGGTGAAGCATTCTTCATGAACATCTTTAATGGACTAAACACGTGGTAGTCGCAAGAAGAGAGATCTGGAATGTAAGAGTGATTTCAGTTAAGTCTTGTTTATTATTTTCAATTTATCTACCACTTGTTGGTTTTCGTAAATAAAAAGTCAACTGCCTAATCAGGTTTCTTAACACGTTATTTTTTATTTATTCACATAGGCCCATTTGTTTATTATTTATTAATTGCGTTACCTGATAATACGTTTTGTCTACATGTTCCGTGATCAAGTTTTGCAAAAAATGCATTTAAAAGTAGTTCCGATACGAACCAAAAAACCTTATTCCACTAATTAGACGTGCTTGAAACGCTGGTAGCACTGACATTAAAATATTTGCTTAAGATTTGGCTAATAGAGCAGTACAACAAGTTCGAAATTGTTTCCTTAAAGAGAATCTAAGATATTGAGAGTTTACGGCTCAAATGACCCAGTGAGAGTTATTAGGCAGTTGGTAGGACTGATAATATGCACAAGTATCTCTTGTGACATACACTATCCATACAAAATTTGGTAGAAATCCAGTGAATTTTATGGAAGTTACATGCAGTTCATCGTGGAGTACATAAAAATTCGTAGAATTAGTTAGGTAACACCGATACTGTGTATATGTGTGTTCCACAAAATTCATCTGCAATATTAAGACATTATAATGTATCGAGTTTCAAACTGCTTATATGAACAGATTCTACAATATTGAGTCTAGGGATGAAATGTTACTAGACAGTTAGTAGTCATGTGGACTCTTTAAATAGGCATTATTATGTCTGTGAAGACATACATTGAACGCGAAAAATTAGGTATAAATCCATAAATTAGTATGGCAGTTGCAAGCAGTTGAACATGGCACTTTATACGCAGGCATGCACTAACTTTGACTATTTACTCTAAATGTATCTAAATGACAAAGTTCTAAACTATACCTAGGTACATTGCACATAAAAATAATTTTGAAGAAATCCATTTTTTACTGCGGAAGTCACATGCAGTTAAACATTGAAAGTATCAATACGTGTGGAATCGTGTTGGCAATACTCTCATGTAAGGGTTACTAAAAATTATTCTGAAATTTTATGTCCTATACGTATGTCATGTTTAGAAATGTCGGCATGTATACTTTCCGATATATTGAGACGAGGGTTCAAACTTATGGAAAACATTTATCAACAGTTGGCAGAGCTGGAGGCCCTGAATTTATGCCTAGTTTTATCTCTTAAAGTACACTAAGCATATACTGAATTTGGTTGAAGTCCAATAGATAATATGGGCGCTACGTGCAGTTAAACATTAAACCTATCAGCACGCGTAAAATCATGTTGGGAACAGTGTCATGTATGGGCTGCTCGTAATTAATATGAAATATGATGATTTATACTGTATATGTACCAATTTTGGATGAAATCCATTCAATTGTATGGAGGTTACATGCAGTTAAACATTGAACTTATCAGGACGCGTAGAATCATGTTGGCAGCACTGTCATATATTGTTATTCAAACTTAATCCGAAATTTTATGTTCTATGCGTGTCCAAAATTTAGAACGGTTGTCCTGCACACTTCCTAATATATTGAAACTAGGTTTCTAAAGTATAGAGAGCATTTATCATCAGTTGGCAGCCCTGGTGACACTGATTATATGCCTAGTTTCAGCTCTTACGATACACAGTTCACGTATAACATTGGGTTGAAGTTCAATTTCCAGTGCCTTCCCTGCACCGTATTTTACAAGCCTTTTGTTCTTGGGAAGATACGGCATAATGTGTGTAATTGTTTTCGTTGTTAAAATTGAACCTATCAGCAGCGTAGAATCTCGTTGACAACACAGTCGTATGTGGACTGCCAAAAAATCATTTGATATGGCGTGTATGTGTGCCAATTTTGGAACGGTTCCCATGAATAAGAGTTCAATTTTCAATAATTATTTATCAGCAGATGGTAGCACTGACGTCATTCTTATATATGGCCTTGAGATATATATACACCGGTGTTACTAAAATAATTCTACGTACATTTATGTATTCCATGTTGAATGCATGTAACTTTCGAAACATCCAGCGGATTTCTACCAGATTGTTTAGATACAGTGTATGGCATAAGATATGATTATGCACATTCTCAGTCCTACCAACTACCGAATCACTCTCCATGGGCATTTGAGCCGTAGACTCTCAATATCTCAGAATCCATGTAAGGAAAAAATTTCGAACATATTGTGCTGCTTTATTATACCACAACATTTCAGTTATAATTTGGGCAAATCTTATACTGCGAGTGCTCGCAGCATTTTTAAAAGGTCTAATTAGGTGAATAGGGATTGAATATTATATCTTAAGAAAAGTAGGGTCTTTAGTTCATCACGGAACTACTTGTTTGTTTATGAAATCCACGTACAAAGTGATTTCAAACGTGGCATAACCTATTCCTGTTTGAATATACTCTCAAACGGTTTTCAGTAATTTGCACCCACATTGGGTTTTCTTTGATTTTTCGCCTTCTATTAATATTATCTTCCGTGCAAACCCCCAAATTACTTTTCTATGTTTTTTCTCTCTCTGTGCAGTCGATTTGTAGTTTTTTTTTGTGTGTTCTAGCGTACGAGTCACCTTTCATCCTGTTCAAAGTAAACATCAAGTATCTTCTTAGCACACCATTTGGCGACTCCCTGCTGAACTCACTAGTTCCTTGCGGCTTTCAACCGTTACTGAAGAATGCTTATAAATTCAGCTCATTTACTACACATGGCTTTCTAGACAACTATTCGGTGTCAAGACCAGCTCTTGAAAAAAGAAGACATTTTCTTGTAAAGGGTATTTGTTTTTTCTATGTTTGTATGTGCTACGTCATTCCACCTCTCCTACCTTCCCCTTTCGCTCGCCCCGTCGGTCTGGTGCTCTCTCGCCTGTCATTGCTCTGTGTTAGTGATGGGCAAAACTCTCGTTCGAGATACTCGAGACTGACGTCAGTTACTCTCGATGCATCTCGAGGCGTACGCAGTGATGAGCGTAATTCTCGTTCGAGATACTCGAGACTGACGTCAGTACTCTCGATGCATCTCGAGACATGCTCGAATCGACCTCAACGGTGGAACTATGTGTGTAGGCCGGTATTACACTTTTTTTTATTTAGTCAATTTACCCTTTAGGTTGGTGGATCCCACGGACTCAGCGAGGGAACTCACCACTACCGCCTCTATGGGCAGTGTCCTGGAGCTTGGAACATCTGGTCGGGATGGATACAACTGGGGATGGATAGGCGAGGAAGAGGAAAGGAGGCGGCCGTGGCCTTACAGTAGGTGCCATCCCGGCATTTGCCCGAAGACGAAGTGGGAAACCACTTCGAGGATGGCTGAAGGGGAATCGAACCCCCTCTACTCATTTGGGCCACCCGAGGCTGAGTAGACCCCGTTCCAGTCCTCGTACCACTTTTCAAATTTCGTGGCAGAGCCGGGAATCGAACCCAGGACCTCCGGGGCGGCAGCTAACCATGCTGACCGCTACGCTACGGAGGCGACATTACACTATCAAAGAAATTTTTCAAAGATCTTTGATAAAAGATCTTTTTATAAAATATATGACAGTGTAATGGGGAAATCTTTTATAAAAGGTGGTTTTATAAAGTTTATTTTATAAGATGTATGAGCACCATGCTATATTTGATGAAAGATTCAAACCAAAATGGCGGATCATAACAGTTGGAGTATTACCACAGCAAAGATGCTCATATCAGAGTGTGAAATGCATGAAATGTTACATAATATGTTACATTATGAATGTTATACAATGTAAAACATAAATAACAGATATAAAGTGTACGTAAAAATAGTCGAGGCTATAAGCACTGCACGCAAAGGACGCACATTTCAGGATATAAAGAAGAATTAAATAGTTAAATAGGCTGAAATAAGCCATGCATAGCAGTGTATTTTATATTATAATGTTTTTATTATAGGTAATTCGTCAATTTCACTTATGGTACTAAAATCGAGTGTAAATAAGCATTTTATCTTTACCGGTAGGTAACACATGTAACAACCGCGATAACCAAGTGGCTAGGGCGCTCTACTCCCATACGAGATGACCAAGGATCGCATTCCACTTATTGCCTACTTTTTATTTCGTATGTTTCAATTTTATTTGCTCGGGCAGTGGCTGTTTGGAACGTCATCATCATTCATTTCTTCATAATTCTTCTTCTTGCTGTCGTTTCGGCCATCTACGGACCACGCTATTTCAACTGCCCTTTTCCATGTCTTTGCGCGTGGGCCTTAACGTTCGCCCAGTATTCCCGCATTCGTTTCCTATGCTGTTCCTTCCTCGCTTCATTCCATGTCTTGCCAGTTTTTAGTTTTGGCTTTTCTTGGAATCCGTGATGTTCCTGGAGTTTCGACTTTAGTGGAACACGTTTCTGGATATCCTCATAATTATTAATAAGTAAATATAATTGTCACTTTTCAAGTCCTCGTTCACCAAGATTTTACTCGTGCGACCCATGGTTTAACCCATATACGTTCACCTTATCTTTTCGTTTCTTTTATATACCGGTATTGCCACCACGGAATTTCAACTACCATAATATAGTTAAGTGAACAAGGAACTGTCCTTCATACATTTTGATGAACTATGATAAAATATTTGATGTAGTGTAATGGTGTGATGATTGCTTTGTATAACTTTAAGAAAATATTTTATAAAATTTCTTTGACCTTACCGTGGCCAGGAGCGAACCTCCAAGCTTGGGGTTGGTAGACCGACACGATAACAATTCACCCACCGTGGCAAGCACAGTGATCAGCAGGCAAACAGACCACAGCCGAGGAACAGCACACCGCAAGTGCCTGACGTCACGATACAATATCGAGATAATTGAGAGCTCTGAATCATGCTTGCCATCACTATCTCGAGAGAGAAACCACATGCGCCTGACGTCGCATACAACGTCGAAATAGCATTTTTTAAAATAGCGTATGGCTTTTAGTTCCGGGAGTGTCCGAGGACATGTTCGGCTCGCCAGTTTTGTAGCTGCTTCGAGACGGACACCCAATGGGTGAGCTACAAGTACCGTTGGGGAGGGAAGTTGGAACGTAAGGGCGGAGAGTTGGAAGGTAGCGGCTGTGACCTATAGTTAGGGACCAACCCCGGCATTTGCCTGGAAGGAAGATGGGAAACCACAGAAGACCATCTTCAAGGTTGCCGGCTGGGGGATTCGAACCTCCTCGCCTCCCGGATGTGAGCGACTGCCAGCAGTCATGCAGTAACGACCACGGCTAACTCACCCGGTGAAATAGCATTACAAGTTACGGACTGCATCGGTTGCTCGGACTGGAACGAGAGCACTGCCTCACGCTTCCCATCACCACTACTTTGTGAAACGCCAGTAGATCACCAAGCTCCTTCACGAGGATCTTATACAGCCGCAGACATTTTGTGATAATGGAGTGATTTCGTGCACCAGCAAGCTAGCTAGCCAGCCAATCAGCATGACAACGATAAGTTAACCAAACAATTTTAAAATACATTTTATGGAGCTCTTTTAAAGTAATTCTCAAGCAACTTATTACTTTCAGTATCTTCTTGCTGGCAGGAATACTCGCTGTGGTTTTATTTCTAAATCTTGTCCATCGTGGGAGATCCTTTTGAAATATGAAGCATAGTTGACGGCTAGGCCTACGTGGGAATTTTCTAATGTGCTCTGTAAATGATTTAATTAAGCTCGTCGCCCCATTCAACAAGGTCAAAACTAGAAATTTCTCAAAGTATGCTATTCAAATTTGAGTCTGTGACGTCACATTGAAATTTACCTGTCTCCTTATCTAACAGTTTACGTACTCTGAAAAAATCAAGGGACCTTCTAGAAATTGCATTAATACTCAAAACTGAAATAACTTTGCAATATACAACCTCCCGATGGGAAAGTAATCCATAGAAGTAAACAGTGACTTTTCTCAACTCCGAAAGTATGCTCGTGTTCTAAAAGCTTTCAGTGCATCGAGCCATAAATAGTCTGGTTTCAGCTCGGTGTCACGCGCCAGCATATGCATAAACTGACAGTGAGAATATCCTGATCTCCTTTCTTCCCCATTTCATCCTACTAACAATCAACTACCGTACCGTATGTAATTTACGTAATCTGTGGTTTATATTTTTTGGTAATCTTGAGGTTCGACCCGAGGACGGCCTCCCCATTTTGAATTTATCATTGCGTGTAATTCTGTAAAGACTACGTTGTGTTATGACCCCACCCCCCCTAAGTCCAACTTATGTATAGTTGGAACTTCTAGAAACGTAAATTATTATTATAATTAACTATTCTTTAACTGTGAAGTATCTTTGTATGTTTTTTCCATTTTCTATATGGAATTTCCAATTTCTCAGAAGGACCTTCTGTGGCCAAGATTTAAGGATCAATAAAATCTTAACTATCTTAACCATAATATAGCTTTAATGAGTTTATCGGAGTACTCTTCTATGTGATATTCTTACTTGCTTCTTTTCGTTTATCCAATCTAGTCAATGTAATATTTTCAAGTTTTATACAAATAATATTTGAGCTTATTCTTTGTATGAGGCCAACTATTCATACAGGTACTTCGGTACAATGGTCTAAAGACTCCCTCACTCCTAAACTACAGTAAACGTACTTATTGTTGGCTATATCGTATACTAGCACTACTGTGCGCGCGTCTAATAACTCTCTTGTTCTTAAATGTTACATACTTATTGTATGCTCAACCACTCTATTTCGCAGTAACGACTATAATTGTGAATTTTACATGTTTAGCAATGGAATTGCATTGTCTCAGTCTTAGCAGCATAGCTACTAAACACTAAGCCGCGGCCACCCCCTTAAGGTATTTCACTGGCTCTGTTCATTATTATTACTCGAAGAGTATTCTAGATTATCTGCAAAGCTTATTACTATTCTCTCTAGTCTCTTTTTTCGCTTACGGGAGCAATTGTCGATGCTCCACGTTAACTTGAGCAAGTATTTCTTTTCTTTGTTGTGCTCAGAACAAAACTTTATTAAATGCAATTTTTGTCAAGTTTATTTATTCCACTATCCCTTTAGATTGTTAGATCTCTTTAGATGTTCGCTCAGCTAACTTCCTACCTAGGGTCATTGCAATCTACGTATCTTGATTGTTGTTTTTTTCTGAATCAAGACTTGGTTGGTTAATTCTTTCGCTAAATTTTTATTAGTGCCTTTCTGGTGAAGAATGTAGTATATTCCGAGCTCAACAATCATTCTCCTTTTGAGATTACTCCTAGTCATACATTATTTCTACTCTTAACCACGGCCGTCTCCTGGTCTTACGCAATGGTATTTGATGATTGCTCGGGTTATCAAAACCTACATTCAATAATTATTGAAGTTAGTTACCCCTTTCACTATTGTCAAACCTTACTTGGCTACAATTTGTACAGTAGATGCGCCACGTGAACGTTGTTGGCTGTTCCTTTTTTGCCTTTTTGTGCTTTTATCAATTTTTCTTCTTTGGATATTTGACATACTTTTCTAGTACAAAATTCCTATTTGTGCTAATAACTTTAAGCTTGATCATAACTGTGATCATAATAATAACAAACATTTGTAAATGGGCTACGAGCCCTCTCTTCCCTCACACTACTCTTTTTCAGGAAGTTCCCATCTTCTCACACTATTATCCACTATAGATTTCAGTACCCTTTTTATGTTTATATGTTTTGCCTATTCTTGTTAATAAATTATAATTATCTTGGGTTCTTCCCATCTACCATTTCTTTTGATTCACTCCTGAACTTGTTCCCAATGTTGTTGATTGAACTACTGTATCTTCGAATTGCTACAAAATGACATTTAAAATTGTTGAAATCGGTCGAGTACAAAAACTCTGGAAATAAACATTAACGTATGAAACTTCAGCGTCTACCACTTTCACTTTGGGCTTTCCGAGTCAACTGCCTCTTTAAGTCTGTTTTACAAAATGTACTCAGAAAAAGCTTGTGAACAACATAAAATTATATAAATCATTTAGAAATTATCGTTAACGTAGCCCTGGCCTTCATATAGCCTATAACAAAATCGCGTTTCCCACATTTCCTGCAGTGTTCACGAGTAAACTGCCACTATAAAATGTTGCTTGAAAAACACTCAACAATAGCTTTCAGAATAATTATAAATCATTCAGTCGCGTACAGTTGGTGTTGTATGAAGCCTTGGTCTTAATACGGTACGGTACATAAGAAGAAGGGTTTGTAAATAAACTGACACCGAAGGAAATTTTCGAAATTCCCCCATTAATATGTTTTGAACGACATGAAAATTATTTAAATATGTCAAGTAGTACTCCGGAAATAATCCTTTATGCCTGAAGCTTTGGCCATCATACATAAAGTACAATATTATTGTAATCAGTCCAATAGAACTGTACAAATTAGCGTTAACGTGTGAAGGATTGGCTTTCATACATAAGAAAATTGTATTTTCCTCCTTTTGGGTCGATTTATGAAGAAGAAACTAAAGATGATTCAAATCGGTCACGTGAAACTCGAGTAGTAAGCGTTGTAGTATAAAGGTTGAACCATGTCATGTTTCATGTCAGGATTATTATATGTTATTCCGTAACCTTCCTATTCCAGGGGCCGATAACCTAGAAGTTAGGCCCCTTAAAACAACAATTATCATCATCATCCTTCCTATTCTTTTCTTGCGGCCTGACTCTTTGATATTTTATTTCAATTGGCTGTTGAGTACTTGATTTTAATTTCATTAATTCTTTCTACATTTCCGTTGGTGTTTAATGTACTTAATCTTATCGGTTACCTGGTGCGCGCCTGTTTTCCAACTAGTAATGACTCACCCTATGTTTCGATCTATTACTCCTTTGGCTATCATGTAGCGCGCACGTTTTGCGAGGCTTGTCCTCGCATAGGAGGCTCCCAGTGCCTTCCCTGCACCGTATTTTACAAGCCTTTTGTACTTCATTTCGTTGATCTATGTTTTGTTCGAGTGCAGTCTATTATCACTGTTCCTTCCCTCATGTTTTTGAAATTGGTGATTGAGTACGCGCTTTCTCTTCGAACTTGGCTGTGGGCATCCTGTAAACTGGAGGCTTTGGTATGTGATTGGGGCACTGACACTCTGAGACGCTCGTATGTCTTTTGTAATGCTAGTCAGGCCTTTTTCCGTGATTGCAATATTTCTGCTGGGCATTACCCATGATTTGCGAGTCGTAACGCAACCAGGAGTACACACGGAAATGTGCTGACGCTTCACTACATTTCTTCGATTCTGTTTCTGCTCAAACAACGCTTTATAATATTGTATATTGTGTCCCTTCGTTGTGTGTGATTGCGATGTTCTCCCAAGTCATTTAATATAACTCTCCCTTTGATTGTTAATTGCTTTACTACACTCCTACTCTGTTCCATGGCTCACTTCTCTCCTGATATTTTCTTCCGCCCTTCAGGCATTTTATATTTCTTTAAATACCTAATGCGGAATCTCCATGTGTAGTTGTATTTTTGCCCAGCGCATGGTTTGACGTGATATACCTGAGGTACGTTATTATCTTTATGTTCGACTATGTCGAAATGTAAATATTATATGTCAGAAAACTGTATTATAATAAGGGTCATTATAACACTATTTTTAGCCTATTTTCATTTTATGAAAAAAAAAGGCTCATGAGATCACCCCTTTTCCGTGTGTGTGTGTCTATGTGTGTCCCCCTCTAATAACTTCTAAACGGCTGGAGCGATTTTAATGAAACTCCGTAAGGTCATAATACCATATCGGTCGACCCCGACCGTGCCCTTCAAGTTTTATTACGACTCCCCAATCCAACATGGCCGATGTGCGAAATATTTCACCAGCATTCAATATCTCCGAAACTATTACTGATATCACCCTGAAAGTTTGTACGGTGATAAAGGGCACAACTAGAAGATCACCTATGAGACTTTCAAAAACCTGGTCACTACAAAACCAACATGGCGGCTAAGCGAATTTGAGACTTTTCTCGCGATTTAACCATCCAATCGCAATGAAACTCGGTAAAGCAAATGTTTACACTCATTGTAATGCACTGGCATCTAGTTTTGTTCAATTGTTTTCATAACCCCAAGATGGCGGCTGTGCGAAATATTTCACCGGCATTCTATATCTTCGAAACTATTACTGATATCACCCTGAAATTTTGTACGGTGATGAAGGGCACCACTACAAGTTGATACATGGAAGTTTCAAAAATCTGTTAAGTACAAAACGAACATGGCGGCCAAGCGAAGTTGAAACATTTTAATGGAATTTTCTCGCGATTTTACCATTTGAGCGCAGTGAAATATGGTACAGTAAATGTTTATACATATTGTAATGCACTGGCATCTAATTTAGTTCAATTGTTTACATAACCTACATGGTGGCTGTGCGAAATTATATAATTAAGTTTTTATTTCATCTGTCGTAATCATGCGATCGAAGTGAAAAATTGAATAATGAACCTACGCAATAATTTTCATTTAATGGTACATAACTTTATGGCCTATACATATAACAATCCAACATGGCGGCCATCCGAAATATTTAGAAGGTCCTCAATATCTACGAATCTTTTACAGCCATCAAACTGAAATTTCATATGTTCATAGAGGCTATGAACATAAGTTCACCTTTAGGACTTTCAATAACCTGGTGAGCACAAATCCAGAATGGCGGCGACGCGAAGTATAAACATTTAAATGGACGTTTCTCGCGATTTAACCATCGGAGTGCAGTGAAACTTGGTAAATGCTTATACAAATGGTTATCCACTGGCATCTATTTTTTCAATTGTTTTCATAACCACAAGATGGAAGCTGTGTGAAATTTTAAAATCTCGTTTTTGATTTTTTGTGTCCTAATCTTGCGATTGAAGTTTGAATACTAAACGTATATAATAATCTTCATGCAATAGTACATAACTCTAAGAGCTACATATATAAAATCCAACATGGCGACCATCCGTAATTTTAGACGGTTCTCAATATCTACGAATCCATTACAGCAATGAAACTGATATTTTGTATGTTGATAGAGGCAATTAACATATATAGGATATATGAAAATAGGCTTTAGTTCTTCACGGAACTACTTGTTTATTATGAAACAGTTTCTCCCACCAATCAGAGCTCAAGAGACGGTTGTGTGACCAATTAGATAAGGATAGCATCGCACCTGCGCTGAGTTCCACGGCCTCCTAATTTAAATTTTACTGCGTGACTAGTGTCATAGTGGAGTAATCGAGGATGCCATGGTCAAATACAAGGTATTCTCTGCGTCCCATGCGCTCTGTTTAGTACATATAACTGGCGAAATCACGACAGATATTTATGAATATTTAAGTTCGAACATAAAAAAGTTATAATTATCTTCGAACATATACAGTCGTATGCAACTCACCTATATGCCTAATGGTAATTAAGACACTCGTATGGAAATTATAAAACTCGCTTCGCTCGTTTTATAAACATACTCGTATCTTAATTATTGCCATTAGAGGCCCGTTGCATAATGTACTTATACTATCTCAAAATCCTCTTTTGAATTACCTATTTCTTTCTCTCCTTACGTTCTATTGGGAACCCTCTTTGGGTGAGAACACGCTCCTCTCGGCATTTGTGGTTTATCTTTGTTCGGCTTCTTGGCCTTCTTCACCCAGATTAGCTTTCGTTACTTGGGACCAGCACGAAACTAAATCACGTTTCCATTGCATAATACCTTCGTGAAGACCAAGGAGATTTAAGTTGAGTGTCTTTCTGGAGTATGGTAAGTATCACACTGCTATATTCTGTTCTGTTAGTTTTATCAGTGTTCTGTTTTTCCCATGTAATGTTTTCCCCTACTATCTATACTTTCCTAACTTAACAAATACTAGTCTTGTTTCTGGAATTGTTTATCTCCAGGTCATTCGTAATACCTTTTCTTTCGTAACTTACCCTGTACGTGTTCCCCTTGATCACATTCGTGATATATCACGCTGTCCTTTTTTTTTTAAGGGACATAAAACCAATAACATTATTATTATCGCTTTCTTTTAGTATATTCTCTCTTTTTGTGACGGCCCAATTATACCGTCAAATTTTTTTTCTCCCGCAAAACCTCCGAATGATGATAATTGTATTCACTTATTATACTCAATTACATAAATACATTAAGTATTAAAAGTATCATTAGAAGCCTCCGTGGCTTAGGCGGCAGCACGCCGGCCTCTCACCGCTGGGTCCGTGGTTCAAATCCCGATCACTCCAAGTGAGATCTGTGCTGGACAAAACGGAGGCAGACAGGTTTTTCTCCGGGTACTCCGGTTTTCCCTGTCAAAATTTCATTCCAGCAACACTCTCCACTATCATTTCATTTCATCTGTCATTCATTTAATCATTGCCCCAGAGGAGTGCGTCAGGCCTCGGCAGCCGGCACATTTCATATCCTCGCCGCTAGATGGGGGCTTCATTCATTCCATTCCTGACCCGGTCGGAGACTGGAAGCAGGCTGTGGATTTTCATTCATTCAAACGTATCATTACATTTGTAAGACAATACCTTAAGAGTGTTACAGTTGTCTGGTCTTCTCCTGGTGCTATTTCAAACTGACCTGCATCATTGTCACTGCAGTCTGGCTATGTCGAGTCAACTACGTACTGATATCGCGTCAGGAGTTGGCAGTCGGGTTTGAACTGCATCGGTCTTCCCGCTCACTGCGTATCACGCACTCCAAAAACATTCAGTTGGTCACTACTTGCTTCACTCACTCAACACATTCGTTCATACAGTGGCTGAGTGTCGCCTGATGCAATGACAACCATTGGCATCCATTCTGGCACGTGGTCTTAGAGTTCTCGAACCTCCCTTGGCACTATTTATAGAGGTGCTTGCCACTACTCCTCACTCACTGCTCTCAATTCATTACAGCACCAATCGCTGCTACTCTACTCAGCATTACGTCGCTTGCCACTTCACTACAGCACCGCTACACCATGAGTTCTTTACTCTGACGCATCGCTCAAAAATGGCAAAAATAATAATTTCCGGCTGACATAGTCAGCAAACCGCATTTTAGACTGTGTCTATCTTCATTCATTCTTTGGGGCAGCAACAGTCTTCCCAACTGCTAGCTAACTTCAAGCGATTGGTGCTGTAATGAATTGAGAGCAGTGAGTGAGGAGTGGTGGCAAGCACAGGTGTCATATCTTCAAGAAAGAAGAAAGAAGATTTGGACTTCCTACCTATGGAATACATTTCCTGAGGCCACGGACGCCTCCTTCGGAAGGAACTGTCAATACATCACAACACGATTCATCGCTAGCTGGAAATTTTAAGTAGCTGGCTCTTCAAGAACTTCTCTTCAACTTTCTTTTAAAAGATAAGTTCATTTTATGACAATTCAAGTTTTACCATTGTCATACATCTTTTCATTCAGTCTTATAATTATTTTATTCAAGTGTATTTTATATTTAGAATTCAATTTCTATCCAGTCAGAAGCAAGCATTTCATTGGTCTCTCTTTAATCAGGGCTTCTGTAATCAGACCCTTCAATTTGTTACATTTACAATCTAGTCATTCCTTCTTCAAGCATTTATGTGCTTTCCCTTGTCTGCTATTATACCAATTTATAATTACTTTTACTTTTATGATTGCTTATATTCAACAATAAACATTGTTAACCCAATTTTTGATTTTCTGGTGATGCTTCCTTGCACCCATTTCCCACTTTACGTTCAGTCTAAATTCCTACTTACTGCTTTGCTATTTTGTCCAACCGCATGCTTGATGTGATCTCCCGTATGGGAAAGTTTAGGGCAAACCTTTCTCCACCCCTCGTCAGATGTGTGTTACTTTATCTTCAATACACTCATATTTCTCGTGCATGTGACTTTCTAAGTAGCTACTTACCCTCATGTATCCTACCTTTTGAGTTTCATGAGTAACGTGTTATTATTGTGGATTTGGTCGAACTTGTTCCATCTCGTGTGAGTACACGTTCCTCCCGACCTTTGAAGTTTATCTTCTTTCGGCTTCTTGGCGTTCTTCACCCAGTACGAAACTGAATCACGCTTCGACTGCATAACACTTTCATGAAGTCCAAGGAGGTCGAAGCTGAGTCTCTTTCTAGTGTACTGATATCGCGCCAGGAGTTGGCAGTTGGGTTTGAACTGCAGATGTCTTCCCGCTCACTGCGTATCGCGCATTCCAAAAACATTAAGTTAGTCACTACTTGTTTCACTCACTCAGCACATTCCTTCTTTCACTGGCTGCGTGTCGTGTGCTGCGATAACCGCGATTGGCATGCGCGGAGCCGATATATTTAAGTTAGGAATATGAGGGCCGCGCATGCGTACTGCACCCCGTCTCAGCGTGTTGGACTGCCATCTCCTGACGCGATATCAGTATATGTATCGCATTGCTACATTCCGTTCTCTAAACTGACCGATTAAGGGCGGTTGGAAGCCTTGGCTTTCTTGTACACAGGGAAAATAGTGTTTTCTACTTTTCCGATGGGTTTATGGAGTAAACTGCAATTTTAAGACATTTCATGAAACTTTCTCAGCAGGAGCGTTCGCACGACATGGATAACATTGAAATAGCGTTGACGTGTTAAGACTTGGCTGGCAGAACGTGGTATGTCGCTTTTATAACTTTACAGGAGGCGCAGTTACGTACGGAAAAGCAGACACCGACCGGGCTGCATGAAATTGTCTACATACCACTTTATTTCACTCATTTATGGTACAACATATCATATTAATTTATAGAGTAGAATCATACGTAACTCACAATCTGAAACAGCTTTCCAAGAACAATGTCCATAAAACAGAAATATATGGAAGAGGACACACATACTCGAGACTGGAAGAAGAAGACTCGACAGGTTCATACAGAAGGCATTTTTTGTAAAAGTCACGATATTCTTCTATCTCCATGAACTAAATCATATCCATTAGATCGGATTTCTTTTCTTTGCTGATTGGAATCAATGCCTGTTAAATGGATGGTAATTGATCAAGGCCACACAGCTTAAAAATATGAGGAAACAACTGATAGCTTTGCCATAGTCACAGTACATTGGAGGATGCTCAACCAAAGGGTGAAATAGGATCTTCCCGAGACAATTTGAGCCATAGGAACTCTGTGATTTTCATTTTTCCTTCTTAAACCCAGCCATCATGCAACCACAATACTTAAAATCATTTTGGTCCATCTCAGCCACTAAAATGACTTATACCTACGTGAATGGGCTATCACATGCTTCCAATCCGTGGTAATCATGGGCTTAACCGAATTCCTCCGACGCGCAATAATAGCCAAGTCCAGGTCATTCGGTAAGAAACTATGGCCAGAGATTATGAATTTCTGATAGATTTACGAAACATATCCACTCCTAATTAAATACAATATAGACAAAGAAAGCACCAGTTTTTGTTTTGACCAACACAATGGTCTGGCCATATGATTAACTTTCTTTCTTCACCTTCACTTAATGTCTCTGCGCTCAGTAACATTCCACGTTATTCCACCGTGTTAAGAGCCAGAACTACATGGTATAACTACCAAAGATATGTCACGATGCACACCAGCATCATACCTCACTGTTCCGCACAAGATCGTATTTTGGAGAAAATGTAACATACCATGTTCTTCCAGTCATCCATTTACATAAGAAAACGTTTCCGCCCCTTTCTCCGAAGATTCCTAAGTAAACTCCCACCTTAATATATTTTTTGGAATCACTTCATTGAGAGATTTCGAATGATATGAATATCATAATTAATGTTTACGTCCCTTTTAACATCTGCGGCTCTTAGAAACGCCGGGATGCCGGAATTTAGCACCGAAGGGAATCTTTAACGTGCCAGTGAATCTAGTGACACGGCTTCCTCGCATTTACGCACCCTCAAATGCCAGCTGACTGCGCCAGGATTCGATCCTGCAACCTTGGGAACAGCAAGCGAGAACGTTACCACTAAGCCACCTAGCCAGCTGATATGAATATCATTTACAGTTAAGTTGGTCTAGTCGAACTCTAGAATTAAGTTTTGGCCTTAACGCCGCTTTAGAATATTTTTGAAATCTCGTCAGCAAGAACGTCCGTTTGACAATAAAAAAAAATTGAAGTAGGACCAGTAGATTCTAGAAACAAGTGTTAAGGGAGCCCATACACCGTCAGTGGAAATTTTCACATACAGTTACGAATCATATCTTAGCTTCACTAATATGTAACATAGAGTTATGAAAACTGACATATGTATAGTAAATACACAGAGCTTTCATCTAATTTTAAGAGAGGAACAGTATATAAAGTATTTCGTGATTTTCTAAACTCCGTGAATCACAAAAAACACGATTTAACAAGAAATACCAGTCTGAATGGAATGATTTTTTTCATGTATAGTAAACGCATAAATACCGAGAATGAACCACCATGAATGTTATAGCCTAATGTAAATAGTATACGAGGGCTGCTCTTAAGTAAGGGCCGTTTTTTTAAGCCCGTAGTTAGTGCACACGCCGCAACAAGCGTGCGTGCTACCTCCCGGCATCCTTTGCGAACAAGCAGGCGTCAGTTGCAGCTGTGTAGCTAACCTGAACTTTGCAATGTTCAAGATTATTGATTCGCCCGCCGCGTGTGAGGTACGATCTGTGATACGTTTTTTGAGTTCAAGAAACATGTCGGCTGCAGACATTCATCGTCAGCTTTGTGAGACGTATGGTGATAATGCAATGACGGAAGGTAAAGTGCGAAAATGGGTACGCGAGTTCAAAAGTGGCCGTGAAAATGTTCATGACGATGAACGCTCAGGTCTGTGATCACAGATGACTTGGTGACTGCAATTGACACGAAAATTTACGAGGACCGAAGATTCATGATAACCACTCTATCAATGGATTTTCCTCAAGTGTGAATTCTTGGTTGTCAGAGCAGGCGGCAAACTTTTATGCAGAGGGATTTCAGAACTTAGTTTTAAGGTATGACAAGTGCCTAAATAAACAAAGCAACTATGTAGAAAAATAGAGGAAGGTATGTAAAACCAAAAAATAAATGTGGTTTCAAAATAAAATGTTCGGTTAATTAAAAAAACGGCCCTTACTTAAAAAACAGCCCTCGTATTAAAAAAAATTGTCTTTCAAAAATTGAACAGTTCTTTGTTTAATTTTCCAAGTATATCTGAAATATTTTTTAAGATAATTTCATGAATGAGGTTCATCCTCTAGGGATCATAGGTTGGAATGTATCTGGCGAGTTTCATCCAATTTCATCACATAGTTAACGAGATACTGTGTTCTTTCTAACAAAGAAACAAACTTTCGGGTAATCAGCTTTGAATATTAAGCACTCCATTGACAGATAGGCGCATGGTTTCAAGTAATACGCTATATCTCTGCCGAAAACGCTGAATTTAGTTATAAAATTTAACAGATATATTGAGAAAGGTATCATCTTTTATTTGCCGGCCCCGTGGTGTTGGGGTAGCGCGCCTGCCTCTCACCCGGAGGCCCCATGTTCGATTCCCGGCTCCATCAGGGATTTTAGAAACTGACGTGAGGGCTGGAACGGGGTGCACTCAGCCACGTGAGGACAATTGAGTAGTTGTCTGACAGTGAGGCAGCGCCCCGATCACGAAAACCAAGATTAACGGCCGAGGGGACCCGATGCGCTGATCACGCGTCACCCCAATATCTGCAGGCCAAATTACTGGGCAGCGGTCGCTTGGTAGGCCTAGGTCCATCACGGGCTGTAGTGCCAGGGGTAAAATTGTCTTTTATTTAAATGTAAAACATAAACTAAAATTTTGACATCCGACGGTGTATGAGTCCCCTTAACGTATAAAGCTGTTGTTTTCGTGGTCAGTGTTGTTAATTCTCATAGGGGCTCAGCGACATCGTGGTCATTGTAGACCCGTGTATTTGCATGTGTGTAGAATTTGCCTGATTACCTGTGTCAAAATGATGTCTGCACTGATATGTGTATTTTTAATTGAAATAGGATTTGGGTGGGGAGTGGCCGTGGCTTTAAGTTAATACTGTACCAGTATTTTCTGTATCAATAGATAACATGAATTTATAAGAAGCGATTATTTCACTTTAATGTGGAGATTTCGACTTCCAGTTGTAAGTTATAGCCAGCATGACGCGAGGTTAGGGGAATCAGTTAGGCAACCCTCTTTGCAGAAGCGGTACTCCGTGCACAGTGACCCTGCTAGCATATGTTTTCGAAGGATGAATTTGTACACAAGATGGCTGCGGTACAACCGCGACATAAAACCAACGGATATTGATATTTACAGAGATCACAGAGAGGATCTACAACATAGGATCATAATGAATTATATTTAGGAATATTCTGAAGACATTTACGGATATATATATATAATCCATTAAAACAGTTAATATTTCTTTATGGCATCAACGGCATGCAGCTTCGATTTTTATCGATCGGAACGCGATGCATCATGGGAAGAATCCAGCAGAGCTGTCCCGAGCACTGCGTTAGGACAATCACTCACTTCTTGAAACTGTTCGTATAACAAGTCCCAATCTGAATATTGATATAGTGCGCTTTAAAAGTACGGTACGGGCGTGGTGTTTCACTGCATACAAGGCAGGCACAACCGCGAAGACACGGGTCGGTCGCGTAACCCTGTGTTAGCGTGACACGTTTACAACAGTGTCGCGAATGAAATTTGTGCTTTTGCTAAATATTCAGTAAGCTTGTTACTAGAACAAGTGGACATATATTATCATCGAGTTTTCTATAAAATATTGTGCCCGCTGGCCGAAGGATTCGGGGAGCCACTGGTTTCAAATGACCCTTCCGAGTCCCTCTTCTAGTTAACACACAAGTATAGGGGACGACACATTCAAAGGCTGGTGTTGCACAAAAGTCTGCACTCGGGGGTATCGGGAATTGGTGAGGTTCGATTCTTAACCAGCTCAGAGGAATGCATCGATAAGAAAACTAAGCAAAAAAGGGAGGTCAGTCTTATTAAAATCACGAATACATTTTATTCAGAATAGATCCCTAGCCTAGCATGAGAGTTGCAAACGGCTAGTCCGATACTATTCTGCCCTGAAAGAAAATATAAAAAAGTCCTAATCAAGATTTATGTAACTCTCATGGTCCTAATACAAAATTCAAATAAGAACGAACAAGCTAAGAGTATGGCAGGTAAGATCAGCCCTAAGCAATTTCATAGAAAATGACTACGGGAGGATCAAACATAAAAAGAATTTACTGCAACGCAAGACATTTACTTGTTTACAAATACTAGGAATATTTACATTTAATAGCAAGGGGAAAATTTGTCCTATGCTATGATGGTGCCATCTCCAACATTTATCTTTAATTTTACGTGTTTATCTAGTCCTAACTATCATTAATTAATAAACGAGACGCGTTTATTACAAAGAAAATCAAGCTATGTGCACACCTTTGCTGAATAAAAAAAATTAGTCTAATACAACACGAATGCATACAACAATTCAGCACTCCTATGGTTGTGCAATTCGCACTGCCTGCGTACTCGATTTGTTACTGTTTGTAACAAATGGTCATAGTTTCAAAATGTAAGGAAAGTTAGAAAAATAGGAAAGCCTGCAAATGCGATGGTAATTAAACAATGACATCGACTCATATTGCTGCCAATCTGATGTGTGTGCTCCAGTTGTCACATCATCAATTGGTTGTCGACTAATCGTGTAAACATGTAACAAAATGTATCTAAGACAAATTAACAATAACTAAGTGTCGAATATTTGGTCCTGAAAATATTTTATTTTTAGTATTTACTCATTTTTATTTAGGCTCAGGGGGAATTATGAGATTTGTTTAGTTTCACAAAATCCTGTCTTTGATTATTAACGTTTTACACAATTATTTATTCCTCACAGTATAGTTGTTCAGTTTATGGACCTTTTAATTGCGTTTAGTGTACTCAGGTAACGTGTGTATCCAACGAATGCATAATAATTTAATAGTTTAATAGACACCCTGTGTCTCCACTATCACTTTCATTATTAGACACCCTGTGTCTCACTCTTTCAATTATGGATTCGTCAATCCTGGCGCCATCGGTTTGGTACGACTGCAGTAGCTCGTTACCACCGGAATAATCACAATAACATGTCGCAGGTATCACTCCACCTTCTACGACTTATTTCAATAATACAATAATAACGTTAGTTACAATTAGTGTGGATCCCTGAATTATACACATTCCAAACGATGATCATCAAGGTTAAGTGTGTAGAAAACACATACCAAACGCTCTGAATTAACATGAAGACTTCTTATACAAACTAAAGTGTGAGATTGTGCATTTATTAAATTGCCTCTTCCCTGAATAAGGTCGAACCTATGTTCTCTGGTTACAAAATACTGTTTCTTTCGTTGCCTGTCTGGCTTCTCGTAATAAAATAAACCTGTTTTCAAATGTTCATCTGACACAATATGTGAATAACGGAACTCTGCATTCCGATTATATAATACTAGGAATTTCACAGCCTTCACTGCCTAAAATCTAGTGTGCTGTGTAGCTATCTGGCTTATACACCTGTAACCTTGGCCTTGATTTAACATCTGGTAAAACTAGTTCCTTTGTCATGAACTTGACAAAATAAAAGTTGATTATAACTGTTTTGAAATGATACGAAATGGACATTGATAATACTGCCTTATTGGCGTCTATAAATTTATAACGAAACTGTAACTTTCCACACGTGAGCTTATGTTAGCTACCTGCGTTGTGCACTTTAAATGAAACCATACTAAAACTAATCAACTGTTCCAACTCATTACATGAAGCTACTTAAACATGATCTGACTTACAGATTGCAGCGACACTCGTTGGAGACCGCCATGAGGTGTTATTAGCGGTCTCCTTAATGGTCTCAGATCATCTCTTCATTTTTTTTGGTCACCTTCAGTTATTAATTCCCCACGCATGGTTTAGTGATCCATTTCCATCACGTGGTCGTGGTTATGTTCCCAAAGTAGATGATTAAGTAGTTCCATGATGTTGCCATTGGTTAAATAATAGCACTTTTTAAAGTAAATTACACTGATTCTAATTTGCGGTAAATAAAATTGCCCATTTTTCACCACCACTGGCGTTAATCATCACTTCTGCGATACTCACTCGCAACTTTGCACTAATTATTTACACTAATAAAATAAATCAAAATATCTGCCCTTCAGCGAAACATGAAATACTTCTTGATTATTCACAGTTTTTTTCTGTTTCACAGTTTTACAATGCACGTCGCATGCGACCATGCGGTCTCGTAGTTTGCGTACCACGCTTCCATAATTTTTTACTTTGTGGTTCAAAATAGTACACTATTTAGACATTAATAATTGTCACAATCACTTTGTTAGTATATTTTTCCCTGATGGCCGCCCATGTTCCAAATATACATGGATTTTTCCATTCCACTTGGTTTCCGTACACGGAACGTGTCTTCACTCATGCGTCACTTGCACATAGATGTTGCCCCAACAAATGACAAGGAAGTACTGGTGTTCTCTAAGTATGGCATTCACTCAAGACATGAGTTAGCCACATAAATTCACGGTTTCGCGTTTCTGCGATGTAGACCGTACTTTGAATAAGCAGAATTACATTTTTTAAATTATTAATGATTTATGGAGAGTCTAAGATGTATAAAAAATGTTATTATAATTGACATTTCTTCGGATTCTTCCTGCCGCTGGCAAGGTATGTTCAGTTACTCTTCAGCATGGATCTTGGTATTTATTACCTGTGCAAACATGCGTCAACGGGCGCATACATCTCCACGTCGAGTAAATAAAAATTGTGGAAGTCAATTTTTATTTAATGCAATTCAATCTCGAAAATACAACTTTTAATTTGCAGCATTGAAAATTCCGATCCTCTCACCGGTCTGAAGATCACTCACAGCATAGCTACCATTGTTGTATACTGTTGTTATCCGGTGTGGACCGTAAAACCGAGAAACGAACTTGTGATACGCCCGTTCGAGGGGATTAGAAATTCCGGGTCTCCTGGTAAGTACCAAGTCGTTCACATGGAGGGCTCCGTGAAAACGTTGCCTCTGGACTCGTCGCAAGTGCTTCTGTGCTTGTCTCAACATACGTTCGTGGGCCTCTGTTATTTTAGTGGCATGCGCGGGTTGGATACTGGGTGGTAATGTAACGATGTTATCCCACGCTCTTTGAGGTCTCTGTTAAAATGCAGCTCGGCTGGAGTATACCCAGTGCTCTCGTGCTGAGTGTTATTGATACAATGCGCAGCGACAATCAGGACCTCCGCCCATCTCCAATGTTGATCAGAATAATATAGGCGGCAGAACATAGACAGTTCAGCCATAGATCTTTCCGCTGGATTGCTCTCGGGGTGTCTGATAGAATATAAGACATGCCCTATGCCTAGTTGTTGCACGGCTTCCGAAAATTCCAAAGACGTAAATTGTGAGCCATGATCTGTGAGCAAACATTGAGGATTTCCAGCCTCAGGTATGACCTGTCTCTCAATTTTACTAATGATCTGCCTAGCTGTTGCTTTCTGGATGGGATGTAGCATCAAATACTTGATGAACACATCTAGCGTCACTACAACATATCGATTGCCTCGCCTAGACTTCGGAATTGGACCAAATATATCCAGGGCATAAAGCTCTCTTGGTTCGGTCAGAAGTATAGGTCTTGGTATCTCCTTAAGCAATTGAGTATTATATTTGTTCCTCTGGCATGGATCACAGACTCTCAAATCATCCCTCGCAGAACTTCCATTTCGTTCCATACAAATGTTTCCCTGATGGCTGCTAAAGTTTTATCAGTTCCAGAATGTCATGTAGTTAAGTGTGCTAACTCCACGATTAACCTCTGATATCTTGGTGGTACAATCACACGTAGTTGAGTATGATCCTCATCAACAAATTTGTACAATAGGCCTTGATAAATCAGATAATCGTCAGCAACCCTGGAAATTCTCACATAATCAGGATCTTGTGCATCCATTCTCCTCTGTAGAAATCGGATAATATTCCGGAGTTCACGGTCACGTTTCTGTCCTTCATCTAGGTGTCCCAATCTTCTTAAGTGTTCAGCACATCCTCCCACAATGTCAATGGCGTTAACGTGAGGTTCCGGATTACGGCTGAGAACATCGGCTAAAATATTCTCCTTACCAGGACGATGAACAATTGTAAGGTCAAATTGTTGAATAAACAATGTCCAGCGCGAAATTCGGCCATTCGCCAGTCTTGTCCGCAGATGAAAAGTAAGTGCATGATGGTCTGTTCTTACAATAATTCTCTGACCCCTTAACATCTTCCTCCAATAATCGAGAGCATACACCACATACAAAGCCTCCAGTTCAATGGTGAAATAATTATTTTCATGTGGGTGTAACCTTCTGCTGAGAAAAGCTATATAATGACGATTGTGGTCTGAGTCTTCCTGCAGCAGAATAGCTCCAATACCAATAATGGATGCGTTTGTTTCAAGAATAAAGTTACGGGAGTAGTCTGGATATTCCAATGTGATGATATTACTCATCATGCTCTTGGCTTTTTCAAAAGCAGCGTCACATTCTTCATTCCAGGCCCACTTAGTATTTTTTCGGAGTAAATTTTGAAGTGGAGCAACCGTTTCGGAGTATGCAGGACAATGTGAGCTAAAGAATTGCAGAATAGCAAGGAATTGCCTCACATGCTTTATTTTCGTTGGTTTAGGGAAATGTGAAATCGCCTGGAATTTTGCAGGGTTAGGACGGTATTCGTCGCCATCAATAATGTACCCAACAAATTTAATTTCAGGTCGAAAGAATTTGCATTTAGCCATGTTAACTATGAAATTTGCATTACGAAGATTGTCAAAGACAAGACGTAAAGTATTAAAATGCTCAGCTTCTGTCTCGGACGCTATGATAATATCATCCATATAAAATATTATCTTTTCCTTTACCTCAGGAGTCACGTTAGCGTCTAATGCCCTTATTAACGCTGCCCCTGCAGTCTTGATCCCAAATGGCAATTTGCAGAACACGTAGGTCGTCTGTCCGAAAAGAAATCCGGTATATTTCCTCGTAGCCTCAGAGATTTTAATATGGTGATAAGATGAAACCAAATCAATTGAAGTGAACAGCTTCTTCCCTTTAAATCTCCTCAGGATGTCCTGAAACCTAGGAGGTCGGTCATGTTCCGGAGCGAGCCTATCATTTAAGGAACTTGCGTCTAGGCACAGCCGTAGGCTTCCATCTGTCTTCACCACAGTTGCTAGTGGGTTAAGATAAGAGGTAGGCATTTTCTTTATAATTCCAGCCTTTTCCATCTCTTGAATCTTCCTCGTAGCTTCCTCTAAATGTTTCTCGGCAATAGGGTAAATCTTTTGTTGATACGGTAAATCATCCTGCACTAACAGGTCGTACTCAAAATTAGCGATTTCCCCTGGTGTAATGTCGAAAACATCTTGGTATTCGGTTAACATTTGATCCAGCTGTGGCTTTAAATGTGATGGTATATCTGCATGCACTGCCTTCTCGATTGAGTAGTTATTAATGAGTGACATCTCTTCCAAAACCTCGGTCATTGTATACATAAGAATGTTATTTCCATGGCCAGCTACACCCAATGGAATAGCGCTTGAGTCACACAATTGTACAGTGTTGGATTTCAAGTCTATTACACCCTCATATCGGCGTATAAAGTCCGCTCCTAAAATAGCCGGGTGACAGACATTATTCATGACCAGGAATTCGTGCCTATATTCATGGCATCCTATGTTCCATAAATAAGACAATTGTACTCGGCACTTCACCGTGCGGTCTGGTATTATACCACGTACCTTTATGTTCGAGACTGGCAATTCACATAGGTCTCCTGCATTTTTCAATTCACAGTAAAGTTCTCCTGAAACCACACTAACCATGGCTCCGGTATCAACAAGCATATTTACAGACAAATCGTTAATGTGGGCCGCGATGACAGGTAACTCCGTCCGTCGCGAACCATCTGTGGTCTTTCTTTCATCTAGAAGGTCTTGTGCTACGGGTTCCCACTGTAGCACATCCGCTACTACAGGGTGGTCTTCCGTATTTCGCACTCCTGTCGAGAATTCGACGTGTTTTTTTCCTTTGGAGCCCCTGAAGACTGGCGTTCATCACGCTCCTCTTCAGTTACATCAGGTACTCTTTCTTCTTCAGACTGTCTGCCAGAATCCCTCTCTCCTCTGTTCCTTCGATCTCTAATATATTGGCGACTTTCATTAGCCTTACCTCGCCAATCATTGTCATATTGGAAACGAGGATCATTTTCCCTGCGGTAACCACCATTATATCTGAAATCTCGCCTGGGATTGTCAGCATACCGGTTATTACGGTCGTCACAATCGCGTGGCTGACCTCTGTAACCACGGTTATAATTATTATTGTTGTTGTTGCTATTGCCACGACGATTGTTGTTATAATCGTTTCCTCGATTCTGGTACCTATTTTGATAGTTCTTATTAATCGTGTCATATCGACGATTCCTTCCATAAGGTGTATTATCTTTGCGATATTCACGGAAATCTCTCCTCCTATCCGGTCCCTCTTGATTTTGACGGTTATTTACTCGTCGATCTCCGCAGGTTGAATAGTTTGACTAGTCCTGTCGATTGAAGTTACATTCACATCGTGTGTGCCTGTACGATGCCTAGGTGTAGGTGCAAATTGTTCGTGGCTGCTATCCAGCTTCCTTAGGACTTCGTCGAATTTCATGAATGTGTTAGCATCTGACGCTATGAGTAGCCTTTGGACTTCCATAGGGTATTGCCTTCTAATCGTTTGTACCAGTTCTAACTCTGACAAAGGGGGTTGTAAGCATTGAAGTTTCGAGGGTTGACTTGCGAAGTAGGTAGCATACTTAGTTGTTTGAGTACTAGCGTACCTCTTATTGTACATTTCCGCCCTTATATTTTGCTGTCTATCCATTGACCAATAGGTCTTAAGGAATGCCTCTTTAAACTCCTGGTGGTTATGAAATAAATATCTGAAAGCTTTGAACCAGGTTAACGGGCTGTTTTCTAGATATTTCTCTACAGTCCGTAACTCTCTATTAGGTGTTACCATGGTTTCTCTCATGTAAGATTCCAGGTTTCTCAAAAAATCAATTGAGGTAACGGAATTCGAATTATTAAACTTGGCCGGACGATCTTCATGGCTTCTCAAGTATACTATGTTTGAGTACTGTGTTTGGCCATAATTCGGCGTGACATTATAATTAGGTGTCAGCCCATAATTTGGCATTATATTCGTATTCGGTGTTGCAAATAGAGATATTGTTCGAAGTGGATTTTAGTTTTGATATTCCATTGGAACATCAGGTTTTTCTACACTGGTTGTAGTGTTTGTAGATTGTACTCCCTCTCTACTAGGTTTTAATAAACGGTTCTTGCATTTTTTAAGAATGGCGTATTCCGGGACTTTATCAGATTGCTTATTAGTTATAGCATTGATCTGCATTTCCATCCGTTCGATTTTCCCTCGAATACAGCTATCGAATTATTTTTGCTTCTCATCTTGTTCTTCAAGGTATTCATCGATCGCTTTACCTACGTATTCATTCATTCATTCATTCGTTTATTTGCAATTGGGGGTGTGTCCCCCGGTGGCAAATTAGAT
Organism: Meconema thalassinum; assembly: GCA_946902985.2. Taxonomy (NCBI): domain Eukaryota; kingdom Metazoa; phylum Arthropoda; class Insecta; order Orthoptera; family Tettigoniidae; genus Meconema; species Meconema thalassinum. The sequence goes on from OX336389.2 coordinate 417,720,306, forward strand.
ATACATAACAAATAAATAATTGTACATAACAATTCACTAACAATTAAACTGGAGTATTTACACAAATAGTCAGTCTTTTCTTACACACACCTATATGTTTGCAAAAAGGCTCTAAGACTACGGCAGGTAGAGAGTTCCAATTATCAATGGCACGGTTTACGAAAGAATATTTACCATAATTTGTTCGCTGTGGTCGGCCCTTAACTTTAAAAGGATGATCGCTCCTACCCATGTAAGTAGGCTTTTCCATACGTTCGCTAAGCTCACCCCATGGTGGTTGATTTGTATACGTGTTGTACATAGCGCAGAGTCTAGATTTCATCCTCCTAGCCTCAAGTGATTCCCACCCAAGTTTCTTTAACATACGGCTCACACTGCTCCTGGGATTAAAGTCACTGAGCACAAATCTAGCGGCCTTTCTTTGCACCATTTCCAACTCATTTATGAGCCCTACTTGATATGGATCCCAAACCGCCGAGGCGTATTTCAGAATAGGTCTTACAAGTGACAAATATCCTAATTCTTTAGCAGAGGTACTACTTCCTTTTATTACCCTCATTACAAAGTGCAGGGATTTGTAAGCTTTAGAAACTACACATCCTATATGACTACTCCATTTCATATCATTTCTTACGTGAACGCCCAAATATTTGCAAGAATCTTCTTCTACAAGTATTTCCGAGCCAATGTTATATTGAAAATCTTGCCTTCGCACTTTCCCTATTTTTATTCGACTACATTTTCTTGTGTTTATTTTCATTTTATTTTCAATCGCCCACTTCTAGTCCAGGTTCAGGTCATCTTGAAGTGCTGCATTGTCTTGTGACTCATGTATCTTTCGATATATTACACAATCATCCGCAAACAATCGACAGTCACTGCGAATCCCATTTGGTAAGTCATTTATAAACGCCAAAAATAACAAAGTTCCGATTACGCTGCCCTGAGGGATACCCGACGTTACGGTAATTTCATCCGATAATCGGCCTTCAACTTTCACTTTCTGGGAACAACCCGTCAAAAATTCTTGGATCATAAAATTACTCTTCTATCAATCTTCGTCGAAGCTAATTTATGGAGTAACATGTCATGCGGCACGACATCAAGTGCCTTCGCAAAATCTAGAACTACGGCGTCGACTGAAACTCCTTCGTCTAACGATTCGCTAATATCTTGAAAAAGTGATAGCATCTGACTCTCGCATGAGTAACCTTTCTGAAATCCATGTTGCCTATCAATAAAACATGATAATGTTTCCCTCTGTTCCCTCAAGTAGTCGCAAATGAGATGCACCATCTGTTTACAAACGATGGACGTAAGACTAACCGGCCTGTAGTTGCCCAATTCAAGTCTGCTCCCTCCCTTAAATATTGGGACTACCGTAGCTCTTTTCCAGTCATCCGGGATTTGCGCATTGTTTATGGACACATTAAACACCACCTCTAAGTATCGTGCCACGGCCCTACCTCCTAGTTTAAGTACTTCACTAACAATATTATCAGGACCCTTTGATATATTGTAACGTAATTTTTGTATTAGCTATACAATTGCTGACTGGTTTATTTGGAGAAGTGGAGAACCTGATTCACCGTTAAGGTCCAACACACAGCTATTGGATTTATTGAACACACTACCATAAAAGACATTTAATTCATTACCAATGGCTTGCTTCTCAGTAATTAATTTACCGTCACCGGACATTATCATTGACAAATTATTTGAATTTCCCTTTCTTCTCCTAACATAACTGTAATTTCTTCCACCCATTGCCTCCCGAACCAAGTAAACCTTGCATATAATTGTCATGAGCAGCCCTCTTTTTTAATACGAGCTCTCTTGATAAGGACTTAAATTTCAACATATACTTGTCACTATCATGTCTTTTATTGTATAATTTCCTAATTTTTCGTTTAAGACTCCTGATTTCCCGTGTGTAATACTCAGGATCTGGGTTTTGTTTCAGTAATTTAAACGCAAAAAATTTATCAATAGGGCTATTTAAAATTTTCAAAAAGTTAGTCCACAGGATATTAATGTGATTTCCTTCCGATGCCCATCTTACATATAGCTCATTCAAATACCCCTGAAATTTGCCCTGATCGGCCCTGCGATACTGGAATATGATCATATTTGCTACATCAGAGTCTAATTTTGTAATGTCACCGTATCTAATATTTAATTCAACCCCAGAATGGTCACTAATTCCTGGTAATTTCAGACAGTTAATATACAGCTCTACAGGTCTTACGAGATAAACATCTAAGGTATTATTGCCTCTAGTTGGGAAGTCAACTACTTGGGAAATTCTCCCCTCCCTTAAGAATTTATTTTCAGCGCTCTGAGCTTGACCACAGCTAGTTGACTCACCAGACCAGTCTACTTTGGGGAGGTTTAAACCTCCGGCAATTATTATGCTCTTTTTCATAGCATTACCCGTACAAGTTTTATCATACAGTGTGTCGAGAAGCGAAAAGTTATCTTTCGGTGCTCTATACGCCCCTATCGCCTGAAGAGGGAATTTATTCCCTTTATCCGAAATTTGTACACATAACTTTTCATGATCCGTATCAGCCCACTTTAAGAAACTAGCTATATTTTTACGCACACAAATAAATAGCCCACCACATCGCTTCCCCCGATCCCTTCTGTACATTTCGTAGGCCCCTTGAATTATTTCATTACTATTTATATCCTCATATAACCAAGATTCAGTAGCAATGACAATGTCCGGAGAATACGTCTCTACAAGATTCCAAAATTCAATTAATTTATTTCCTAAACTCTGACAATTAACCTGCAGTAATCTTAGAGTCTTACCTCCGCAGCAAATATCCCGAAGTAGCTCCTTCTGTTCCCGTCGGCTGACAACCTCTGGACCTGCTCCTCCCCACAATGGCCGGCACGAACCGATGACCCTGTCATGTAGGCTCCCTAGGTTGAAAGCGCCCCGTCGATTTAAATGCAGCCCGTCTCGGGCAAAATCACGGCCACCAATCCAGCAGTCAGCATCTACGTACACTAATCCCAGTTGTGCACAAACCTAGTCCATGCGGTTCGATTTGTGATTGTTTTCTCGAGTTTCCTCTCGAATCGCTTCAATATCTTTAGCCCAATCGCCCTTCATTTTATTGATCGCCGTTGTGTTCGCAGTGACTTCCTCCTTCACCTTTTCTACTTTGCTCGCTACACGTTTTGTGTTTTAAGTGTACAGCAACTGCTATGCCTCGTGTTAATCTTAATCCAGTATTAACTATCGCGACATCAGCCTTCAAAACTCGCACATTCGTGTTAACTTCTTCCATTCTCTGTTCCACGTCATTGATTCTCGTACTAACCACTTCTCTAGCGTTAGCGACTTCATTTCTAACTGACTCAATACTATCGTTCATCTCCGTCTGAACGTCTTCAAGTTTTTGGTTAATTTCTGATCTATTCGTACGTATTTCCTTCTTCACTCCTTCTAGATGCGCATGACATTCTGTGCGGTATGTTTCCATTTCTGCACGTAACTCATCACTAACCTTACTAATACTAGTAGTGATTTCCGCCTTAACATTGGCAATATCTTCTCGCAATTCCACTACATTCTGTGCCATATCTGCCCTAATATTAGTGTTCAATTGTGCCATGTCAGCCCTAATATTAGTGGTAATGTTGTTACTGGTTTGTAACAGAGTAGCTGTAGCAGTGTTACTGTATTCATTCATGTCTGCCCTAACAGTGTTTATATTTTCATTTAAATCGGCCCTCAGGTTATCACTATTCTGTGTCATATCTGCTCTCACAGTGTTTATGTTTTCATTTATATCGGCCTTCAAATTGTCACTATTTTGTGTCATATCTGCTCTTACATTGTTTATATCGGCCGTCAAATTTTCATTACTCTGAGCCATATCAGTCCTTAAATTTTCACTATTTTGTGTCATGTCTGTTTTCATACTGTTTATAGACACCTGCAGATTATGCAGAAGGGCTGGCAAGTTTGCCAACAACTCGGCCGTCTCCTGTGCAGACTTTGCAATTTAACTTAGAGAAATACGGGGAACTAACAACGTCACATGCCTTAACAATGGTTTGAGTTGGAACACAGTAGAAAACCCTTTCCTTCATAAATTTATTCGATGATAACAGCTGAACCTCTGGTAAAAATTAAATGACATTAGAACATCAAACAAATTTACATTTACTCAAGACTATGGTAACTGCAAATCAAATCCTCAACTTATTATCGTTAATAAATGTTACCTAGCCTCATGGTCTTAATTCTGGAATAAGAATGCCATATAGCCTTCCAAAACACTAGTACGAAATCTCAATTCGTCACTCATCTGTTGGATTTGCTATCAGGACAAATCCCTCACAACAAACGAATCATGGAGATGGAACACAAAATTCGACGCAACCACTTTCGGCGCCAACGTACTATATGTGCCCGCTGGCCGAAGGTTTCGGGGAGCCACCGGTTTCAAATGACCCTTCCGAGACCCTCTTCCAGTTAACACACAAGTATAGGGGACGACACATTCATAGGCTGGTGTTGCACAAAAGTCTGCATTCGGGGGTATCGGGAATTGGTGAGGTTCGATTCGATTCTTAACCAGCTCAGAGGAATGCATCGATAACAAAACTAAGCAAAAAAGAGAGGTCAGTCTTATGTTAAAATCACGAATAAATTTTATTCAGAATAGATCCCTAGCCTAGCATGAGAGTTGCAAACGGCTAGTCCGATACTATTCTGCCCTGAAAGAAAAAATATAAAAAAGTCCTAATCAAGATCTAAGTTACTCTCATGGTCCTAATACAAAATTTAAATAAGAACGAACAAGCTAAGGGTATGGCACGTAAGATCAGCCCTAAGCAATTACATCGAAAAAGAATACGGGAGGATCCAACATCAAAAGAATTTACTGCATTGCAAGATATTTACTTGTTTACAAATACTAGGAATATTTACATTTAATAGCAAGGGGAAAATTTGTCCTATGCTATGATGGTGCCATCTCCAACATTTATCTTTAATTTTACGTGTTTATCTAGTCCTAACTATCATTAATTAATAAACGAGACGCGTTTATTACAAAGAAAATCAAGCTATGTGCACAACGTTGCTGAATAAAAAAAGAATTAGTATAATACAACACGAATGCATACAGCAATTCAGCACTCCTATGGTTGTGCAATTGGCATTGCCTGCGTACTCGATTTGTTACTGTTTGTATCTAATGGTCATAGTTTCAAAATGTAAGGAAAGTTAGAAAAACATGAAAGCCTGCAAATGTGATGGTAATTAAACAATTACATCGACTCATATTGCTGCCAATCTGATGTGTGTGCTCCAGTTGTCACATCATCAATTGGTTGTCGACCAATCGTGTAAACATGTAACAAAATGTATCTAAGATAAATTAACAATAACTAAGTGTCGTACATTTGGTCCTGAAAATATTTTATTTTTAGTATTTATTAATTTTTATTTAGGCACAGGGGGAATTATGAGATTAGTTTAGTTTCACAAAAATCTGTCTTCGATTATTAACGTTTTACACAATTATTTAATCCTCACAGTATAGTTGTTCAGTTTATGGTCCTTTTAATTGCGTTTAGTGTACTCAGGTAACGTGTGTATCCAACGAATGCATAATAATTTAATAGTTTAATAGACACCCTGTGTCTCCACTATCACTTTCATTATTAGACACCCTGTGTCTCACTCTTTCAATTATGGATTCGTCAATCCTGGCGCCATCGGTTTGGTACGATTGCAGTAGCTCGTTACCACCGGAATAATCACAGTAACACGTTGGAGGTATCACTCCACCTTCTACGACTTATTTCAATAATACAATAATAACGTTACTTACAATTAGTGTGGATCCCTGAATTCTACACATTTCAAACGATGATCATCAAGGTTAAGTGTGTTGAAAACACATACAAAACGCTCTGAATTAACATGAAGACTTCTGATACAAACTAAAGTGTGAGATTGTGCATTTATTAAATTGCCTCTTCCCTGAATAAGGTCGAACCTATGTTCTCTGGTTACAAAATACTGTTTCTTTCATTTCTCGTAATAAAATAAACCTGTTTTCAAATGTTCATCTGGCAAAATATGTGAATAACGGAACTCTGCATTCCGATTATATAATACTAGGAATTTCACAGCCTTCTCGATTGAATGCACTGCCTAAAATCTAGTGTGCTGTGTAGCTGTCTGGCTTATACACATCTAACCTTGGCCTTGATTTAACATCTGGTAAAACTAGTTCCTTTGTCATGAACTTGACAAAATAAAAGTTGATTATAACTGTTTTGAAATGATACGAAATGGACATTGATAATACTGCCTTATTGGCGTCTATAAATTTATAACGAAACTGTAACTTTCCACACGTGAGCTTATGTTAGCTACCTGCGTTGTGCACTTTAAATGAAACCATACTAAAACTAATCTACTGTTCCAACTCATTACATGAAGCTACTTAAACATGATCCGACTTACAGATTGCAGCGACACTCGTTGGAGACCGCCATGAGGTGTTATTAGCGGTCTCCTAATCGTCTCAGATCATCTCTTCATTGTTTCGGTCACCTTCAGTTATTAATTCCCCACGCATGGTTTAGTGATCCATTTCCAACACGTGGTCGTGGTTATGTTCCCAAAGTAGATGATTAAATAGTTCCATGATGTTGCCGTTGGTTAAATAATAGCACATTTCAATGTAAATTACACTGATTCTAGTGCGCGGTAAATAAAATTGCCCATTTTTCACACCGCCACTGGCAATAATCATCGCTTCTGCGATACTCACTCGCAACTTTGCACTAATTATTTACACTAATAAAATAAATCAAATTATCTGCCCTTCGGCGAAACATAAAATACTTCTTGATTATTCCCAGTTTTATCTGTTTCACAGTTTTACAATGCACTTCGCATTCGACCATGCGGTCTTGTAGTTTGCGTACTGCCCCCGTAAAATGAATTATATGGGATGAAAATAGGAATATTTCTTCGAAGCCCATGATAAAATTTAACCAAGCAATATTGAGGCTGGTTGTTGGCAGAAACCAGTCTAGAGGCGACGTTGAGCAGGAGGGAAATTCCGTCACGTGATTGTATTACGCAATGGAACTTTCCAGAAGCTTAGAATCAGCCTAGCAACAGCGAATAATCCCAGGAATTGTTTAAACATTGTTATAAATTATCCGATTGTATATGAGCCTTCAGCCAATAAGAAGAAGTTTTAGAGAAGACGGGAGTTCCAGCAACTATATTTTTATGGATATTTAATACATTTAAGCCCAAGAGAGTGAATTTATATAATGGTAAAGAGAAGAATATGATAATAAAGTATTGGAAATATTTTATAAGTCGACAGCAGGTCACAATTGGAAGGAATAAGCGATTTGCTAGACCCCGCTCGAATTTGAGAGGGAACGAAAAAAGGCGGCCAGAATCGGTGGACTTGGAGGGGAGATGCCAAGCATCGAGGCTCTTTTTTATATGAATGTTGGATAGGTCGGACGTGCTATACCGGAAGAGAGAGGAGTTCCGAGTGTTTCACCGAGCTTGTGAAAGGTTGACTCATGGAGATAAGGTATAGCGAGGCGAGAGTTAGGAGATTGCCGCGCCTTGAAACTAAGTGAAGTTGCGATGAACTTATATGCCGCAATTACTTCAGTCTGATCCACTTCAGATACATTATTTCGACTACAGATTGTAGCGTACAATCGTATTTAGTATATTACGAACTTTGAGAAAATTGAGAAGATTATTTCAGAAGATATAAACGTTTTTGTGAAGCGTGAGGAAAGTGTTTGTTTCCAGCGCGATAAGACACTTTTGTTCGAACGACTACAGCGAATGCACGAGACACAAGTGAGTAAGAGTGAGTGTTAGCATTGATTTTGTGGAACTGAATAACAACACCAGTAGGATGAAGATGTATTCTATGTTGAAGAACATTACTAAGTCTGCTAATATGAAGTAAATTATGCACTAAATTAGTATGTGTGCCAGGAATATAAGCAGATAGAAGCAATATAGTCAGCGATGGATCTTCGTTAGAGGAGTTTGTTCATGAATGTCTACTTGATGAGCGAACATGAGACTTGATGTACAACTACATTCTAGTGCATTATTGTCAGACATGAGCTCGACATTAACACCAGCGACTAAAGAACGATGTTCATATTCCATCTTCATGAATATTCGTTATAAGAGTGAGGTCCTCGACTTCCTTTTCGAATGTCTTTCGAAATGGGAAGCTGAACTTTTGACACTTCTCGTTGTTTTGATGAAACTGTACCATGACGGAGTAAGAAGAGACATGAATATTATCAAGAGGTCCAAGGTATACCCGGTCACAATGAAGAAGATGATTGGAGGTCCGCAGTTCGATCCCGGTCGGAGCTTGCTGTTTTCCAGTAGGGGAATTCGTTCCTTTCCTGAGGTCACGAATTCTTGGAGACGAGCTAGGATCCAACCCGGATCCTTGGAAGATGTAACAACCGAGTATTTTGTAATACAGCTTCTAGACTTCCAGACCAGGTAGCCGTGTTCACTAAACTTGTAGTTAGAGCTTTATAGTGACATTATTGAGCAGATCCTTTATCCATATTTCGACACAATATTTATGTACTCCATGTATAGACATTTTATTCTTCGAAATCATTTGTAGTAATCGTTTTTCGACGCTTTTAGCTTTGTTTGTTTGAAATTCAGTTTCTGAACTGAGATTTTCCCTTGTTCGAGGAACAAGCATTTTTGTCATTTCCTTTAAGGAATAGTAATTTATTTTCGACGTTTATGAATTCATTTTGAATTCAGGTGATAGACATTTTCGTCTATGTTACCGATTAACTTAATTTTTATTAGTTTAATTTGGGCATTTTATCCGTCGAGAAGAGGCATTAAGAGAGAAGATATTATTAGTGATATATTGTGAAATATCACGGCATCGTTTGGAAGAGAAACATTTAACGTGGGAACGATTATTATCGTTAGGACTCATAGACATTCGTTCAGAATGGAGATAATACGAATATGACTAACTGTATGTTTTATTGAAGAAAGCCATGGACTTTCAGTCATTTAAAATAGTTTGAGATTAGAATATTCTTGGAGGATTTATTATCATCCGACGTTAGGGAAGTTCTTGTTTGATATCCTCGTCGTGATCGATTCTTGTTGGAAACACATATGTAATTTTTGTGATTAAGTATTCACGAGGAGTAATATAATGTCACGTTGTAGACATGATATTCCTTCATCGGTGAAAGTTGAAACCAGAAGTGTGGAGTTGAGATACAGTATTTTATTAAATGTATTCACAACAGTTTAGATTTATCTTAGTAACGTTTTTAAAGTAATAGTGAGGAGGTCTTTCACGCTTAGTCCAAAGGTCGTGGACATGTATAGTTTAATGGCTCAACCACCGATGTTATTGTTTATTAGACCAGCGGTTGGTTTGACAACGCTGAGGAATTATGGCCTTTTTAAGGAACGCCAGTTTGATGGAAGTGAAGGTGATAACCATTTGATAGTGGTTAAATATGTATGTAATTCCGTGTGCAGTTGGCATACGAGGTTTTTTGCGAAGGTGTTTCCCCATTTTATATTACAGTCATTGCGTGGGCATGACTATGTTTGACAAGGCATAAAGGTGTAGAGTTAACAGTACTCCTTATTTCATACACGGCTTTGGATAAGTGAAGACAGGAGGGTCACAATTGAAATTTAAACGGGAAATGGATATTGACATCTGTTATGTTTTACTCCTATTAATATTATTAAACCCAAGTATGTAACGACAGATGTTTAACCTTGAGTGGTCGAATGTATTTGATCTATTATGACACCAGACCAGAAAGGAGAGAAAGGTGGTAGTATTTCTGAAGCTGTAGAAACTTATGAGGATCCCAGTTAATTGCATTTGTCAGAACTGTGAGATCGGAGCTCAGGCTCATGTGTATATAGACACTACTTATTTTAAATAATAGCTCATGCCATTAGTGTCATTTTCAATTCATTCATCATTAACTTTCTTTATTTGCCAATCGAATGTATGATATGTTAGGTATAGGAAGTTTATCGATTGTTTAGCGTAGTGGTTAGCGTATGAATTTTGATGTGATTGAATGTGGTTTGTTTCTTGTTCAGTCTGAATGAAATGAACTCCATTGGCACGTCACAATGCAAGAGTAGGAAAGGAATAGTGTGTAGAAGTTTTGTTTTATTAGCGTGTAGGATGTGTGTATGATTTACGTATTTGTCTGGCGTGAATCTGTTTCATTTTAACATCGCTTGTGATATGATGGAGAGGTGTATTTGTGGTCAAGGCTGGAATAGCGAGGGTTTGTTGAAACTCGTTTCCATCCAAGGTCAGCGCTCGGCCACACAAATGTAAAGAGTTGTTGCGAGCCAACAGGCAAGCAGCTATGTATCAACCAGCTCTGGGAATGTAACGAAGTCTGTTATATAATCTGTCGCGTGGCGAGGGTCGCGTGCTACTAGCGCCCAGGTGTTCACTGGAGCGCGTTAAAGGAATGTGAAATTCGCAGGGGTCTTTAATTGATGTATAGCTTGTTATAATGAATGACACAAGCCGCCCCAAAATTTGTCACAGTGTTCGTGGAACACAGTATAGTCAGTGGCGTAAATGTGAAGAAGAAAGAAAGGGAGTGTGTTTTATTTAATGTATGAATGTTTAGATTTAGTTTACACCATTGTTATTAAATTGTTAATTTGTTAGAAGCCGCGTCGTTTCGATTTATTTTAGATATAAGGAGATGCAACTGTGAAACCAATTATAGGTCCAGAGGCTGACCACAAGATCCCCGAGAACGAAAGGTAGGTGCTCTACTTCGACCTAAGTGCATAATACGTAATTCTCAGTTTCATCGTAATTTCCACCACGTATATTCGTGAGGGTCTTGTTGTAGTGGATTCTTGACTAGTATTTGCACCGGAGCTGTCAGGGTCTAGAAATCCAGCGGTGCATCGGATATCTAACAGACCTCCTCTAGAATATACGGGTACAATGGAAAGTTGGCACCCTAGACTTTGGGACCACGACAATAGCTTCGTGAGGCCATTTAGAAGCTATCCAGATGACAACTCAATTTTTAAGTTTGCGGGATTAACCAACCATATCATCTGCGATGAGCTAGAGTGTAATTATATAGGTAGTTTGCTTTGTTTTTAACAAAATTGCACTCAAACAAAGGATCAGATCTAATGGATAGCCTGAGAAAGAGTAATAGGTAATATTTTTCGAAATGTCCTATGATCTGAATCTATTTTCATTTTGCCGGCTCATGGTTATTGATAGCCATGTTAATATAAATCTAACTTGTTTAATGACGATAAATGTAAATGTTCTTTATGGTAGTATATTTAAAATAAATCACACGCGAACGCTTTTTAAGAACTGGTATTTTAGAAATAGAATGTCTGGTAATCTAATATTAAGGTAATGTTAAGGCGAGACGATAAGATGTCCAAATACATGGATTGAAAGGATGCTCTAATGTGTTGCTGTATTGCTCTATTTGTTTATATTCCTATAGCACTTTTTACTATTGAGATTGTTGTAATGGCAACAATGGCGACGGATGATGTCCGGAAGCTGATGAACGAGATGAAGGAGAGTTTGTTGGAGAACATGAGGAAAAGTCTGGATGATTCCCAAATTAAAATGGACAGTAACACGAAGGAGAAATTAGACAGTGTTGAAAATCAGATTAAAGGAATCTGAAGGTAAATGTCATTGATTTACAGAGAAAACTGTATGAGGCGAAGCAGGACCGAGAGCAGCTGAAAAAAGATCGCCAGGCAGATCTCGCTACTCTTGTAGGTATGGTCAGCGGTGTGGAGGAAAGTTTCAAGGGAGATATTCAGGGTATGCAAAATTCTTTACAGGGATCGCAGACCAGCTCCGCTGGATTGAAGGATGATGTTAAGGGTGTGCATTCTGATGTTGCCCTGGTTAAAGATGATGTTACTCTTGTCAAGGATGATGTTAATCTTGTGAAATCCAATGTTGCCAATGTTCAATCTGAGGTTGCCAATGTAAGGTCAGATGTGTCCCATGTCCAAACAAAGGTAGACAAGGTTCAGGAGAACGTTAATAACATGCAGATAGATGTCAACAATGTCAAATCAAATATAACCAGTGTACAGAATGATATTGGTAGAGTACAGTCAGAAGTTAATTCTATGTTTGTCGATGTTAATATGGTCCAAGGGGACATAAATAAAATAAGAAGGGAAGTATAAGAATCTAAGAAACAATGTTCTGAGGGTATAGGTGCTTTGAGATCGCAATTTGTAGACGATTCTCTAAAGACTATTGTTTCATTAGCTGAGTTGAAAACTAACGTTGATACTCTGCGTAATCAGGTGATAGACCACAATAAGATCTTGAAGGAGGACACTGAAGTTGATATAGCCGAAATGTTAAAGGCGAACGTAGTTATCTGGAAAGACGAATGGGATAAGTCGAGCACGGAACATATTAAGTTAATACAAAGTAAAGTTGAGAGTAAGCTTGCCAGTACGCAATTATAAATAAACCGTGATGTAATGTCTGTTAGGTTAGATCTAGGGAAGCGTATTGATCAACTGTTACAAAGACAGGTTGACGATAAGAATCAATCGGTCGAGGAAAACAAAACTTTAAAAGAAACTTTAGAAATTCGTAGTAAACGTTTAGACGAACAGATAGATACAGTAGTCACAGTCGTGAATGAGATTAAGGAAGGAAAATCCACTAATATTGAAGACTACATTAGTAGGAGACTGCAAAGTCTGAGCTTAGGAGACGTTGCAGATCTTGAAGTCTATAAGGAGGATTTGAAGAAGGAAATAGAGAAGCAGGTGAAAGAGTTGATTACGGAGATAGAAGACAAGGAGAAGATAGAAATTGAGGACTATGAAAGTCGTCATAGAAAACTCAGTATGGAGGCAGGAGATAGAGAAGTGAGGCCAGAAGAGAGAGTATTAAGATACAATGAGGTACTCGAAGATAGAAGTAGAGATCCCGAAAGAGAAAGGAGAGAATATCGTCCCAGTTTCCAAGATTCACAACAGAGAAACGTGACGGTAATTCGTAACTTTGAGGACAAACCTCGTAAGTTTACCAACCTCGATTCTTACACCCCAATTGAGTATATCAGGAATATCCGTGACTACTTTGCGGAGGCTCACATTCCTCGTGAAAGGGAGTTGAAGATAATGGAACGCTATCTGGGTGAGGGCCCTCTTGAGTGGTTTTGCGCCTTCAGGTACACATTTGTGGACTTCGAAGAGTTCGCTGAAGCCTTAATGAAGCGTTATTGGTCTATAGAAGCGCAGAACAGTTTACGCGCGGAAGTATACTCCAGGAAGTATTCGGGTACTTTACCGACGCGCTACGCTGACTTCTTTACGACACAACTCGCCCGGTTACGATTTTTGCAACCCCCACTATCTACGGCACAACTGATAGATGCTATTGCCAGAATGTTGCCAGTTGAGGTGAGAAGACTGATAATTTCGTCAGGAATCAGTGATTTGGCCGGAATGGATGAACTTCTTCGGAAATTGGATTGCACTATTCCAACGCCCAATGTCGTAGCTAGGAACCAACGTCAGGACTATAAGGAAATAAATACTGTGTTTATTGATCAGACACAGCAGACAGAAAGCCCTAAAGAACAGGAGAAGGGAAACTTAGGTCCAGAGAGAAATACTTATTTCAGAGATAGGCGACCAGAACCAAGGTATAGGAGATTCCGTGGTGGCCGTCCCTATCAACAACAACAAGGACGTGGACACTATCAGGAGAATCGTAGCAGCGGTTTCTTCCATAACAACAATAATTATAGGAACAATAATAATTATATTGGTCTAAACAATCGCAATGATCAGAACCAGAACCAAGATAGACCACAACCAAATGAGGTTATGACTAAAGAGAATTATGACGAACGTCATCAAAAAGGAAAGCAATTCTTGAAGGAATTAAAGGAAAAGGATAAAGAGGAAGAAAGCAATCATATCCTATGTTTGGATCCGATTCCCAGTACGAGCAAAGAGAAACCCAATGAGAAAGACTCGTATAGGAGATATGGAGGAACCCTGGTAGGACGTCGAGAGAAATAGGAGGAGAGAAGAAATACTACTACGCAATACTAGAAGAGGAGAACGGGCCAATAGAAGATAACTGAGTCGGACGCAAGGAAAGAAGAAAGAAAACCGCTCCGGATAGAAACTGTCTATGGAAATAATTGTTATGAGCTGTATGATGAAGAGAACAATGTCATTTTGGGAAAATACAACGCAAAGAACTTAAACAAATATTTTAAGAAAGTAGGCTAAAAATATAATTAATTTTCGAGTTCAGTGACATGTCTAAGGTCCTGATTCGAAGTGATTAAAAACAATTTTGCAACTGTTTTTAATTTGAGATGGGAGAGGAATGACCCCGTAAAAATAATTATTTGGGATGAAAATGGGAATATTTTCTCGAAGCACATGATAAAATTTAACCAAGCAATATTGAGGCTGGATGTTGGCAGAAACCAGTCTAGAGGCGACGTTGAGCAGGAGGGAAATTCCGTCACGTGATTGTATTGCGCAATGGAGCTTTCCAGAAGCTTAGAATCAGCCTAGCAACAGCGAATAATCCCAGGAATTGTTTAAACATTGTTATAAATTATCTGATTGTATATGAGCTTACAGCCAATAAGAAGAAGTTTTAGAGACGACGGGAGTTCCAGCAACTAAATGTTTATGGATATTTAATACATTTAAGCCCAAGAGAGTGAATTTATATAATGGTAAAGAGAAGAATATGATAATAAAGTATTGGAAATATTTTATAAGTCGACAGCAGGTCGCAATTGGAAGGAATAAGCGATTTGCTAGACCCCGCTCGAATTTGAGAGGGAACGAAAAAAGGCGGCCAGAATCGGTGGACTTGGAGGGGAGATGCCAAGCATCGAGGCTCTTTTTTATATGAATGTTGGATAGGTCGGACGTGCTATACCGGAAGAGAGAGGAGTTCCGAGTGTTTCACCGAGCTTGTGAAAGGTTGACTCATGGAGATAAGGTATAGCGAGGCGAGAGTTAGGAGATTGCCGCGCCTTGAAACTAAGTGAAGTTGCGATGAACTTATATGCCGCAATTACTTCAGTCTGATCCACTTCAGAGACATTATTTCGACTACAGATTGTAGCGTACAATCGTATATAGTATATTACAAACTTTGAAAAAATTGAGAAGATTATTTCAGAAGATATAAACGTTTTTGTGAAGCGTGAGGAAAGTGTTTGTTTCCAGCGCGATAAGACACTTTTGTTCGAGCGACTACAGCGAATGCACGAGACACAAGTGAGTAAGAGTGACTGTTAGCATTGATTTTGTGGAAATGTATAACAACACCATTAGGATGAAGATGTATTCTATGTTGAAGAACATTATTAAGTCTGCTAATATGAAGTAAATTATGGACTAAATTAGTATGTGCGCCAGGAATATAAGCAGATAGAAGCAATATAGTCAGCGATGGATCTTCGTTAGAGGAGTTTGTTCATGAATGTCTACTTGATGAGCGAACATGGGACTTCATGCACATTCCAGAGCATTATTGTCAGACATGAGCTCGACATTAACACCAGCGACTACAGAACGATGTTCATATTCCATCTACATGAATATTCGTTATAAGAGTGAGGTCCTCGACTTCCTTTTCGAATGTCTTTCGAAATGGGAAGTTGAACTTTTGACACTTCTCGTTGTTTTGATGAAACTGTACCATGACGGAGTAAGAAGAGACATGAAGATTATCAAGAGGTCCAATGTATACCCGGTCACAATGAAGAAGATGATTGGAGGTCCGCAGTTCGATCCCGGTCGGAGCTTGTTGTTTTCCAGTAGGGGAATTCGTTCCTTTCCTGAGGTCACGAATTCTTGGAGACGAGCTAGGATCCAACCCGGATCCTTGGAAGATGTAACAACCGAGTATTTTGTAATACAGCTTCTAGACTTCCAGACCAGGTAGCCGTGTTCACTAAACTTGTAGTTAGAGCTTTATAGTGACATTATTGAGCAGATCCTTTATCCATATTTCGACACAATATTTATGTACTCCATGTATAGACATTTTATTCTTCGAAATCATTTGTAGTAATCGTTTTTCGACGCTTTTAGCTTTGTTTGTTTGAAATTCAGTTTCTGAACTGAGATTTTCACTTGTTCGAGGAACAAGCATTTTTGTCATTTCCTTTAAGGAATAGTAATTTATTTTCGACGTTTATGAATTCATTTTGAATTCAGGTGATAGACATTTTCGTCTATGTTACCGATTAACTTAATTTTTATTAGTTTAATTTGGGCATTTTATCCGTCGAGAAGAGGCATTAAGAGAGAAGATATTATTAGTGATATATTGTGAAATATCACGGCATCGTTTGGAAGAGAAACATTTAACGTAGAAACGAATATTATCGTTAGAACTCATAGACATTCGTTCAGAATGGAGATAATACGAATATGACTAACTGTATGTTTTATTGAAGAAAGCCATGGACTTTCAGTCATTTAAAATAGTTGGAGATTAGAATATTCTTGGAGGATTTATTATCATCCGACGTTAGGGAAGTTCTTGTTTGATATCCTCGTCGTGATCGATTCTTGTTGGACACACATATTTAATTTTTGTGATTAAGTATTCACGAGGAGTAATATAATGTCACGTTGTAGACATGATATTCCTTCATCGGTGAAAGTTGAAACCAGAAGTGTGGAGTTGAGATACAGTATTTTATTAAATGTATTCACAACAGTTTAGATTTATCTTAGTAACGTTTTTAAAGTAATAGTGAGGAGGTCTTTCACGCTTAGTCCAAAGGTCGTGGATATGCATAGTTTAATGGCTCAACCACCGATGTTATTGTTTATTAGACCAGCGGTTGGTTTGACAACGCTGAGGAATTATGGCCTTTTTAAGGAACGCCAGTTTGAAGGAAGTGAAGGTGATAACCCTTTGATAGTGGTTAAATATGTATGTAATTCCGTGTGCAGTTGGCATACGAGGTTTTTTGCGAAGGTGTTTCCGCATTTTATATTACAGTCATTGCGTGGGCATGACTATGTTTGACAAGGCATAAAGGTGTAGAGTTAACAGTACTCCTTATTTCATACACGGCTTTGGATAAGTGAAGACAGTAGGGTCACAATTGAAATTTAAACGGGAAATGGATATTGACATCTGTTATGTTTTACTCCTATTAATATTATTAAACCCAAGTATGTAACGACATATGTTTAACCTTGAGTGGTCGAATGTATTTGATCTATTATGACACCAGACCAGAAAGGAGAGAAAGGTGGTAGTATTTCTGAAGCTGTAGAAGCTTATGAGGATCCCAGTTAATTGCATTTGGCAGAACTGTGAGATCGGAGCTCAGGCTCATGTGTATATAGACACTACTTATTTTAAATAATAGCTCATGCCATTAGTGCCATTTTCAATACATTCATCATTAACTTTCTTTATTTGCCAATCGAGTGTATGATATGTTAGGTGTAGGAAGTTTATCGATTGTTTAGCGTAGTGGTTAGCGTATGAATTTTGATGTGATTGAATGTGGTTTGTTTCTTGTTCAGTCTGAATGAAATGAATTCCATTGGCACGTCACATGCAAGAGTAGGAAAGGAATAGTGTGTAGAAGTTTTGTTTCATTAGCGTGTAGGATGTGTGTATGATTTACGTATGTCTGGCGTGAATCTGTTTCATTTTAACATCACTTGTGATATGATGGAGAGGTGTATTTGTGGTCAAGGCTGGAATAGCGAGGGTTTGTTGAAACTCGTTTCCATCCAAGGTCAGCGCTCGGCCACACAAATGTAAAGAGTTGTTGCGAGCCAACAGGCAAGCAGCTATGAATCAGCCAGCTCTGGGAATGTAACGAAGTCTGTTATATAATCTGTCGCGTGGCGAGGGTCGCGTGCTACTAGCGCCCAGGTGTTCACTGGAGCGCGTCAAAGGAATGTGAAATACGCAGGGGTCTTAAAGTGATGTATAGCTTGTAATAATGACACAAGCCACCCCAAAATTTGTCACAGTGTTCGTGGTACGCAGTATTGTCAGTGGCGTAAATGTGAAGAAGAAAGAAAGGGAGTGTGTTTTATTTAACCCCTCAAGCCGGTTGGCCGTACACTGTACGTCCGCTGGACTCTACTCGTTCAGCCGGTTGGACGTACCACAAACGTCCGGTGCAGGCGGAAGTTAGAATGCCTACTACGCATGAAACCCTGCTGCTTCGCCGGATCTTCGTTCACGTTATAAACCGAGAAGTTATGTACTTTCATGCCATCTCTGTTTCATAATTAGAACTAATACGAAGTTAATCGATATCCGTTGCTTTTGACGACTCATATCGATCAGCGGAGGAACATGAAACGCACTCTATTGAGTTTCAGATTATTTGCTTTAGAAGGTTCCACATCCTTTCCTGCCATCTCGAGATTGTTTTGTGTACTATATCTAACTTGACAGTTTTAGTCACTTATGAAGGGGAAGCACCGATAGCAATTACTTAGTAGATAAGTTTTGCTTCGTAGGCTAGAGGCTACTTAGTCGCAGATGAAAAATTGCCGGACTGTCTCATTCTTTTACGGGTGCAGATATTATTGGTTTGATAGATGACAGTAGTGGAAGTGATGTATAGGGAGCGATATTTTCGGTAGTGATACGGACTATGCACAGCAGCTGTAATAACAACGACCGCTGTTCAGTGTTTGTGGCGAGAGGTAGACTTCGTCACAAGCACACAAAAGATCCCCTTCACTGGTATGCTGGGTACAAGAAGGCATTTCACGTCTGTTTTTTGCTGCTTTCGACAATGTGATTGAACTAGTTTGAGAAACAAATATGTAGGCCTACGCGGCAGAATGTATGGTGGCGCGCCCTTGAAACCATGGTCGCGCGCCAGGAAGTGAGAGTCAGTGACAGGGGACAACATTTATGTGTTCTTGTGGCTTGTATTGTTGATGGGGATAATGCAGAAACCTACCCTAAAGAGCTATTTCACCCCTATATTCCCTCAAACAATGCCAAGGAATAGGTTTGAAATAATATTGCGATATTTACATTTTGTTGACAATTCGACATGGGATGCATACACGGGGCCTAAAAAGCTTTTCAAAATTCAGCTTTTCCTGGAAATTATACCCGAAAAATATGTATATATGTAGATTGAACATTATCATATAAATATCTTGCTTTCATTGTAAATATACCTGAAACAAATACCAAAAGCGGAACTTATCAAATTATTATACTTTTGTAAATATTGCGTGTGATTATGGACAACCCTGAAGAGCAGTCGTCACATATGTTACTGAGAAAGATTGGACATGATTTCGGTAAGTAATCCTAAAAATTTCATTACGTTATATTTTGTAGATTTAACATTATTAATTTTTTACCTTGTTGGTGTCCGAACCTCTGCTGAGCTTCAATTTAAATACCGCCGGAGAAGTGAAAACCTCCGGATTAAATAGCCGACCTGAGGGGTTAATGTATGAATGTTTAGATTTAGTTTACACCATTGTTATTAAATTGTTTAGTTTGTTAGAAGCCGCGTCGTTTCGATTATTTTAGATATAAGGAGATGCAACTGTGAAACCCATTATAGGTCCAGAGGCTGACCACGAGATCCCCGAGAACGAAAGGTAGGTGCTCTACTTCGAGCTAAGTGCATAATATGTAATTCGCAGTTTCATCGTAATTTCCGCCACGTATATTCGTGAGGGTCTTGTTGGAGTGGATTCTTGACTAGTATTTGCGCCGGAGCTGTCAGGGTCTACAAATCCAGCGGTGCTTCGGATATCTAACAGACCGCCTCTAGAATATACGGGTACATAACCACGCTTCCATAATTTGTTACTTTGTGGTTCAAAATATTACACTATTTAGACATTAATAATTGTCCACAATCACTTTGTTAGTATATTTTGCCCTGATGGCCGTCCATGTTCCAAATATACATGGATTTTTCCATTCCACTTGGTTTCCGTACACGGTACGTGTCTTCACTCATGCGTCACTTGCAGATAGATGTTGCTCCGACAAATGACAAGTACTGGCGTTCTCTAAGCATGGTGTTCACTCAAGACATGCGTTAGCCACATAAATTCACGGTTTCGCGTTTCTGCGATGTAGACCGTACTTTGAATAAGCAGAATTACATTCTTTAAATTATTAATGATTTATGGAGTGTCTAAGATGTATAACAGTGTTATAATTGATATTGCTTCGGATTCTTCCCGCCTCTCGCAGGGTATGTTCAGTTACGCTTCAGCATGGATCTTTGTCTTTATTACCTAGGCAAACATGCGTCAACGGGCACAATATACTGCCATGTCATACGTAACTGAGTTGAGAGGAATTGCCAACCAGTTATTTCTACGTGCAGTAATGAGTTGCTAGGCATTCAGAAGGAATGCAAGACAAAGCAGAGTTGAGAATCTAATTGTAACCAATGCTTGAAGCATGGAAAACATAAGCAGATATTTATACAAGAAGAGACTGAAGGATTCTCTAGCTATGATACTGAGATAATTACTTCTACTACATAATGAATCTACAAAGAAGAGTGCAGGAATTTACTATCTCTTCGCTTCACGCCCATCCAGGCATGTACTTGAGGGAGTCCTTGCGTCGCGAACAGCTGTTCGGACATAGGAGGAGATGGGTTCGATCGCTAAGTTCAAGACCAGGCCTCAACCTTTCGACCCCCAGGATGATGGTTCGATTCCAGGAACAATGTGTGTCCTTACACGCATTTATCTCCTTCAAGACATCATAAGGTAGCTGCGAGATTCTTTATTAGTAGACAGTATGAATCATGTTATATCTGTAGATGACCTTTTTCACCATATTTCTTTAGTATGTTGAAAATGGACTTGAAGATTAAACTTTACGATTCTGTCATTTTTGTCTGCTCGTCTATTTTAGGTTTTGATTCGACAACGATTGCACCTACGGAGTCAATTTTTGTGTAGATAGTTACTTTTGTTATTTTAGTTTTGCAACATTGATATTAAATTTTTGAAATTAAGATACGAGCATTATAATTAGTTGAGAAGAAACATTAATCAAGAAGTTGCGATTTTAGGAAGAAGTCTACGATATCTTTATATAAGAATATGTATTAGGAAGAAGAAGATTTGCAACGAAATGATGAACATTCTACAACATTTATTCTGTTGCTTCGTGGATTACAGAACAGAATTATTTCGTCATTTTATACAGTATTGGATTCCGAATGACTGTATTATTCTACGTGAAGTTAGATACTTGCATTGAAATCTAGTAACACTTTTAAAGTTGATATTTGCAACATTTTGTGGATTAGGCAATTATAGCCATTTTTCGAGTAAAGTTAATTGAGTAGAGATATTTTTGCAGGATTAAAGTAAGTTCAGTTTTCGATTTTGATAGTTCGATTTGGTTTAGTCTTTTCTGATTTCGTATAAGTCTAATGGTTTATATCGCAACCTATTAATATTCGGCATTTTTCCATGGTGTAGAGTTGCACGATTTTCTTGAATTTATTTTGCGGATCGGAATTGAATCTCGATATGAAGTAAAATGTAATCTCTCGTGAATAAATATGAGATTGTTGAAATTCACATGTGTGATGAATTGTAATGGAGAATTGAATCTCGATATCAAGTAAAGTATATTCTGTCATGAATAAATATGACACAGTTGAAATTCATAAATGAAATGAATTAAGTTGAAGAATAATGAAACTATTGCGATAGGTTTTCCAAGAATGGATTAACACTATGATAATCATGTTAATTGTGAAGCATGATACTTATTGATAGTTAATTGAAATTTATATAACTTTAAGGCGAGGAAAATTACATACAGCTATTGAACGCTATTTTTCGTATTGAATGAACCAATGCAGGTATTGATGAAGTTGTTTAAGTATATTTCGATATCGGTGGATATCCGGAAATAGTATGAAGTTTGTACAAGGAATCTCTAGTGTGGAGAGATTGCCATGTTTGTAATGGAATTTTGTGGATTACGCGAGCTGATAAGCAGTCGCTGAATTATATAATAATGAGTATTATTCGTGAATAGAGCACGATCAGTGAAGCCACAATGCTGGAATTTAAGAATTACCCACCATTTAAATGTTTATTAAAGGAAATGTTATTTATCTTGAATTAGATTGTTAAACTTAACGAATATCCAGTGTGAAACGATAATTGGAGATAATATGATAATGTTATAATTAAATGAAGCTACGATTTGAAATTTACTTAAAAGAGACGCTACGATTGATAAACTTTGTTGATTGTCAAATAAGACGGATTATGATTTCAGAAAATGTTAAAAGGATAATGTTGATGGATAATGAGAATCATAGCGAGATTCAACGAGAAGATACTACTGTAAATTAATGTATATAATTCGTGTATAATATTTTTCTAGTGTATTTGTGTATTTGTCATGCGATATTGTAAAATCGTGTATCGATCATTTCTGTGAACAGAAACATTGCATACTGATGCAATAACTAGCTATATTCGTCGATCATAAGACGAAACATTTATATTTTTGTCTTGCAGTTGTCAGACTTTCGTTCTACAACAAGCTTCGTTTTTCAGTTAATAAACTGAGTCTTACATTTTAAATATTTAATGATTCAGTGATTTATATTAAGAACAGGGTGTGTTAGGAGGACTAGTGGGGCAATATTTGCAACGTCAGCCATATGCCCGAGATTAGTTTTAGAGTTTTTCGAGTTCACTTTGTGCTAGTTTTTCATTTGTTCTTTTACCACTGGGGCTTTCTTAACGCATTCCATTTTCTTGATGTGTCCTTATCCCAGGTTGATCCATGTTGGTAGAATTTTTGGGGGTTTATTTTAGCCGGGTACTTCCAGATTCTACGATCCAGCTGTTACATCGGATTTCAACAGGTAAGACCATGTGGATACGGGTACAGTACAGTACAGCATTTGCCAGGAGTAGAAGTGGAAAACCACGGAAAACCAATTTCAGGATGGCTGAGGTAGGAATCGAACCCGCCTTTTCTCAGTTTTGCCTCACGAGGCTGAGTGTACCCCGTCCCAACCCTCAGACCAGAAATCCTTTTTTTTTTGACAGAGCCGGTATTCGAACCTGGATCTCCGCGGTGACAGCCGAGAATGCTAGCCAGTACGCAACGAGGTGGATCTCGTATAAAGCAGTGGTCTTTATGTAAGTAGATTGTCATTATTTCATAAAATAACAATAATAATAACAATAATAAAGTATATAGATCAGAAATTGTTCCTTTAAACATGCTTCTCATGGTTTCGAAAACCAATGCAACTAGCTCTCGCTCGAAGTGAACTTAAGGTAAATACCTGAATATCCGCATTACAAATGCACACAACTTACGAAGAAATTAGAGCATTTTACTTCAACACAGGAAGCCACATTTTCTTCTTACCCAGTGATGTGTCTGCGTTGTATGATAATCATGTTGTGCAACAGCTACTGGTAAGTGCATTACATCCTGTTGCTCAAAAGGCTCATCGCATCAAATCATAACCTCACTGCACAAACATTCTAAACTTAACTGATATTCCCATGCCCACGGAGCTACAAAAGTTTAGCAAGTTTGAAAGGAAAATATTATGTTTGTAAATATTTAATGAGTTCTATATAGTAATAGAGAGTGGATTGTATGTGGAGTACGAGAAAATAACGATTCTATAACTTAAGTACCAGACCTATCCATATTACAAACAATCACCACTCAAAACGCTACATTAATTTTCTCCTAATTGAAACTCAAGATGATAATACGGCATGCAATTATCATTATACATGGATTAAAACATGTTTAAACTTGTTTGAATCATCTGATCTTACATACATACATACATACACGATATATTTTTTAGCAATATCTAATCTGTTTCAATATCGAGATTAAGGGACACTGGGACTGAAATTTTCATATTCTATATAAACTGAGGTGCAGCTTTGAAATTTTATATGGTTATGAATAGTCTTATTATAAACCACTGTGGGAAACGTGACCTTGTAAGTTGATTAGTTCTCCAGATATTAATTATTTTGTACATTTATTGTGCTAATTATTCAAGTTTTATAAAGGTCAGCCGCGTAAAAAAAACAAGATAGTGTAACTTTTAGGTCATATTTTATTGCACTATAACAATTGGAAGAAACCTACGGATCCGATTTTGAATTTCATTAATGAGTGTCAAGATTTTTTTTTCATATCCAAGTTTTTTTTTCTACAAAAAAAATCGTATTTTTTCCAGTTTGATTTTTTTGCAGCCATACTAAAAGTGCAATCTAAAAAACGATCCGCAGGTTTGTAGTCATTGCAATGAAGATAATGAATTCCCATTTTGAAAGCAATATCATAAGATTTATGACGCGAGTAACATTTTGAATTCCTGAAAAAGTGAATCCGAGAAAACAGCAATTTTCTAAAATGATGCACAATATACAAGGTTTCAGCTTACCAATGACATTAGGATTTTCCTACAGCATAGGTGACACCCTGCTTCTTCTGTTTTGCAGCCTCCTCCTTCATTTCTGTCAGTTTCACCTTCCGTCGACATGCCTTTCGCTTCTCCAATTATGACCGCGGACATACATACTTCCTGCGACTGTCACATCTTTCAAGTGTTTGTGCTGTGACATGAGATACTGAAGTTAGTCTTATTCCTGATTTCAACTCTGTTGTTGCACTACACCCCATGTTGAATTCTGCTACATAATTACTAACAGCAATTTCAAGTATTTTCCGTGAAATAAAAATCACTTTTGGGCACTTCCTCCAGATAACAGAATGCAGAGACTCATTCTGATTTTCAGTAGCACCACGGATGCATCTGGATAGTAGCTCATCTGATGCCAGCCTTTGATAAACAGGCATAATCTTGACAACTAAGGGTTCTTAAAGTTCTACAGCCATTTTGTCATGACTCTGTGGTGTTTTACCAGCTGCAATACTTCGATTGTAGAAACACCATGACTCAGAACCTTCAGGACACTTACTGTGCCGGGGCGTTTAAAGGACACACCGCACATTTTAAAGCTATGCCAGGGCTTTAAAATGGCGGAATTCGGATAAAAACACTGCTATATGATCCGCAGGGGATAGGGGTGTATTAATATGGAAAAAAACGAAAATCGACATTTTCCACAAAATTCACTAAAATTTCAGTCCCAGTGTCCCTTAAGTTGAAGTCTATTTTGAATTTACAGCAGTGACTTTTGTAATGCATACAGAAGAGACTAAATTGCATTAGTTTACACTCATTAGTTAGATAGTGTTGCGAGGTCATCTGCCCCTCACACATACAATACTAGCAACTTTTTCCTGTTATCATTTAAGCAGATATCCAGAGTAGTCTCAGTCCTATACACACGTGCCAGGATACGGATACACAAACATTTCTCCAGCCAATCCACAAAATATTCCATACAGCATTGCATAGTATTCACACTGTCCATTTGTTGGGGATTGTTACAAGTATGATCTCTTTCGTTGAGAAGATATCATTCCATGGTTTGTGTGCTATATTTAAAACTATTGCAGCATACTATGCCACTCCAGCTTTCGAGGAGTAGCTTGTACTTCCGATTGCAGAGGTTACGAGTGAGATGTTTATGAGCTTTCACTTTGTAATTTTAGTCACTAGGAGGCTTATGAACAAGATAGCACACAGTAGCAGTTTAATCTGTATAATCTGTCCATTCTTAAGATGTTCTATAGGCACTAGAGTTTATGTCGAAAGTAGAATATGTTACTGTTGTAAATGTTCTTAATGAAAATCAATATCCTCCGAAAGATGCATTTTTTTAAGCTCGCTAGCATAAGTAGGTAATAGAATGAACAGTATGAGCCAGCCGAAGGGATGTGGAATACAACCCTACAATATAGATCCTGCGCATTATCTCACTGCCCCGAATCTGGTCTGGGACGGTATGGTTGAGAGCAGTGGCATGCAACTGCAACTGTTATTGGTTGTAGATAGGATAGGTCTACACTTAATAGAGTTCTCCATACTTGGGAGAGTTATTTATTGCAGTCAAAGGTGCGCTAAAACCAATAACAAATACATGTGTACTTACGATACAGCGCAATCCAATGCCTATCTCTTTTATAAGGACGTCATTAATTTTTGAGGGTATGCTATGATGCAACGTTTAACTGAGATACACTTTGAGATGTGTGGTCGTTTAATATTATGCAAATCAAAGATACTACATCTGTAGGCTAGGCACTTGAAGTTGATCTCAAGTACCATGAAAACATTCATTATGCGCACAATGCCTTTCCACTTTGCCTTACCCAGCAGGCAGCTCCCAACTCTACGAGTAAACAGTAAAGAGTCGCCAATCGGACTTCACAACAATAAACCGATATTCTATATCGACGCATGCTAATCTATAGTTTAAAGTACGCATGCGTTCATCTCGTACTGCAATTTTAGCAACAAGGATGTTCAAAACCTCATATTGATCTAAATTCAAACAAGCGCAAATAAATAACTAGCATGTTTGAAAATAGTTTCTAGGAGGCTTATGAACAAGATAGCACACAGTAGCAGATTTAAACTGTACAATCAGTTCATTATTGAACAGTGGTGCGTTTGGTCGAATACACCGTCATATTAACATATTCTAAAATGTTGAACTAGTAGCTGAATGGACAGGTACATATGGTGCTGAACGATTAATAGCACAGCAAAATTTCAAACATCGTATCATTTTTGAAAAATCATGTGCTTCTATCAAAGTAGATACACGTAATGATATTGGCATGGCTGTCCTTGATCATCCAAAGTGCACCTAGCAGCTTTCCATGATGTGTACATGAAACAAACACATATTCAGGAGGGTTATATTACACTATGTTACACAGATAAAAGTAGTTTCATTTGCTATGTTCGTACTGCAGGCCTTTATGATGATATTTAAATTCACTTTTATATAGCTAGTCATTCACTGGATAATCCCAATGGCATTCCACAATGCAAAGGCAAAGAAATAGGGTGCATAAAGTGAGATAATAGGTGAAATACTTACGAAATTCATTCGGCTTAAAGGAAAAATATACTTTATAGAAATAGAAGATAGCAGTATCCACAAAGCCAAATATTTTCGGCAGTCTGTTGTACTGCCTACGCATGATTGTGGACGAAGTTTGCGTGGGCAAACCCCTTTTCTGAAACAGCAATATACAGTAGTATAGAATTTCAACATCATCATGTACAGTATATAATATGTCAAAACTAAGTTGCTCTATCAGCAGAGGATGATAGACGCTGTGTGCTTGAGAATAAGTCCACATTACCTTGAAGCATTATCGGTTAAACTACGCAAGCCAGACATAAATAATCTTTCTTCAACCATCATATTATAAATACCATTTATCATTAAGCTATACTATTTTTGTGCATGCAAGGGCTGATAAAATTTCTTTTTGAGTTGCTTGGTGTCAAATAAGACAGGAATTATACAAGAGAAGCTAATGTCCAGTGGTCGAGAGTTAAAGATAAAGTGAATACAAGAGCCTGTTAAGTAATTAGTTCCATGTAAGATGAAGTATATTACTTATAATACCATGTCTTTATTTGTTTCATGTCAAATAAAGCATAATGCTCATAAATACCCTTTCTTTATTTTAAAACCACTTTTAGCATTCCAAATCTACAACGTGGGTCTTAAGAGTTCGGTGAATGGACCGATATAACAATGACAACGTGTGGAACACTGCGTGTGTGCTCATGTGAATGGAGAGCCATCTCGAAAAGCACCATTTTGCGTTGAACACACAGAACTGAATCAGGTTAGTGACTGCAGACAGTCAAACGTAGTGCGTGTGAGGATTCGTGTCACAGTGCAATGGATCAACGCACAAACATCCCATTTTGTTACAAATCAGGAAAAATGGTGATGGTGACGCATGCGATGCTGGTGCAAGTATACGGAACAGAAGTCGTAGGTAGAAAATGTGTTTACGAATGGTTCAAACGCTTTCGGGATGGACAGGAAACTCTTGATGATGACCTAATCACAAGCAATATGCATGTGATATTTTATATTGTTATTATTGTTTTAAGGGACGGAACTTCGAGGTCATCTGCCAGGTGATATTTTACCAACAACAGTGAGCTTTACACTATGACTACTATCATGATGTAGTGATTAGCATGATTGATTGTCCGGCTCTACCAAGAATTTAGACGTCTTTATAATGTCTAATATGAGTTCTCCCAGCCTCGTGATATCACATTATGAACCTAACTGATACTGTGACATGAGGTTTGGAAAAGAACAGGCCACTCTTCGGCACGAATTTTTCGGATAAGTGATCCCTTGTCATTGCCACAGGCTCAACGTCCCCCATGGATATGGCATTCACATAATTCATTTTCTCCCGGCATATTTTACTGAATCTGTTAAATTAACTAATCATGCTGCATAATATTCACTTTTGGATACAATTATAACTGAGTCATCTGAATAAGGACGTTCGTCTTCTCAAATTGCAACAACGTGCTCAAAGAAAAAATTACGTGATAGATGTTTTGGTTCCATTTTTTCCTGAGTTATTTACCTTCAGGAAATAAAGAACGCAGGCACCAAAGGCTGATCGTTATAACAATTGGATTAGCATGCAAGCTTAAGACGATTATGAGGGATTTTACTAGAGGAAATGATCAAAGTCAGCTCCTCATTTTGTTCTTTAAATATATTTTTATTAATTTTATTTTTTAATTTGAATTTTAGCTAAATGAATTCTTTGATATGTTTTCTAACATTCTGCCTGGTTCAGCGTAACTTATGACAGCCCAGATCGTACGGTATTTGTGTATGACACATGGCAATAAGATATCACTTCTTGGTTGTACGGTATTAGTATATGACACATAGCTAGAGCCCTGTGCGGATAAACAAAACGTTATCCGCATCCGCCCTGCATACGCACGACTGTTATTCGCATCCGAAACGCATTCGCACGACTATTATCCGCATCCGCCCCGCATCCGAATGAGTTTTATACGCAACCGCGCATTAGTTATCTGCTTCTACTGGCATTACAATAACATTTTTTGTTAGATAAAGCACGAAGTATTAAAGCAACACATTTAGACATTTGAGGAAAAAGTCCTTCCCCTAGGCCAGGGGTTTTCAATCTTTTTTTCTTGCGTGCCACCAATTAGGTGCACTAAATACTGAAGTACCACTTGATTGCTTATTAAAAATTTAAAAACATGACAGGTACAATTTTAACACTAAATATCTAAACATTAATTAAGCACGCAATCAAACAACTATTACTGTACTATAGGACGATACATTTTGAAGAATTGTATCTTGTATCTTAAAAGCTGTCAATAATATTGACTGGTGCTTACTAGGATATTCCAGAAACTTGGTATAACAAAACAATAATAAAATATTAATTGAAGAAATGAAGAAAAACGAAGGAAATAGGAAATTCACAAAGAACTATTTACTCAATGTTAGTTACGAGGCGATCTTGCAAACTAATGAGACGGATGAGCTTGTTTTGCTGGCACTAAGCTTCTGATGTTAGGAACAGTTTTTGAAAGTTTCTGTCTTAAATCACACTCAACATGAAGTCTGTTTCTGTACTTGTTCTTAAAAAAAAAGAAACAACTGAAGAAAATCCACTTTCACATAAATATGACGTCGTAAATGGCCAAAGGAATATTACTGCTCTTGTAGCCAACAATGGGTACTCTTTTTGTCTTTGAATCCAAAACTCCGACATACTTGTGGTAGAGAAACACTTCTCTAAACTACTGTCGCAAGTAAGTTCAATTAATTCTTCTTTTTCTTTAGGAGAAAAATGATGAGGCACGGCTTTTTTTTTCACTTGTAAAATCGTTTTTTAAAATCCAAAGCTCTTAAGTAATATCTTCTGTGAAGTAGCTCTAGAACTGTGCTATCAAATGCTGGCAGTATTCCTGTATCTCAGCTACCACTTCAGGATTCAGATTCACCTCATTTTCCTCAACAAAGTTTTCAAGGCAAGGAAACATTGACAAATTATTTTTTACTATTTCCTTTCTGCTAATTCTAGTTTCTTAATCAGTGCTTTTATTTTATCATGGACCAAAACGATAGTTGTACTGATGCCTTGAAGTGACTTGTTGAGGTCATTGAGTCTTCTGAAGATGTCAACAAGGTAGGCCAATTTACACATCCAGAGGTCATCATGAAAATAGTCTTTTAAATGAAAATCTTGTTCGCACAAAAACAAATAAACCTCATTTCTCAGCTCAAAAATTCTCGACAGCACACAGCCACGTGAAAGCCACCTGACCTCAGTGTGGGACAGCAATTGCACATGTTCAGCACCCATTTCCTGACATAGCAAAGAAAATAATCTTGAGTTCAAACTCCTCGATTTTATGTAATTTACAATAGTTACAACTTGGTTTAAAGTTGATTTTAGGCCTGAAAGACATCTTTTGGCAACTAAAGCCTCTCTGTGAAGACAGCAGTGAACAATTTTTAATTTTGGAGACACTTAATTGACTTCAGCAACAACTCCACTGTGCTTTCCAATCATTGCACGTCCACCATCCGTGCATAATCCCACACATTTTTCCCATTGAAGTCCATTTCCTTCCACAAACTTGTCCAGCTTCTTGAAAATTTATTTTGAAGTTGTTCTTGTAGTCAGATCTTCACAGAACAGACATTTTTTAACCATTGTTGTAGAATCAACATACCTCACAAATCACATTAACTGAGACATATGCGTTATGTCTGTGGTTTCATCGATTTGAAGAGCAAAATAGTCACTGTTTTTTTATTATTTCTGTAATGACCTTTTCCTTTACGTTTGACGGCATTTCAGCAATTCTTCTTGATATTGTATTATCTGACACGGGCACTGCATCTAGCTGTGTGTTATATTTTTCACCGAGAACTCATGACCCAATAGCCTTACATGCAGGTACAGTGAGTCTCTCTCACGACTCGGCCGGCCGGCGCGTCCAGCTTATCTGTCTCCCGTTGACTCATCACTCTCCGCTCGGCATAACATAGCACTTCGCTAACGTTATCCGTGCATGACATGAGATAACAATTAAAATTAATAAAATAAGCTGCTACTACCTTATGACAGGAGATGTTCTAAATGTTCTCCTCCTACATCCACACATTTCCGGCATCGTCTTAGGAAACTCCGATTCACACGCATACGTTCGTCTTTCGTAATTGAGGCTATTTCTCTCCGAATATGATAATATTTTTCTCGGACGAAGCTTAGTTCCATTTACACGGGTATGGTTCGACGACGCAGAATAACAGTTATTGGAGTAGAGAAACCCCCCATCGCATATACGAAATTCCTGTACATAACTAATGGGTCGGAGTATGGTGCGCAGTGAATGGATACATTATTATAAGGCCTATCCTTTTTCAAGGCACAATTAATGCTCAAAGGTACAGGGATAATATACTCAAACCATTTTTTGACGAACTGACTGACACTAACTCTCGGAATGGATATATTAAGCAAGACTCTGCCACCGCGCATACAGCTCGTGACACATTAAACTTAATTGAGGAAATTTTTGAATACCGTGTAATTAGTACGGACCTATAGTTGTCACGGTCCCCATATTTAACTGCTTGTGACTTTTATTTATATGGGTGCTTAAAGAATAAAGTGTATGCAAGAAACCCTCACACGTTGGGCGAACTGAAAGAACATATCCGGAGAGATATAAAGCCTTAATTACGGAAGACGAACTTATGCGTGTGAATCGGAGTTTCCTAAGACGATGCCGGAAATGTGTGGATGAATGAGGAGAAAATTTCCAACATCTCCTGTCATAAGGTACGAGATTATTTAATTAATTGTTATTTTCTTAATTTTAAATGTTATCTCATGTCATGCACGGCTAAAGTGAGGGAAGTGCTATATTATGCCAAGCGGGGAGTGATGAGTCAACGGGAGACATATAAGCTGGGCGCGCCGGCCGGCCGAGTCGTGAGAGTGACTCACTGTAGTATGACTCCTTCCCCATCTATATGGGGCTTACCCTTTTTTGCGATTATCAAACTGACTTTGTATGATGCTTCAAGATATTTATCGTATTGTTCAGAAAACAATCTAATTTTTCCTTTGCTGGCCTTAAGCTCCATCTCTTTTCTTTTGAAATATTCAAGTGTCTTATTTCCCACTTCTCCATGCTTAGAATTGAAATGTCTCATCAATAATGAAGGTTTCATGGAAAGTTGAGACAGAATTTCATAGCATATAGCGCACTGAGGTATTGGATCTGACTCACTTCCGCTGTAGGTGAACCCAAACGAGAGATAAGCAGGATCGTATTCCCGTTTCTTCGCTGCTTGTTTTGTACCTTTCATGGAAGATGCTGCATCTAAACCTGATGTAGATGCTGTTGACTTGTCATCGAAAAGCCCGTCGACGCGGGTTTTTATTGATACCCACTTATCCATGATACTTCACAGATCGCAATGCGATTTCTAGATGTTCTACGCCTCAACGGTGTACAAAAACCTGAAATGACGTTTCATATAAAAGTACATACTAGAGGTGATTCCAGTTACTACAACAAAGTGAAATAATATTTACATATAGTAATAAATGAAAACAGACCTCAAACAAAACACTAGCAATTGAAATTTTGCCAACAACAGATGACAATTTAAACTGGAATGCAACACACGTTATTGTAACTATCACCAACAATTGAATTGAAAAGTTGATGGTTGGTCACAGTCACTGCCTGCTGGATCTCGTCCTTATCGACTAACTAGCCGCTAAGATCAAGGTGGTGCACTGAGTACCGAACTTTTCAAATAAATGATCGGTCATTTTTACAACCTTGACGTACCACATTTGGCGTACCACTTATCACCACCCCGAGTACCACTGGGGGTACGCATACCACAGTTTGAAAACCCCTGCACTAGGCTATGTAGGCTATGTCCTGTGCCGTGTTTAAAATGTTATACAGACAGAATTTTCAGTTCGGAGTGTTAAATATGCTTAATGATGTAACATGAATCAGATTAGCTTAAATCATCATCATACACTTGTCATGGAAAAATCTTAACGGAAAACATATGACATGTCATAAACATCTGAGTACCAGAAATGCTATTCAAAAAATTCCGATTGTACTCTAGAAACTATCCGCAAATTTACTCCAAACAGTATCCGCAGCTTATCCGCTATCCGCACAGCCATGCTAATTATATCCACATGGCGAAAAAGAATTGCGAACATCCGCATGTTCATCCACGAATATCCGATTGAGCACAGGGCATTAAACATGGCAATGATATATCACTTCTTGGTTGTTGGTATTACTGTATGACACATGGCAGAAAGCTGTCCCTTGTTGGTTGTAGGTATCAGTGTATGACACATGGCAGTAAGCTGTCCCTTGTTGCTTGTAGGGTAGTAGTGAACCACTCCTGGCAGTAAGCTGTCCCTTGTAGGTTGTAGGGTAGCAGTGTACCACTCCTGGCAGTAAGCTGTCCCATGTTGGTTGTAGGGTAGTAGTGTACCACTCCAGGCAGTAAGCTGTCCCTTGTGGGTTGTAGGGTAGCAGTGTACCACTCCTGGCAGTAAGCTGTTCATTGTAGGTTGTAGGGTAGCAGTGTACCTCCCCTGACAGTAAGCTGTCCATTGTTGGTTGTAGGGTAGTAGTGTACCTCCCCTGACAGTAAGCTGTCCATTGTTGGTTCTAAGGTAGTAGTGTACCACTCCAGACAGTAAGCTGTCCCCTGTTGGTTGTAGGGTAGCAGTGTACCACTCCTGGCAGTAAGCTGTCCCTTGTTGGTTGTAGGGTAGCAGTGTACCTCCCCTGACAGTAAGCTGTCCCTTGTTGGTTGTAGGGTAGTAGTGTACCACTCCTGGCAGTAAGCTGTCCATTGTTGGTTGAAGGTAGTAGTGTACCTCCCCTGACAGTAAGCTGTCCATTGTTGGTTGTAGGGTAGTAGTGTACCACTCCTGACAGTAAGCTGTCCCTTGTTGGTTGTAGGGTAGTAGTGTACCTCCCCTGACAGTAAGCTGTCCATTGTAGGTTGTAGGGTAGTAGTGCACCACTCCTGGCAGTAAGCTGTCCCTTGTTGGTTGTAGGGTAGTAGTGTACCACTCCTGACAGTAAGCTGTCCCTTGTTGGTTGTAGGGTAGTAGTGTACCTCCCCTGACAGTAAGCTGTCCCTTGTTGGTTGTAGGGTAGTAGTGTACCTCCCCTGACAGTAAGCTGTCCCTTGTTGGTTGTAGGGTAGCAGTGTACCACTCCTGGCAGTAAGCTGTCCCTTGTTGGTTGTAGGGTAGCAGTGTACCACTCCTGGCAGTAAGCTGTCCCTTGTTGGTTGTAGGGTAGCAGTGTACCTCTTCTGGCAGTAAGCTGTCCCTTGTTGGTTGTAGGGTAGCAGTGTACCACTCCTGGCAGTAAGCTGCCCTTGTTGGTTGTAGGGTAGTAGTGTACCTCCCCTGACAGTAAGCTATCCCTTGTTGGTTGTAGGGTAGTAGTGCTCTACTCCTGGCAGGAAGCCGTCCCTTGTTGGTTGTAGGGTAGTAGTGTACCTCCCCTGACAGTAAGCTGTCCCTTGTTCGTTGTAGGGTAGCAGTGTACCTCTCCTGACAGTAAGCTGTCCCTTGTTGGTTGTAGGGTAGCAGTGTACCACTCCTGGCAGTAAGCTGTCTCTTGTTGGTTGTAGGGTAGCAGTGTACAACTCCTGGAAGTAAGCTGTCCCTTGTAAGTTGTAGGGTACCAGTGAACCACTCCTGGCAGTAAGCTGTCCCTTGTTGGTTGTAGGGTAGCAGTGTACCCCCCCTGACAGTAAGCTGTCCCTTGTTGGTTGTAGGGTAGCAGTGTACCACTCCTGGCAGTAAGCTGTCCCTTGTTGGTTGTAGGGTAGCAGTGTACCACTCCTGGCAGTAAGCTGTCCCTTGTTGGTTGTAGGGTACTAGTGTACCACTCCTGGCAGTAAGATGCCCCTTGTTGGTTGTAGGGTAGTACTGTACCACTCCTGGCAGTAAGCTGCCCCTTTTTGGTTTTAGGGTAGCAGTTTACCACTGCTGGCAGTAAGCAGTCCCTTGTTGGTTGTAGGGCAGCAGTGTACCTCCCCTGACAGTAAGCTGTCCCTTGTTGGTTGTAGGGTAGCAGTGTACCACTCCTGGCAGTAAGCTGTCCCTTGTTGGTTGTAGGGAAGCAGTGTACCACTCCTGGCAGTAAGCTGTCCCTTGTTGGTTGTAGGGTAGCAGTGTACCACTCCTGGCAGTAAGCTGTCCCTTGTTGGTTGTAGGGTAGCAGTGTACCACTCCTGGCAGTAAGCTGTCCCTTGTTCATTGTAGGGTAGCAGTGTACCTCCCCTGACAGTAAGCTGTCCCTTGTTGGTTGTAGGGTAGCAGTGTACCACTCCTGGCAGTAAGCTGTCCCTTGTTGGTTGTAGGGTAGCAGTGTACCACTCCTGGCAGTAAGCTGTCCATTGTTGGTTGTAGGGTAGCAGTGTACCACTCCTGGAAGTAAGCTGTCCCTTGTTGGTTGTAGGGTAGCAGTGTACCTCCCCTGACAGTAAGCTGTCCCTTGTAGGTTGTAGGGTAGTAGTGTACCACTCCTGGCAGTAAGCTCTTCCTTGTTGGTTGTAGGGTAGTAGTGTACCACTCCTGGCAGTAAGCAGTCCCTTGTTGGTTGTAGGGTAGTAGTGTACCACTCCTGGCAGTAAGCAGTCCTTTGTTGGTTGTAGGGTAGAAGTGTACCATTCCTGGCAGTAAGCTGTCCCTTGTTGGTTGTAGGGTAGCAGTGTACCTCCCCTGACAGTAAGCTGTCCATTGTAGGTTGTAGGGTAGTAGTGCACCACTCCTGGCAGTAAGCTGTCCCTTGTTGGTTGTAGGGTAGTAGTGTACCACTCCTGACAGTAAGCTGTCCCTTGTTGGTTGTAGGGTAGTAGTGTACCTCCCCTGACAGTAAGCTGTCCCTTCTTGGTTGTAGGGTAGTAGTGTACCTCCCCTGACAGTAAGCTGTCCCTTGTTGGTTGTAGGGTAGCAGTGTACCACTCCTGGCAGTAAGCTGTCCCTTGTTGGTTGTAGGGTAGCAGTGTACCACTCCTGGCAGTAAGCTGTCCCTTGTTGGTTGTAGGGTAGCAGTGTACCACTTCTGGCAGTAAGCTGCCCCTTGTTGGTTGTAGGGTAGCAGTGTAACACTCCTGGCAGTAAGCTGTCCCTTGTTGGTTGTAGGGTAGTAGTGTACCTCCCCTGACAGTAAGCTGTCCCTTGTTGGTTGTAGGGGAGTAGCGCACTACTCCTGGCAGTAAGCCGTCCCTTGTTGGTTGCAGGGTAGTAGTGTACCTCCCCTGACATTAAGCTGTCCCTTGTTGGTTGTAGGGTAGCAGTGTACCTCTCCTGGCAGTAAGCTGTCCCTTGTTGGTTGTAGGGTAGCAGTGTACCACTCGTGGAAGTAAGCTCTCCCTTGTTGGTTGTATGGTAGCAGTGTACCACTCCTGGCAGTATGCTGTCCCTTGTTGGTTGTAGGGTAGCAGTGTACCCCCCCTGACATTAAGCTGTCCCTTGTTGGTTGTAGCGTAGCAGTGTACCACTCTTGGCAGTAAGCTGTCCCTTGTTGGTTGTAGGGTAGCAGTATACCACTCCTGGCAGTAAGCTGTCCCTTGTTGGTTGTAGGGTAGCAGTGTACCACTCCTGGCAGTAAGCAGTCCCTTGTTGGTTGTAGGGTACTAGTGTACCACTCCTGGCAGTAAGATGTCCCTTGTTGGTTGTAGGGTAGTAGTGTACCACTCCTGGCACTAAGCGGTCCCTTGCTGGTTGTAGGGTAGTAGTGCACCACTCCTGGCACTAAGCTGTCCCTTGTTGGTTGTAGGGTAGTAGTGTACCACTCCTGACAGTAAGCTGTCCCTTGTTGGTTGTAAGGTAGTAGTGTACCACTCCTGGCAGTAAGCTGTTCCTTGTTGGTTGTAGGGTACTAGTGCACCTCTCCTGGCAGTAAGCTGTCCCTTGTTGGTTGTAGGGTAGTAGTGTGCCACACTTGGCAGTAACCTGTCACATGTTGGTTGTAGGGTAGTAGTGTACCACTCCTAGCAGTAAGCTGTCCCTTGTTGGTTGTAGGGTAGTAGTGTACCACTCCTGGCGCTAAGCTGTCCCTTGTTGGTTGTAGGGTAGTAGTGTACCTCCCCGTACATTAAGCTGTCCCTTATTGGTTGTAGGGTAGTAGTGTACCACTCCTGGCAGTAAGCTGTTCCTTGTTGGTTGTCGGGTAGTGGTGTACCACTCCTGACAGTAAGCTGTCCCTTGTTGGTTGTAGGATAGTAGTGTGCCACACTTGGCAGTAAGCTCTCACTAGTTGGTTGTAGGGTAGTAGTGTACCACTCCTGGCAGTAAGCTGCCCTTGTTGGTTGTAGGGTAGTAGTGTACCACTCCTGGCAGTAAGTTGTCCCTTATTGGTTGCAGGGTAGTAGTGCACCACTCCTGGCAGTAAGCTGTCCCTTGTTGGTTGTAGGGTAGTTGTGTACCACTCCTGACTGTAAGATGCCCCTTGTTGGATGTAGGGAAGTAGTGTACCTCTCCTGACACTAAGCTGTCCCTTGTTGGTTTTAGGGTAGTAGTGTACCACTCCTGGAAGCAAGCTGTCCCTTGTTGGTTGTAGGGTAGTAGTGTACCACTCCTGGCAGTAAACTGTCCCTTGTTGGTTGTAGGGTAGTAGTGTACCACTCCTGACCGTGAGCTGTCCCTTGTTGGTAGTAGGGTAGTAGTGTACCACTCCTGACAATAAGCTGTCCCTTGTTGGTTGTAGGGTAGTAGGGTACCTCACTTGGCAGTAAGCTGTCCCTTATTGGTTGTAGGGTAGTAGTGTACCACTCCTGGGAGAAAGCTGTCCCTTGTTGGTTGTAGGTTAGTAGTGTACCACTCCTGGCAGTAAGCTGTCCCTTGTTGGTTGTAGGGTAGTAGTGTACCACTCCTTGCAGTAAGCTGTCCCTTGTTGGTTGTAGGGTAGCAGTGTACCACTCCTGAGAGTAAGCTGTCCCTTGTTGGTGGTAGGGTAGTAGTGGACCACTCCTGACAGTAGGCTGTCCCTTGTTGGTTGTAGGTTAGTAGTGTACCACTCCAGGCAGTAAGCTGTCCCTTGTTGGTTGTAGGGTTGTAGTGTACCACTCCTGACAGTAAGCTGTCCCTTGTTGGTTGCAGGGTAGAAGTGTACCACTCCTGACAGTAAGCTGTCCCTTGTTGGTTATAGGGTAGTAGTGTACCTATCCTGGCAGTAAGCTGTCCCTTGTCGGTTGTAGGGTAGTAGAGTACCACTCCTAGCAGTAATCTGTCCCTTGTTGGTTGTAGGGTAGTAGTGTACCACTCCTGGCAGTAAGCTGTCCCTTGTTGGTTGTAGGGTGGTAGTGTACCACTCCTGGCAGTAAGCTGTCCCTTGTTGGTTGTAGGGTAGTAGTGTACCACTCCTGACAGTAATCTGTCCCTTGTTGGTCGTAGGGTAGTAGTGCACCTCTCCTGACAGTAAGCTGTCCCTTGTTGGTTGTAGGGTAGTAGTGTACCACTCCTGGCAGTAAGATGTCCCTTGTTGGTTTTAGAGTAGTAGTGTACCACTCCTGACAGTAAGCTGTCCCTTGTTGGTTGTAGGGTAGCAGTGTTCCACTCCTGGCAGTAAGCTTTCCCTTGTTGGTTGTAGGGTAGTAGTGTACCACTCCTGGGAGAAAGCTGTCCCTTGTTGGTTGTAGGGTAGGAGTTTACCATTTCGTACAGTAAGTTTTCCCTTGTTGTTTGTAGGGTAGCAGTGTACCACTCCTGACAGTAAGCTGTCTCTTGTTGTAGGGTAGTAGTGTACCACTCCTGGCAGTATGCTGTCCCTTGTTGGTTGTAGTGTAGTAGTGTACCACTCCTCGCAGTAAGCTGTCCCTTTTTGGTTGTAGGGTAGCAGTGTACCACTCCTGACAGTAAGCTGTCCCTTGTTGGTTGTAGGGTAGTAGTGTACCACTCCTGACAGTAAGCGCTTGTTGGTTGTAGGGTAGCAGTGTACCACTCCTGACGGTAAGCTGACCCTTGTTGGTTGGTGGGTAATAGCGTACCTCTCCTGGCAGTAAGCTGTCCCTTGTTGGCTGTAGGGTAGTAGAGTACCACTCCTGGCAGTAAGCTGTCCCTTGTTGGTTGTAGGGTAGTAGTGCACCTCTCCTGGCAGTAGGCTGTCCCTTGTTGGTTGTAGGGTAGTAGTGTACCTCTCCTGACAGTAAGCTGTAACTTGTTGGTTGTAGGGTAATTGTGTACTGCTCCTGGTAGTAAGCTGTCCCTTGTTGGTTGTTGGGTAGTAGTTTACCACTCCTGGCACTAATCGGTACCTTGCTGGTTGTAGGGTAGTAGTGTACCACTCCTGGCACTAAGCTGTCCCTTGTTGGTTGTAGGGTAGTAGTGCACCACTCCTGGCAGTAAGCTGTCCCTTGTTGGTTGTAGGGTAGTAGTGTACCACTCCCGGCAATAAGCCGTCCCTTGTTGGTTGTAGGGTAGTAGTGTAATTCTCCTGGCAGTAAGCTGTCCCTTGTTGGATGTAGGGTAGTAGTGTACCACTCCCGGCAGTAAGCCATCCCTTGTTGGTTGAGGGGTAGTAGTGTACCACTCCTGACAATAAGCTTCCCCTTGTTGGTTGTAGGGTATTAGTGTACCACTCCTGACAGTAAGCTGTCCCTTGTTGGTTGCAGGGTAGCAGTGTACCACTCCTGACAGTAAGCTGTCCCTTGTTGGTTGTAGGGTAGCAGTGTACCACTCCTGGCAATAAGCTGTCCCTTGTTGGTTGTAGGGTAGTAGTGTACCTCTCCTGGCAGTAAGCTGTCACTTGTTGGTTGTAGGGTAGAATTGTACCATTCCTGCCAGTAAGCTGTCCCTTGTTGGTTGTAGGGTAGTAGTGTACCACTCCCGGCAGTAAGCCTCCCTTGTTGGTTGTAGGGTGGTAGTGTACCACTCCTGGCAGGAAGCTGTCCCTTGTTGGGTGTAGGGTAGTAGTGTACCACTCCTGACAGTAAGCTGTCATTTGTTGGTTGTAGGGTAGCAGTGTACCACTCCTGACAGTAATTCGTCCCTTGTTGGTTGTAGGGTAGCAGTGTACCACTCCTGGCAATAAGCTGTCCCTTGATGGTTGTAGGGTAGTAGTGTACCACTCCCGGCAGGAAGCTGTCCCTTGTTGGTTGTAGGGTATTAGTGTACCACTCCTGACAGTAAGCTGTCCCTTGTTGATTGTAGGGTAGCAGTGTACCACTCCTGACAGTAAGCTGTCCCTTGTTGGTTGTAGGGTAGTAGTGTACCTCTCCTAGCGGTAAGCTGCCCCTTGTTGGTTGCAGGGTAGTAGTGCACCACTCCTGGCAGTAAGCTGTCCCTCGTTGGTTGTAGGGTAGTAGTGTACCACTCCTGGCAATAAGCCGTCCCTTTTTGGTTGTAGGGTAGTAGTGTACCTCTCCTGGCAGTAAGCTGTCCCTTGTTGGTTGTAGGGTAGTAGTGTACCACTCCCGGCAGTTAGCCGTCCCTTGATGGTTGAGGGGTAGTAGTGTACCACTCCTGACATTAAGCTTCCCCTTGTTGGTTGTAGGGTAGCAGTGTACCACTCCTGGCAGTAAGATGTCCCTTGTTGGTTGTAAGGTAGTTGTGTACCACTCCCGGCAGGAAGTTACCCATGTTGGTTGTAGGGTAGAAATGTACCACTCTTGACAGTAAGCTGTCCCTTGTTATTTGTATTGTAGTAGTGTACCACTTCTGGCAGGAAACTCTCCCTTGTTGGTTGTAGGGTAGTAGTGTACCACTCCTGGCAGTAAGCTGTCCGTTGTTGGTTGTAGGGTAGTAGTGTACCACTCCCGGCAGGAAGCTGTCCCTTGTTGGTTGTAGGGTAGTAGTGTACCACTCCTGGCAGTAAGCTGTCCCTTGTTGGTTGTAGGGTAGTAGTGTGCCACTCCTGGCAGTAAGCTGTCCCTTATTGGTTGCAGGGTAGTAGTGCACCACTCCTGGCAGTAAGCTGTCCCTTGTTGGTTGTAGGGTAGTAGTGTACCACTCCTGACTGTAAGATGTCCCTTGTTGGATGTAGGGAAGTAGTGAACCTCTCCTGACACTAAGCCGTCCCTTGTTGGTTGAGGGGTAGTAGTGTACCACTCCTGACAGTAAGCTTCCCCTTGTTGGTTGTAGGGTAGTAGTGTACCACTCCCGGCAGGAAGCTGTCCCTTGTTGGTTGTAGGGTAGTAGTGTACCACTCCTGACAGTAAGCTGTCCCTTGTTGGTTGTAGGGTAGCAGTGTACCACTCCTGACAGTAAGGTGTCCCTTGTTGGTTGTAGGGTAGCAGTGTACCACTCCTGGCAATAAGCTGTCCCTTGTTGGTTGGAGGGTAGTAGTGTACCTCTCCTGGCAGTAAGCTGTCACTTGTTGGTTGTAGGGTAGAAGTGTTCCATTCCTGCCAGTAAGCTGTCCCTTGTTGGTTGTAGGGTAGTAGTGTACCACTCCTGACAGTAAGCTGTCCCTTGTTGGTTGTAGGGTAGCAGTTTACCACTCCTGGCAGTAAGCTGTACCTTGTTGGTTGTAGGGTAGTAGGTAACCACTCGCGGCAGGAAGCTGTCCCTTGTTGGTTGTAGGGTAGTAGTGTACCACTCCTGACAGTAAGCTGTCCCTTGTTGGTTGTAGGGTAGCAGTGTACCACTCCTGACAGTAATTTGTCCCTTGTTGGTTGTAGGGTAGCAGTGTACCACTCCTGGCAGTATGATGTCCCTTGTTGGTTGTAAGGTAGTAGTGTACTACTCCCAGCAGGAAGTTACCCTTGTTGGTTGTAGGGTAGAAGTGTACCATTCTTGACAGTAAGCTGTCCCTTGTTATTTGTAGTGTAGTAGTGTACCACTCCTGGCAGGAAACTCTTCCTTGTTGGTTGTAGGGTAGTAGTGTACCACTCCTGGCAGTAAGCTGTCCCTTGTTGGTTGTAGGGTAGTAGTGTAACACTCCCGGCAGGAAGCTGTCCCTTGTTGGTTGTAGGGTAGTAGTGTACCACTCCTGGCAGTAAGCTATCCCTTGTAGGTTGTAGGATATTAGTGTACCACACCCGGCAGGAATCTGTCCCTTGTTGGTTGTAGGGTAGCAGTGTACCACTCCGGACGGTAAGCTGTCCCTTGTTGGTTGTAGGGTAGCAGCGTACCACTCCGGACAGTAAACTGTCCCTTGTAGGTTGTATGGTAGTAGTGTACCACTGCTGGCAGTAAGCTGTCACTTGTTGGTTGTAGGGTAGTAGTGTACCTCTCCTGGCAGTAAGCTCTCCCTTGTTGGTTGTAGGGTAGTATTGTACCACTCCTGGCAGTATGTTGTCCATTGTTGGTTGTAGGGTAGCCGTGTACCTCTCCTGGCAGTAAGCTGTCCCTTGTTGGTTGTAGGGTAGTAGTGTACCACTCCTAACAGCAAGCTGTCACTTGTTGGTTGTAGGGTAGTAGTGTACCACTCCTGGCAGTAAGCTGTCCCTTGTTGGTTGTAGGGTAGTAGTGCACCTCTCCTGGCAGTAAACTGTCTCTTGTTGGTTGTAGGGTAGTAGTGTAACTCTCCTGACCGTAACCTGTCCTAGGTTGGTTGTAGGGTAGCTGTGTACCTCCCCTGACAGTATGCTGTCCCTTGTTGGTTGTAGCGTAGTAGTGTACCTCTCCTGGCAGTAAGCTGTCACTTGTTGGTTGTAGGGTAGTAGTGTACCTCTCCTGGCAGTAAGCTCTCCCTTGTTGGTTGTAGGGTAGTATTGTACCACTCCTGGCAGTATGTTGTCCCTTGTTGGTTGTAGGGTAGCCGTGTACCTCTCCTGGCAGTAAGCTGTCCCTTGTTGGTTGTAGGGTAGTAGTGTACCACTCCTAACAGCAAGCTGTCACTTGTTGGTTGTAGGGTAGTAGTGTACCACTCCCGGCAGTAAGCTGTTCCTTGTTGGTTGTAGGGTAGTGGTGTACCACTCCTGACAGTAAGCTGTCCCTTGTTGGTTGTAAGGTAGTAGTGTGCCACACTTGGCAGTAAGCTGTCACTTGTTGGTTGTAGGGTAGTAGTGTACCACTCCTGGCAGTAAGCTGTCCCTTGTTGGTTGTAGGGTATTAGTGTACCACTCCTGGCAGTAAGCTGTCCCTTATTGGTTGCAGCGTAGTAGTGTACCACTTCTGGCAATAAGCTGTTCCTTGTTGGTTGTAGGGTAGTAGTGTACCACTCCTGGCAGTAAGCTGTCCCTTGTTGGTTGTAGGGTAGTAGTGTACCACTCCTGGCAGTAAGCTGTTCCTT
Source organism: Meconema thalassinum (assembly GCA_946902985.2). Lineage (NCBI taxonomy): Eukaryota > Metazoa > Arthropoda > Insecta > Orthoptera > Tettigoniidae > Meconema > Meconema thalassinum. Next base: position 417,763,656 of record OX336389.2, read on the forward strand.
GTTGGTTGTAGGGTAGTAGTGTACCACTCCTGACAGTAAGCTGTCCCTTGTTGGTTGTAGGGTAGTAGTGTGCCAAACTTGGCAGTAAGCTGTCACTTGTTGGTTGTAGGGTAGTAGTGTACCACTCCTGGCAGTAAGCTGTCCCTTGTAGGTTGTAGGATAGTAGTGTACCACACCCGGCAGGAATCTGTCCCTTGTTGGTTGTAGGGTAGCAGTGTACCACTGCGGACGGTAAGCTGTCCCTTGTTGGTTGTAGGGTAGCAGTGTACCACTCCGGACAGTAAACTGTCCCTTGTTGGTTGTATGGTAGTAGTGTACCACTGCTGGCAGTAAGCTGTCACTTGTTGGTTGTAGGGTAGTAGTGTACCTCTCCTGGCAGTAAGCTGTCCCTTGTTGGTTGTAGGGTAGTAGTGTACCACTCCTGACAGTAAGCTGTCCCTTGTTGGTTGTAGGGTAGTAGTGTACCACTCCTGGCAGTAAGCTGTCCCATGTTGGTTGTAGGGTAGTAGTGCACCTCTCCTGGCAGTAACCTGTCCCTTGTTGGTTGTAGGGTAGTAGTGTAACTCTGCTGACAGTAAGCTGTCCTAGGTTGGTTGTAGGGTAGCAGTGTACCACTCCTGACAGTAAGCTGTCCCTTGTTGGTTTTAGGGTAGTAGTTTACCACTTCGTACAGTAAGCTGTCCCTTGTTGATTGTAGGGTAGTAGTGTACCACTCCTGGCCTTAAGCTGTCCCTTGTTGGTTGTAGGGTAGTAGTGTACCACTCCGTACAATAAGCTGTCCCTCTTTGATTGTAGGGTAGCCGTGTACCACTCCTGTCAGTAAACTGTCCCTTGTTGGTTGTAGGGTAGTAGTGTACCACTCCTGGCAGTAAGCTGTCCCTTGTTGGTTGTAGGGTAGTAGTGTACCACTCCTCGAAGTAAGCTGTCCCTTGATTGTTGTAGGGTAGCAGTGTACCACACCTGACAGTAAGCTGTCCCTTGTTGGTTGTAGGGTAGTAGTGTACCACCCCTGAGGGTAAGCTGTCCCTTGTTGGTTGATGGGTAGCAATGTACCACTCCTGACAGTAAGCTGTCCCTTGTTGGTTGTAGGGTAGTTGTGTACCTCTCCTGGCAGTAAGCTGTCCCTTGTTGGTTGTAGGGTAGTAGTGTACCTCTCCTGACAGTAAGCTGTCCCTTGTTGGTTGTAGGGTAGCAGTGTACCTCCCCTGACAGTAAGCTGTCCCTTGTTGGTTGTAGGGTAGTAGTGTACCACTCCTGGCAGTAAGCTGTCCCTTGTTGGTTGTAGGGTAGTTGTGTACCACTCCTAACTGTAAGATGTCCCTTGTTGGATGTAGGGAAGTAGTGTACTTCTCCTGACACTAAGCTGTCCCTTGTTGGTTGTAGGGTAGTAGTGTACCACTCCTGGAAGCAAGCTGTCCCTTGTTGGTTGTAGGGTAGTAGTGTACCACTCCTGGCAGTAAACCGTCCCTTGTTGGTTGTAGGGTAGTAGTGTACCACTCCTGACCGTGAGCTGTCCCTTGTTGGTAGTAGGTTAGTAGTGTACCACTCCTGACAGTAAGCTGTCCCTTGTTGGTTGTAGGGTAGTAGGGTACCACACTTGGCAGTAAGCTGTCCCTTATTGGTTGTAGGGTAGTAGTGTACCACTCCTGGGAGAAAGCTGTCCCTTGTTGGTTGTAGGTTAGTAGTGTACCACTCCTGGCAGTTAGCTGTCCCTTGTTGGTTGTAGGGTAGTAGTGTACCACTCCTTGCAGTAAGCTGTCCCTTGTTGGTTGTAGGGTAGCAGTGTACCACTCCTGAGAGTAAGCTGTCCCTTGTTGGTGGTAGGGTAGTAGTGGACCACTCCTGAGAGTAGGCTGTCCCTTGTTGGTTGTAGGTTAGTAGTGTACCACTCCAGGCAGTAAGCTGTCCCTTGTTGGTTGTAGGGTTGTAGTGTACCACTCCTGACAGTAAGCTGTCCCTTGTTGGTTGCAGGGTAGAAGTGTACCACTCCTGACAGTAAGCTGTCCCTTGTTGGTTATAGGGTAGTAGTGTACCTCTCCTGGCAGTAAGCTGTCCCTTGTTGGTTGTAGGGTAGTAGTGTACCACTCCTAGCAGTAAGCTGTCCCTTGTTGGTTGTAGGGTAGTAGTGTACCACTCCTGGCAGTAAGCTGTCCCTTGTTGGTTGTAGGGTGGTAGTGTACCACTCCTGGCAGTAAGCTGTCCCTTGTTGGTTGTAGGGTAGTAGTGTACCACTCCTGACAGTAATCTGTCCCTTGTTGGTCATAGGGTAGTAGTGTACCTCTCCTGACAGTAAGCTGTCCTTTGTTGGTTGTAGGGTAGTAGTGTACCACTCCTGGCAGTAAGATGTCCCTTGTTGGTTTTAGAGTAGTAGTGCACCACTCCTGACAGTAAGCTGTCCCTTGTTGGTTGTAGGGTAGCAGTGTTCCACTCCTGGCAGTAAGCTTTCACTTGTTGGTTGTAGGGTAGTAGTGTACCACTCCTGGGAGAAAGCTGTCCCTTGTTGGTTGTAGGGTAGAAGTTTACCATTTCGTACAGTAAGTTTTCCCTTGTTGTTTGTAGGGTAGCAGTGTACCACTCCTGACAGTAAGCTGTCTCTTGTTGTAGGGTAGTAGTGTACCACTCCTGGCAGTATGCTGTCCCTTGTTGGTTGTAGTGTAGTATTGTACCACTCCTCGCAGTAAGCTGTCCCTTTTTGGTTGTAGGGTAGCAGTGTACCACTCCTGACAGTAAGCTGTCCCTTGTTGGTTGTAGGGTAGTAGTGTACCACTCCTGACAGTAAGCGGTCCCTTGTTGGCTGTAGGGTAGCAGTGTACCACTCCTGACAGTAAGCTGACCCTTGTTGGTTGATGGGTAATAGCGTACCTCTCCTGGCAGTAAGCTGCCCCTTGTTGGCTGTAGGGTAGTAGAGTACCACTCCTGGCAGTAAGCTGTCCCTTGTTGGTTGTAGGGTAGTAGTGCACCTCTCCTGGCAGTAGGCTGTCCCTTGTTGGTTGTAGGGTAGTAGTGTACCACTCCTGACAGTAAGCCGTCCGTTGTTGGTTGTAGGGTAGTACTGTGCCACACTGGGCAGTAAGCTGTCACTTGTTGGTTGTAGGGTAGTAGTGTACCACTCCTGGCAATAAGCTGTCCCTTGCTGGTTGTAGGGTAGTAGTGTACCACTCCTAGCACTAAGCTGTCCCTTGTTGGTTGTAGGGTAGTAGTGTACCACTCCTGACAGTAAGCTGTCACTTGTTGGTTGTAAGGTGGTAGTGTACAACTCCTGGCAGTAAGCTGTTCCTTGTTGGTTGTAGGGTACTAGTGCACCTCTCCTGGCAGTAAGCTGTCCCTTGTAGGTTGTAGGGTAGTAGTGTGCCACACTTGGCAGTAAGCTGTCACATGTTGGTTGTAGGGTAGTAGTGTACCACTCCTGGCTGTAAGCTCTCCCTTGTTGGTTGTAGGGTAGTAGTGTACCACTCCTGGCACTAAGCTGTCCCTTGTTGGTTGTAGGGTAGTAGTGTACCTCCCCTGACAGTAAGCTGTCCCTTGTTGGTTGTAGGGTAGTAGTGTACCACTCCTGGCAGTAAGCTGTTCCTTGTTGGTTGTAGGGTAGTGGTGTACCACTCCTGACAGTAAGCTGTCCCTTGTTGGTTGTAGGGTAGTAGTGTGCCACACTTGGCAGTAAGCTGACACTTGTTGGTTGTAGGGTAGTAGTGTACCACTCCTGGCAGTAAGCTGTCCCTTGTTTGTTGTAGGGTAGTAGTGTGCCACACTTGGCAGTAAGCTGTCACTTGTTGGTTGTAGGGTAGTAGTGTAGCACTCCTGGCAGTAAGCTGTCCCTTGTAGGTTGTAGGGTAGTAGTGTACCACTCCTGGCAGTAAGCTGTTCCTTGTTGGTTGTAGGGTAGTAGTGTACCACTCCAGACAGTAAGCTGTCCCTTGTTGGTTGTAGGGTAGTAGTGTGCCACACTTGGCAGTAAGCTGTCACTTGTTGGTTGTAGGGTAGTAGTGTACCACTCCTGGCAGTAAGCTGTCCCTTGTTGGTTGTAGGGTAGTAGTGTACCACTCCTGGCAGTAAGCTGTCCCTTATTGGTTGCAGGGTAGTAGTGCACCACTCCTGGCAGTAAGCTGTCCCTTGTTGGTTGTAGCGTAGTAGTGTACCACTCCTGACTGTAAGATGTCCCTTGTTGGATGTAGGGAAGTAGTGTACCTCTCCTGACACTAAGCTGTCCCTTGTTGGTTGTAGGGTAGTAGTGTGCCACTCCTGGCAGTAAGCTGTCCCTTGTTGGTTGTAGGGTAGTAGTGTACCACTCCTTGCAGTAAGCTGTCCCTTGGTGGTTGTAGGGTAGCAGTGTACCACTCCTGAGAGTAAGCTGTCCCTTGTTGGTTGTAGGGTAGTAGTGGACCACTCCTGACAGTAAGCTGTCCCTTGTCGGTTGTAGGGTAGTTGTGTACCTCTCCTGGCAGTAAGCTGTCCCTTGTTGGTTGTAGGGTAGTAGTGTACCACCCCTGAGAGTAAGCTGTCCCTTGTTGGTTGTAGGGTAGTAGTGTACCACTCCTAGCAGTAAGCTGTCCCTTGTTGGTTGTAGGGTATTAGTGTACCACTACTGGCAGTAAGCAGTCCCTTGTTGGTTGTAGGGTAGTAGTGTACCACTCCTAGCAGTAAGCTGTCCCTTGTTGGTTGTAGGGTAGTAGTGTACCACTCCTGGCAATAAGCTGTCCCTTGTTGGTTGTAGGGTGGTAGTGTACCACTCCTGGAAGTCAGCTGTCCCTTGTTGGTTGTAGGGTAGTAGTGTACCACTCCTGACAGTAATCTGTCCCTTGTTGGTCGTAGGGTAGTAGTGTATCTCTCCTGACAGTAAGCTGTCCCTTGTTGGCTGTAGGGTAGTAGTGTACCACTCCTGGCAGTAAGATGTCCCTTGTTGGTTTTAGGGTAGTAGTGTACCCCTCCTGACAGTAAGCTGTCCCTTGTTGGTTGTAGGGTAGCAGTGTACCACTCCTGGCAGTAAGCTGTCCCTTGTTGGTTGTAGGGTAGTAGTGTACCACTCCTGGGAGAAAGCTGTCCCTTGTTGGTTGTAGGGTAGGAGTTTACCATTTCGTACAGTAAGTTTTCACTTGTTGTTTGCAGGGTAGCAGTGTACCACTCTTGACAGTAAGCTGTCTCTTGTTGTAGGGTAGTAGTGTACCACTCCTGGCAGTAAGTTGTCCCTTGTTGGTTGTAGTGTAGTAGTGTACCACTCCTCGCAGTAAGCTGTCCCTTTTTGGTTGTAGGGTAGCAGTGTACCATTCCTGACAGTAAGCTGTCCCTTGTTGGTTGTAGGGTAGTAGTGTACCACTCCTGACAGTAAGCGGTCCCTTGTTGGTTGTAGGGTAGCAGTGTACCCCTCCTGACAGTAAGCTGACCCTTGTTGGTTGATGGGTAATAGTGTACCTCTCCTGGCAGTGAGCTGTCCCTTGTTGGTTGTAGGGTAGTAGTGTACCACTCCTGGCACTAAGCTGTCCCTTGACGGTTGTAGGGTAGTAGTGTACCTCCCCTGACAGTAAGCTGTCCCTTGTTGGTTGTAGGGTAGTAGTGTACCACTCCTGGCAGTAAGCTGTTCCTTGTTGGTTGTAGGGTGGTGGTGTACCACTCCTGACAGTAAGCTGTCCCTTGTTGGTTGTAGGGTAGTAGTGTGCCACACTTGGCAGTAAGCTGTCACTTGTTGGTTGTAGGGTAGTAGTGTACCACTCCTGGCAGTAAGCTGTCCCTTGTTGGTTGTAGGGTATTAGTGTACCACTCCTGGCAGTAAGCTGTCCCTTATTGGTTGCAGCGTAGTAGTGTACCACTTCTGGCAATAAGCTGTTCCTTGTTGGTTGTAGGGTAGTAGTGTACCACTCCTGGCAGTAAGCTGTCCCTTGTAGGTTGTAGGGTAGTAGTGTACCAATCCTGGCAGTAAGCAGTTCCTTGTTGGTTGTAGGGTAGTAGTGTGCCACACTTGGCATTAAGCTGTCACTTGTTGGTTGTAGGGTAGTAGTGTACAGCTCCTGGCAGTAAGCTGTCCCTTGTTGGTTGTAGGGTAGTAGTGTACCACTCCTGGCAATAAGCTGTCCCTTGATGGTTGTAGGGTAGTTGTGTACCACTCCTGGCAGTAAGCTGTTCCTTGTTGGTTGTAGGGTAGAAGTGTGCCACACTTGGCAGTAAGCTGTCACTTGTTGGTTGTAGGGTAGTAGTGTACCACTCCTGGCAGTAAGCTGTCCCTTGTTGGTTCAGGGTATTAGTGTACCACTCCTGGCAATAAGCTATCCCTTATTCCTTGCAGCGTAATTGTGTACCACTTCTGGCAATAAGCTGTTCCTTGTTGGTTGTAGGGTAGTAGTGTACCACTCCTGGCAGTAAGCTGTACCTTGTTGGTTGTAGGGTAGTAGTGTACCACTCCTGACAGTAAGCTGTCCGTTGTTGGTTGTAGGGTAGTACTGTGCCACACTGGGCAGTAAGCTGTCACTTGTTGGTTGTAGGGTAGTAGTGTACCACTCCTGGCATTAAGCTGTCCCTTGTTGGTTGTAGTGTAGTAGTGTACCACTCCTGGCAGTAAGCTGTCCCTTGTTGGTTGTAGGTTAGTAGTGTACCACTCCTGACTGTAAGATATCCCTTGTTGGATGTAGGGAAGTAGTGAACCTCTCCTGACACTAAGCCGTCCCTTGTTGGTTGAGGGGTAGTAGTGTACCACTCCTGACAGTAAGCTTCCCCTTGTTGGTTGTAGGGTAGTAGTGTACCACTCCCGGCAGGAAGCTGTCCCTTGTTGGTTGTAGGGTAGTAGTGTACCACTCCTGACAGTAAGCTGTCCTTGTTGGATGTAGGGTAGCAGTGTACAACTTCTGACAGTAAGGTGTCCCTGTTGGTTGTAGGGTAGCAGTGTACCACTCCTGGCAATAAGCTGTCCCTTGTTGGTTGTAGGGTAGTAGTGTACCTCTCCTGGCAGTAAGCTGTCACTTGTTGGTTGTAGGGTAGAAGTGTACCTTTCCTGCCAGTACGCTGTCCCTTGTTGGTTGTAGGGTAGTTGTGTGCCACACTTGGCAGTAAGCTGTCACTTGTTGGTTGTAGGGTAGTAGTGTACCACTCCTGGCAGTAAGCTGTCCCTTGTTGGTTGTAGGGTATTAGTGTACCACTCCTGGCAGTAAGCTGTCCCTTATTGGTTGCAGCGTAGTAGTGTACCACTTCTGGCAATAAGCTGTTCCTTGTTGGTTGTAGGGTAGTAGTGTACCACTCCTGGCAGTAAGCTGTCCCTTGTTGGTTGTAGGGTAGTAGTGTACCACTCCTGGCAGTAAGCAGTTCCTTGTTGGTTGTAGGGTAGTAGTGTACCACTCCTGACAGTAAGCTGTCCCTTGTTTGTTGTAGAGTAGTAGTGTGCCACACTTGGCAGTAAGCTGTCACTTGTTGGTTGTAGGGTAGTAGTGTACCACTCCTGGCAGTGAGCTGTCCCTTGTTGGTTGTAGGGTAGTAGTTTACCACTCCTGGCAATAAGCTGTCCCTTGTTGGTTGTAGGGTAGTAGTGTACCACTCCTGGCAGTAAGCTGTTCCTTGTTGGTTGTAGGGTAGTAGTGTGCCACACTTGGCAGTAAGCTGTCACTTGTTGGTTGTAGGGTAGTAGTGTACCACTCCTGGCAGTAAGCTGTCCCTTGTTGGTTGTAGGGTATTAGTGTACCACTCCTGGCAGTAAGCTGTCCCTTATTCGTTGCAGCGTAGTAGTGTACCTCTTCTGGCAATAAGCTGTTCCTTGTTGGTTGTAGGGTAGTAGTGTACCACACCTGGCAGTCAAGCTGTACCTTGTTGGTTGTAGGGTAGTAGTGTACCACTCCTGACAGTAAGCTGTCCCTTGTTGGTTGTAGGGTAGTAGTGTGCCACACTGGGCAGTAAGCTGTCACTTGTTGGTTGTAGGGTAGTTGTGTACCACTCCTGGCAATAAGCTGTCCCTTGTTGGTTGTAGGGTAGTAGTGTACCACTCCTGGCAGTAAGCTGTCCCTTGTTGGTTGTAGGGTAGTAGTGTACCACTCCTTGCAGTAAGCTGTCCCTTGTTGGTTGTAGGGAAGCAGTGTACCACTCTTGAGAGTAAGCTGTCCCTCGTTGGTTGTAGGGTAGTAGTGGACCACTCCTGACAGTAAGCTGACCCTTGTTGGTTGTAGGTTAGTAGTGTACCACTCCTGGCAGTAAGCTGTCCCTTGTTGGTTGTAGGGTAGTAGTGTACCACTCCTGACAGTAAGCTGTCCCTTGTTGGTTGCAGGGTAGAAGTGTACCACTCCTGACAGTAAGCTGTCCTTTGTTGGTTGTAGGGTAGTAGTGTACCTCTCCTGGCAGTAAGCTGTCCCTTGTTGGTTGTAGGGTAGTAGTGTACCACCCCTGAGAGTAAGCTGTCCCTTGTTGGTTGTAGGGTAGTAGTGTATTACTCCTAGCAGTAAGCTGTCCCTTGTTGGTTGTAGGGTATTAGTGTACCACTACTGGCAGTAAGCAGTCCCTTGTTGGTTGTAGGGTAGTAGTGTACCTCTCCTAGCTGTAAGCTGTCCCTTGTTGGTTGTAGGGTAGTAGTGTACCACTCCTGGCAGTAAGCTGTCCCTTGTTGGTTGTAGGGTGGTAGTGTACCACTCCTGGAAGTAAGCTGTCCCTTGTTGGTTGTAGGGTAGTAGTGTACCACTCCTGACAGTAATCTGTCCCTTGTTGGTCGTAGGGTAGTAGTGTATCTCTCCTGACAGTAAGCTGTCCCTTGTTGGTTGTAGGGTAGTAGTGTACCACTCCTGGCAGTAAGATGTCCCTTGTTGTTTTAGTGTAGTAGTGTACCACTCCTGACAGTAAGCTGTCCCTTGTTGGTTGAAGGGTAGCAGTGTACCACTCCTGGCAGTAAGCTGTCCCTTGTTGGTTGTAGGGTAGTAGTGTACCACTCCTGGGAGAAAGCTGTGCCTTGTTGGTTGTAGGGTAGGAGTTTACCATTTCGTACAGTAAGATTTTCCTTGTTGTTTGTAGGGTAGCAGTGTACCACTCTTGACAGTAAGCAGTCTCTTGTTGTAGGGTAGTAGTGTACCACTCCTGGCAGTAAGCTGTCCCTTGTTGGTTGTAGTGTAGTAGTGTACCATTCCTGACAGTAAGCTGTCCCTTGTTGGTTGTAGGGTAGGAGTTTACCATTTCGTACAGTAAGTTTTCCCTTGTTGTTTGTAGGGTAGCAGTGTACCACTCTTGACAGTAAGCTGTCTCTTGTTGTAGGGTAGTAGTGTACCACACCTGGGAGAAAGCTGTCCCTTGTTGGTTGTAGGGTAGGAGTTTACCATTTCGTACAGTAAGTATTCCCTTGTTGTTTGTAGGGTAGCAGTGTACCACTCTTGACAGTAAGCTGTCTATTGTTGTAGGGTAGTAGTGTACCACTCCTGACAGTAAGCGGTCCCTAGTTGGTTGTAGGGTAGCAGTGTACCACTCCTGACAGTAAGCTGACCCTTGTTGGTTGATGGGTAATAGTGTACCTCTCCTGGCAGTTAGCTGTCCCTTGTTGGTTGTAGGGTAGTAGTGTACCACTCCTGGCACTAAGCTGTCCCTTGACGGTTGTAGGGTAGTTGTGTACCTCCCCTGACTGTAAGCTGTCCCTTGTTGGTTGTAGGGTAGTAGTGTAGGCCTACCACTCCTGGCAGTAAGCTGTTCCTTGTTGGTTGTAGGGTAGTGGTGTACCACTCCTGACAGTAAGCTGTCCCTTGTTGGTTGTAGGGTAGTAGTGTGCCACACTTGGAAGTAAGCTGTCACTTGTTGGTTGTAGGGTAGTGGTGTACCACTCCTGGCAGTAAGCTGTCCCTTGTTGGTTGTAGGGTATTAGTGTACCACTCCTTGCAGTAAGCTGTCCCTTATTGGTTGCAGCGTAGTAGTGTACCACTTCTGGCAATAAGCTGTTCCTTGTTGGTTGTAGGGTAGTAGTGTACCACTACTGGCAGTAAGTTGTCCCTTGTTGGTTGTAGGGTAGTAGTGTACCACTCCTGGCAGTAGGCAGTTCCTTGTTGGTTGTAGGGTAGTATTGTACCACTCCTGACAGTAAGCTGTCCCTTGTTTGTTGCAGGGTAGTAGTGTGCCACACTTGGCAATAAGCTGTCACTTGTTGGTTGTAGGGTAGTAGTGTACCACTCCTGGCAGTAAGCTGTCCCTTGTTGGTTGTAGGGTATTAGTGTACCACTCCTTGCAGTAAGCTGTCCCTTATTGGTTGCAGCGTAGTAGTGTACCACTTCTGGCAATAAGCTGTTCCTTGTTGGTTGTAGGGTAGTAGTGTACCACTACTGGCAGTAAGCTGTCCCTTGTTTGTTGTAGGGTAGTAGTGTACCACTCCTGGCAGTAAGCAGTTCCTTGTTGGTTGTAGGGTAGTATTGTACCACTCCTGACAGTAAGCTGTCCCTTGTTTGTTGCAGGGTAGTAGTGTGCCACACTTGGCAGTAAGCTGTCACTTGTTGGTTGTAGGGTAGTAGTGTACCACTCCTGGCAGTAAGCTGTCCCTTGTTGGTTGTAGGGTAGTAGTGTACCACTCCTGGCAATAAGCTGTTCCTTGTTGGTTGTAGGGTAGTAGTGTACCACACCTGGCACTAAGCTGTACCTTGATGGTTGTAGGGTAGTAGTGTACCACTCCTGACAGTAAGCTGTCACTTGTTGGTTGTAGGGTAGTAGTGTACCACTCCTGGCAGTGAGCTGTCCCTTGTTGGTTGTAGGGTAGTAGTTTACCACTCCTGGCAATAAGCTGTCCCTTGTTGATTGTAGGGTAGTAGTGTACCACTCCTGGCAGTAAGCTGTTCCTTGTTGGTTGTAGGGTAGTAGTGTGCCACACTTGGCAGTTAGCTGTCACTTGTTGGTTGTAGGGTAGTAGTGTACCACTCCTGGCAGTAAGCTGTCCCTTGTTGGTTGTAGGGAATTAGTGTACCACTCCTGGCAGTAAGCTGTCCCTTATTCGTTGCAGCGTAGTAGTGTACCTCTTCTGGCAATAAGCTGTTCCTTGTTGGTTGTAGGGTAGTAGTGTACCACACCTGGCAGTAAGCTGTACCTTGTTGGTTGTAGGGTAGTAGTGTACCACTCCTGACAGTAAGCTGTCCCTTGTTGGTTGTAGGGTAGTAGTGTGCCACACTGGGCAGTAAGCTGTCACTTGTTGGTTGTAGGGTAGTAGTGTACCACTCCTGGCAATAAGCTGTCCCTTGTTGGTTGTAGGGTAGTAGTGTACCACTCCTGGCAGTAAGCTGTCCCTTGTTGGTTGTAGGGTAGTAGTGTACCACTCCTTGCAGTATGCTGTCCCTTGTTGGTTGTAGGGAAGCAGTGTACCACTCTTGAGAGTAAGCTGTCCCTTGTTGGTTGTAGGGTAGTAGTGGACCACTCCTGACAGTAAGCTGACCCTTGTTGGTTGTAGGTTAGTAGTGTACCACTCCTGGCAGTAAGCTGTCCCTTGTTGGTTGTAGGGCTGTAGTGTACCACTCCTGACAGTAAGCTCTCCCTTGTTGGTTGCAGGGTAGAAGTTTACCACTCCTGACAGTAAGCTGTCCCTTGTTGGTTGTAGGGTAGTAGTGTACCTCTCCTGGCAGTAAGCTGTCCCTTGTTGGTTGTAGGGTAGTAGTTTACCACCCCTGAGAGTAAGCTGTCCCTTGTTGGTTGTAGGGTAGTAGTGTATTACTCCTAGCAGTAAGCTGTCCCTTGTTGGCTGTAGGGTATTAGTGTACCAATACTGGCAGTAAGCAGTCCCTTTTTGGTTGTAGGGTAGTAGTGTACCTCTCCTAGCTGTAAGCTGCCCCTTGTTGGTTGTAGGGTAGTAGTGTACCACTCCTGGCAATAAGCTGTCCCTTGTTGGTTGTAGGGTGGTAGTGTATCACTCCTGGAAGTAAGCTGTCCCTTGTTGGTTGTAGGGTAGAAGTGTACCACTCCTGACAGTAATCTGTCCCTTGTTGGTCGTAGGGTAGTAGTGTATCTCTCCTGACAGTAAGCTGTCCCTTGTTGGTTGTAGGGTAGTAGTGTACCACTCCTGGCAGTAAGATGTCCCTTGTTGGTTTTAGGGTAGTAGTGTACCACTCCTAACAGTAAGCTGTCCCTTGTTGGTTGTAGGGTAGCAGTGTACCACTCCTGGCAGTAAGCTGTCCCTTGTTGGTTGTAGGGTAGTAGTGTACCACTCCTGGGAGAAAGCTGTGCCTTGTTGGTTGTAGGGTAGGAGTTTACCATTTCGTACAGTAAGTTTTCCCTTGTTGTTTGTAGGGTAGCAGTGTACCACTCTTGACAGTAAGCTGTCTCTTGTTGTAGGGTAGTAGTGTACCACTCCTGGCAGTAAGCTGTCCCTTGTTGGTTGTAGTGTAGTAGTGTACCATTCCTGACTGTAAGCTGTCCCTTGTTGGTTGTAGGGTAGGAGTTTACCATTTCGTACAGTAAGTTTTCCCTTGTTGTTTGTAGGGTAGCAGTGTACCACTCTTGACAGTAAGCTGTCTCTTGTTGTAGGGTAGTAGTGTACCACACCTGGGAGAAAGCTGTCCCTTGTTGGTTGTAGGGTAGGAGTTTACCATTTCGTACAGTAAGTATTCCCTTGTTGTTTGTAGGGTAGCAGTGTACCACTCTTGACAGTAAGCTGTCTCTTGTTGTAGGGTAGTAGTGTACCACTCCTGACAGTAAGCGGTCCCTTGTAGGTTGTAGGGTAGCAGTGTACCACTCCTGACAGTAAGCTGACCCTTGTTGGTTGATGGGTAATAGTGTACCTCTCCTGGCAGTAAGCTGTCCCTTGTTGGTTGTAGGGTAGTAGTGTACCACTCCTGGCACTAAGCTGTCCCTTGACGGTTGTAAGGTAGTAGTGTACCTCCCCTGACAGTAAGCTGTCCCTTGTTGGTTGTAGGGTAGTAGTGTCGGCCTACCACTCCTGGCAGTAAGCTGTTCCTTGTTGGTTGTAGGGTAGTGGTGTACCACTCCTGACAGTAAGCTGTCCCTTGTTGGTTGTAGGGTAGTAGTGTGCCACACTTGGAAGTAAGCTGTCACTTTTTGGTTGTAGGGTAGTAGTGTACCACTCTTGGCAGTAAGCTGTCCCTTGTTGGTTGTAGGGTATTAGTGTACCACTCCTTGCAGTAAGCTGTCCCTTATTGGTTGCAGCGTAGTAGTGTACCACTTCTGGCAATAAGCTGTTCCTTGTTGGTTGTAGGGTAGTAGTGTACCACTACTGGCAGTAAGCTGTCCCTTGTTGGTTGTAGGGTAGTAGTGTACCACTCCTGGCAGTAAGCAGTTCCTTGTTGGTTGTAGGGTAGTATGGTACCACTCCTGACAGTAAGCTGTCCCTTGTTTGTTGCAGGGTAGTAGTGTGCCACACTTGGCAGTAAGCTGTCACTTGTTGGTTGTAGGGTAGTAGTGTACCACTCCTGGCAGTAAGCTGTCCCTTGTTGGTTGTAGGGTAGTAGTGTGCCACTCCTGGCAATAAGCTGTCCCTTGTTGGTTGTAGGGTAGTAGTGTACCACTCCTGGCAGTAAGCTGTTCCTTGTTGGTTGTAGGGTAGTAGTGTGCCACACTTGGCAGTAAGCTGTCACTTGTTGGTTGTAGGGTAGTAGTGTACCACTCCTGGCAGTAAGCTGTCCCTTCTTGGTTGTAGGGTATTAGTGTACCACTCCTGGCAGTAAGCTGTCCCTTATTCGTTGCAGCGTAGTAGTGTACCACTTCTGGCAATAAGCTGTTCCTTGGTGGTTGTAGGGTAGTAGTGTACCACTCCTGGCAGTAAGCTGTACCTTGTTGGTTGTAGGGTAGTAGTGTACCACTCCTGACAGTAAGCTGTCCCTTGTTGGTTGTAGGGTAGTAGTGTGCCACACTGGGCAGTAAGCTGTCACTTGTTGGTTGTAGGGTAGTAGTGTACCACTCCTGGCAGTAAGCTGTCCCTTGTTGGTTGTAGGGTATTAGTGTACCACTACTTGCAGTAAGCTGTCCCTTATTGGTTGCAGCGTAGTAGTGTACCACTTCTGGCAATAAGCTGTTCCTTGTTGGTTGTAGGGTAGTAGTGTACCACTACTGGCAGTAAGCTGTCCCTTGTTGGTTGTAGGGTAGTAGTGTACCACTCCTGGCAGTAAGCAGTTCCTTGTTGGTTGTAGGGTAGTATTGTACCACTCCTGACAGTAAGCTGTCCCTTGTTTGTTGCAGGGTAGTAGTGTGCCACACTTGGCAATAAGCTGTCACTTGTTGGTTGTAGGGTAGTAGTGTACCACTCCTGGCAGTAAGCTGTCCCTTGTTGGTTGTAGGGTATTAGTGTACCACTCCTTGCAGAAAGCTGTCCCTTATTGGTTGCAGCGTAGTAGGGTACCACTTCTGGCAATAAGCTGTTCCTTGTTGGTTGTAGGGTAGTAGTGTACCACTACTGGCAGTAAGCTGTCCCTTGTTTGTTGTAGGGTAGTAGTGTACCACTCCTGGCAGTAAGCAGTTCCTTGTTGGTTGTAGGGTAGTATTGTACCATTCCTGACAGTAAGCTGTCCCTTGTTTGTTGCAGGGTAGTAGTGTGCCACACTTGGCAGTAAGCTGCCACTTGTTGGTTGTAGGGTAGTAGTGTACCACTCCTGGCAGTAAGCTGTCCCTTGTAGGTTGTAGGGTAGTAGTGTACCACTCCTGGCAGTAAGCAGTTCCTTGTTGGTTGTAGGGTAGTAGTGTGCCACACTTGGCATTAAGCTGTCACTTGTTGGTTGTAGGGTAGTAGTGTACAACTCCTGGCAGTAAGCTGTCCCTTGTTGGTTGTAGGGTAGTAGTGTACCACTCCTGGCAATAAGCTGTCCCTTGATGGTTGTAGGGCAGTTGTGTACCACTCCTGGCAGTAAGCTGTTCCTTGTTGGTTGTAGGGTAGAAGTGTGCCACACTTGGCAGTAAGCTGTCACTTGTTGGTTGTAGGGTAGTAGTGTACCACTCCTGGCAGTAAGCTGTCCCTTGTTGGTTCAGGGTATTAGTGTACCACTCCTGGCAATAAGCTATCCCTTATTCCTTGCAGCGTAATTGTGTACCACTTCTGGCAATAAGCTGTTCCTGGTTGGTTGTAGGGTAGTAGTGTACCACTCCTGGCAGTAAGCTGTACCTTGTTGGTTGTAGGGTAGTAGTGTACCACTCCTGACAGTAAGCTGTCCGTTGTTGGTTGTAGGGTAGTACTGTGCCACACTGGGCAGTAAGCTGTCACTTGTTGGTTGTAGGGTAGTAGTGTACCACTCCTGGCAATAAGCTGTCCCTTGTTGGTTGTAGTGTAGTAGTGTACCACTCCTGGCAGTAAGCTGTCCCTTGTTGGTTGTAGGTTAGTAGTGTACCACTCCTGACTGTAAGATATCCCTTGTTGGATGTAGGGAAGTAGTGAACCTCTCCTGACACTAAGCCGTCCCTTGTTGGTTGAGGGGTAGTAGTGTACCACTCCTGACAGTAAGCTTCCCCTTGTTGGTTGTAGGGTAGTAGTGTACCACTCCCGGCAGGAAGCTGTCCCTTGTTGGTTGTAGGGTAGTAGTGTACCACTCCTGACAGTAAGCTGTCCTTGTTGGATGTAGGGTAGCAGTATACAACTTCTGACAGTAAGGTGTCCCTGTTGGTTGTAGGGTAGCAGTGTACCACTCCTGGCAATAAGCTGTCCCTTGTTGGTTGTAGGGTAGTAGTGTACCTCTCCTGGCAGTAAGCTGTCACTTGTTGGTTGTAGGGTAGAAGTGTACCTTTCCTGCCAGTACGCTGTCCCTTGTTGGTTGTAGGGTAGTTGTGTGCCACACTTGGCAGTAAGCTGTCACTTGTTGGTTGTAGGGTAGTAGTGTACCACTCCTGGCAGTAAGCTGTCCCTTGTTGGTTGTAGGGTATTAGTGTACCACTCCTGGCAGTAAGCTGTCCCTTATTGGTTGCAGCGTAGTAGTGTACCACTTCTGGCAATGAGCTGTTCCTTGTTGGTTGTAGGGTAGTAGTGTACCACTCCTGGCAGTAAGCTGTCCCTTGTTGGTTGTAGGGTAGTAGTGTACCACTCCTGGCAGTAAGCAGTTCCTTGTTGGTTGTAGGGTAGTAGTGTACCACTCCTGACAGTAAGCTGTCCCTTGTTTGTTGTAGAGTAGTAGTGTGCCACACTTGGCAGTAAGCTGTCACTTGTTGGTTGTAGGGTAGTAGTGTACCACTCCTGGCAGTGAGCTGTCCCTTGTTGGTTGTAGGGTAGTAGTTTACCACTCCTGGCAATAAGCTGTCCCTTGTTGGTTGTAGGGTAGTAGTGTACCACTCCTGGCAGTAAGCTGTTCCTTGTTGGTTGTAGGGTAGTAGTGTGCCACACTTGGCAGTAAGCTGTCACTTGTTGGTTGTAGGGTAGTAGTGTACCACTCCTGGCAGTAAGCTGTCCCTTGTTGGTTGTAGGGTATTAGTGTACCACTCCTGGCAGTAAGCTGTCCCTTATTCGTTGCAGCGTAGTAGTGTACCTCTTCTGGCAATAAGCTGTTCCTTGTTGGTTGTAGGGTAGTAGTGTACCACACCTGGCAGTCAAGCTGTACCTTGTTGGTTGTAGGGTAGTAGTGTACCACTCCTGACAGTAAGCTGTCCCTTGTTGGTTGTAGGGTAGTAGTGTGCCACACTGGGCAGTAAGCTGTCACTTGTTGGTTGTAGGGTAGTTGTGTACCACTCCTGGCAATAAGCTGTCCCTTGTTGGTTGTAGGGTAGTAGTGTACCACTCCTGGCAGTAAGCTGTCCCTTGTTGGTTGTAGGGTAGTAGTGTACCACTCCTTGCAGTAAGCTGTCCCTTGTTGGTTGTAGGGACGCAGTGTACCACTCTTGAGAGTAAGCTGTCCCTCGTTGGTTGTAGGGTAGTAGTGGACCACTCCTGACAGTAAGCTGACCCTTGTTGGTTGTAGGTTAGTAGTGTACCACTCCTGGCAGTAAGCTGTCCCTTGTTGGTTGTAGGGTAGTAGTGTATTACTCCTAGCAGTAAGCTGTCCCTTGTTGGTTGCAGGGTAGAAGTGTACCACTCCTGACAGTAAGCTGTCCTTTGTTGGTTGTAGGGTAGTAGTGTACCTCTCCTGGCAGTAAGCTGTCCCTTGTTGGTTGTAGGGTAGTAGTGTACCACCCCTGAGAGTAAGCTGTCCCTTGTTGGTTGTAGGGTAGTAGTGTATTACTCCTAGCAGTAAGCTGTCCCTTGTTGGTTGTAGGGTATTAGTGTACCACTACTGGCAGTAAGCAGTCCCTTGTTGGTTGTAGGGTAGTAGTGTACCACTCCTGACAGTAATCTGTCCCTTGTTGGTCGTTGGGTAGTAGTGTATCTCTCCTGACCGTAAGCTGTCCCTTGTTGGTTGTAGGGTAGTAGTGTACCACTCCTGGCAGTAAGATGTCCCTTGTTGGTTTTAGTGTAGTAGTGTACCACTCCTGATAGTAAGCTGTCCCTTGTTGGTTGTAGGGTAGCAGTGTACCACTCCTGGCAGTAAGCTGTCCCTTGTTGGTTGTAGGGTAGTAGTGTACCACTCCTGGGAGAAAGCTGTGCCTTGTTGGTTGTAGGGTAGGAGTTTACCATTTCGTACAGTAAGATTTTCCTTGTTGTTTGTAGGGTAGCAGTGTACCACTCTTGACAGTAAGCAGTCTCTTGTTGTAGGGTAGTAGTGTACCACTCCTGGCAGTAAGCTGTCCCTTGTTGGTTGTAGTGTAGTAGTGTACCATTCCTGACAGTAAGCTGTCCCTTGTTGGTTGTAGGGTAGGAGTTTACCATTTCGTACAATAAGTTTTCCCTTGTTGTTTGTAGGGTAGCAGTGTACCACTCTTGACAGTAAGCTGTCTCTTGTTGTAGGGTAGTAGTGTACCACACCTGGGAGAAAGCTGTCCCTTGTTGGTTGTAGGGTAGGAGTTTACCATTTCGTACAGTAAGTATTCCCTTGTTGTTTGTAGGGTAGCAGTGTACCACTCTTGACAGTAAGCTGTCTATTGTTGTAGGGTAGTAGTGTACCACTCCTGACAGTAAGCGGTCCCTAGTTGGTTGTAGGGTAGCAGTGTACCACTCCTGACAGTAAGCTGACCCTTGTTGGTTGATGGGTAATAGTGTACCTCTCCTGGCAGTAAGCTGTCCCTTGTTGGTTGTAGGGTAGTAGTGTACCACTCCTGGCACTAAGCTGTCCCTTGACGGTTGTAGGGTAGTAGTGTACCTCCCCTGACAGTAAGCTGTCCCTTGTTGGTTGTAGGGTAGTAGTGTAGGCCTACCACTCCTGGCAGTAAGCTGTTCCTTGTTGGTTGTAGGGTAGTGGTGTACCACTCCTGACAGTAAGCTGTCCCTTGTTGGTTGTAGGGTAGAAGTGTGCCACACTTGGAAGTAAGCTGTCACTTGTTGGTTGTAGGGTAGTAGTGTACCACTCCTGGCAGTAAGCTGTCCCTTGTTGGTTGTAGGGTATTAGTGTACCACTCCTTGCAGTAAGCTGTTCCTTATTGGTTGCAGCGTAGTAGTGTACCACTTCTGGTAATAAGCTGTTCCTTGTTGGTTGTAGGGTAGTAGTGTACCACTACTGGCAGTAAGCTGTCCCTTGTTGGTTGTAGGGTAGTAGTGTACCACTCCTGGCAGTAAGCAGTTCCTTGTTGGTTGTAGGGTAGTATTGTACCACTCCTGACAGTAAGCTGTCCCTTGTTTGTTGCAGGGTAGTAGTGTGCCACACTTGGCAATAAGCTGTCACTTGTTGGTTGTAGGGTAGTAGTGTACCACTCCTGGCAGTAAGCTGTCCCTTGTTGGTTGTAGGGTATTAGTGTACCACTCCTTGCAGTAAGCTGTCCCTTATTGGTTGCAGCGTAGTAGTGTACCACTTCTGGCAATAAGCTGTTCCTTGTTGGTTGTAGGGTAGTAGTGTACCACTACTGGCAGTAAGCTGTCCCTTGTTTGTTGTAGGGTAGTAGTGTACCACTCCTGGCAGTAAGCAGTTCCTTGTTGGTTGTAGGGTAGTATTGTACCATTCCTGACAGTAAGCTGTCCCTTGTTTGTTGCAGGGTAGTAGTGTGCCACACTTGGCAGTAAGCTGTCACTTGTTGGTTGTAGGGTAGTAGTGTACCACTCCTGGCAGTAAGCTGTCCCTTGTTGGTTGTAGGGTAGTAGTGTACCACTCCTGGCAATAAGCTGTTCCTTGTTGGTTGTAGGGTAGTAGTGTACCACACCTGGCACTAAGCTGTACCTTGTTGGTTGTAGGGTAGTAGTGTACCACTCCTGACAGTAAGCTGTCACTTGTTGGTTGTAGGGTAGTAGTGTACCACTCCTGGCAGTGAGCTGTCCCTTGTTGGTTGTAGGGTAGTAGTTTACCACTCCTGGCAATAAGCTGTCCCTTGTTGGTTGTAGGGTAGTAGTGTACCACTCCTGGCAGTAAGCTGTTCCTTGTTGGTTGTAGGGTAGTAGTGTGCCACACTTGGCAGTTAGCTGTCACTTGTTGGTTGTAGGGTAGTAGTGTACCACTCCTGGCAGTAAGCTGTCCCTTGTTGGTTGTAGGGAATTAGTGTACCACTCCTGGCAGTAAGCTGTCCCTTATTCGTTGCAGCGTAGTAGTGTACCTCTTCTGGCAATAAGCTGTTCCTTGTTGGTTGTAGGGTAGTAGTGTACCACACCTGGCAGTAAGCTGTACCTTGTTGGTTGTAGGGTAGTAGTGTACCACTCCTGACAGTAAGCTGTCCCTTGTTGGTTGTAGGGTAGTAGTGTGCCACACTGGGCAGTAAGCTGTCACTTGTTGGTTGTAGGGTAGTAGTGTACCACTCCTGGCAATAAGCTGTCCCTTGTTGGTTGTAGGGTAGTAGTGTACCACTCCTGGCAGTAAGCTGTCCCTTGTTGGTTGTAGGGTAGTAGTGTACCACTCCTTGCAGTATGCTGTCCCTTGTTGGTTGTAGGGAAGCAGTGTACCACTCATGAGAGTAAGCTGTCCCTTGTTGGTTGTAGGGTAGTAGTGGACCACTCCTGACAGTAAGCTGACCCTTGTTGGTTGTAGGTTAGTAGTGTACCACTCCTGGCAGTAAGCTGTCCCTTGTTGGTTGTAGGGCTGTAGTGTACCACTCCTGACAGTAAGCTCTCCCTTGTTGGTTGCAGGGTAGAAGTTTACCACTCCTGACAGTAAGCTGTCCCTTGTTGGTTGTAGGGTAGTAGTGTACCTCTCCTGGCAGTAAGCTGTCCCTTGTTGGTTGTAGGGTAGTAGTGTACCACCCCTGAGAGTAAGCTGTCCCTTGTTGGTTGTAGGGTAGTAGTGTACCACTCCTGGCAGTAAGCAGTTCCTTGTTGGTTGTAGGGTAGTAGTGTACCACTCCTGACAGTAAGCTGTCCCTTGTTTGTTGTAGAGTAGTAGTGTGCCACACTTGGCAGTAAGCTGTCACTTGTTGGTTGTAGGGTAGTAGTGTACCACTCCTGGCAGTGAGCTGTCCCTTGTTGGTTGTAGGGTAGTAGTTTACCACTCCTGGCAATAAGCTGTCCCTTGTTGGTTGTAGGGTAGTAGTGTACCACTCCTGGCAGTAAGCTGTTCCTTGTTGGTTGTAGGGTAGTAGTGTGCCACACTTGGCAGTAAGCTGTCACTTGTTGGTTGTAGGGTAGTAGTGTACCACTCCTGGCAGTAAGCTGTCCCTTGTTGGTTGTAGGGTATTAGTGTACCACTCCTGGCAGTAAGCTGTCCCTTATTCGTTGCAGCGTAGTAGTGTACCTCTTCTGGCAATAAGCTGTTCCTTGTTGGTTGTAGGGTAGTAGTGTACCACACCTGGCAGTCAAGCTGTACCTTGTTGGTTGTAGGGTAGTAGTGTACCACTCCTGACAGTAAGCTGTCCCTTGTTGGTTGTAGGGTAGTAGTGTGCCACACTGGGCAGTAAGCTGTCACTTGTTGGTTGTAGGGTAGTTGTGTACCACTCCTGGCAATAAGCTGTCCCTTGTTGGTTGTAGGGTAGTAGTGTACCACTCCTGGCAGTAAGCTGTCCCTTGTTGGTTGTAGGGTAGTAGTGTACCACTCCTTGCAGTAAGCTGTCCCTTGTTGGTTGTAGGGAAGCAGTGTACCACTCTTGAGAGTAAGCTGTCCCTCGTTGGTTGTAGGGTAGTAGTGGACCACTCCTGACAGTAAGCTGACCCTTGTTGGTTGTAGGTTAGTAGTGTACCACTCCTGGCAGTAAGCTGTCCCTTGTTGGTTGTAGGGTAGTAGTGTATTACTCCTAGCAGTAAGCTGTCCCTTGTTGGTTGCAGGGTAGAAGTGTACCACTCCTGACAGTAAGCTGTCCTTTGTTGGTTGTAGGGTAGTAGTGTACCTCTCCTGGCATTAAGCTGTCCCTTGTTGGTTGTAGCGTAGTAGTGTACCACCCCTGAGAGTAAGCTGTCCCTTGTTGGTTGTAGGGTAGTAGTGTATTACTCCTAGCAGTAAGCTGTCCCTTGTTGGTTGTAGGGTATTAGTGTACCACTACTGGCAGTAAGCAGTCCCTTGTTGGTTGTAGGGTAGTAGTGTACATCTCCTAGCTGTAAGCTGTCCCTTGTTGGTTGTAGGGTAGTAGTGTACCACTCCTGGCAGTAAGCTGTCCCTTGTTGGTTGTAGGGTGGTAGTGTACCACTCCTGGAAGTAAGCTGTCCCTTGTTGGTTGTAGGGTAGTAGTGTACCACTCCTGACAGTAATCTGTCCCTTGTTGGTCGTTGGGTAGTAGTGTATCTCTCCTGACCGTAAGCTGTCCCTTGTTGGTTGTAGGGTAGTAGTGTACCACTCCTGGCAGTAAGATGTCCCTCGTTGGTTTTAGTGTAGTAGTGTACCACTCCTGATAGTAAGCTGTCCCTTGTTGGTTGTAGGGTAGCAGTGTACCACTCCTGGCAGTAAGCTGTCCCTTGTTGGTTGTAGGGTAGTAGTGTACCACTCCTGGGAGAAAGCTGTGCCTTGTTGGTTGTAGAGTAGGAGTTTACCATTTCGTACAGTAAGATTTTCCTTGTTGTTTGTAGGGTAGCAGTGTACCACTCTTGACAGTAAGCAGTCTCTTGTTGTAGGGTAGTAGTGTACCACTCCTGGCAGTAAGCTGTCCCTTGTTGGTTGTAGTGTAGTAGTGTACCATTCCTGACAGTAAGCTGTCCCTTGTTGGTTGTAGGGTAGGAGTTTACCATTTCGTACAATAAGTTTTCCCTTGTTGTTTGTAGGGTAGCAGTGTACCACTCTTGACAGTAAGCTGTCTCTTGTTGTAGGGTAGTAGTGTTCCACACCTGGGAGAAAGCTGTCCCTTGTTGGTTGTAGGGTAGGAGTTTACCATTTCGTACAGTAAGTATTCCCTTGTTGTTTGTAGGGTAGCAGTGTACCACTCTTGACAGTAAGCTGTCTATTGTTGTAGGGTAGTAGTGTACCACTCCTGACAGTAAGCGGTCCCTAGTTGGTTGTAGGGTAGCAGTGTACCACTCCTGACAGTAAGCTGACCCTTGTTGGTTGATGGGTAATAGTGTACCTCTCCTGGCAGTAAGCTGTCCCTTGTTGGTTGTAGGGTAGTAGTGTACCACTCCTGGCACTAAGCTGTCCCTTGACGGTTGTAGGGTAGTAGTGTACCTCCCCTGACAGTAAGCTGTCCCTTGTTGGTTGTAGGGTAGTAGTGTAGGCCTACCACTCCTGGCAGTAAGCTGTTCCTTGTTGGTTGTAGGGTAGTGGTGTACCACTCCTGACAGTAAGCTGTCCCTTGTTGGTTGTAGGGTAGTAGTGTGCCACACTTGGAAGTAAGCTTGCACTTGTTGGTTGTAGGGTAGTAGTGTACCACTCCTGGCAGTAAGCTGTCCCTTGTTGGTTGTAGGGTATTAGTGTACCACTCCTTGCAGTAAGCTGTCCCTTATTGGTTGCAGCGTAGTAGTGTACCACTTCTGGCAATAAGCTGTTCCTTGTTGGTTGTAGGGTAGTAGTGTACCACTACTGGCAGTAAGCTGTCCCTTGTTGGTTGTAGGGTAGTAGTGTACCACTCCTGGCAGTAAGCAGTTCCTTGTTGGTTGTAGGGTAGTATTGTACCACTCCTGACAGTAAGCTGTCCCTTGTTTGTTGCAGGGTAGTAGTGTGCCACACTTGGCAATAAGCTGTCACTTGTTGGTTGTAGGGTAGTAGTGTACCACTCCTGGCAGTAAGCTGTCCCTTGTTGGTTGTAGGGTATTAGTGTACCACTCCTAGCAGTAAGCTGTCCCTTATTGGTTGCAGCGTAGTAGTGTACCACTTCTGGCAATAAGCTGTTCCTTGTTGGTTGTAGGGTAGTAGTGTACCACTACTGGCAGTAAGCTGTCCCTTGTTTGTTGTAGGGTAGTAGTGTACCACTCCTGGCAGTAAGCAGTTCCTTGTTGGTTGTAGGGTAGTATTGTACCATTCCTGACAGTAAGCTGTCCCTTGTTTGTTGCAGGGTAGTAGTGTGCCACACTTGGCAGTAAGCTGTCACTTGTTGGTTGTAGGGTAGTAGTGTACCACTCCTGGCAGTAAGCTGTCCCTTGTTGGTTGTAGGGTAGTAGTGTACCACTCCTGGCAATAAGCTGTTCCTTGTTGGTTGTAGGGTAGTAGTGTACCACACCTGGCACTAAGCTGTACCTTGTTGGTTGTAGGGTAGTAGTGTACCACTCCTGACAGTAAGCTGTCACTTGTTGGTTGTAGGGTAGTAGTGTACCACTCCTGGCAGTGAGCTGTCCCTTGTTGGTTGTAGGGTAGTAGTTTACCACTCCTGGCAATAAGCTGTCCCTTGTTGGTTGTAGGGTAGTAGTGTACCACTCCTGGCAGTAAGCTGTTCCTTGTTGGTTGTAGGGTAGTAGTGTGCCACACTTGGCAGTTAGCTGTCACTTGTTGGTTGTAGGGTAGTAGTGTACCACTCCTGGCAGTAAGCTGTCCCTTGTTGGTTGTAGGGAATTAGTGTACCACTCCTGGCAGTAAGCTGTCCCTTATTCGTTGCAGCGTAGTAGTGTACCTCTTCTGGCAATAAGCTGTTCCTTGTTGGTTGTAGGGTAGTAGTGTACCACACCTGGCAGTAAGCTGTACCTTGTTGGTTGTAGGGTAGTAGTGTACCACTCCTGACAGTAAGCTGTCCCTTGTTGGTTGTAGGGTAGTAGTGTGCCACACTGGGCAGTAAGCTGTCACTTGTTGGTTGTAGGGTAGTAGTGTACCACTCCTGGCAATAAGCTGTCCCTTGTTGGTTGTAGGGTAGTAGTGTACCACTCCTGGCAGTAAGCTGTCCCTTGTTGGTTGTAGGGTAGTAGTGTACCACTCCTTGCAGTATGCTGTCCCTTGTTGGTTGTAGGGAAGCAGTGTACCACTCTTGAGAGTAAGCTGTCCCTTGTTGGTTGTAGGGTAGTAGTGGACCACTCCTGACAGTAAGCTGACCCTTGTTGGTTGTAGGTTAGTAGTGTACCACTCCTGGCAGTAAGCTGTCCCTAGTTGGTTGTAGGGCTGTAGTGTACCACTCCTGACAGTAAGCTCTCCCTTGTTGGTTGCAGGGTAGAAGTTTACCACTCCTGACAGTAAGCTGTCCCTTGTTGGTTGTAGGGTAGTAGTGTACCTCTCCTGGCAGTAAGCTGTCCCTTGTTGGTTGTAGGGTAGTAGTGTACCACCCCTGAGAGTAAGCTGTCCCTTGTTGGTTGTAGGGTAGTAGTGTATTACTCCTAGCAGTAAGCTGTCCCTTGTTGGCTGTAGGGTATTAGTGTACCAATACTGGCAGTAAGCAGTCCCTTTTTGGTTGTAGGGTAGTAGTGTACCTCTCCTAGCTGTAAGCTGTCCCTTGTTGGTTGTAGGGTAGTAGTGTACCACTCCTGGCAATAAGCTGTCCCTTGTTGGTTGTAGGGTGGTAGTGTATCACTCCTGGAAGTAAGCTGTCCCTTGTTGGTTGTAGGGTAGAAGTGTACCACTCCTGACAGTAATCTGTCCCTTGTTGGTCGTAGGGTAGTAGTGTATCTCTCCTGACAGTAAGCTGTCCCTTGTTGGTTGTAGGGTAGTAGTGTACCACTCCTGGCAGTAAGATGTCCCTTGTTGGTTTTAGGGTAGTAGTGTACCACTCCTGACAGTAAGCTGTCCCTTGTTGGTTGTAGGGTAGCAGTGTACCACTCCTGGCAGTAAGCTGTCCCTTGTTGGTTGTAGGGTAGTAGTGTACCACTCCTGGGAGAAAGCTGTGCCTTTTTGGTTGTAGGGTAGGAGTTTACCATTTCGTACAGTAAGTTTTCCCTTGTTGTTTGTAGGGTAGCAGTGTACCACTCTTGACAGTAAGCTGTCTCTTGTTGTAGGGTAGTAGTGTACCACTCCTGGCAGTAAGCTGTCCCTTGTTGGTTGTAGTGTAGTAGTGTACCATTCCTGACTGTAAGCTGTCCCTTGTTGGTTGTAGGGTAGGAGTTTACCATTTCGTACAGTAAGTTTTCCCTTGTTGTTTGTAGGGTAGCAGTGTACCACTCTTGACAGTAAGCTGTCTCTTGTTGTAGGGTAGTAGTGTACCACACCTGGGAGAAAGCTGTCCCTTGTTGGTTGTAGGGTAGGAGTTTACCATTTCGTACAGTAAGTATTCCCTTGTTGTTTGTAGGGTAGCAGTGTACCACTCTTGACAGTAAGCTGTCTCTTGTTGTAGGGTAGTAGTGTACCACTCCTGACAGTAAGCGGTCCCTTGTAGGTTGTAGGGTAGCAGTGTACCACTCCTGACAGTAAGCTGACCCTTGTTGGTTGATGGGTAATAGTGTACCTCTCCTGGCAGTAAGCTGTCCCTTGTTGGTTGTAGGGTAGTAGTGTACCACTCCTGGCACTAAGCTGTCCCTTGACGGTTGTAAGGTAGTAGTGTACCTCCCCTGACAGTAAGCTGTCCCTTGTTGGTTGTAGGGTAGTAGTGTCGGCCTACCACTCCTGGCAGTAAGCTGTTCCTTGTTGGTTGTAGGGTAGTGGTGTACCACTCCTGACAGTAAGCTGTCCCTTGTTGGTTGTAGGGTAGTAGTGTGCCACACTTGGAAGTAAGCTGTCACTTTTTGGTTGTAGGGTAGTAGTGTACCACTCTTGGCAGTAAGCTGTCCCTTGTTGGTTGTAGGGTATTAGTGTACCACTCCTTGCAGTAAGCTGTCCCTTATTGGTTGCAGCGTAGTAGTGTACCACTTCTGGCAATAAGCTGTTCCTTGTTGGTTGTAGGGTAGTAGTGTACCACTACTGGCAGTAAGCTATCCCTTGTTGGTTGTAGGGTAGTAGTGTACCACTCCTGGCAGTAAGCAGTTCCTTGTTGGTTGTAGGGTAGTATGGTAACACTCCTGACAGTAAGCTGTCCCTTGTTTGTTGCAGGGTAGTAGTGTGCCACACTTGGCAGTAAGCTGTCACTTGTTGGTTGTAGGGTAGTAGTGTACCACTCCTGGCAGTAAGCCGTCCCTTGTTGGTTGTAGGGTAGTAGTGTACCACTCCTGGCAATAAGCTGTCCCTTGTTGGTTGTAGGGTAGTAGTGTACCACTCCTGGCAGTAAGCTGTTCCTTGTTGGTTGTAGGGTAGTAGTGTGCCACACTTGGCAGTAAGCTGTCACTTGTTGGTTGTAGGGTAGTAGTGTACCACTCCTGGCAGTAAGCTGTCCCTTCTTGGTTGTAGGGTATTAGTGTACCACTCCTGGCAGTAAGCTGTCCCTTATTCGTTGCAGCGTAGTAGTGTACCACTTCTGGCAATAAGCTGTTCCTTGGTGGTTGTAGGGTAGTAGTGTACCACTCCTGGCAGTAAGCTGTACCTTGTTGGTAGTAGGGTAGTAGTGTACCACTCCTGACAGTAAGCTGTCCCTTGTTGGTTGTAGGGTAGTAGTGTGCCGCACTGGGCAGTAAGCTGTCACTTGTTGGTTGTAGGGTAGTAGTGTACCACTCCTGGCAGTAAGCTGTCCCTTGTTGGTTGTAGGGTATTAGTGTACCACTCCTTGCAGTAAGCTGTCCCTTATTGGTTGCAGCGTAGTAGTGTACCACTTCTGGCAATAAGCTGTTCCTTGTTGGTTGTAGGGTAGTAGTGTACCACTACTGGCAGTAAGCTGTCCCTTGTTGGTTGTAGGGTAGTAGTGTACCACTCCTGGCAGTAAGCAGTTCCTTGTTGGTTGTAGGGTAGTATTGTACCACTCCTGACAGTAAGCTGTCCCTTGTTTGTTGCAGGGTAGTAGTGTGCCACACTTGGCAATAAGCTGTCACTTGTTGGTTGTAGGGTAGTAGTGTACCACTCCTGGCAGTAAGCTGTCCCTTGTTGGTTGTAGGGTATTAGTGTACCACTCCTTGCAGTAAGCTGTCCCTTATTGGTTGCAGCGTAGTAGTGTACCACTTCTGGCAATAAGCTGTTCCTTGTTGGTTGTAGGGTAGTAGTGTACCACTACTGGCAGTAAGCTGTCCCTTGTTTGTTGTAGGGTAGTAGTGTACCACTCCTGGCAGTAAGCAGTTCCTTGTTGGTTGTAGGGTAGTATTGTACCATTCCTGACAGTAAGCTGTCCCTTGTTTGTTGCAGGGTAGTAGTGTGCCACACTTGGCAGTAAGCTGTCACTTGTTGGTTGTAGGGTAGTAGTGTACCACTCCTGGCAGTAAGCTGTCCCTTGTTGGTTGTAGGGTAGTAGTGTACCACTCCTGGCAATAAGCTGTTCCTTGTTGGTTGTAGGGTAGTAGTGTACCACACCTGGCACTAAGCTGTACCTTGTTGGTTGTAGGGTAGTAGTGTACCACTCCTGACAGTAAGCTGTCACTTGTTGGTTGTAGGGTAGTAGTGTACCACTCCTGGCAGTGAGCTGTCCCTTGTTGGATGTAGGGTAGTAGTTTACCACTCCTGGCAATAAGCTGTCCCTTGTTGGTTGTAGGGTAGTAGTGTACCACTCCTGGCAGTAAGCTGTTCCTTGTTGGTTGTAGGGTAGTAGTGTACCACTCCTGGCAGTAAGCTGTCCCTTGTTGGTTGTAGGGTAGTAGTGTACCACTCCTGGCAATAAGCTGTTCCTTGTTGGTTGTAGGGTAGTAGTGTACCACACCTGGCACTAAGCTGTACCTTGTTGGTTGTAGGGTAGTAGTGTACCACTCCTGACAGTAAGCTGTCACTTGTTGGTTGTAGGGTAGTAGTGTACCACTCCTGGCAGTGAGCTGTCCCTTGTTGGTTGTAGGGTAGTAGTTTACCACTCCTGGCAATAAGCTCTCCCTTGTTGGTTGTAGGGTAGTAGTGTACCACTCCTGGCAGTAAGTTGTTCCTTGTTGGTTGTAGGGTAGTAGTGTGCCACACTTGGCAGTTAGCTGTCACTTGTTGGTTGTAGGGTAGTAGTGTACCACTCCTGGCAGTAAGCTGTCCCTTGTTGGTTGTAGGGAATTAGTGTACCACTCCTGGCAGTAAGCTGTCCCTTATTCGTTGCAGCGTAGTAGTGTACCTCTTCTGGCAATAAGCTGTTCCTTGTTGGTTGTAGGGTAGTAGTGTACCACACCTGGCAGTAAGCTGTACCTTGTTGGTTGTAGGGTAGTAGTGTACCACTCCTGACAGTAAGCTGTCCCTTGTTGGTTGTAGGGCAGTAGTGTGCCACACTGGCAGTAAGCAGTCCCTTGTTGGTTGTAGGGTAGTAGTGTACATCTCCTAGCTGTAAGCTGTCCCTTGTTGGTTGTAGGGTAGTAGTGTACCTCTCCTGGCATTAAGCTGTCCCTTGTTGGTTGTAGCGTAGTAGTGTACCACCCCTGAGAGTAAGCTGTCCCTTGTTGGTTGTAGGGTAGTAGTGTATTACTCCTAGCAGTAAGCTGTCCCTTGTTGGTTGTAGGGTATTAGTGTACCACTACTGGCAGTAAGCAGTCCCTTGTTGGTTGTAGGGTAGTAGTGTACATCTCCTAGCTGTAAGCTGTCCCTTGTTGGTTGTAGGGTAGTAGTGTACCACTCCTGGCAGTAAGCTGTCCCTTGTTGGTTGTAGGGTGGTAGTGTACCACTCCTGGAAGTAAGCTGTCCCTTGTTGGTTGTAGGGTAGTAGTGTACCACTCCTGACAGTAATCTGTCCCTTGCTGGTCGTTGGGTAGTAGTGTATCTCTCCTGACCGTAAGCTGTCCCTTGTTGGTTGTAGGGTAGTAGTGTACCACTCCTGGCAGTAAGATGTCCCTTGTTGGTTTTAGTGTAGTAGTGTACCACTCCTGATAGTAAGCTGTCCCTTGTTGGTTGTAGGGTAGCAGTGTACCACTCCTGGCAGTAAGCTGTCCCTTGTTGGTTGTAGGGTAGTAGTGTACCACTCCTGGGAGAAAGCTGTGCCTTGTTGGTTGTAGAGTAGGAGTTTACCATTTCGTACAGTAAGATTTTCCTTGTTGTTTGTAGGGTAGCAGTGTACCACTCTTGACAGTAAGCAGTCTCTTGTTGTAGGGTAGTAGTGTACCACTCCTGGCAGTAAGCTGTCCCTTGTTGGTTGTAGTGTAGTAGTGTACCATTCCTGACAGTAAGCTGTCCCTTGTTGGTTGTAGGGTAGGAGTTTACCATTTCGTACAATAAGTTTTCCCTTGTTGTTTGTAGGGTAGCAGTGTACCACTCTTGACAGTAAGCTGTCTCTTGTTGTAGGGTAGTAGTGTACCACACCTGGGAGAAAGCTGTCCCTTGTTGGTTGTAGGGTAGGAGTTTACCATTTCGTACAGTAAGTATTCCCTTGTTGTTTGTAGGGTAGCAGTGTACCACTCTTGACAGTAAGCTGTCTATTGTTGTAGGGTAGTAGTGTACCACTCCTGACAGTAAGCGGTCCCTAGTTGGTTGTAGGGTAGCAGTGTACCACTCCTGACAGTAAGCTGACCCTTGTTGGTTGATGGGTAATAGTGTACCTCTCCTGGCAGTAAGCTGTCCCTTGTTGGTTGTAGGGTAGTAGTGTACCACTCCTGGCACTAAGCTGTCCCTTGACGGTTGTAGGGTAGTAGTGTACCTCCCCTGACAGTAAGCTGTCCCTTGTTGGTTGTAGGGTAGTAGTGTAGGCCTACCACTCCTGGCAGTAAGCTGTTCCTTGTTGGTTGTAGGGTAGTGGTGTACCACTCCTGACAGTAAGCTGTCCCTTGTTGGTTGTAGGGTAGTAGTGTGCCACACTTGGAAGTAAGCTTGCACTTGTTGGTTGTAGGGTAGTAGTGTACCACTCCTGGCAGTAAGCTGTCCCTTGTTGGTTGTAGGGTATTAGTGTACCACTCCTTGCAGTAAGCTGTCCCTTATTGGTTGCAGCGTAGTAGTGTACCACTTCTGGCAATAAGCTGTTCCTTGTTGGTTGTAGGGTAGTAGTGTACCACTACTGGCAGTAAGCTGTCCCTTGTTGGTTGTAGGGTAGTAGTGTACCACTCCTGGCAGTAAGCAGTTCCTTGTTGGTTGTAGGGTAGTATTGTACCACTCCTGACAGTAAGCTGTCCCTTGTTTGTTGCAGGGTAGTAGTGTGCCACACTTGGCAATAAGCTGTCACTTGTTGGTTGTAGGGTAGTAGTGTACCACTCCTGGCAGTAAGCTGTCCCTTGTTGGTTGTAGGGTATTAGTGTACCACTCCTAGCAGTAAGCTGTCCCTTATTGGTTGCAGCGTAGTAGTGTACCACTTCTGGCAATAAGCTGTTCCTTGTTGGTTGTAGGGTAGTAGTGTACCACTACTGGCAGTAAGCTGTCCCTTGTTTGTTGTAGGGTAGTAGTGTACCACTCCTGGCAGTAAGCAGTTCCTTGTTGGTTGTAGGGTAGTATTGTACCATTCCTGACAGTAAGCTGTCCCTTGTTTGTTGCAGGGTAGTAGTGTGCCACACTTGGCAGTAAGCTGTCACTTGTTGGTTGTAGGGTAGTAGTGTACCACTCCTGGCAGTAAGCTGTCCCTTGTTGGTTGTAGGGTAGTAGTGTACCACTCCTGGCAATAAGCTGTTCCTTGTTGGTTGTAGGGTAGTAGTGTACCACACCTGGCACTAAGCTGTACCTTGTTGGTTGTAGGGTAGTAGTGTACCACTCCTGACAGTAAGCTGTCACTTGTTGGTTGTAGGGTAGTAGTGTACCACTCCTGGCAGTGAGCTGTCCCTTGTTGGTTGTAGGGTAGTAGTTTACCACTCCTGGCAATAAGCTGTCCCTTGTTGGTTGTAGGGTAGTAGTGTACCACTCCTGGCAGTAAGCTGTTCCTTGTTGGTTGTAGGGTAGTAGTGTGCCACACTTGGCAGTTAGCTGTCACTTGTTGGTTGTAGGGTAGTAGTGTACCACTCCTGGCAGTAAGCTGTCCCTTGTTGGTTGTAGGGAATTAGTGTACCACTCCTGGCAGTAAGCTGTCCCTTATTCGTTGCAGCGTAGTAGTGTACCTCTTCTGGCAATAAGCTGTTCCTTGTTGGTTGTAGGGTAGTAGTGTACCACACCTGGCAGTAAGCTGTACCTTGTTGGTTGTAGGGTAGTAGTGTACCACTCCTGACAGTAAGCTGTCCCTTGTTGGTTGTAGGGTAGTAGTGTGCCACACTGGGCAGTAAGCTGTCACTTGTTGGTTGTAGGGTAGTAGTGTACCACTCCTGGCAATAAGCTGTCCCTTGTTGGTTGTAGGGTAGTAGTGTACCACTCCTGGCAGTAAGCTGTCCCTTGTTGGTTGTAGGGTAGTAGTGTACCACTCCTTGCAGTATGCTGTCCCTTGTTGGTTGTAGGGAAGCAGTGTACCACTCTTGAGAGTAAGCTGTCCCTTGTTGGTTGTAGGGTAGTAGTGGACCACTCCTGACAGTAAGCTGACCCTTGTTGGTTGTAGGTTAGTAGTGTACCACTCCTGGCAGTAAGCTGTCCCTAGTTGGTTGTAGGGCTGTAGTGTACCACTCCTGACAGTAAGCTCTCCCTTGTTGGTTGCAGGGTAGAAGTTTACCACTCCTGACAGTAAGCTGTCCCTTGTTGGTTGTAGGGTAGTAGTGTACCTCTCCTGGCAGTAAGCTGTCCCTTGTTGGTTGTAGGGTAGTAGTGTACCACCCCTGAGAGTAAGCTGTCCCTTGTTGGTTGTAGGGTAGTAGTGTATTACTCCTAGCAGTAAGCTGTCCCTTGTTGGCTGTAGGGTATTAGTGTACCAATACTGGCAGTAAGCAGTCCCTTTTTGGTTGTAGGGTAGTAGTGTACCTCTCCTAGCTGTAAGCTGTCCCTTGTTGGTTGTAGGGTAGTAGTGTACCACTCCTGGCAATAAGCTGTCCCTTGTTGGTTGTAGGGTGGTAGTGTATCACTCCTGGAAGTAAGCTGTCCCTTGTTGGTTGTAGGGTAGAAGTGTACCACTCCTGACAGTAATCTGTCCCTTGTTGGTCGTAGGGTAGTAGTGTATCTCTCCTGACAGTAAGCTGTCCCTTGTTGGTTGTAGGGTAGTAGTGTACCACTCCTGGCAGTAAGATGTCCCTTGTTGGTTTTAGGGTAGTAGTGTACCACTCCTGACAGTAAGCTGTCCCTTGTTGGTTGTAGGGTAGCAGTGTACCACTCCTGGCAGTAAGCTGTCCCTTGTTGGTTGTAGGGTAGTAGTGTACCACTCCTGGGAGAAAGCTGTGCCTTTTTGGTTGTAGGGTAGGAGTTTACCATTTCGTACAGTAAGTTTTCCCTTGTTGTTTGTAGGGTAGCAGTGTACCACTCTTGACAGTAAGCTGTCTCTTGTTGTAGGGTAGTAGTGTACCACTCCTGGCAGTAAGCTGTCCCTTGTTGGTTGTAGTGTAGTAGTGTACCATTCCTGACTGTAAGCTGTCCCTTGTTGGTTGTAGGGTAGGAGTTTACCATTTCGTACAGTAAGTTTTCCCTTGTTGTTTGTAGGGTAGCAGTGTACCACTCTTGACAGTAAGCTGTCTCTTGTTGTAGGGTAGTAGTGTACCACACCTGGGAGAAAGCTGTCCCTTGTTGGTTGTAGGGTAGGAGTTTACCATTTCGTACAGTAAGTATTCCCTTGTTGTTTGTAGGGTAGCAGTGTACCACTCTTGACAGTAAGCTGTCTCTTGTTGTAGGGTAGTAGTGTACCACTCCTGACAGTAAGCGGTCCCTTGTAGGTTGTAGGGTAGCAGTGTACCACTCCTGACAGTAAGCTGACCCTTGTTGGTTGATGGGTAATAGTGTACCTCTCCTGGCAGTAAGCTGTCCCTTGTTGGTTGTAGGGTAGTAGTGTACCACTCCTCGCACTAAGCTGTCCCTTGACGGTTGTAAGGTAGTAGTGTACCTCCCCTGACAGTAAGCTGTCCCTTGTTGGTTGTAGGGTAGTAGTGTCGGCCTACCACTCCTGGCAGTAAGCTGTTCCTTGTTGGTTGTAGGGTAGTGGTGTACCACTCCTGACAGTAAGCTGTCCCTTGTTGGTTGTAGGGTAGTAGTGTGCCACACTTGGAAGTAAGCTGTCACTTTTTGGTTGTAGGGTAGTAGTGTACCACTCTTGGCAGTAAGCTGTCCCTTGTTGGTTGTAGGGTATTAGTGTACCACTCCTTGCAGTAAGCTGTCCCTTATTGGTTGCAGCGTAGTAGTGTACCACTTCTGGCAATAAGCTGTTCCTTGTTGGTTGTAGGGTAGTAGTGTACCACTACTGGCAGTAAGCTGTCCCTTGTTGGTTGTAGGGTAGTAGTGTACCACTCCTGGCAGTAAGCAGTTCCTTGTTGGTTGTAGGGTAGTATGGTAACACTCCTGACAGTAAGCTGTCCCTTGTTTGTTGCAGGGTAGTAGTGTGCCACACTTGGCAGTAAGCTGTCACTTGTTGGTTGTAGGGTAGTAGTGTACCACTCCTGGCAGTAAGCCGTCCCTTGTTGGTTGTAGGGTAGTAGTGTACCACTCCTGGCAATAAGCTGTCCCTTGTTGGTTGTAGGGTAGTAGTGTACCACTCCTGGCAGTAAGCTGTTCCTTGTTGGTTGTAGGGTAGTAGTGTGCCACACTTGGCAGTAAGCTGTCACTTGTTGGTTGTAGGGTAGTAGTGTACCACTCCTGGCAGTAAGCTGTCCCTTCTTGGTTGTAGGGTATTAGTGTACCACTCCTGGCAGTAAGCTGTCCCTTATTCGTTGCAGCGTAGTAGTGTACCACTTCTGGCAATAAGCTGTTCCTTGGTGGTTGTAGGGTAGTAGTGTACCACTCCTGGCAGTAAGCTGTACCTTGTTGGTAGTAGGGTAGTAGTGTACCACTCCTGACAGTAAGCTGTCCCTTGTTGGTTGTAGGGTAGTAGTGTGCCGCACTGGGCAGTAAGCTGTCACTTGTTGGTTGTAGGGTAGTAGTGTACCACTCCTGGCAGTAAGCTGTCCCTTGTTGGTTGTAGGGTATTAGTGTACCACTCCTTGCAGTAAGCTGTCCCTTATTGGTTGCAGCGTAGTAGTGTACCACTTCTGGCAATAAGCTGTTCCTTGTTGGTTGTAGGGTAGTAGTGTACCACTACTGGCAGTAAGCTGTCCCTTGTTGGTTGTAGGGTAGTAGTGTACCACTCCTGGCAGTAAGCAGTTCCTTGTTGGTTGTAGGGTAGTATTGTACCACTCCTGACAGTAAGCTGTCCCTTGTTTGTTGCAGGGTAGTAGTGTGCCACACTTGGCAATAAGCTGTCACTTGTTGGTTGTAGGGTAGTAGTGTACCACTCCTGGCAGTAAGCTGTCCCTTGTTGGTTGTAGGGTATTAGTGTACCACTCCTTGCAGTAAGCTGTCCCTTATTGGTTGCAGCGTAGTAGTGTACCACTTCTGGCAATAAGCTGTTCCTTGTTGGTTGTAGGGTAGTAGTGTACCACTACTGGCAGTAAGCTGTCCCTTGTTTGTTGTAGGGTAGTAGTGTACCACTCCTGGCAGTAAGCAGTTCCTTGTTGGTTGTAGGGTAGTATTGTACCATTCCTGACAGTAAGCTGTCCCTTGTTTGTTGCAGGGTAGTAGTGTGCCACACTTGGCAGTAAGCTGTCACTTGTTGGTTGTAGGGTAGTAGTGTACCACTCCTGGCAGTAAGCTGTCCCTTGTTGGTTGTAGGGTAGTAGTGTACCACTCCTGGCAATAAGCTGTTCCTTGTTGGTTGTAGGGTAGTAGTGTACCACACCTGGCACTAAGCTGTACCTTGTTGGTTGTAGGGTAGTAGTGTACCACTCCTGACAGTAAGCTGTCACTTGTTGGTTGTAGGGTAGTAGTGTACCACTCCTGGCAGTGAGCTGTCCCTTGTTGGATGTAGGGTAGTAGTTTACCACTCCTGGCAATAAGCTGTCCCTTGTTGGTTGTAGGGTAGTAGTGTACCACTCCTGGCAGTAAGCTGTTCCTTGTTGGTTGTAGGGTAGTAGTGTACCACTCCTGGCAGTAAGCTGTCCCTTGTTGGTTGTAGGGTAGTAGTGTACCACTCCTGGCAATAAGCTGTTCCTTGTTGGTTGTAGGGTAGTAGTGTACCACACCTGGCACTAAGCTGTACCTTGTTGGTTGTAGGGTAGTAGTGTACCACTCCTGACAGTAAGCTGTCACTTGTTGGTTGTAGGGTAGTAGTGTACCACTCCTGGCAGTGAGCTGTCCCTTGTTGGTTGTAGGGTAGTAGTTTACCACTCCTGGCAATAAGCTCTCCCTTGTTGGTTGTAGGGTAGTAGTGTACCACTCCTGGCAGTAAGTTGTTCCTTGTTGGTTGTAGGGTAGTAGTGTGCCACACTTGGCAGTTAGCTGTCACTTGTTGGTTGTAGGGTAGTAGTGTACCACTCCTGGCAGTAAGCTGTCCCTTGTTGGTTGTAGGGAATTAGTGTACCACTCCTGGCAGTAAGCTGTCCCTTATTCGTTGCAGCGTAGTAGTGTACCTCTTCTGGCAATAAGCTGTTCCTTGTTGGTTGTAGGGTAGTAGTGTACCACACCTGGCAGTAAGCTGTACCTTGTTGGTTGTAGGGTAGTAGTGTACCACTCCTGACAGTAAGCTGTCCCTTGTTGGTTGTAGGGTAGTAGTGTGCCACACTGGGCAGTAAGCTGTCACTTGTTGGTTGTAGGGTAGTAGTGTACCACTCCTGGCAATAAGCTGTCCCTTGTTGGTTGTAGGGTAGTAGTGTACCACTCCTGGCAGTAAGCTGTCCCTTGTTGGTTGTAGGGTAGTAGTGTACCACTCCTTGAAGTATGCTGTCCCTTGTTGGTTGTAGGGAAGCAGTGTACCACTCTTGAGAGTAAGCTGTCCCTTGTTGGTTGTAGGGTAGTAGTGGACCACTCCTGACAGTAAGCTGACCCTTGTTGGTTGTAGGTTAGTAGTGTACCACTCCTGGCAGTAAGCTGTCCCTTGTTGGTTGTAGGGCTGTAGTGTACCACTCCTGACAGTAAGCTCTCCCTTGTTGGTTGCAGGGTAGAAGTTTACCACTCCTGACAGTAAGCTGTCCCTTGTTGGTTGTAGGGTAGTAGTGTACCTCTCCTGGCAGTAAGCTGTCCCTTGTTGGTTGTAGGGTAGTAGTGTACCACCCCTGAGAGTAAGCTGTCCCTTGTTGGTTGTAGGGTAGTAGTGTATTACTCCTAGCAGTAAGCTGTCCCTTGTTGGCTGTAGGGTATTAGTGTACCAATACTGGCAGTAAGCAGTCCCTTTTTGGTTGTAGGGTAGTAGTGTACCTCTCCTAGCTGTAAGCTGTCCCTTGTTGGTTGTAGGGTAATAGTGTACCACTCCTGGCAATAAGCTGTCCCTTGTTGGTTGTAGGGTGGTAGTGTATCACTCCTGGAAGTAAGCTGTCCCTTGTTGGTTGTAGGGTAGAAGTGTACCACTCCTGACAGTAATCCGTCCCTTGTTGGTCGTAGGGTAGTAGTGTATCTCTCCTGACAGTAAGCTGTCCCTTGTTGGTTGTAGGGTAGTAGTGTACCACTCCTGGCAGTAAGATGTCCCTTGTTGGTTTTAGGGTAGTAGTGTACCACTCCTGACAGTAAGCTGTCCCTTGTTGGTTGTAGGGTAGCAGTGTACCACTCCTGGCAGTAAGCTGTCCCTTGTTGGTTGTAGGGTAGTAGTGTACCACTCCTGGGAGAAAGCTGTGCCTTGTTGGTTGTAGGGTAGGAGTTTACCATTTCGTACAGTAAGTTTTCCCTTGTTGGTTGTAGGGTAGTAGTGTCGGCCTACCACTCCTGGCAGTAAGCTGTTCCTTGTTGGTTGTAGGGTAGTGGTGTACCACTCCTGACAGTAAGCTGTCCCTTGTTGGTTGTAGGGTAGTAGTGTGCCACACTTGGAAGTAAGCTGTCACTTTTTGGTTGTAGGGTAGTAGTGTACCACTCTTGGCAGTAAGCTGTCCCTTGTTGGTTGTAGGGTATTAGTGTACCACTCCTTGCAGTAAGCTGTCCCTTATTGGTTGCAGCGTAGTAGTGTACCACTTCTGGCAATAAGCTGTTCCTTGTTGGTTGTAGGGTAGTAGTGTACCACTACTGGCAGTAAGCTGTCCCTTGTTGGTTGTAGGGTAGTAGTGTACCACTCCTGGCAGTAAGCAGTTCCTTGTTGGTTGTAGGGTAGTATGGTACCACTCCTGACAGTAAGCTGTCCCTTGTTTGTTGCAGGGTAGTAGTGTGCCACACTTGGCAGTAAGCTGTCACTTGTTGGTTGTAGGGTAGTAGTGTACCACTCCTGGCAGTAAGCTGTCCCTTGTTGGTTGTAGGGTAGTAGTGTACCACTTCTGGCAATAAGCTGTCCCTTGTTGGTTGTAGGGTAGTAGTGTACCACTCCTGGCAGTAAGCTGTTCCTTGTTGGTTGTAGGGTAGTAGTGTGCCACACTTGGCAGTAAGCTGTCACTTGTTGGTTGTAGGGTAGTAGTGTACCACTCCTGGCAGTAAGCTGTCCCTTCTTGGTTGTAGGGTATTAGTGTACCACTCCTGGCAGTAAGCTGTCCCTTATTCGTTGCAGCGTAGTAGTGTACCACTTCTGGCAATAAGCTGTTCCTTGGTGGTTGTAGGGTAGTAGTGTACCACTCCTGGCAGTAAGCTGTACCTTGTTGGTTGTAGGGTAGTAGTGTACCACTCCTGACAGTAAGCTGTCCCTTGTTGGTTGTAGGGTAGTAGTGTGCCACACTGGGCAGTAAGCTGTCACTTGTTGGTTGTAGGGTAGTAGTGTACCACTCCTGGCAATAAGCTGTCCCTTGTTGGTTGTAGGGTAGTAGTGTACCACTCCAGGCAGTAAGCTGTCCCTTGTTGGTTGTAGGGTAGAAGTGTACCACTCCTGACTGTAAGATGTCCCTTGTTGGATGTACGGAAGTAGTGTACCTCTCCTGACACTAAGCCGTCCCTTGTTGGTTGAGGGGTAGTAGTGTACCACTCCTGACAGTAAGCTTCCCCTTGTTGGTTGTAGGGTAGTAGTGTACCACTCCCGGCAGGAAGCTGTCCCTTGTTGGTTGTAGGGTAGTAGTGTACCACTCCTGACAGTAAGCTGTCCCTTGTTGGTTGTAGGGTAGCAGTGTACAACTCCTGACAGTAAGGTGTCCCTGTTGGTTGTAGGGTAGCAGTGTACCCATCCTGGCAATAAGCTGTCCCTTGTTGGTTGTAGGGTAGTAGTGTACCACTCCTGGCAGTAAGCTGTTCCTTGTTGGTTGTAGGGTAGTAGTGTGCCACACTTGGCAGTAAGCTGTCACTTGTTGGTTGTAGGGTAGTAGTGTACCACTCCTGGCAGTAAGCTGTCCCTTGTTGGTTGTAGGGTATTAGTGTACCACTCCTGGCAGTAAGCTGTCCCTTATTCGTTGCATCGTAGTAGTGTACCTCTTCTGGCAATAAGCTGTTCCTTGTTGGTTGTAGGGTAGTAGTGTACCACTCCTGGCAGTAAGCTGTACCTTGTTGGTTGTAGGGTAGTAGTGTACCACTCCTGACAGTAAGCTGTCCCTTGTTGGTTGTAGGGTAGTAGTGTGCCACACTGGGCAGTAAGCTGTCACTTGTTGGTTGTAGGGTAGTAGTGTACCACTCCTGGAAATAAGCTGTCCCTTGTTGGTTGTAGGGTAGTAGTGTACCACTCCTGGCAGTAAGCTGTCCCTTGTTGGTTGTAGGGTAGTAGTGTACCACTCCTGACTGTAAGATGTCCCTTGTTGGATGTAGAGAAGTAGTGTAACTCTCCTGACACTAAGCCGTCCCTTGTTGGTTGAGGGGTAGTAGTGTACCACTCCTGACAGTAAGCTTCCCCTTGTTGGTTGTAGGGTAGTAGTGTACCACTCCCAGCAGGAAGCTGTCCCTTGTTGGTTGTAGGGTAGTAGTGTACCACTCCTGACAGTAAGCTGTCCCTTGTTGGTTGTAGGGTAGCAGTGTACAACTCCTGACAGTAAGGTGTCCCTGTTAGTTGTAGGGTAGAAGTGTACCACTCCTGGCAATAAGTTGTCCCTTGTTGGTTGTAGGGTATTAGTGTACCACTCCTGACAGTAAGCTGTCCATTGTAGATTGTAGGGTAGCAGTGTACCACTCCTGGCAGTAAGCTGTCCCTTGTTGGTTGTAGGGTAGTAGTGTACCACTCCTGGCAGTAAGCTGTCCCTTATTGGTTGTAGGTTAGTAGTGTACCACTGCCGGCAGGAAGCTGTCCCTTGTTGGTTGTAGGGTAGTAGTGTACCACTCCTGACAGTAAGCTGTCCCTTGTTGGTTGTAGGGTAGCAGTGTACCAATCCTGACAGTAATTTGTCCCTTGTTGGTTGTAGGATAGCAGTGTACCACTCCTGGCAATAAGCTGTCCCTTGTTGGTTGTAGGGTAGTAGTGTACCACCCTCGGCAGGAAGCTGTCCCTTGTTGGTTGTAGGGTATTAGTGTACCATTCCTGACAGTAAGCTGTCCATTGTTGATTGTATGGTAGCAGTGTACCACTCCTGGCAGTAAGCTGTCCCTTGTTGGTTGTAGGGTAGTAGTGTACCACTCTCGGCAATAAGCCGTCCCTTGTTGGTTGTAGGGTAGTAGCGTACCTCTCCTGGCAGTAAGCTGTCCCTTGTTGGTTGTAGGGTAGTAGTGTACCACTTCCGGCAGTAAACCGTCCCTTGTTGGTTGAGGGGTATTAGTGTACCACTCCTGACAATAAGCTTCCCCTTGTTGGTTGTAGGGTAGCAGTGTACCACTCCTGACAGTAAGATGTCCCTTGTTGGTTGTAAGGTAGTAGTGTACCACTCCCGGCAGGAAGTTACCCTTGTTGGTTGTAGGGTAGAAGTGTACCACTCTTTTCAGTAAGCTGTCCCTTGTTATTTATAGGGTAATAGTGTACCACTCCTGGCTGGATGCTCTCCCTTGTTGGTTGTAGGGTAGTAGTGTACCACTCCTCGCAATAAGCTGTCCCTTGTTGGTTGTAGGGTAGTAGTGTACCACTCCCGGCAGGAAGCTCTCCCTTGTTGGTTGTAGGGTAGTAGTGTACCACTCCTGGCAGTAAGCTGTCCCTTGTAGGTTGTAGGATAGCAGTGTACCACACCAGGCAGGAATCTGTCCTTTGTTGGTTGTAGGGTAGCAGTGTACCACTCCGGACGGTAAGCTGTCCCTTGTTGGTTGTCGGGTAGCAGTGTACCACTTCGGACAGTAAACTGTCCCTTGTTGGTTGTATGGTAGTAGTGTACCACTGCTGGCAGTAAGCTGTCACTTGTTGGTTGTAGGGTAGTAGTGTACCTCTCCTGGCAGTAAGCTGTCCCTTGTTGGTTGTAGGGTAGTAGTGTACCACTCCTGACAGTAAGCTGTCCCTTGTTGGTTGTAGGGTAGTACTGTACCACTCCTGGCAGTAAGCTGTCCCTTGTTGGTTGTAGGGTAGTAGTGTACCACTCCTGACGCTAAGCTGTCCCTTGTTGGTTGTAGGGTAGTAGTGTACCTCCCCTGACAGTAAGCTGTCCCTTGTTGGTTGTAGGGTAGTAGTGTACCACTCCTGGCAATAAGCTGTCCCTTGTTGGTTGTAGGATAGCAGTGTACCACACCAGGCAGGAATCTGTCCTTTGTTGGTTGTAGGGTAGCAGTGTAC
Source organism: Meconema thalassinum (assembly GCA_946902985.2). NCBI lineage: Eukaryota > Metazoa > Arthropoda > Insecta > Orthoptera > Tettigoniidae > Meconema > Meconema thalassinum. Next base: position 417,804,249 of record OX336389.2, read on the forward strand.
CACTCCGGACGGTAAGCTGTCCCTTGTTGGTTGTCGGGTAGCAGTGTACCACTTCGGACAGTAAACTGTCCCTTGTTGGTTGTAGGGTAGTAGTGCACCTCTCCTGGCAGTAAACTGTCCCTTGTTGGTTGTAGGGTAGTAGTGTAACTCTACTGACAGTAAGCTGTCCTAGGTTGGTTGTAGGGTAGCAGTGTACCACTCCTGACAGTAAGCTGTCCCTTGTTGGTTGTAGGGTAGTAGTGTACCACTTCGTACAGTAAGCTGTCCCTTGTTGATTGTAGGGTAGTAGTGTACCACTCCTGGCCTTAAGCTGTCCCTTGTTGGTTGTAGGGTAGTAGTGTACCACTCCGTACAGTAAGCTGTCCCTCTTTGATTGCAGGGTAGCAGTGTACCAATCCTGACAGTAAACTGTCCCTTGTTGGTTGTAGGGAAGTAGTGTACCACTCCTGGCAGTAAGCTGTCCCTTGTTGGTTGTAGGGTAGTAGTGTACCACTCCTCGAAGTAAGCTGTCCCTTGATTGTTGTAGGGTAGCAGTGTACCACCCCTGACAGTAAGCTGTCCCTTGTTGGTTGTAGGGTAGTAGTGTACCACCCCTGATGGTAAGCTGTTCCTTGTTGGTTGATGGGTAGCAATGTACCACTCCTGACAGTAAGCTGTCCCTTGTTGGTTGTAGGGTAGTTGTGTACCTCTCCTGGCAGTAAGTTGCCCTTGTTGGTTGTAGGGTAGTAGTGTACCTCTCCTGACAGTAAGCTGTCCCTTGTTGTTTGTAGGGTAGCAGTGTACCACTCTTGACAGTAAGCTGTCTCTTGTTGTAGGGTAGTAGTGTACCACTCCTGGCAGTAAGCTGTCCCTTGTTGGTTGTAGTGTAGTAGTGTACCACTCCTCGCAGTAAGCTGTCCCTTTTTGGTTGTAGGGTAGCAGTGTACCATTCCTGACAGTAAGCTGTCCCTTGTTGGTTGTAGGGTAGGAGTTTACCATTTCGTACAGTAAGTTTTCCCTTGTTGTTTGTAGGGTAGCAGCATACCACTCTTGACAGTAAGCTGTCTCTTCTTGTAGGGTAGTAGTGTACCACTCCTGGGAGAAAGCTGTCCCTTGTTGGTTGTAGGGTAGGTGTTTACCATTTCGTACAGTAAGTTTTCCCTTATTGTTTGTAGGGTAGCAGTGTACCACTCTTGACAGTAAGCTGTCTCTTGTTGTAGGGTAGTAGTGTACCACTCCTGACAGTAAGCGTTCCCTTGTTGGTTGTAGGGTAGCAGTGTACCACTCCTGACAGTAAGCTGACCCTTGTTGGTTGATGGGTAATAGTATACCTCTCCTGGCAGTAAGCTGTCCCTTGTTGGTTGTAGGGTAGTAGTGTACCACTCCTGGCACTAAGCTGTCCCTTGACGGTTGTAGGGTAGTAGTGTACCTCCCCTGACAGTAAGCTGTCCCTTGTTGGTTGTAGGGTAGTAGTGTACCACTCCAGGCAGTAAGCTGTTCCTTGTTGGTTGTAGGGTAGTGGTGTACCACTCCTGACAGTAAGCTGTCCCTTGTTGGTTGTAGGGTAGTAGTGTGCCACACTAGGAAGTAAGCTGTCACTTGTTGGTTGTAGGGTAGTAGTGTACCACTCCTGGCAGTAAGCTGTCCCTTGTTGGTTGTAGGGTATTAGTGTACCACTCCTTGCAGTAAGCTGTCCCTTATTGGTTGCAGCGTAGTAGTGTACCACTTCTGGCAATAAGCTGTTCCTTGTTGGTTGTAGGGTAGTAGTGTACCACTACTGGCAGTAAGCTGTCCCTTGTTGGTTGTAGGATAGTAGTGTACCACTCCTGGCAGTAAGCAGTTCCTTGTTGGTTGTAGGGTAGTAGTGTACCACTCCTGAAAGTAAGCTGTCCCTTGTTTGTTGTAGGGTAGTAGTGTGCCACACTTGGCAGTAAGCTGTCACTTGTTGGTTGTAGGGTAGTAGTGTACCACTCCTGGCAGTAAGCTGTCCCTTGTTGGTTGTAGGGTTGTAGTGTACCATTCCTGGCAATAAGCTGTCCCTTGTTGGTTGTAGGGTAGTAGTGTACCACTCCTGGCAGTAAGCTGTTCCTTGTTGGTTGTAGGGTAGTAGTGTGCCACACTTGGCAGTAAGCTGTCACTTGTTGGTTGTAGGGTAGTAGTGTACCACTCCTGGCAGTAAGCTGTCCCTTGTTGGTTGTAGGGTATTAGTGTACCACTCCTGGCAGTAAGCTGTCCCTTATTCGTTGCAGCGTAGTAGTGTACCACTTCTGGCAATAAGCTGTTCCTTGTTGGTTGTAGGGTAGTAGTGTACCACTCCTGGCAGTAAGCTGTACCTTGTTGATTGTAGGGTAGTAGTGTACCACTCCTGACAGTAAGCTGTCCCTTGTTGGTTGTAGGGTAGTAGTGTGCCACACTGGGCAGTAAGCTGTCACTTGTTGGTTGTAGGGTAGTAGTGTACCACTCCTGGCAATAAGCTGTCCCTTGTTGGTTGTAGGGTAGTAGTGTACCACTCCAGGCAGTAAGCTGTCCCTTGTTGGTTGTAGGGTAGAAGTGTACCACTCCTGACTGTAAGATGTCCCTTGTTGGATGTACGGAAGTAGTGTACCTCTCCTGACACTAAGCCGTCCCTTGTTGGTTGAGGGGTAGTAGTGTACCACTCCTGACAGTAAGCTTCCCCTTTTTGGTTGTAGGGTAGTAGTGTACCACTCCCGGCAGGAAGCTGTCCCTTGTTGGTTGTAGGGTAGTAGTGTACCACTCCTGACAGTAAGCTGTCCCTTGTTGGTTGTAGGGTAGCAGTGTACAACTCCTGACAGTAAGGTGTCCCTGTTGGTTGTAGGGTAGCAGTGTACCACTCCTGGCAATAAGCTGTCCCTTGTTGGTTGTAGGGTAGTAGTGTACCTCTCCTGGCAGTAAGCTGTCACTTGTTGGTTGTAGGGTAGAAGTGTACCATTCCTGGCAGTAAGCTGTCCCTTGTTGGTTGTAGGGTAGTAGTGTACCTCTCCCGGCAGTAAGCCTCCTTTGTTGGCTGTAGGGTAGTAGTGTACCACTCCTGACAGTAAGCTGTCCCTTGTTGGTTGTAGGGTAGTAGTGTGCCACACTTGGCAGTAAGCTGTCACTTGTCGGTTGTAGGGTAGTAGTGTACCACTCCTGGCAGTAAGCTGTCCCTTGTTGGTTGTAGGGTATTAGTGTACCACTCCTGGCAGTAAGCTGTCCCTTATTGGTTGGAGCGTAGTAGTGTACCACTTCTGGCAATAAGCTGTTCCTTGTTGGTTGTAGGGTTGTAGTGTACCACTCCTGGCAGTAAGCTGTCCCTTGTTGGTTGTAGGGTAGTAGTGTACCACTCCTGGCAGTAAGCAGTTCCTTGTTGGTTGTAGGGTAGTAGTGTACCACTCCTGACAGTAAGCTGTCCCTTGTTTGTTGTAGGGTAGTAGTGTGCCACACTTGGCAGTAAGCTGTCACTTGTTGGATGTAGGGTAGTAGTGTACCACTCCTGGCAGTAAGCTGTCCCTTGTTGGTTGTAGGTTAGTAGTGTACCACTCCTGGCAATAAGCTGTCCCTTGTTGGTTGTAGGGTAGTAGTGTACCACTCCTGGCAGTAAGCTGTTCCTTGTTGGTTGTAGGGTAGTAGTGTACCACTCCTGACAGTAAGCTGTCCCTTGTTGGTTGTAGGGTAGTAGTGTGCCACACTTGGCAGTAAGCTGTCACTTGTTGGTAGTAGGGTAGTAGTGTACCACTCCTGGCAGTAAGCTGTCCCTTATTCGTTGCAGCGTATTAGTGTACCTCTTCTGGCAATAAGCTGTTCCTTGTTGGTTGTAGAGTAGTAGTGTACCACTCCTGGCAGTAAGCTGTACCTTGTTGGTTGTAGGGTAGTAGTGTACCACTCCTGACAGTAAGCTGTCCCTTGTTGGTTGTAGGGTAGTAGTGTGCCACACTGGGCAGTAAGCTGTCACTTGTTGGTTGTAGGGTAGTAGTGTACCACTCCTGGAAATAAGCTGTCCCTTGCTGGTTGTAGGGTAGTAGTGTACCACTCCTGGCAGTAAGCTGTCCCTTGTTGGTTGTAGGGTAGTAGTGTACCACTCCTGACTGTAAGATGTCCCTTGTTGAATGTAGAGAAGTAGTGTACCTCTCCTGACACTAAGCCGTCCCTTGTTGGTTGAGGGGTAGTAGTGTACCACTCCTGACAGTAAGCTTCCCCTTGTTGGTTGTAGGGTAGTAGTGTACCACTTCCAGCAGGAAGCTGTCCCTTGTTGGTTGTAGGGTAGTAGTGTACCACTCCTGACAGTAAGCTGTCCCTTGTTGGTTGTAGGGTAGCAGTGTACAACTCCTGACAGTAAGGTGTCCCTGTTGGTTGTAGGGTAGCCGTGTACCACTCCTGGCAATAACCTGTCCCTTGTTGGTTGTAGGGTAGTAGTGTACCTCTCCTGGCAGTATGCTGTCACTTGTTGGTTGTAGGGTAGAAGTGTACCATTCCTGCCAGTAAGCTGTCCCTTGTTGGTTGTAGGGTAGTAGTGAACCACTCCCGGCAGTGAGCCTCCCTTGTTGGTTGTAGGGTAGTAGTGTACCACTCCTGACAGTAAGCTGTCCCTTGTTGGTTGTAGGGTAGCAGTGTACTACTCCTGACAGTAATTTGTCCCTTGTTGGTTGTAGGGTAGCAGTGTACCACTCCTGGAAATAAGCTGTCCCTTGTTGGTTGTAGTGTAGTAGTGTACCACTCCCGGCAGGAAGCTGTCCCTTGTTGGTTGTAGGGTATTAGTGTACCACTCCTGACAGTAAGCTGTCCATTGTAGATTGTAGGGTAGCAGTGTACCACTCCTGGCAGTAGGCTGTCCCTTGTTGGTTGTAGGGTAGTAGTGTACCACTCCTGGCAGTAAGCTGTCCCTTGTTGGTTGTAGGGTAGTAGTGTACCACCCCCGGCAGGAAGCTGTCCCTTGTTGGTTGTAGGGTAGTAGTGTACCACTCCTGACAGTAAGCTGTCCCTTGTTGGTTGTAGGGTAGCAGTGTACCAATCCTGACAGTAATTTGTCCCTTGTTGGTTGTAGGGTAGCAGTGTACCACTCCTGGCAATAAGCTGTCCCTTGTTGGTTGTAGGGTAGTAGTGTACCACCCTCGGCAGGAAGCTGTCCCTTGTTGGTTGTAGGGTATTAGTGTACCACTCCTGACAGTAAGCTGTCCATTGTTGATTGTAGGGTAGCAGTGTACCACTCCTGGCAGTAAGCTGTCCCTTGTTGGTTGTAGGGTAGTAGTGTACCACTCCCGGCAATAAGCCGTCCCTTGTTGGTTGTAGGGTAGTAGTGTACCTCTCCTGGCAGTAAGCTGTCCCTTGTTGGTTGTAGGGTAGTAGTGTACCACTCCCGGCAGTAAACCGTCCCTTGTTGGTTGAGGGGTAGTAGTGTACCACTCCTGACAGTAAGCTTCCCCTTGTTGGTTGTAGGGTAGCAGTGTACCACTCCTGGCATTAAGATGTCCCTTGTTGGTTGTAAGGTAGTAGTGTACCACTCCCGGCAGGAAGTTACCCTTGTTGGTTGTAGGGTAGAAGTGTACCACTCTTTTCAGTAAGCTGTCCCTTGTTATTTATAGGGTAATAGTGTACCACTCCTGGCAGGATGCTCTCCCTTGTTGGTTGTAGGGTAGTAGTGTACCACTCCTCGCAATAAGCTGTCCCTTGTTGGTTGTAGGGTAGTAGTGTACCACTCCCGGCAGGAAGCTCTCCCTTGTTGGTTGTAGGGTAGTAGTGTACCACTCCTGGCAGTAAGCTGTCCCTTGTAGGTTGTAGGATAGCAGTGTACCACACCCGGCAGGAATCTGTCCTTTGTTGGTTGTAGGGTAGCAGTGTACCACTCCGGACGGTAAGTTGTCCCTTGTTGGTTGTCGGGTAGCAGTGTACCACTTCGGACAGTAAACTGTCCCTTGTTGGTTGTATGGTAGTAGTGTACCACTGCTGGCAGTAAGCTGTCACTTGTTGGTTGTAGGGTAGTAGTGTACCTCTCCTGGCAGTAAGCTGTCCCTTGTTGGTTGTAGGGTAGTAGTGTACAACTCCTGGCAGTATGTTGTCCCTTGTTGGTTGTAGGGTAGCAGTGTACCTCTCCTGGCAGTAAGCTGTCCCTTGTTGGTTGTAGGGTAGTAGTGTACCACTCCTGACAGTAAGCTGTCCCTTGTTGGTTGTAGGGTAGTAGTGTACCACTCCTGGCAGTAAGCTGTCCCTTGTTGGTTGTAGGGTAGTAGTGCACCTCTCCTGGCAGTAAACTGTCCCTTGTTGGTTTTAGGGTAGTAGTGTAACTCTACTGACGGTAAGCTGTCCTAGGTTGGTTGTAGGGTAGCAGTGCACCACTCCTGACAGTAAGCTGTCCCTTGTTGGTTGTAGGGTAGTAGTGTACCACTTCGTACAGTAAGCTGTCCCTTGTTGATTGTAGGGTAGTAGTGTACCACTCCTGGCCTTAAGCTGTCCCTTGTTGGTTGTAGGGTAGTAGTGTACCACACCGTACAGTAAGCTGTCCCTCTTTGATTGTAGGGTAGCAGTGTACCAATCCTGACAGTAAACTATCCTTGTTGGTTGTAGGGTAGTAGTGTACCACTCCTGGCAGTAAGCTGTCCCTTGTTGGTTGTAGGGTAGTAGTGTACCACTCCTCGAAGTAAGCTGTCCCTTGATTGTTGTAGGGTAGCAGTGTACCACCCCTGACAGTAAGCTGTCCCTTGTTGGTTGTAGGGTAGTAGTGTACCACCCCTGAGGGTAAGCTGTCCCTTGTTGGTTGATGGGTAGCAATGTACCACTCCTGACAGTAAGCTGTCCCTTGTTGGTTGTAGGGTAGTTGTGTACCTCTCCTGGCAGTAAGTTGCCCTTGTTGGTTGTAGGGTAGTAGTGTACCTCTCCTGACAGTAAGCTGTCCCTTGTTGGTTGTAGGGTAGCAGTGTACCTCCCCTGACAGTACGCTGTCCCTTGTTGGTTGTAGGGTAGTAGTGTACCACTCCTGGCAGTAAGCTATCCCTTGTTGGTTGTAGGGTAATTGTGTACTGCTCCTGGTAGTAAGCTGTCCCTTGTTGGTTGTTGGGTAGTAGTTTACCACTCCTGGCACTAAGCGGTCCCTTGCTGGTTGTAGGGAAGTAGTGTACCACTCCTGGCACTAAGCTGTCCCTTGTTGGTTGTAGGGTAGTAGTGTACCACTCCTGACAGTAAGCTGTCCATTGTTGGTTGTAAGGTAGTAGTGTACCACTCCTGGCAGTAAGCTGTTCCTTGTTGGTTGTAGGGTTTTAGTGCACCTCTCCTGGCAGTAAGCTCTCCCTTGTTGGTTGTAGGGTAGTAGTGTGCCACACTTGGCAGTAACCTGTCACATGTTGGTTGTAGGGTAGTAGTGTACCACTCCTGGCAGTAAGCTGTCCCTTGTTGGTTGTAGGGTAGTAGTGTACCACTCCTGACGCTAAGCTGTCCCTTGTTGGTTGTAGGGTAGTAGTGTACCTCCCCTGACAGTAAGCTGTCCCTTGTTGGTTGTAGGGTAGTAGTGTACCACTCCTGGCAGTAAGCTGTTCCTTGTTGGTTGTAGGGTAGTAGTGTGCCACACTTGGCAGTAAGCTGTCACTAGTTGGTTGTAGGGTAGTAGTGTACCACTCCTGGCAGTAAGCTGTCCCTTGTTGGTTGTAGGGTAGTAGTGTACCACTCCTGGCAGTAAGCTGTCCCTTATTGGTTGCAGGGTAGTAGTGCACCACTCCTGGCAGTAAGCTGTCCCTTGTTGGTTGTAGGGTAGTTGTGTACCACTCCTAACTGTAAGATGTCCCTTGTTGGATGTAGGGAAGTAGTGTACTTCTCCTGACCCTAAGCTGTCCCTTGTTGGTTGTAGGGTAGTAGTGTACCACTCCTGGAAGCAAGCTGTCCCTTGTTGGTTGTAGGGTAGTAGTGTACCACTCCTGGCAGTAAACTGTCCCTTGTTGGTTGTAGGGTAGTAGTGTACCACTCCTGACCGTGAGCTGTCCCTTGTTGGTAGTAGGGTAGTAGTGAACCACTCCTGACAGTAAGCTGTCCCTTGTTGGTTGTAGGGTAGTAGGGTACCACACTTGGCAGTAAGCTGTCCCTTATTGGTTGTAGGGTAGTAGTGTACCACTCCTGGGAGAAAGCTGTCCCTTGTTGGTTGTAGGTTAGTAGTGTACCACTCCTGGCAGTAAGCTGTCCCTTGTTGGTTGTAGGGTAGTAGTGTACCACTCCTTGCAGTAAGCTGTCCCTTGTTGGTTGTAGGGTAGCAGTGTACCACTCCTGAGAGTAAGCTGTCCCTTGTTGGTGGTAGGGTAGTAGTGGACCACTCCTGAGAGTGGGCTGTCCCTTGTTGGTTGTAGGTTAGTAGTGTACCACTCCTGAGAATAAGCTGTCCCTTGTTGGTTATAGGGTAGTAGTGTACCTCTCCTGGCAGTAAGCTGTCCCTTGTTGGTTGTAGGGTAGTAGTGTACCACTCCTAGCAGTAAGCTGTCCCTTGTTGGTTGTAGGGTAGTAGTGTACCACTCCTGGCAGTAAGCTGTCCCTTGTTGGTTGTAGGGTGGTAGTGTACCACTCCTGGCAGTAAGCTGTCCCTTGTTGGTTGTAGGGTAGTAGTGTACCACTCCTGACAGTAATCTGTCCCTTGTTGGTCGTAGGGTAGTAGTGTACCTCTCCTGACAGTAAGCTGTCCCTTGTTGGTTGTAGGGTAGTAGTGTACCACTCCTGGCAGTAAGATGTCCCTTGTTGGTTTTAGAGTAGTAGTGCACCACTCCTGACAGTAAGCTGTCCCTTGTTGGTTGTAGGGTAGCAGTGTTCCACTCCTGGCAGTAAGCTTTCCCTTGTTGGTTGTAGGGTAGTAGTGTACCACTCCTGGGAGAAAGCTGTCCCTTGTTGGTTGTAGGGTAGGAGTTTACCATTTCGTACAGTAAGTTTTCCCTTGTTGTTTGTAGGGTAGCAGTGTACCACTCCTGACAGTAAGCTGTCTCTTGTTGTAGGGTAGTAGTGTACCACTCCTGGCAGTATGCTATCCCTTGTTGGTTGTAGTGTAGTAGTGTACCACTCCTCGCAGTAAGCTGTCCCTTTTTGGTTGTAGGGTAGCAGTGTACCACTCCTGACAGTAAGCTGTCCCTTGTTGGTTGTAGGGTAGTAGTGTACCACTCCTGACAGTAAGCGGTCCCTTGTTGGTTGTAGGGTAGCAGTGTACCACTCCTGACAGTAAGCTGACCCTTGTTGGTTGATGGGTAATAGCGTACCTCTCCTGGCAGTAAGCTGCCCCTTGTTGGCTGTAGGGTAGTAGAGTACCACTCCTGGCAGTAAGCTGTCCCTTGTTGGTTGTAGGGTAGTAGTGCACCTCTCCTGGCTGTAGGCTGTCCCTTGTTGGTTGTAGGGTAGTAGTGTACCACTCCTGACAGTAAGCTGTCCGTTGTTGGTTGTAGGGTAGTACTGTGCCACACTGGGCAGTAAGCTGTCACTTGTTGGTTGTAGGGTAGTAGTGTACCACTCCTGGCAATAAGCTGTCCCTTGCTGGTTGTAGGGTAGTAGTGTACCACTCCTGGCACTAAGCTGTCCCTTGTTGGTTGTAGGGTAGTAGTGTACCACTCCTGACAGTAAGCTGTCACTTGTTGGTTGTAAGGTGGTAGTGTACAACTCCTGGCAGTAAGCTGTTCCTTGTTGGTTGTAGGGTACTAGTGCACCTCTCCTGGCAGTAAGCTGTCCCTTGTAGGTTGTAGGGTAGTAGTGTGCCACACTTGGCAGTAAGCTGTCACATGTTGGTTGTAGGGTAGTAGTGTACCACTCCTGGCTGTAAGCTCTCCCTTGTTGGTTGTAGGGTAGTAGTGTACCACTCCTGGCACTAAGCTGTCCCTTGTTGGTTGTAGGGTAGTAGTGTACCTCCCCTGACAGTAAGCTGTCCCTTGTTGGTTGTAGGGTAGTAGTGTACCACTCCTGGCAGTAAGCTGTTCCTTGTTGGTTGTAGGGTAGTGGTGTACCACTCCTGACAGTAAGCTGTCCCTTGTTGGTTGTAGGGTAGTAGTGTGCCACACTTGGCAGTAAGCTGTCACTTGTTGGTTGTAGGGTAGTAGTGTACCACTCCTGGCAGTAAGCTGTCCCTTGTTTGTTGTAGGGTATTAGTGTGCCACACTTGGCAGTAAGCTGTCACTTGTTGCTTGTAGGGTAGTAGTGTACCACTCCTGGCAGTAAGCTGTCCCTTGTTGGTTGTAGGGTAGTAGTGTAGCACTCCTGGCAGTAAGCTGTCCCTTGTTGGTTGTAGGGTAGTAGTGTACCACTCCTGGCAGTAAGCTGTTCCTTGTTGGTTGTAGGGTAGTAGTGTACCACTCCAGACAGTAAGCTGTCCCTAGTTGGTTGTAGGGTAGTAGTGTGCCACACTTGGCAGTAAGCTGTCACTTGTTGGTTGTAGGGTAGTAGTGTACCACTCCTGGCAGTAAGCTGTCCCTTGTTGGTTGTAGGGTAGTAGTGTACCACTCCTGGCAGTAAGCTGTCCCTTATTGGTTGCAGGGTAGTAGTGCACCACTCCTGGCAGAAAGCTGTCCCTTGTTGGTTGTAGCGTAGTAGTGTACCACTCCTGACTGTAAGATGTCCCTTGTTGGATGTAGGGAAGTAGTGTACCTCTCCTGACACTAAGCTGTCCCTTGTTGGTTGTAGGGTAGTAGTGTACCACTCCTGGCAGTAAGCTGTCCCTTGTTGGTTGTAGGGTAGTAGTGTACCACTCCTTGCAGTAAGCTGTCCCTTGTTGGTTGTAGGGTAGCAGTGTACCACTCCTGAGAGTAAGCTGTCCCTTGTTGGTTGTAGGGTAGTAGTGGACCACTCCTGACAGTAAGCGGTCCCTTGTTGGTTGTAGGGTAGCAGTGTACCACTCCTGACAGTAAGCTGACCCTTGTTGGTTGATGAGTAATAGTGTACCTCTCCTGGCAGTAAGCTGTCCCTTGTTGGTTGTAGGGTAGTAGTGTACCACTCCTGACAGTAAGCTGTCCCTTTTTGGTTGTAGGGTAGCAGTGTACCACTCCTGACAGTAAGCTGTCCCTTGTTGGTTGTAGGGTAGCAGTGTACCACTCCTGACAGTAAGCGGTCCCTTGTTGGTTGTAGGGTAGCAGTTTACCACTCCTGGCACTAATCGGTCCCTTGCTGGTTGTAGGGTAGTAGTGTACCACTCCTGGCACTAAGCTGTCCCTTGTTGGTTGTAGGGTAGTAGTGTACCACTCCTGACAGTAAGCTGTCCCTTGTTGGTTGTAAGGTAGTAGTGTACCACTCCTGGCAGTAAGCTGTTCCTTGTTGGTTGTAGGGTACTAGTGCACCTCTCCTGGCAGTAAGCTGTCCCTTGTTGGTTGTAGGGTAGTAGTGTGCCACACTTGGCAGTAAGCTGTCACATGTTGGTTGTAGGTAGTAGTGTACCACTCCTGGCAGTAAGCTCTCCCTTGTTGGTTGTAGGGTAGTAGTGTACCACTCCTGGCACTAAGCTGTCCCTTGTTGGTTGTAGGGTAGTAGTGTTCCTCCCCTGACAGTAAGCTGTCCCTTGTTGGTTGTAGGGTAGTAGTGTACCACTCCTGGCAGTAAGCTGTTCCTTGTTGGTTGTAGGGTAGTGGTGTACCACTCCTGACAGTAAGCTGTCCCTTGTTGGTTGTAGGGTAGTAGTGTGCCACACTTGGCAGTAAGCTGTCACTTGTTGGTTTTATGGTAAGGTGTACCACTCCTGGCAGTAAGGTGTCCCTTGTTGGTTGTAGGGTATTAGTGTACCACTCCTGGCAGTAAGCTGTCCCTTATTGGTTGCAGCGTAGCATTGTACCACTTCTGGCAATAAGCTGTTCCTTGTTGGTTGTAGGGTAGTAGTGTACCACTCCTGGCAGTAAGCTGTCCCTTGATGGTTGTAGGGTAGTAGTGTACCACTCCTGGCAGTAAGCTGTTCCTTGTTGGTTGTAGGGTAGTAGTGTACCACTCCTGACAGTAAGCTGTCCCTTGTTGGTTGTAGGGTAGTAGTGTGCCACACTTGGCAGTAAGCTGTCACTTGTTGGTTGTAGGGTAATAGTGTACCACTCCTGGCAGTAAGTTGTCCCTTGTTGTGGTAGGGTAGTAGTGTACCACTCCTGGCAGTAAGCTGTCCCTTATTGGTTGCAGCGTAGCATTGTACCACTTCTGGCAATAAGCTGTTCCTTGTTGGTTGTAGGGTAGTAGTGTACCACTCCTGGCAGTAAGCTGTCCCTTGATGGTTGTAGGGTAGTAGTGTACCACTCCTGGCAGTAAGCTGTTCCTTGTTGGTTGTAGGGTAGTAGTGTACCACTCCTGGCAGTAAGCTGTCCCTTGTTGGTTGTAGGGTATTAGTGTACCACTCCTAGCAGTAAGCTGTCCCTTATTGGTTGCAGCGTAGTAGTGTACCACTTCTGGCAATAAGCTGTTCCTTGTTGGTTGTAGGGTAGTAGTGTACCACTACTGGCAGTAAGCTGTCCCTTGTTTGTTGTAGGGTAGTAGTGTACCACTCCTGGCAGTAAGCAGTTCCTTGTTGGTTGTAGGGTAGTATTGTACCATTCCTGACAGTAAGCTGTCCCTTGTTTGTTGCAGGGTAGTAGTGTGCCACACTTGGCAGTAAGCTGTCACTTGTTGGTTGTAGGGTAGTAGTGTACCACTCCTGGCAGTAAGCTGTCCCTTGTTGGTTGTAGGGTAGTAGTGTACCACTCCTGGCAATAAGCTGTTCCTTGTTGGTTGTAGGGTAGTAGTGTACCACACCTGGCACTAAGCTGTACCTTGTTGGTTGTAGGGTAGTAGTGTACCACTCCTGACAGTAAGCTGTCACTTGTTGGTTGTAGGGTAGTAGTGTACCACTCCTGGCAGTGAGCTGTCCCTTGTTGGTTGTAGGGTAGTAGTTTACCACTCCTGGCAATAAGCTGTCCCTTGTTGGTTGTAGGGTAGTAGTGTACCACTCCTGGCAGTAAGCTGTTCCTTGTTGGTTGTAGGGTAGTAGTGTGCCACACTTGGCAGTTAGCTGTCACTTGTTGGTTGTAGGGTAGTAGTGTACCACTCCTGGCAGTAAGCTGTCCCTTGTTGGTTGTAGGGAATTAGTGTACCACTCCTGGCAGTAAGCTGTCCCTTATTCGTTGCAGCGTAGTAGTGTACCTCTTCTGGCAATAAGCTGTTCCTTGTTGGTTGTAGGGTAGTAGTGTACCACACCTGGCAGTAAGCTGTACCTTGTTGGTTGTAGGGTAGTAGTGTACCACTCCTGACAGTAAGCTGTCCCTTGTTGGTTGTAGGGTAGTAGTGTGCCACACTGGGCAGTAAGCTGTCACTTGTTGGTTGTAGGGTAGTAGTGTACCACTCCTGGCAATAAGCTGTCCCTTGTTGGTTGTAGGGTAGTAGTGTACCACTCCTGGCAGTAAGCTGTCCCTTGTTGGTTGTAGGGTAGTAGTGTACCACTCCTTGCAGTATGCTGTCCCTTGTTGGTTGTAGGGAAGCAGTGTACCACTCTTGAGAGTAAGCTGTCCCTTGTTGGTTGTAGGGTAGTAGTGGACCACTCCTGACAGTAAGCTGACCCTTGTTGGTTGTAGGTTAGTAGTGTACCACTCCTGGCAGTAAGCTGTCCCTAGTTGGTTGTAGGGCTGTAGTGTACCACTCCTGACAGTAAGCTCTCCCTTGTTGGTTGCAGGGTAGAAGTTTACCACTCCTGACAGTAAGCTGTCCCTTGTTGGTTGTAGGGTAGTAGTGTACCTCTCCTGGCAGTAAGCTGTCCCTTGTTGGTTGTAGGGTAGTAGTGTACCACCCCTGAGAGTAAGCTGTCCCTTGTTGGTTGTAGGGTAGTAGTGTATTACTCCTAGCAGTAAGCTGTCCCTTGTTGGCTGTAGGGTATTAGTGTACCAATACTGGCAGTAAGCAGTCCCTTTTTGGTTGTAGGGTAGTAGTGTACCTCTCCTAGCTGTAAGCTGTCCCTTGTTGGTTGTAGGGTAGTAGTGTACCACTCCTGGCAATAAGCTGTCCCTTGTTGGTTGTAGGGTGGTAGTGTATCACTCCTGGAAGTAAGCTGTCCCTTGTTGGTTGTAGGGTAGAAGTGTACCACTCCTGACAGTAATCTGTCCCTTGTTGGTCGTAGGGTAGTAGTGTATCTCTCCTGACAGTAAGCTGTCCCTTGTTGGTTGTAGGGTAGTAGTGTACCACTCCTGGCAGTAAGATGTCCCTTGTTGGTTTTAGGGTAGTAGTGTACCACTCCTGACAGTAAGCTGTCCCTTGTTGGTTGTAGGGTAGCAGTGTACCACTCCTGGCAGTAAGCTGTCCCTTGTTGGTTGTAGGGTAGTAGTGTACCACTCCTGGGAGAAAGCTGTGCCTTTTTGGTTGTAGGGTAGGAGTTTACCATTTCGTACAGTAAGTTTTCCCTTGTTGTTTGTAGGGTAGCAGTGTACCACTCTTGACAGTAAGCTGTCTCTTGTTGTAGGGTAGTAGTGTACCACTCCTGGCAGTAAGCTGTCCCTTGTTGGTTGTAGTGTAGTAGTGTACCATTCCTGACTGTAAGCTGTCCCTTGTTGGTTGTAGGGTAGGAGTTTACCATTTCGTACAGTAAGTTTTCCCTTGTTGTTTGTAGGGTAGCAGTGTACCACTCTTGACAGTAAGCTGTCTCTTGTTGTAGGGTAGTAGTGTACCACACCTGGGAGAAAGCTGTCCCTTGTTGGTTGTAGGGTAGGAGTTTACCATTTCGTACAGTAAGTATTCCCTTGTTGTTTGTAGGGTAGCAGTGTACCACTCTTGACAGTAAGCTGTCTCTTGTTGTAGGGTAGTAGTGTACCACTCCTGACAGTAAGCGGTCCCTTGTAGGTTGTAGGGTAGCAGTGTACCACTCCTGACAGTAAGCTGACCCTTGTTGGTTGATGGGTAATAGTGTACCTCTCCTGGCAGTAAGCTGTCCCTTGTTGGTTGTAGGGTAGTAGTGTACCACTCCTGGCACTAAGCTGTCCCTTGACGGTTGTAAGGTAGTAGTGTACCTCCCCTGACAGTAAGCTGTCCCTTGTTGGTTGTAGGGTAGTAGTGTCGGCCTACCACTCCTGGCAGTAAGCTGTTCCTTGTTGGTTGTAGGGTAGTGGTGTACCACTCCTGACAGTAAGCTGTCCCTTGTTGGTTGTAGGGTAGTAGTGTGCCACACTTGGAAGTAAGCTGTCACTTTTTGGTTGTAGGGTAGTAGTGTACCACTCTTGGCAGTAAGCTGTCCCTTGTTGGTTGTAGGGTATTAGTGTACCACTCCTTGCAGTAAGCTGTCCCTTATTGGTTGCAGCGTAGTAGTGTACCACTTCTGGCAATAAGCTGTTCCTTGTTGGTTGTAGGGTAGTAGTGTACCACTACTGGCAGTAAGCTGTCCCTTGTTGGTTGTAGGGTAGTAGTGTACCACTCCTGGCAGTAAGCAGTTCCTTGTTGGTTGTAGGGTAGTATGGTAACACTCCTGACAGTAAGCTGTCCCTTGTTTGTTGCAGGGTAGTAGTGTGCCACACTTGGCAGTAAGCTGTCACTTGTTGGTTGTAGGGTAGTAGTGTACCACTCCTGGCAGTAAGCCGTCCCTTGTTGGTTGTAGGGTAGTAGTGTACCACTCCTGGCAATAAGCTGTCCCTTGTTGGTTGTAGGGTAGTAGTGTACCACTCCTGGCAGTAAGCTGTTCCTTGTTGGTTGTAGGGTAGTAGTGTGCCACACTTGGCAGTAAGCTGTCACTTGTTGGTTGTAGGGTAGTAGTGTACCACTCCTGGCAGTAAGCTGTCCCTTCTTGGTTGTAGGGTATTAGTGTACCACTCCTGGCAGTAAGCTGTCCCTTATTCGTTGCAGCGTAGTAGTGTACCACTTCTGGCAATAAGCTGTTCCTTGGTGGTTGTAGGGTAGTAGTGTACCACTCCTGGCAGTAAGCTGTACCTTGTTGGTAGTAGGGTAGTAGTGTACCACTCCTGACAGTAAGCTGTCCCTTGTTGGTTGTAGGGTAGTAGTGTGCCGCACTGGGCAGTAAGCTGTCACTTGTTGGTTGTAGGGTAGTAGTGTACCACTCCTGGCAGTAAGCTGTCCCTTGTTGGTTGTAGGGTATTAGTGTACCACTCCTTGCAGTAAGCTGTCCCTTATTGGTTGCAGCGTAGTAGTGTACCACTTCTGGCAATAAGCTGTTCCTTGTTGGTTGTAGGGTAGTAGTGTACCACTACTGGCAGTAAGCTGTCCCTTGTTGGTTGTAGGGTAGTAGTGTACCACTCCTGGCAGTAAGCAGTTCCTTGTTGGTTGTAGGGTAGTATTGTACCACTCCTGACAGTAAGCTGTCCCTTGTTTGTTGCAGGGTAGTAGTGTGCCACACTTGGCAATAAGCTGTCACTTGTTGGTTGTAGGGTAGTAGTGTACCACTCCTGGCAGTAAGCTGTCCCTTGTTGGTTGTAGGGTATTAGTGTACCACTCCTTGCAGTAAGCTGTCCCTTATTGGTTGCAGCGTAGTAGTGTACCACTTCTGGCAATAAGCTGTTCCTTGTTGGTTGTAGGGTAGTAGTGTACCACTACTGGCAGTAAGCTGTCCCTTGTTTGTTGTAGGGTAGTAGTGTACCACTCCTGGCAGTAAGCAGTTCCTTGTTGGTTGTAGGGTAGTATTGTACCATTCCTGACAGTAAGCTGTCCCTTGTTTGTTGCAGGGTAGTAGTGTGCCACACTTGGCAGTAAGCTGTCACTTGTTGGTTGTAGGGTAGTAGTGTACCACTCCTGGCAGTAAGCTGTCCCTTGTTGGTTGTAGGGTAGTAGTGTACCACTCCTGGCAATAAGCTGTTCCTTGTTGGTTGTAGGGTAGTAGTGTACCACACCTGGCACTAAGCTGTACCTTGTTGGTTGTAGGGTAGTAGTGTACCACTCCTGACAGTAAGCTGTCACTTGTTGGTTGTAGGGTAGTAGTGTACCACTCCTGGCAGTGAGCTGTCCCTTGTTGGATGTAGGGTAGTAGTTTACCACTCCTGGCAATAAGCTGTCCCTTGTTGGTTGTAGGGTAGTAGTGTACCACTCCTGGCAGTAAGCTGTTCCTTGTTGGTTGTAGGGTAGTAGTGTACCACTCCTGGCAGTAAGCTGTCCCTTGTTGGTTGTAGGGTAGTAGTGTACCACTCCTGGCAATAAGCTGTTCCTTGTTGGTTGTAGGGTAGTAGTGTACCACACCTGGCACTAAGCTGTACTTTGTTGGTTGTAGGGTAGTAGTGTACCACTCCTGACAGTAAGCTGTCACTTGTTGGTTGTAGGGTAGTAGTGTACCACTCCTGGCAGTGAGCTGTCCCTTGTTGGTTGTAGGGTAGTAGTTTACCACTCCTGGCAATAAGCTCTCCCTTGTTGGTTGTAGGGTAGTAGTGTACCACTCCTGGCAGTAAGTTGTTCCTTGTTGGTTGTAGGGTAGTAGTGTGCCACACTTGGCAGTTAGCTGTCACTTGTTGGTTGTAGGGTAGTAGTGTACCACTCCTGGCAGTAAGCTGTCCCTTGTTGGTTGTAGGGAATTAGTGTACCACTCCTGGCAGTAAGCTGTCCCTTATTCGTTGCAGCGTAGTAGTGTACCTCTTCTGGCAATAAGCTGTTCCTTGTTGGTTGTAGGGTAGTAGTGTACCACACCTGGCAGTAAGCTGTACCTTGTTGGTTGTAGGGTAGTAGTGTACCACTCCTGACAGTAAGCTGTCCCTTGTTGGTTGTAGGGTAGTAGTGTGCCACACTGGGCAGTAAGCTGTCACTTGTTGGTTGTAGGGTAGTAGTGTACCACTCCTGGCAATAAGCTGTCCCTTGTTGGTTGTAGGGTAGTAGTGTACCACTCCTGGCAGTAAGCTGTCCCTTGTTGGTTGTAGGGTAGTAGTGTACCACTCCTTGAAGTATGCTGTCCCTTGTTGGTTGTAGGGAAGCAGTGTACCACTCTTGAGAGTAAGCTGTCCCTTGTTGGTTGTAGGGTAGTAGTGGACCACTCCTGACAGTAAGCTGACCCTTGTTGGTTGTAGGTTAGTAGTGTACCACTCCTGGCAGTAAGCTGTCCCTTGTTGGTTGTAGGGCTGTAGTGTACCACTCCTGACAGTAAGCTCTCCCTTGTTGGTTGCAGGGTAGAAGTTTACCACTCCTGACAGTAAGCTGTCCCTTGTTGGTTGTAGGGTAGTAGTGTACCTCTCCTGGCAGTAAGCTGTCCCTTGTTGGTTGTAGGGTAGTAGTGTACCACCCCTGAGAGTAAGCTGTCCCTTGTTGGTTGTAGGGTAGTAGTGTATTACTCCTAGCAGTAAGCTGTCCCTTGTTGGCTGTAGGGTATTAGTGTACCAATACTGGCAGTAAGCAGTCCCTTTTTGGTTGTAGGGTAGTAGTGTACCTCTCCTAGCTGTAAGCTGTCCCTTGTTGGTTGTAGGGTAATAGTGTACCACTCCTGGCAATAAGCTGTCCCTTGTTGGTTGTAGGGTGGTAGTGTATCACTCCTGGAAGTAAGCTGTCCCTTGTTGGTTGTAGGGTAGAAGTGTACCACTCCTGACAGTAATCCGTCCCTTGTTGGTCGTAGGGTAGTAGTGTATCTCTCCTGACAGTAAGCTGTCCCTTGTTGGTTGTAGGGTAGTAGTGTACCACTCCTGGCAGTAAGATGTCCCTTGTTGGTTTTAGGGTAGTAGTGTACCACTCCTGACAGTAAGCTGTCCCTTGTTGGTTGTAGGGTAGCAGTGTACCACTCCTGGCAGTAAGCTGTCCCTTGTTGGTTGTAGGGTAGTAGTGTACCACTCCTGGGAGAAAGCTGTGCCTTGTTGGTTGTAGGGTAGGAGTTTACCATTTCGTACAGTAAGTTTTCCCTTGTTGGTTGTAGGGTAGTAGTGTCGGCCTACCACTCCTGGCAGTAAGCTGTTCCTTGTTGGTTGTAGGGTAGTGGTGTACCACTCCTGACAGTAAGCTGTCCCTTGTTGGTTGTAGGGTAGTAGTGTGCCACACTTGGAAGTAAGCTGTCACTTTTTGGTTGTAGGGTAGTAGTGTACCACTCTTGGCAGTAAGCTGTCCCTTGTTGGTTGTAGGGTATTAGTGTACCACTCCTTGCAGTAAGCTGTCCCTTATTGGTTGCAGCGTAGTAGTGTACCACTTCTGGCAATAAGCTGTTCCTTGTTGGTTGTAGGGTAGTAGTGTACCACTACTGGCAGTAAGCTGTCCCTTGTTGGTTGTAGGGTAGTAGTGTACCACTCCTGGCAGTAAGCAGTTCCTTGTTGGTTGTAGGGTAGTATGGTACCACTCCTGACAGTAAGCTGTCCCTTGTTTGTTGCAGGGTAGTAGTGTGCCACACTTGGCAGTAAGCTGTCACTTGTTGGTTGTAGGGTAGTAGTGTACCACTCCTGGCAGTAAGCTGTCCCTTGTTGGTTGTAGGGTAGTAGTGTACCACTTCTGGCAATAAGCTGTCCCTTGTTGGTTGTAGGGTAGTAGTGTACCACTCCTGGCAGTAAGCTGTTCCTTGTTGGTTGTAGGGTAGTAGTGTGCCACACTTGGCAGTAAGCTGTCACTTGTTGGTTGTAGGGTAGTAGTGTACCACTCCTGGCAGTAAGCTGTCCCTTCTTGGTTGTAGGGTATTAGTGTACCACTCCTGGCAGTAAGCTGTCCCTTATTCGTTGCAGCGTAGTAGTGTACCACTTCTGGCAATAAGCTGTTCCTTGGTGGTTGTAGGGTAGTAGTGTACCACTCCTGGCAGTAAGCTGTACCTTGTTGGTTGTAGGGTAGTAGTGTACCACTCCTGACAGTAAGCTGTCCCTTGTTGGTTGTAGGGTAGTAGTGTGCCACACTGGGCAGTAAGCTGTCACTTGTTGGTTGTAGGGTAGTAGTGTACCACTCCTGGCAATAAGCTGTCCCTTGTTGGTTGTAGGGTAGTAGTGTACCACTCCAGGCAGTAAGCTGTCCCTTGTTGGTTGTAGGGTAGAAGTGTACCACTCCTGACTGTAAGATGTCCCTTGTTGGATGTACGGAAGTAGTGTACCTCTCCTGACACTAAGCCGTCCCTTGTTGGTTGAGGGGTAGTAGTGTACCACTCCTGACAGTAAGCTTCCCCTTGTTGGTTGTAGGGTAGTAGTGTACCATTCCCGGCAGGAAGCTGTCCCTTGTTGGTTGTAGGGTAGTAGTGTACCACTCCTGACAGTAAGCTGTCCCTTGTTGGTTGTAGGGTAGCAGTGTACAACTCCTGACAGTAAGGTGTCCCTGTTGGTTGTAGGGTAGCAGTGTACCCATCCTGGCAATAAGCTGTCCCTTGTTGGTTGTAGGGTAGTAGTGTACCACTCCTGGCAGTAAGCTGTTCCTTGTTGGTTGTAGGGTAGTAGTGTGCCACACTTGGCAGTAAGCTGTCACTTGTTGGTTGTAGGGTAGTAGTGTACCACTCCTGGCAGTAAGCTGTCCCTTGTTGGTTGTAGGGTATTAGTGTACCACTCCTGGCAGTAAGCTGTCCCTTATTCGTTGCATCGTAGTAGTGTACCTCTTCTGGCAATAAGCTGTTCCTTGTTGGTTGTAGGGTAGTAGTGTACCACTCCTGGCAGTAAGCTGTACCTTGTTGGTTGTAGGGTAGTAGTGTACCACTCCTGACAGTAAGCTGTCCCTTGTTGGTTGTAGGGTAGTAGTGTGCCACACTGGGCAGTAAGCTGTCACTTGTTGGTTGTAGGGTAGTAGTGTACCACTCCTGGAAATAAGCTGTCCCTTGTTGGTTGTAGGGTAGTAGTGTACCACTCCTGGCAGTAAGCTGTCCCTTGTTGGTTGTAGGGTAGTAGTGTACCACTCCTGACTGTAAGATGTCCCTTGTTGGATGTAGAGAAGTAGTGTAACTCTCCTGACACTAAGCCGTCCCTTGTTGGTTGAGGGGTAGTAGTGTACCACTCCTGACAGTAAGCTTCCCCTTGTTGGTTGTAGGGTAGTAGTGTACCACTCCCAGCAGGAAGCTGTCCCTTGTTGGTTGTAGGGTAGTAGTGTACCACTCCTGACAGTAAGCTGTCCCTTGTTGGTTGTAGGGTAGCAGTGTACAACTCCTGACAGTAAGGTGTCCCTGTTAGTTGTAGGGTAGAAGTGTACCACTCCTGGCAATAAGCTGTCCCTTGTTGGTTGTAGGGTATTAGTGTACCACTCCTGACAGTAAGCTGTCCATTGTAGATTGTAGGGTAGCAGTGTACCACTCCTGGCAGTAAGCTGTCCCTTGTTGGTTGTAGGGTAGTAGTGTACCACTCCTGGCAGTAAGCTGTCCCTTATTGGTTGTAGGTTAGTAGTGTACCACTGCCGGCAGGAAGCTGTCCCTTGTTGGTTGTAGGGTAGTAGTGTACCACTCCTGACAGTAAGCTGTCCCTTGTTGGTTGTAGGGTAGCAGTGTACCAATCCTGACAGTAATTTGTCCCTTGTTGGTTGTAGGATAGCAGTGTACCACTCCTGGCAATAAGCTGTCCCTTGTTGGTTGTAGGGTAGTAGTGTACCACCCTCGGCAGGAAGCTGTCCCTTGTTGGTTGTAGGGTATTAGTGTACCATTCCTGACAGTAAGCTGTCCATTGTTGATTGTATGGTAGCAGTGTACCACTCCTGGCAGTAAGCTGTCCCTTGTTGGTTGTAGGGTAGTAGTGTACCACTCTCGGCAATAAGCCGTCCCTTGTTGGTTGTAGGGTAGTAGCGTACCTCTCCTGGCAGTAAGCTGTCCCTTGTTGGTTGTAGGGTAGTAGTGTACCACTTCCGGCAGTAAACCGTCCCTTGTTGGTTGAGGGGTATTAGTGTACCACTCCTGACAATAAGCTTCCCCTTGTTGGTTGTAGGGTAGCAGTGTACCACTCCTGACAGTAAGATGTCCCTTGTTGGTTGTAAGGTAGTAGTGTACCACTCCCGGCAGGAAGTTACCCTTGTTGGTTGTAGGGTAGAAGTGTACCACTCTTTTCAGTAAGCTGTCCCTTGTTATTTATAGGGTAATAGTGTACCACTCCTGGCTGGATGCTCTCCCTTGTTGGTTGTAGGGTAGTAGTGTACCACTCCTCGCAATAAGCTGTCCCTTGTTGGTTGTAGGGTAGTAGTGTACCACTCCCGGCAGGAAGCTCTCCCTTGTTGGTTGTAGGGTAGTAGTGTACCACTCCTGGCAGTAAGCTGTCCCTTGTAGGTTGTAGGATAGCAGTGTACCACACCAGGCAGGAATCTGTCCTTTGTTGGTTGTAGGGTAGCAGTGTACCACTCCGGACGGTAAGCTGTCCCTTGTTGGTTGTCGGGTAGCAGTGTACCACTTCGGACAGTAAACTGTCCCTTGTTGGTTGTATGGTAGTAGTGTACCACTGCTGGCAGTAAGCTGTCACTTGTTGGTTGTAGGGTAGTAGTGTACCTCTCCTGGCAGTAAGCTGTCCCTTGTTGGTTGTAGGGTAGTAGTGTACCACTCCTGACAGTAAGCTGTCCCTTGTTGGTTGTAGGGTAGTACTGTACCACTCCTGGCAGTAAGCTGTCCCTTGTTGGTTGTAGGGTAGTAGTGTACCACTCCTGACGCTAAGCTGTCCCTTGTTGGTTGTAGGGTAGTAGTGTACCTCCCCTGACAGTAAGCTGTCCCTTGTTGGTTGTAGGGTAGTAGTGTACCACTCCTGGCAATAAGCTGTCCCTTGTTGGTTGTAGGATAGCAGTGTACCACACCAGGCAGGAATCTGTCCTTTGTTGGTTGTAGGGTAGCAGTGTACCACTCCGGACGGTAAGCTGTCCCTTGTTGGTTGTCGGGTAGCAGTGTACCACTTCGGACAGTAAACTGTCCCTTGTTGGTTGTAGGGTAGTAGTGCACCTCTCCTGGCAGTAAACTGTCCCTTGTTGGTTGTAGGGTAGTAGTGTAACTCTACTGACAGTAAGCTGTCCTAGGTTGGTTGTAGGGTAGCAGTGTACCACTCCTGACAGTAAGCTGTCCCTTGTTGGTTGTAGGGTAGTAGTGTACCACTTCGTACAGTAAGCTGTCCCTTGTTGATTGTAGGGTAGTAGTGTACCACTCCTGGCCTTAAGCTGTCCCTTGTTGGTTGTAGGGTAGTAGTGTACCACTCCGTACAGTAAGCTGTCCCTCTTTGATTGTAGGGTAGCAGTGTACCAATCCTGACAGTAAACTGTCCCTTGTTGGTTGTAGGGAAGTAGTGTACCACTCCTGGCAGTAAGCTGTCCCTTGTTGGTTGTAGGGTAGTAGTGTACCACTCCTCGAAGTAAGCTGTCCCTTGATTGTTGTAGGGTAGCAGTGTACCACCCCTGACAGTAAGCTGTCCCTTGTTGGTTGTAGGGTAGTAGTGTACCACCCCTGATGGTAAGCTGTTCCTTGTTGGTTGATGGGTAGCAATGTACCACTCCTGACAGTAAGCTGTCCCTTGTTGGTTGTAGGGTAGTTGTGTACCTCTCCTGGCAGTAAGTTGCCCTTGTTGGTTGTAGGGTAGTAGTGTACCTCTCCTGACAGTAAGCTGTCCCTTGTTGTTTGTAGGGTAGCAGTGTACCACTCTTGACAGTAAGCTGTCTCTTGTTGTAGGGTAGTAGTGTACCACTCCTGGCAGTAAGCTGTCCCTTGTTGGTTGTAGTGTAGTAGTGTACCACTCCTCGCAGTAAGCTGTCCCTTTTTGGTTGTAGGGTAGCAGTGTACCATTCCTGACAGTAAGCTGTCCCTTGTTGGTTGTAGGGTAGGAGTTTACCATTTCGTACAGTAAGTTTTCCCTTGTTGTTTGTAGGGTAGCAGCATACCACTCTTGACAGTAAGCTGTCTCTTCTTGTAGGGTAGTAGTGTACCACTCCTGGGAGAAAGCTGTCCCTTGTTGGTTGTAGGGTAGGTGTTTACCATTTCGTACAGTAAGTTTTCCCTTGTTGTTTGTAGGGTAGCAGTGTACCACTCTTGACAGTAAGCTGTCTCTTGTTGTAGGGTAGTAGTGTACCACTCCTGACAGTAAGCGTTCCCTTGTTGGTTGTAGGGTAGCAGTGTACCACTCCTGACAGTAAGCTGACCCTTGTTGGTTGATGGGTAATAGTGTACCTCTCCTGGCAGTAAGCTGTCCCTTGTTGGTTGTAGGGTAGTAGTGTACCACTCCTGGCACTAAGCTGTCCCTTGACGGTTGTAGGGTAGTAGTGTACCTCCCCTGACAGTAAGCTGTCCCTTGTTGGTTGTAGGGTAGTAGTGTACCACTCCAGGCAGTAAGCTGTTCCTTGTTGGTTGTAGGGTAGTGGTGTACCACTCCTGACAGTAAGCTGTCCCTTGTTGGTTGTAGGGTAGTAGTGTGCCACACTAGGAAGTAAGCTGTCACTTGTTGGTTGTAGGGTAGTAGTGTACCACTCCTGGCAGTAAGCTGTCCCTTGTTGGTTGTAGGGTATTAGTGTACCACTCCTTGCAGTAAGCTGTCCCTTATTGGTTGCAGCGTAGTAGTGTACCACTTCTGGCAATAAGCTGTTCCTTGTTGGTTGTAGGGTAGTAGTGTACCACTACTGGCAGTAAGCTGTCCCTTGTTGGTTGTAGGATAGTAGTGTACCACTCCTGGCAGTAAGCAGTTCCTTGTTGGTTGTAGGGTAGTAGTGTACCACTCCTGAAAGTAAGCTGTCCCTTGTTTGTTGTAGGGTAGTAGTGTGCCACACTTGGCAGTAAGCTGTCACTTGTTGGTTGTAGGGTAGTAGTGTACCACTCCTGGCAGTAAGCTGTCCCTTGTTGGTTGTAGGGTTGTAGTGTACCATTCCTGGCAATAAGCTGTCCCTTGTTGGTTGTAGGGTAGTAGTGTACCACTCCTGGCAGTAAGCTGTTCCTTGTTGGTTGTAGGGTAGTAGTGTGCCACACTTGGCAGTAAGCTGTCACTTGTTGGTTGTAGGGTAGTAGTGTACCACTCCTGGCAGTAAGCTGTCCCTTGTTGGTTGTAGGGTATTAGTGTACCACTCCTGGCAGTAAGCTGTCCCTTATTCGTTGCAGCGTAGTAGTGTACCACTTCTGGCAATAAGCTGTTCCTTGTTGGTTGTAGGGTAGTAGTGTACCACTCCTGGCAGTAAGCTGTACCTTGTTGATTGTAGGGTAGTAGTGTACCACTCCTGACAGTAAGCTGTCCCTTGTTGGTTGTAGGGTAGTAGTGTGCCACACTGGGCAGTAAGCTGTCACTTGTTGGTTGTAGGGTAGTAGTGTACCACTCCTGGCAATAAGCTGTCCCTTGTTGGTTGTAGGGTAGTAGTGTACCACTCCAGGCAGTAAGCTGTCCCTTGTTGGTTGTAGGGTAGAAGTGTACCACTCCTGACTGTAAGATGTCCCTTGTTGGATGTACGGAAGTAGTGTACCTCTCCTGACACTAAGCCGTCCCTTGTTGGTTGAGGGGTAGTAGTGTACCACTCCTGACAGTAAGCTTCCCCTTTTTGGTTGTAGGGTAGTAGTGTACCACTCCCGGCAGGAAGCTGTCCCTTGTTGGTTGTAGGGTAGTAGTGTACCACTCCTGACAGTAAGCTGTCCCTTGTTGGTTGTAGGGTAGCAGTGTACAACTCCTGACAGTAAGGTGTCCCTGTTGGTTGTAGGGTAGCAGTGTACCACTCCTGGCAATAAGCTGTCCCTTGTTGGTTGTAGGGTAGTAGTGTACCTCTCCTGGCAGTAAGCTGTCACTTGTTGGTTGTAGGGTAGAAGTGTACCATTCCTGGCAGTAAGCTGTCCCTTGTTGGTTGTAGGGTAGTAGTGTACCTCTCCCGGCAGTAAGCCTCCTTTGTTGGCTGTAGGGTAGTAGTGTACCACTCCTGACAGTAAGCTGTCCCTTGTTGGTTGTAGGGTAGTAGTGTGCCACACTTGGCAGTAAGCTGTCACTTGTCGGTTGTAGGGTAGTAGTGTACCACTCCTGGCAGTAAGCTGTCCCTTGTTGGTTGTAGGGTATTAGTGTACCACTCCTGGCAGTAAGCTGTCCCTTATTGGTTGGAGCGTAGTAGTGTACCACTTCTGGCAATAAGCTGTTCCTTGTTGGTTGTAGGGTTGTAGTGTACCACTCCTGGCAGTAAGCTGTCCCTTGTTGGTTGTAGGGTAGTAGTGTACCACTCCTGGCAGTAAGCAGTTCCTTGTTGGTTGTAGGGTAGTAGTGTACCACTCCTGACAGTAAGCTGTCCCTTGTTTGTTGTAGGGTAGTAGTGTGCCACACTTGGCAGTAAGCTGTCACTTGTTGGATGTAGGGTAGTAGTGTACCACTCCTGGCAGTAAGCTGTCCCTTGTTGGTTGTAGGTTAGTAGTGTACCACTCCTGGCAATAAGCTGTCCCTTGTTGGTTGTAGGGTAGTAGTGTACCACTCCTGGCAGTAAGCTGTTCCTTGTTGGTTGTAGGGTAGTAGTGTACCACTCCTGACAGTAAGCTGTCCCTTGTTGGTTGTAGGGTAGTAGTGTGCCACACTTGGCAGTAAGCTGTCACTTGTTGGTAGTAGGGTAGTAGTGTATCACTCCTGGCAGTAAGCTGTCCCTTATTCGTTGCAGCGTATTAGTGTACCTCTTCTGGCAATAAGCTGTTCCTTGTTGGTTGTAGAGTAGTAGTGTACCACTCCTGGCAGTAAGCTGTACCTTGTTGGTTGTAGGGTAGTAGTGTACCACTCCTGACAGTAAGCTGTCCCTTGTTGGTTGTAGGGTAGTAGTGTGCCACACTGGGCAGTAAGCTGTCACTTGTTGGTTGTAGGGTAGTAGTGTACCACTCCTGGAAATAAGCTGTCCCTTGCTGGTTGTAGGGTAGTAGTGTACCACTCCTGGCAGTAAGCTGTCCCTTGTTGGTTGTAGGGTAGTAGTGTACCACTCCTGACTGTAAGATGTCCCTTGTTGAATGTAGAGAAGTAGTGTACCTCTCCTGACACTAAGCCGTCCCTTGTTGGTTGAGGGGTAGTAGTGTACCACTCCTGACAGTAAGCTTCCCCTTGTTGGTTGTAGGGTAGTAGTGTACCACTTCCAGCAGGAAGCTGTCCCTTGTTGGTTGTAGGGTAGTAGTGTACCACTCCTGACAGTAAGCTGTCCCTTGTTGGTTGTAGGGTAGCAGTGTACAACTCCTGACAGTAAGGTGTCCCTGTTGGTTGTAGGGTAGCCGTGTACCACTCCTGGCAATAACCTGTCCCTTGTTGGTTGTAGGGTAGTAGTGTACCTCTCCTGGCAGTATGCTGTCACTTGTTGGTTGTAGGGTAGAAGTGTACCATTCCTGCCAGTAAGCTGTCCCTTGTTGGTTGTAGGGTAGTAGTGAACCACTCCCGGCAGTGAGCCTCCCTTGTTGGTTGTAGGGTAGTAGTGTACCACTCCTGACAGTAAGCTGTCCCTTGTTGGTTGTAGGGTAGCAGTGTACTACTCCTGACAGTAATTTGTCCCTTGTTGGTTGTAGGGTAGCAGTGTACCACTCCTGGAAATAAGCTGTCCCTTGTTGGTTGTAGTGTAGTAGTGTACCACTCCCGGCAGGAAGCTGTCCCTTGTTGGTTGTAGGGTATTAGTGTACCACTCCTGACAGTAAGCTGTCCATTGTAGATTGTAGGGTAGCAGTGTACCACTCCTGGCAGTAGGCTGTCCCTTGTTGGTTGTAGGGTAGTAGTGTACCACTCCTGGCAGTAAGCTGTCCCTTGTTGGTTGTAGGGTAGTAGTGTACCACCCCCGGCAGGAAGCTGTCCCTTGTTGGTTGTAGGGTAGTAGTGTACCACTCCTGACAGTAAGCTGTCCCTTGTTGGTTGTAGGGTAGCAGTGTACCAATCCTGACAGTAATTTGTCCCTTGTTGGTTGTAGGGTAGCAGTGTACCACTCCTGGCAATAAGCTGTCCCTTGTTGGTTGTAGGGTAGTAGTGTACCACCCTCGGCAGGAAGCTGTCCCTTGTTGGTTGTAGGGTATTAGTGTACCACTCCTGACAGTAAGCTGTCCATTGTTGATTGTAGGGTAGCAGTGTACCACTCCTGGCAGTAAGCTGTCCCTTGTTGGTTGTAGGGTAGTAGTGTACCACTCCCGGCAATAAGCCGTCCCTTGTTGGTTGTAGGGTAGTAGTGTACCTCTCCTGGCAGTAAGCTGTCCCTTGTTGGTTGTAGGGTAGTAGTGTACCACTCCCGGCAGTAAACCGTCCCTTGTTGGTTGAGGGGTAGTAGTGTACCACTCCTGACAGTAAGCTTCCCCTTGTTGGTTGTAGGGTAGCAGTGTACCACTCCTGGCATTAAGATGTCCCTTGTTGGTTGTAAGGTAGTAGTGTACCACTCCCGGCAGGAAGTTACCCTTGTTGGTTGTAGGGTAGAAGTGTACCACTCTTTTCAGTAAGCTGTCCCTTGTTATTTATAGGGTAATAGTGTACCACTCCTGGCAGGATGCTCTCCCTTGTTGGTTGTAGGGTAGTAGTGTACCACTCCTCGCAATAAGCTGTCCCTTGTTGGTTGTAGGGTAGTAGTGTACCACTCCCGGCAGGAAGCTCTCCCTTGTTGGTTGTAGGGTAGTAGTGTACCACTCCTGGCAGTAAGCTGTCCCTTGTAGGTTGTAGGATAGCAGTGTACCACACCCGGCAGGAATCTGTCCTTTGTAGGTTGTAGGGTAGCAGTGTACCACTCCGGACGGTAAGTTGTCCCTTGTTGGTTGTCGGGTAGCAGTGTACCACTTCGGACAGTAAACTGTCCCTTGTTGGTTGTATGGTAGTAGTGTACCACTGCTGGCAGTAAGCTGTCACTTGTTGGTTGTAGGGTAGTAGTGTACCTCTCCTGGCAGTAAGCTGTCCCTTGTTGGTTGTAGGGTAGTAGTGTACAACTCCTGGCAGTATGTTGTCCCTTGTTGGTTGTAGGGTAGCAGTGTACCTCTCCTGGCAGTAAGCTGTCCCTTGTTGGTTGTAGGGTAGTAGTGTACCACTCCTGACAGTAAGCTGTCCCTTGTTGGTTGTAGGGTAGTAGTGTACCACTCCTGGCAGTAAGCTGTCCCTTGTTGGTTGTAGGGTAGTAGTGCACCTCTCCTGGCAGTAAACTGTCCCTTGTTGGTTTTAGGGTAGTAGTGTAACTCTACTGACGGTAAGCTGTCCTAGGTTGGTTGTAGGGTAGCAGTGCACCACTCCTGACAGTAAGCTGTCCCTTGTTGGTTGTAGGGTAGTAGTGTACCACTTCGTACAGTAAGCTGTCCCTTGTTGATTGTAGGGTAGTAGTGTACCACTCCTGGCCTTAAGCTGTCCCTTGTTGGTTGTAGGGTAGTAGTGTACCACTCCGTACAGTAAGCTGTCCCTCTTTGATTGTAGGGTAGCAGTGTACCAATCCTGACAGTAAACTATCCTTGTTGGTTGTAGGGTAGTAGTGTACCACTCCTGGCAGTAAGCTGTCCCTTGTTGGTTGTAGGGTAGTAGTGTACCACTCCTCGAAGTAAGCTGTCCCTTGATTGTTGTAGGGTAGCAGTGTACCACCCCTGACAGTAAGCTGTCCCTTGTTGGTTGTAGGGTAGTAGTGTACCACCCCTGAGGGTAAGCTGTCCCTTGTTGGTTGATGGGTAGCAATGTACCACTCCTGACAGTAAGCTGTCCCTTGTTGGTTGTAGGGTAGTTGTGTACCTCTCCTGGCAGTAAGTTGCCCTTGTTGGTTGTAGGGTAGTAGTGTACCTCTCCTGACAGTAAGCTGTCCCTTGTTGGTTGTAGGGTAGCAGTGTACCTCCCCTGACAGTACGCTGTCCCTTGTTGGTTGTAGGGTAGTAGTGTACCACTCCTGGCAGTAAGCTATCCCTTGTTGGTTGTAGGGTAATTGTGTACTGCTCCTGGTAGTAAGCTGTCCCTTGTTGGTTGTTGGGTAGTAGTTTACCACTCCTGGCACTAAGCGGTCCCTTGCTGGTTGTAGGGAAGTAGTGTACCACTCCTGGCACTAAGCTGTCCCTTGTTGGTTGTAGGGTAGTAGTGTACCACTCCTGACAGTAAGCTGTCCATTGTTGGTTGTAAGGTAGTAGTGTACCACTCCTGGCAGTAAGCTGTTCCTTGTTGGTTGTAGGGTTTTAGTGCACCTCTCCTGGCAGTAAGCTCTCCCTTGTTGGTTGTAGGGTAGTAGTGTGCCACACTTGGCAGTAACCTGTCACATGTTGGTTGTAGGGTAGTAGTGTACCACTCCTGGCAGTAAGCTGTCCCTTGTTGGTTGTAGGGTAGTAGTGTACCACTCCTGACGCTAAGCTGTCCCTTGTTGGTTGTAGGGTAGTAGTGTACCTCCCCTGACAGTAAGCTGTCCCTTGTTGGTTGTAGGGTAGTAGTGTACCACTCCTGGCAGTAAGCTGTTCCTTGTTGGTTGTAGGGTAGTAGTGTGCCACACTTGGCAGTAAGCTGTCACTAGTTGGTTGTAGGGTAGTAGTGTACCACTCCTGGCAGTAAGCTGTCCCTTGTTGGTTGTAGGGTAGTAGTGTACCACTCCTGGCAGTAAGCTGTCCCTTATTGGTTGCAGGGTAGTAGTGCACCACTCCTGGCAGTAAGCTGTCCCTTGTTGGTTGTAGGGTAGTTGTGTACCACTCCTAACTGTAAGATGTCCCTTGTTGGATGTAGGGAAGTAGTGTACTTCTCCTGACCCTAAGCTGTCCCTTGTTGGTTGTAGGGTAGTAGTGTACCACTCCTGGAAGCAAGCTGTCCCTTGTTGGTTGTAGGGTAGTAGTGTACCACTCCTGGCAGTAAACTGTCCCTTGTTGGTTGTAGGGTAGTAGTGTACCACTCCTGACCGTGAGCTGTCCCTTGTTGGTAGTAGGGTAGTAGTGAACCACTCCTGACAGTAAGCTGTCCCTTGTTGGTTGTAGGGTAGTAGGGTACCACACTTGGCAGTAAGCTGTCCCTTATTGGTTGTAGGGTAGTAGTGTACCACTCCTGGGAGAAAGCTGTCCCTTGTTGGTTGTAGGTTAGTAGTGTACCACTCCTGGCAGTAAGCTGTCCCTTGTTGGTTGTAGGGTAGTAGTGTACCACTCCTTGCAGTAAGCTGTCCCTTGTTGGTTGTAGGGTAGCAGTGTACCACTCCTGAGAGTAAGCTGTCCCTTGTTGGTGGTAGGGTAGTAGTGGACCACTCCTGAGAGTGGGCTGTCCCTTGTTGGTTGTAGGTTAGTAGTGTACCACTCCTGAGAATAAGCTGTCCCTTGTTGGTTATAGGGTAGTAGTGTACCTCTCCTGGCAGTAAGCTGTCCCTTGTTGGTTGTAGGGTAGTAGTGTACCACTCCTAGCAGTAAGCTGTCCCTTGTTGGTTGTAGGGTAGTAGTGTACCACTCCTGGCAGTAAGCTGTCCCTTGTTGGTTGTAGGGTGGTAGTGTACCACTCCTGGCAGTAAGCTGTCCCTTGTTGGTTGTAGGGTAGTAGTGTACCACTCCTGACAGTAATCTGTCCCTTGTTGGTCGTAGGGTAGTAGTGTACCTCTCCTGACAGTAAGCTGTCCCTTGTTGGTTGTAGGGTAGTAGTGTACCACTCCTGGCAGTAAGATGTCCCTTGTTGGTTTTAGAGTAGTAGTGCACCACTCCTGACAGTAAGCTGTCCCTTGTTGGTTGTAGGGTAGCAGTGTTCCACTCCTGGCAGTAAGCTTTCCCTTGTTGGTTGTAGGGTAGTAGTGTACCACTCCTGGGAGAAAGCTGTCCCTTGTTGGTTGTAGGGTAGGAGTTTACCATTTCGTACAGTAAGTTTTCCCTTGTTGTTTGTAGGGTAGCAGTGTACCACTCCTGACAGTAAGCTGTCTCTTGTTGTAGGGTAGTAGTGTACCACTCCTGGCAGTATGCTATCCCTTGTTGGTTGTAGTGTAGTAGTGTACCACTCCTCGCAGTAAGCTGTCCCTTTTTGGTTGTAGGGTAGCAGTGTACCACTCCTGACAGTAAGCTGTCCCTTGTTGGTTGTAGGGTAGTAGTGTACCACTCCTGACAGTAAGCGGTCCCTTGTTGGTTGTAGGGTAGCAGTGTACCACTCCTGACAGTAAGCTGACCCTTGTTGGTTGATGGGTAATAGCGTACCTCTCCTGGCAGTAAGCTGCCCCTTGTTGGCTGTAGGGTAGTAGAGTACCACTCCTGGCAGTAAGCTGTCCCTTGTTGGTTGTAGGGTAGTAGTGCACCTCTCCTGGCTGTAGGCTGTCCCTTGTTGGTTGTAGGGTAGTAGTGTACCACTCCTGACAGTAAGCTGTCCGTTGTTGGTTGTAGGGTAGTACTGTGCCACACTGGGCAGTAAGCTGTCACTTGTTGGTTGTAGGGTAGTAGTGTACCACTCCTGGCAATAAGCTGTCCCTTGCTGGTTGTAGGGTAGTAGTGTACCACTCCTGGCACTAAGCTGTCCCTTGTTGGTTGTAGGGTAGTAGTGTACCACTCCTGACAGTAAGCTGTCACTTGTTGGTTGTAAGGTGGTAGTGTACAACTCCTGGCAGTAAGCTGTTCCTTGTTGGTTGTAGGGTACTAGTGCACCTCTCCTGGCAGTAAGCTGTCCCTTGTAGGTTGAAGGGTAGTAGTGTGCCACACTTGGCAGTAAGCTGTCACATGTTGGTTGTAGGGTAGTAGTGTACCACTCCTGGCTGTAAGCTCTCCCTTGTTGGTTGTAGGGTAGTAGTGTACCACTCCTGGCACTAAGCTGTCCCTTGTTGGTTGTAGGGTAGTAGTGTACCTCCCCTGACAGTAAGCTGTCCCTTGTTGGTTGTAGGGTAGTAGTGTACCACTCCTGGCAGTAAGCTGTTCCTTGTTGGTTGTAGGGTAGTGGTGTACCACTCCTGACAGTAAGCTGTCCCTTGTTGGTTGTAGGGTAGTAGTGTGCCACACTTGGCAGTAAGCTGTCACTTGTTGGTTGTAGGGTAGTAGTGTACCACTCCTGGCAGTAAGCTGTCCCTTGTTTGTTGTAGGGTATTAGTGTGCCACACTTGGCAGTAAGCTGTCACTTGTTGCTTGTAGGGTAGTAGTGTACCACTCCTGGCAGTAAGCTGTCCCTTGTTGGTTGTAGGGTAGTAGTGTAGCACTCCTGGCAGTAAGCTGTCCCTTGTTGGTTGTAGGGTAGTAGTGTACCACTCCTGGCAGTAAGCTGTTCCTTGTTGGTTGTAGGGTAGTAGTGTACCACTCCAGACAGTAAGCTGTCCCTAGTTGGTTGTAGGGTAGTAGTGTGCCACACTTGGCAGTAAGCTGTCACTTGTTGGTTGTAGGGTAGTAGTGTACCACTCCTGGCAGTAAGCTGTCCCTTGTTGGTTGTAGGGTAGTAGTGTACCACTCCTGGCAGTAAGCTGTCCCTTATTGGTTGCAGGGTAGTAGTGCACCACTCCTGGCAGAAAGCTGTCCCTTGTTGGTTGTAGCGTAGTAGTGTACCACTCCTGACTGTAAGATGTCCCTTGTTGGATGTAGGGAAGTAGTGTACCTCTCCTGACACTAAGCTGTCCCTTGTTGGTTGTAGGGTAGTAGTGTACCACTCCTGGCAGTAAGCTGTCCCTTGTTGGTTGTAGGGTAGTAGTGTACCACTCCTTGCAGTAAGCTGTCCCTTGTTGGTTGTAGGGTAGCAGTGTACCACTCCTGAGAGTAAGCTGTCCCTTGTTGGTTGTAGGGTAGTAGTGGACCACTCCTGACAGTAAGCGGTCCCTTGTTGGTTGTAGGGTAGCAGTGTACCACTCCTGACAGTAAGCTGACCCTTGTTGGTTGATGAGTAATAGTGTACCTCTCCTGGCAGTAAGCTGTCCCTTGTTGGTTGTAGGGTAGTAGTGTACCACTCCTGACAGTAAGCTGTCCCTTTTTGGTTGTAGGGTAGCAGTGTACCACTCCTGACAGTAAGCTGTCCCTTGTTGGTTGTAGGGTAGCAGTGTACCACTCCTGACAGTAAGCGGTCCCTTGTTGGTTGTAGGGTAGCAGTTTACCACTCCTGGCACTAATCGGTCCCTTGCTGGTTGTAGGGTAGTAGTGTACCACTCCTGGCACTAAGCTGTCCCTTGTTGGTTGTAGGGTAGTAGTGTACCACTCCTGACAGTAAGCTGTCCCTTGTTGGTTGTAAGGTAGTAGTGTACCACTCCTGGCAGTAAGCTGTTCCTTGTTGGTTGTAGGGTACTAGTGCACCTCTCCTGGCAGTAAGCTGTCCCTTGTTGGTTGTAGGGTAGTAGTGTGCCACACTTGGCAGTAAGCTGTCACATGTTGGTTGTAGGTAGTAGTGTACCACTCCTGGCAGTAAGCTCTCCCTTGTTGGTTGTAGGGTAGTAGTGTACCACTCCTGGCACTAAGCTGTCCCTTGTTGGTTGTAGGGTAGTAGTGTTCCTCCCCTGACAGTAAGCTGTCCCTTGTTGGTTGTAGGGTAGTAGTGTACCACTCCTGGCAGTAAGCTGTTCCTTGTTGGTTGTAGGGTAGTGGTGTACCACTCCTGACAGTAAGCTGTCCCTTGTTGGTTGTAGGGTAGTAGTGTGCCACACTTGGCAGTAAGCTGTCACTTGTTGGTTTTATGGTAAGGTGTACCACTCCTGGCAGTAAGGTGTCCCTTGTTGGTTGTAGGGTATTAGTGTACCACTCCTGGCAGTAAGCTGTCCCTTATTGGTTGCAGCGTAGCATTGTACCACTTCTGGCAATAAGCTGTTCCTTGTTGGTTGTAGGGTAGTAGTGTACCACTCCTGGCAGTAAGCTGTCCCTTGATGGTTGTAGGGTAGTAGTGTACCACTCCTGGCAGTAAGCTGTTCCTTGTTGGTTGTAGGGTAGTAGTGTACCACTCCTGACAGTAAGCTGTCCCTTGTTGGTTGTAGGGTAGTAGTGTGCCACACTTGGCAGTAAGCTGTCACTTGTTGGTTGTAGGGTAATAGTGTACCACTCCTGGCAGTAAGTTGTCCCTTGTTGTGGTAGGGTAGTAGTGTACCACTCCTGGCAGTAAGCTGTCCCTTATTGGTTGCAGGGTGGTAGTGCACCACTCCTGGCAGTAAGCTGTCCCTTGTTGGTTGTAGTGTAGTAGTGTACCACTCCTGACTGTAAGATGTCCCTTGTTGGATGTAGGGAAGTAGTGTACCTCTCCTGACACTAAGCTGTCCCTTGTTGGTTGTAGGGTAGTAGTGTACCACTCCTGGCAGCAAGCTGTCCCTTGTTGGTTGTAGGGTAGTAGTGTACCACTCCTGGCAGTAAACTGTCCCTTGTTGGTTGTAGGGTAGTAGTGTACCACTCCTGACAGTGAGCTGTCCCTTGTTGGTAGTAGGGTAGTAGTGTACCACTCCTGACAGTAAGCTGTCCCTTGTTGGTTGTAGGGTAGTAGGGTACCACACCTGGCAGTAAGCTGTCCCTTATTGGTTGTAGGGTAGTAGTGTACCACTCCTGGGAGAAAGCTGTCCCTTGTTGGTTGTAGGGTAGTAGTGTACCACTCCTGGCAGTAAGCTGTCCCTTGTTGGTTGTAGGATAGTAGTGTACCACTCCTTGCAGTAAGCTGTCCCTTGTTGGTTGTAGGGTAGCAGTGTACCACTCCTGAGAGTAAGCTGCCCTTGTTGGTTGTAGGGTAGTAGTGGACCACTCCTGACAGTAAGCTGTCCCTTGTTGGTTGTAGGTTAGTATTGTACCACTCCTAGCAGTAAGCTGTCCCTTGTTGGTTGTAGGGTTGTAGTGTACCACTCCTGACAGTAAGCTGTCCCTTGTTAGTTGCAGGGTAGAAGTGTACCACTCCTGACAGTAAGCTGTCCCTTGTTGGTTGTAGGGCAGTAGTGTACCTCTCCTGGCAGTAAGCTGTCCCTTGTTGGTTGTAGGGTAGTAGTGTACCACCCCTGAGAGTAAGCTGTCCCTTGTTGGTTGTAGGGTAGTAGTGTACCACTCCTAGCAGTAAGCTGTCCCTTGTTGGTTGTAGGGTAGTAGTGTACCACTCCTGACAGTAATCTGTCCCTTGTTGATCGTAGGGTAGTAGTGTATCTCTCCTGACAGTAAGCTGTCCCTTGTTGGTTGTAGGGTAGTAGTGTACCACTCATGACAGTAAGCTGTCCCTTGTTGGTTGTAGGGTAGCAGTGTACCACTCCTGGCATTAAGCTGTCCCTTGTTGGTTGTAGGGTAGTAGTGTACCACTCCTGGCAGTAAGCTGTCCCTTGTTGGTTGTAGGGTAGTAGTGTACCACTCCTGAGAGTAAGCTGTCCCTTGTTGGTTGTAGGGTAGTAGTGGACCACTCCTGACAGTAAGCTGTCACTTGTTGGTTGTAGGTTAGTAGTGTACCACTCCTGGCAGTAAGCTGTCCCTTGTCGGTTGTAGGATTGTAGTGTACCACTCCTGACAGTATGCTGTCCCTTGTTGGTTGCAGGGTAGAAGTGTACCACTCCTGACAGTAAGCTGTCCCTTGTTGGTTGTAGGGTAGTTGTGTACCTCTCCTGGCAGTAAGCTGTCCCTTGTTGGTTGTAGGGTAGTAGTGTACCACCCCTGAGAGTAAGCTGTCCCTTGTTGGTTGTAGGGTAGTAGTGTACCACTCCTAGCAGTAAGCTGTCCCTTGTTGGTTGTAGGGTATTAGTGTACCACTACTGGCAGTAAGCAGTCCCTTGTTGGTTGTAGGGTAGTAGTGTACCACTCCTAGCAGTAAGCTGTCCCTTGTTGGTTGTAGGGTAGTAGTGTACCACTCCTGGCAGTAAGCTGTCCCTTGTTGGTTGTAGGGTGGTAGTGTACCACTCCTGGAAGTCAGCTGTCCCTTGTTGGTTGTAGGGTAGTTGTGTACCACTCCTGACAGTAATCTGTCCCTTGTTGGTCGTAGGGTAGTAGTGTATCTCTCCTGACAGTAAGCTGTCCCTTGTTGGCTGTAGGGTAGTAGTGTAACACTCCTGGCAGTAAGATGTCCCTTGTTGGTTTTAGGGTAGTAGTGTACCACTCCTGACAGTAAGCTGTCCCTTGTTGGTTGTAGGGTAGCAGTGTACCACTCCTGGCAGTAAGCTGTCCCTTGTTGGTTGTAGGGTAGTAGTGTACCACTCCTGGGAGAAAGCTCTCCCTTGTTGGTTGTAGGGTAGGAGTTTACCATTTCGTACAGTAAGTTTTCACTTGTTGTTTGTAGGGTAGCAGTGTACCACTCTTGACAGTAAGCTGTCTCTTGTTGTAGGGTCGTAGTGTACCACTCCTGGCAGTAAGCTGTCCCTTGTTGGTTGTAGTGTAGTAGTGTACCACTCCTCGCAGTAAGCTGTCCCTTTTTGGTTGTAGGGTAGCAGTGTACCATTCCTGACAGTAAGCTGTCCCTTGTTGGTTGTAGGGTAGTAGTGTACCACTCCTGACAGTAAGCGGTCCCTTGTTGGTTGTAGGGTAGCAGTGTACCACTCCTGACAGTAAGCTGACCCTTGTTGGTTGATGGGAAATAGTGTACCTCTCCTGGCAGTAAGCTGTCCCTTGTTGGTTGTAGGGTAGTAGTGTACCACTCCTGGCACTAAGCTGTCCCTTGACGGTTGTAGGGTAGTAGTGTACCTCCCCTGACAGTAAGCTGTCCCTTGTTGGTTGTAGGGTAGTAGTGTACCACTCCTGGCAGTAAGCTGTTCCTTGTTGGTTGTAGGGTGGTGGTGTACCACTTCTGACAGTAAGCTGTCCCTTGTTGGTTGTAGGGTAGTAGTGTGCCACACTTGGCAGTAAGCTGTCACTTGTTGGTTGTAGGGTAGTAGTGTACCACTACTGGCAGTAAGCTGTCCCTTGTTGGTTGTAGGGTATTAGTGTACCACTCCTGGCAGTAAGCTGTCCCTTATTGGTTGCAGCGTAGTAGTGTACCACTTCTGGCAATAAGCTGTTCCTTGTTGGTTGTAGGGTAGTAGTGTACCACTCCTGGCAGTTAGCTGTCCCTTGTTGGTTGTAGGGTAGTAGTGTACCACTCCTGGCAGTAAGCAGTTCCTTGTTGGTTGTAGGGTAGTAGTGTGCCACACTTGGCATTAAGCTGTCACTTGTTGGTTGTAGGGTAGTAGTGTACAACTCCTGGCAGTAAGCTGCCCCTTGTTGGTTGTAGGGTAGTAGTGTACCACTCCTGGCAATAAGCTGTCCCTTGTTGGTTGTAGGGTAGTAGTGTACCACTCCTGGCAGTAAGCTGTTCCTTGTTGGTTGTAGGGTAGTAGTGTGCCACACTTGGCAGTAAGCTGTCACTTGTTGGTTGTAGGGTAGTAGTGTACCACTCCTGGCAGTAAGCTGTCCCTTGTTGGTTTAGGGTATTAGTGTACCACTCCTGGCAATAAGCTGTCCCTTATTCCTTGCAGCGTAATTGTGTACCACTTCTGGCAATAAGCTGTTCCTTGTTGGTTGTAGGGTAGTAGTGTACCACTCCTGGCAGTAAGCTGTACCTTGTTGGTTGTAGGGTAGTAGTGTACCACTCCTGACAGTAAGCTGTCCGTTGTTGGTTGTAGGGTAGTACTGTGCCACACTGGGCAGTAAGCTGTCACTTGTTGGTTGTAGGGTAGTAGTGTACCACTCCTGGCAATAAGCTGTCCCTTGTTGGTTGTAGTGTAGTAGTGTACCACTCCTGGCAGTAATCTGTCCCTTGTTGGTTGTAGGTTAGTAGTGTACCACTCCTGACTGTAAGATGTCCCTTGTTGGATGTAGGGAAGTAGTGAACCTCTCCTGACACTAAGCCGTCCCTTGTTGGTTGAGGGGTAGTAGTGTACCACTCCTGACAGTAAGCTTCCCCTTGTTGGTTGTAGGGTAGTAGTGTACCACTCCCGGCAGGAAGCAGTCCCTTGTTGGTTGTAGGGTAGTAGTGTACCACTCCTGACAGTAAGCTGTCCTTGTTGGTTGTAGGGTAGCAGTGTACAACTTCTGACAGTAAGGTGTCCCTGTTGGTTGTAGGGTAGAAGTGTACCACTCCTGGCAATAAGCTGTCCCTTGTTGGTTGTAGGGTAGGAGTTTACCATTTCGTACAGTAAGTTTTCCCTTGTTGTTTGTAGGGTAGCAGTGTACCTTTCCTGCCAGTACGCTGTCCCTTGTTGGTTGTAGGGTAGTTGTGTGCCACACTTGGCAGTAAGCTGTCACTTGTTGGTTGTAGGGTAGTAGTGTACCACTCCTGGCAGTAAGCTGTCCCTTGTTGGTTGTAGGGTATTAGTGTACCACTCCTGGCAGTAAGCTGTCCCTTATTGGTTGCAGCGTAGTAGTGTACCACTTCTGGCAATAAGCTGTTCCTTGTTGGTTGTAGGGTAGTAGTGTACCAATCCTGGCAGTAAGCTGTCCCTTGTTGGTTGTAGGGTAGTAGTGTACCACTCCTGGCAGTAAGCAGTTCCTTGTTGGTTGTAGGGTAGTAGTGTACCACTCCTGACAGTAAGCTGTCCCTTGTTTGTTGTAGAGTAGTAGTGTGCCACACTTGGCAGTAAGCTGTCACTTGTTGGTTGTAGGGTAGTAGTGTACCACTCCTGGCAGTGAGCTGTCCCTTGTTGGTTGTAGGGTAGTAGTTTACCACTCCTGGCAATAAGCTGTCCCTTGTTGGTTGTAGGGTAGTAGTGTACCACTCCTGGCAGTAAGCTGTTCCTTGTTGGTTGTAGGGTAGTAGTGTGCCACACTTGGCAGTAAGCTGTCACTTGTTGGTTGTAGGGTAGTAGTGTACCACTCCTGGCAGTAAGCTGTCCCTTGTTGGTTGTAGGGTATTAGTGTACCACTCCTGGCAGTAAGCTGTCCCTTATTCGTTGCAGCGTAGTAGTGTACCTCTTCTGGCAATAAGCTGTTCCTTGTTGGTTGTAGGGTAGTAGTGTACCACACCTGGCAGTAAGCTGTACCTTGTTGGTTGTAGGGTAGTAGTGTACCACTCCTGACAGTAAGCTGTCCCTTGTTGGTTGTAGGGTAGTAGTGTGCCACACTGGGCAGTAAGCTGTCACTTGTTGGTTGTAGGGTAGTAGTGTACCACTCCTGGCAATAAGCTGTCCCTTGTTGGTTGTAGGGTAGTAGTGTACCACTCCTGGCAGTAAGCTGTCCCTTGTTGGTTGTAGGGTAGTAGTGTACCACTCCTTGCAGTAAGCTGTCCCTTGTTGGTTGTAGGGAAGCAGTGTACCACTCTTGAGAGTAAGCTGTCCCTTGTTGGTTGTAGGGTAGTAGTGGACCACTCCTGACAGTAAGCTGACCCTTGTTGGTTGTAGGTTAGTAGTGTACCACTCCTGGCAGTAAGCAGTCCCTTGTTGGTTGTAGGGTATTAGTGTACCACTCCTGACAGTAAGCTGTCCCTTGTTGGTTGCAGGGTAGAAGTGTACCACTCCTGACAGTAAGCTGTCCTTTGTTGGTTGTAGGGTAGTAGTGTACCTCTCCTGGCAGTAAGCTGTCCCTTGTTGGTTGTAGGGTAGTAGTGTACCACCCCTGAGAGTAAGCTGCCCCTTGTTGGTTGTAGGGTAGTAGTGTATTACTCCTAGCAGTAAGCTGTCCCTTGTTGGTTGTAGGGTATTAGTGTACCACTACTGGCAGTAAGCAGTCCCTTGTTGGTTGTAGGGTAGTAGTGTACCTCTCCTAGCTGTAAGCTGTCCCTTGTTGGTTGTAGGGTAGTAGTGTACCACTCCTGGCAGTAAGCTGTCCCTTGTTGGTTGTAGGGTGGTAGTGTACCACTCCTGGAAGTAAGCTGTCCCTTGTTGGTTGTAGGGTAGTAGTGTACCACTCCTGACAGTAATCTGTCCCTTGTTGGTCGTAGGGTAGTAGTGTATCTCTCCTGACAGTAAGCTGTCCCTTGTTGGTTGTAGGGTAGTAGTGTACCACTCCTGGCAGTAAGATGTCCCTTGTTGGTTTTAGGGTAGTAGTGTACCACTCCTGACAGTAAGCTGTCCCTTGTTGGTTGTAGGGTAGCAGTGTACCACTCCTGGCAGTAAGCTGTCCCTTGTTGGTTGTAGGGTAGTAGTGTACCACTCCTGGGAGAAAGCTGTGCCTTGTTGGTTGTAGGGTAGGAGTTTACCATTTCGTACAGTAAGATTTCCCTTGTTGTTTGTAGGGTAGCAGTGTACCACTCTTGACAGTAAGCAGTCTCTTGTTGTAGGGTAGTAGTGTACCACTCCTGGCAGTAAGCTGTCCCTTGTTGGTTGTAGTGTAGTAGTGTACCATTCCTGACAGTAAGCTGTCCCTTGTTGGTTGTAGGGTAGGAGTTTACCATTTCGTACAGTAAGTTTTCCCTTGTTGTTTGTAGGGTAGCAGTGTACCACTCTTGACAGTAAGCTGTCCCTTGTTGG
Source organism: Meconema thalassinum (assembly GCA_946902985.2). Classification (NCBI taxonomy): domain Eukaryota; kingdom Metazoa; phylum Arthropoda; class Insecta; order Orthoptera; family Tettigoniidae; genus Meconema; species Meconema thalassinum. Next base: position 417,845,076 of record OX336389.2, read on the forward strand.
TTGTAGGGTAGTAGTGTACCACTCCTGAGAGTAAGCTGTCCCTTGTTGGTTGTAGGGTAGTAGTGGACCACTCCTGGCAATAAGCTGTCCCTTGTTGGTTGTAGGGTAGTAGTGTACCACTCCTGGCAGTAAGCTGTCCCTTGTCGGTTGTAGGATTGTAGTGTACCACTCCTGACAGTAAGCTGTCCCTTGTTGGTTGCAGGGTAGAAGTGTACCACTCCTGACAGTAAGCTGTCCCTTGTTGGTTGTAGGGTAGTTGTGTACCTCTCCTGGCAGTAAGCTGTCCCTTGTTGGTTGTAGGGTAGTAGTGTACCACCCCTGAGAGTAGGCTGTCCCTTGTTGGTTGTAGGGTAGTAGTGTACCACTCCTAGCAGTAAGCTGTCCCTTGTTGGTTGTAGGGTATTAGTGTACCACTACTGGCAGTAAGCAGTCCCTTGTTGGTTGTAGGGTAGTAGTGTACCACTCCTAGCAGTAAGCTGTCCCTTGTTGGTTGTAGGGTAGTAGTGTACCACTCCTGGCAGTAAGCTGTCCCTTGTTGGTTGTAGGGTGGTAGTGTACCACTCCTGGAAGTCAGCTGTCCCTTGTTGGTTGTAGGGTAGTTGTGTACCACTCCTGACAGTAATCTGTCCCTTGTTGGTCGTAGGGTAGTAGTGTATCTCTCCTGACAGTAAGCTGTCCCTTGTTGGCTGTAGGGTAGTAGTGTACCACTCCTGGCAGTAAGATGTCCCTTGTTGGTTTTAGGGTAGTAGTGTACCACTCCTGACAGTAAGCTGTCCCTTGTTGGTTGTAGGGTAGCAGTGTACCACTCCTGGCAGTAAGCTGTCCCTTGTTGGTTGTAGGGTAGTAGTGTACCACTCCTGGGAGAAAGCTCTCCCTTGTTGGTTGTAGGGTAGGAGTTTACCATTTCGTACAGTAAGTTTTCACTTGTTGTTTGTAGGGTAGCAGTGTACCACTCTTGACAGTAAGCTGTCTCTTGTTGTAGGGTAGTAGTGTACCACTCCTGGCAGTAAGCTGTCCCTTGTTGGTTGTAGTGTAGTAGTGTACCACTCCTCGCAGTAAGCTGTCCCTTTTTGGTTGTAGGGTAGCAGTGTACCATTCCTGACAGTAAGCTGTCCCTTGTTGGTTGTAGGGTAGTAGTGTACCACTCCTGACAGTAAGCGGTCCCTTGTTGGTTGTAGGGTAGCAGTGTACCACTCCTGACAGTAAGCTGACCCTTGTTGGTTGATGGGTAATAGTGTACCTCTCCTGGCAGTAAGCTGTCCCTTGTTGGTTGTAGGGTAGTAGTGAACCACTCCTGGCACTAAGCTGTCCCTTGACGGTTGTAGGGTAGTAGTGTACCTCCCCTGACAGTAAGCTGTCCCTTGTTGGTTGTAGGGTAGTAGTGTACCACTCCTGGCAGTAAGCTGTTCCTTGTTGGTTGTAGGGTGGTGGTGTACCACTTCTGACAGTAAGCTGTCCCTTGTTGGTTGTAGGGTAGTAGTGTGCCACACTTGGCAGTAAGCTGTCACTTGTTGGTTGTAGGGTAGTAGTGTACCACTACTGGCAGTAAGCTGTCCCTTGTTGGTTGTAGGGTATTAGTGTACCACTCCTGGCAGTAAGCTGTCCCTTATTGGTTGCAGCGTAGTAGTGTACCACTTCTGGCAATAAGCTGTTCCTTGTTGGTTGTAGGGTAGTAGTGTACCACTCCTGGCAGTTAGCTGTCCCTTGTTGGTTGTAGGGTAGTAGTGTACCACTCCTGGCAGTAAGCAGTTCCTTGTTGGTTGTAGGGTAGTAGTGTGCCACACTTGGCATTAAGCTGTCACTTGTTGGTTGTAGGGTAGTAGTGTACAACTCCTGGCAGTAAGCTGCCCCTTGTTGGTTGTAGGGTAGTAGTGTACCACTCCTGGCAATAAGCTGTCCCTTGTTGGTTGTAGGGTAGTAGTGTACCACTCCTGGCAGTAAGCTGTTCCTTGTTGGTTGTAGGGTAGTAGTGTGCCACACTTGGCAGTAAGCTGTCACTTGTTGGTTGTAGGGTAGTAGTGTACCACTCCTGGCAGTAAGCTGTCCCTTGTTGGTTTAGGGTATTAGTGTACCACTCCTGGCAATAAGCTGTCCCTTATTCCTTGCAGCGTAATTGTGTACCACTTCTGGCAATAAGCTGTTCCTTGTTGGTTGTAGGGTTGTAGTGTACCACTCCTGGCAGTAAGCTGTACCTTGTTGGTTGTAGGGTAGTAGTGTACCACTCCTGACAGTAAGCTGTCCGTTGTTGGTTGTAGGGTAGTACTGTGCCACACTGGGCAGTAAGCTGTCACTTGTTGGTTGTAGGGTAGTAGTGTACCACTCCTGGCAATAAGCTGTCCCTTGTTGGTTGTAGTGTAGTAGTGTACCACTCCTGGCAGTAATCTGTCCCTTGTTGGTTGTAGGTTAGGAGTGTACCACTCCTGACTGTAAGATGTCCCTTGTTGGATGTAGGGAAGTAGTGAACCTCTCCTGACACTAAGCCGTCCCTTGTTGGTTGAGGGGTAGTAGTGTACCACTCCTGACAGTAAGCTTCCCCTTGTTGGTTGTAGGGTAGTAGTGTACCACTCCCGGCAGGAAGCAGTCCCTTGTTGGTTGTAGGGTAGTAGTGTACCACTCCTGACAGTAAGCTGTCCTTGTTGGTTGTAGGGTAGCAGTGTACAACTTCTGACAGTAAGGTGTCCCTGTTGGTTGTAGGGTAGAAGTGTACCACTCCTGGCAATAAGCTGTCCCTTGTTGGTTGTAGGGTAGGAGTTTACCATTTCGTACAGTAAGTTTTCCCTTGTTGTTTGTAGGGTAGCAGTGTACCTTTCCTGCCAGTACGCTGTCCCTTGTTGGTTGTAGGGTAGTTGTGTGCCACACTTGGCAGTAAGCTGTCACTTGTTGGTTGTAGGGTAGTAGTGTACCACTCCTGGCAGTAAGCTGTCCCTTGTTGGTTGTAGGGTATTAGTGTACCACTCCTGGCAGTAAGCTGTCCCTTATTGGTTGCAGCGTAGTAGTGTACCACTTCTGGCAATAAGCTGTTCCTTGTTGGTTGTAGGGTAGTAGTGTACCAATCCTGGCAGTAAGCTGTCCCTTGTTGGTTGTAGGGTAGTAGTGTACCACTCCTGGCAGTAAGCAGTTCCTTGTTGGTTGTAGGGTAGTAGTGTACCACTCCTGACAGTAAGCTGTCCCTTGTTTGTTGTAGAGTAGTAGTGTGCCACACTTGGCAGTAAGCTGTCACTTGTTGGTTGTAGGGTAGTAGTGTACCACTCCTGGCAGTGAGCTGTCCCTTGTTGGTTGTAGGGTAGTAGTTTACCACTCCTGGCAATAAGCTGTCCCTTGTTGGTTGTAGGGTAGTAGTGTACCACTCCTGGCAGTAAGCTGTTCCTTGTTGGTTGTAGGGTAGTAGTGTGCCACACTTGGCAGTAAGCTGTCACTTGTTGGTTGTAGGGTAGTAGTGTACCACTCCTGGCAGTAAGCTGTCCCTTGTTGGTTGTAGGGTATTAGTGTACCACTCCTGGCAGTAAGCTGTCCCTTATTCGTTGCAGCGTAGTAGTGTACCTCTTCTGGCAATAAGCTGTTCCTTGTTGGTTGTAGGGTAGTAGTGTACCACACCTGGCAGTAAGCTGTACCTTGTTGGTTGTAGGGTAGTAGTGTACCACTCCTGACAGTAAGCTGTCCCTTGTTGGTTGTAGGGTAGTAGTGTGCCACACTGGGCAGTAAGCTGTCACTTGTTGGTTGTAGGGTAGTAGTGTACCACTCCTGGCAATAAGCTGTCCCTTGTTGGTTGTAGGGTAGTAGTGTACCACTCCTGGCAGTAAGCTGTCCCTTGTTGGTTGTAGGGTAGTAGTGTACCACTCCTTGCAGTAAGCTGTCCCTTGTTGGTTGTAGGGAAGCAGTGTACCACTCTTGAGAGTAAGCTGTCCCTTGTTGGTTGTAGGGTAGTAGTGGACCACTCCTGACAGTAAGCTGACCCTTGTTGGTTGTAGGTTAGTAGTGTACCACTCCTGGCAGTAAGCAGTCCCTTGTTGGTTGTAGGGTAGTAGTGTACCACTCCTGACAGTAAGCTGTCCCTTGTTGGTTGCAGGGTAGAAGTGTACCACTCCTGACAGTAAGCTGTCCTTTGTTGGTTGTAGGGTAGTAGTGTACCTCTCCTGGCAGTAAGCTGTCCCTTGTTGGTTGTAGGGTAGTAGTGTACCACCCCTGAGAGTAAGCTGTCCCTTGTTGGTTGTAGGGTAGTAGTGTATTACTCCTAGCAGTAAGCTGTCCCTTGTTGGTTGTAGGGTATTAGTGTACCACTACTGGCAGTAAGCAGTCCCTTGTTGGTTGTAGGGTAGTAGTGTACCTCTCCTAGCTGTAAGCTGTCCCTTGTTGGTTGTAGGGTAGTAGTGTACCACTCCTGGCAGTAAGCTGTCCCTTGTTGGTTGTAGGGTGGTAGTGTACCACTCCTGGAAGTAAGCTGTCCCTTGTTGGTTGTAGGGTAGTAGTGTACCACTCCTGACAGTAATCTGTCCCTTGTTGGTCGTAGGGTAGTAGTGTATCTCTCCTGACAGTAAGCTGTCCCTTGTTGGTTGTAGGGTAGTAGTGTACCACTCCTGGCAGTAAGATGTCCCTTGTTGGTTTTAGGGTAGTAGTGTACCACTCCTGACAGTAAGCTGTCCCTTGTTGGTTGTAGGGTAGCAGTGTACCACTCCTGGCAGTAAGCTGTCCCTTGTTGGTTGTAGGGTAGTAGTGTACCACTCCTGGGAGAAAGCTGTGCCTTGTTGGTTGTAGGGTAGGAGTTTACCATTTCGTACAGTAAGATTTCCCTTGTTGTTTGTAGGGTAGCAGTGTACCACACTTGACAGTAAGCAGTCTCTTGTTGTAGGGTAGTAGTGTACCACTCCTGGCAGTAAGCTGTCCCTTGTTGGTTGTAGTGTAGTAGTGTACCATTCCTGACAGTAAGCTGTCCCTTGTTGGTTGTAGGGTAGGAGTTTACCATTTCGTACAGTAAGTTTTCCCTTGTTGTTTGTAGGGTAGCAGTGTACCACTCTTGACAGTAAGCTGTCTCTTGTTGTAGGGTAGTAGTGTACCACACCTGGGAGAAAGCTGTCCCTTGTTGGTTGTAGGGTAGGAGTTTACCATTTCGTACAGTAAGTATTCCCTTGTTGTTTGTAGGGTAGCAGTGTACCACTCTTGACAGTAAGCTGTCTATTGTTGTAGGGTAGTAGTGTACCACTCCTGACAGTAAGCGGTCCCTTGTTGGTTGTAGGGTAGTGGTGTACCACTCCTGACAGTAAGCTGTCCCTTGTTGGTTGTAGGGTAGTAGTGTGCCACACTTGGAAGTAAGCTGTCACTTGTTGGTTGTAGGGTAGTATTGTACCACTCCTGGCAGTAAGCTGTCCCTTGTTGGTTGTAGGGTATTAGTGTACCACTCATTGCAGTAAGCTGTCCCTTATTGGTTGCAGCGTAGTAGTGTACCACTTCTGGCAATAAGCTGTTCCTTGTTGGTTGTAGGGTAGTAGTGTACCACACCTGGCAGTAAGCTGTACCTTGTTGGTTGTAGGGTAGTAGTGTACCACTCCTGACAGTAAGCTGTCACTTGTTGGTTGTAGGGTAGTAGTGTACCACTCCTGGCAGTGAGCTGTCCCTTGTTGGTTGTAGGGTAGTAGTTTACCACTCCTGGCAATAAGCTGTCCCTTGTTGGTTGTAGGGTAGTAGTGTACCACTCCTGGCAGTAAGCTGTTCCTTGTTGGTTGTAGGGTAGTAGTGTGCCACACTTGGCAGTAAGCTGTCACTTGTTGGTTGTAGGGTAGTAGTGTACCACTCCTGGCAGTAAGCTGTCCCTTGTTGGTTGTAGGGTATTAGTGTACCACTCCTGGCAGTAAGCTGTCCCTTATTCGTTGCAGCGTAGTAGTGTACCTCTTCTGGCAATAAGCTGTTCCTTGTTGGTTGTAGGGTAGTAGTGTACCACACCTGGCAGTAGGCTGTACCTTGTTGGTTGTAGGGTAGTAGTGTACCACTCCTGACAGTAAGCTGTCCCTTGTTGGTTGTAGGGTAGTAGTGTGCCACACTGGGCAGTAAGCTGTCACTTGTTGGTTGTAGGGTAGTAGTGTACCACTCCTGGCAATAAGCTGTCCCTTGTTGGTTGTAGGGTAGTAGTGTACCACTTCTGGCAGTAAGCTGTCCCTTGTTGGTTGTAGGGTAGTAGTGTACCACTCCTTGCAGTAAGCTGTCCCTTGTTGGTTGTAGGGAAGCAGTGTACCACTCTTGAGAGTAAGCTGTCCCTTGTTGGTTGTAGGGTAGTAGTGGACCACTCCTGACAGTAAGCTGACCCTTGTTGGTTGTAGGTTAGTAGTGTACCACTCCTGGCAGTAAGCTGTCCCTTGTTGGTTGTAGGGCTGTAGTGTACCACTCCTGACAGTAAGCTCTCCCTTGTTGGTTGCAGGGTAGATGTTTACCACTCCTGACCGTAAGCTGTCCCTTGTTGGTTGTAGGGTAGTAGTGTACCTCTCCTGGCAGTAAGCTGTCCCTTGTTGGTTGTAGGGTAGTAGTGTACCACCCCTGAGAGTAAGCTGTCCCTTGTTGGTTGTAGGGTAGTAGTGTATTACTCCTAGCAGTAAGCTGTCCCTTGTTGGTTGTAGGGTATTAGTGTACCAATACTGGCAGTAAGCAGTCCCTTGTTGGTTGTAGGGTAGTAGTGTACCTCTCCTTGCTGTAAGCTGTCCCTTGTTGGTTGTAGGGTAGTAGCGTACCACTCCTGGCAATAAGCTGTCCCTTGTTGGTTGTAGGGTGGTAGTGTATCACTCCTGGAAGTAAGCTGACCCTTGTTGGTTGTAGGGTAGTAGTGTACCACTCCTGACAGTAATCTGTCCCTTGTTGGTCGTAGGGTAGTAGTGTATCTCTCCTGACAGTAAGCTGTCCCTTGTTGGTTGTAGGGTAGTAGTGTACCATTCCTGGCAGTAAGATGTCCCTTGTTGGTTGTAGGGTAGCAGTGTACCACTCCTGGCAGTAAGCTGTCCCTTGTTGGTTGTAGGGTAGTAGTGTACCACTCCTGGGAGAAAGCTGTGCCTTGTTGGTTGTAGGGTAGGAGTTTACCATTTCGTACAGTAAGTTTTCCCTTGTTGTTTGTAGGGTAGCAGTGTACCACTCTTGACAGTAAGCTGTCTCTTGTTGTAGGGTAGTAGTGTACCACTCCTGGCAGTAAGCTGTCCCTTGTTGGTTGTAGTGTAGTAGTGTACCATTCCTGACAGTAAGCTGTCCCTTGTTGGTTGTAGGTTAGGAGTTTACCACTACTGGCAGTAAGCTGTCCCTTGTTGTTTGTAGGGTAGCAGTGTACCACTCTTGACAGTAAGCTGTCTCTTGTTGTAGGGTAGTAGTGTACCACACCTGGGAGAAAGCTGTCCCTTGTTGGTTGTAGGGTAGGAGTTTACCATTTCGTACAGTAAGTATTCCCTTGTTGTTTGTAGGGTAGCAGTGTACCACTCTTGACAGTAAGCTGTCTCTTGTTGTAGGGTAGTAGTGTACCACTCCTGACAGTAAGCGGTCCCTTGTTGGTTGTAGGCTAGCAGTGTACCACTCCTGACAGTAAGCTGACCCTTGTTGGTTGATGGGTAATAGTGTACCTCTCCTGGCAGTAAGCTGTCCCTTGTTGGTTGTAGGGTAGTAGTGTACCACTCCTGGCACTAAGCTGTCCCTTGACGGTTGTAGGGTAGTAGTGTACCTCCCCTGACAGTAAGCTGTCCCTTGTTGGTTGTAGGGTAGTAGTGTAGGCCTACCACTCCTGGCAGTAAGCTGTTCCTTGTTGGTTGTAGGGTAGTGGTGTACCACTCCTGACAGTAAGCTGTCCCTTGTTGGTTGTAGGGTAGTAGTGTGCCACACTTGGAAGTAAGCTGTCACTTGTTGGTTGTAGGGTAGTAGTGTACCACTCCTGGCAGTAAGCTGTCCCTTGTTGGTTGTAGGGTATTAGTGTACCACTCCTTGCAGTAAGCTGTCCTTTATTGGTTGCAGCGTAGTAGTGTACCACTTCTGGCAATAAGCTGTTCCTTGTTGGTTGTAGGGTAGTAGTGTACCACTACTGGCAGTAAGCTGTCCCTTGTTGGTTGTAGGGTAGTAGTGTACCACTCCTGGCAGTAAGCAGTTCCTTGTTGGTTGTAGGGTAGTATTGTACCACTCCTGACAGTAAGCTGTCCCTTGTTTGTTGCAGGGTAGTAGTGTGCCACACTTGGCAGTAAGCTGTCACTTGTTGGTTGTAGGGTAGTAGTGTACCACTCCTGGCAGTAAGCTGTCCCTTGTTGGTTGTAGGGTAGTAGTGTACCACTCCTGGCAATAAGCTGTCCCTTGTTGGTTGTAGGGTAGTAGTGTACCACTCCTGGCAGTAAGCTGTTCCTTGTTGGTTGTATGGTAGTAGTGTGCCACACTTGGCAGTAAGCTGTCACTTGTTGGTTGTAGGGTAGTAGTGTACCACTCCTGGCAGTAAGCTGTCCCTTCTTGGTTGTAGGGTATTAGTGTACCACTCCTGGCAATAAGCTGTCCCTTATTCGCTGCAGCGTAGTAGTGTACCACTTCTGGCAATAAGCTGTTCCTTGTTGGTTGTGGGGTAGTAGTGTACCACTCCTGGCAGTAAGCTGTACCTTGTTGGTTGTAGGGTAGTAGTGTACCACTCCTGACAGTAAGCTGTCCCTTGTTGGTTGTAGGGTAGTAGTGTGCCACACTGGGCAGTAAGCTGTCACTTGTTGGTTGTAGGGTAGTAGTGTACCACTCCTGGCAATAAGCTGTCCCTTGTTGGTTGTAGGGTAGTAGTGTACCACTCCAGGCAGTAAGCTGTCCCTTGTTGGTTGTAGGGTAGAAGTGTACCACTCCTGACTGTAAGATGTCCCTTGTTAGATGTACGGAAGTAGTGTACCTCTCCTGACACTAAGCCGTCCCTTGTTGGTTGAGGGGTAGTAGTGTACCACTCCTGACAGTAAGCTTCCCCTTGTTGGTTGTAGGGTAATAGTGTACCACTCCCGGCAGGAAGCTGTCCCTTGTTGGTTGTAGGGTAGTAGTGTACCACTCCTGACAGTAAGCTGTCCCTTGTTGGTTGTATGGTAGCAGTGTACAACTCCTGACAGTAAGGTGTCCCTGTTGGTTGTAGGGTAGCAGTGTACCCATTCTGGCAATAAGCTGTCCCTTGTTGGTTGTAGGGTAGTAGTGTACCACTCCTGGCAGTAAGCTGTTCCTTGTAGGTTGTAGGGTAGTAGTGTGCCACACTTGGCAGTAAGCTGTCACTTGTTGGTTGTAGGGTAGTAGTGTACCACTCCTGGCAGTAAGCTGTCCCTTGTTGGTTGTAGGGTATTAGTGTACCACTCCTGGCAGTAAGCTGTCCCTTATTCGTTGCAGCGTAGTAGTGTACCTCTTCTGGCAATAAGCTGTTCCTTGTTGGTTGTAGGGTAGTAGTGTACCACTCCTGGCAGTAAGCTGTACCTTGTTGGTTGTAGGGTAGTAGTGTACCACTCCTGACAGTAAGCTGCCCCTTGTTGGTTGTAGGGTAGTAGTGTGCCACACTGGGCAGTAAGCTGTCACTTGTTGGTTGTAGGGTAGTAGTGTACCACTCCTGGAAATAAGCTGTCCCTTGTTGGTTGTAGGGTAGTAGTGTACCACTCCTGGCAGTAAGCTGCCCCTTGTTGGTTGTAGGGTAGTAGTGTACCACTCCTGACTGTAAGATGTCCCTTGTTGGATGTAGAGAAGTAGTGTACCTCTCCTGACACTAAGCCGTCCCTTGTTGGTTGAGGGGTAGTAGTGTACCACTCTTGACAGTAAGCTTCCCCTTGTTGGTTGTAGGGTAGTAGTGTACCACTCCCAGCAGGAAGCTGTCCCTTGTTGGTTGTAGGGTAGTAGTGTACCACTCCTGACAGTAAGCTGTCCCTTGTTGGTTGTAGGGTAGCAGTGTACAACTCCTGAGAGTAAGGTGTCCCTGTTGGTTGTAGGGTAGCAGTGTACCACTCCTGGCAATAAGCTGTCCCTTGTTGGTTGTAGGGTAGTAGTGTACCTCTCCTGGCAGTAAGCTGTCACTTGTTGGTTGTAGGGTAGAAGTGTACCATTCCTGCCAGTAAGCTGTCCCTTGTTGGTTGTAGGGTAGTAGTGAACCACTCCCGGCAGTAAGCCTCCCTTGTTGGTTGTAGGGTAGTAGTGTACCACTCCTGACAGTAAGCTGTCCCTTGTTGGTTGTAGGGTAGCAGTGTACTACTCCTGACAGTAAGCTGTCTCTTGTTGTAGGGTAGTAGTGTACCACTCCTGGCAGTAAGCTGTCCCTTGTTGGTTGTAGTGTAGTAGTGTACCAATCCTCGCAGTAAGCTGTCCCTTTTTGGTTGTAGGGTAGCAGTGTACCATTCCTGACAGTAAGCTGTCCCTTGTTGGTTGTAGGGTAGTAGTGTACCACTCCTGACAGTAAGCGGTCCCTTGTTGGTTGTAGTGTAGCAGTGTACCACTCCTGACAGTAAGCTGACCCTTGTTAGTTGATGGGTAATAGTGTACCTCTCCTGGCAGTAAGCTGTCCCTTGTTGGTTGTAGGGTAGTAGTGTACCACTCCTGGCACTAAGCTGTCCCTTGACGGTTGTAGGGTAGTAGTGTACCTCCCCTGACAGTAAGCTGTCCCTTGTTGGTTGTAGGGTAGTAGTGTACCACTCCTGGCAGTAAGCTATTCCTTGTTGGTTGTAGGGTGGTGGTGTACCACTCCTGACAGTAAGCTGTCCCTTGTTGGTTGTAGGGTAGTAGTGTGCCACACTTGGCAGTAAGCTGTCACTTGTTGGTTGTAGGGTAGTAGTGTACCACTACTGGCAGTAAGCTGTCCCTTGTTGGTTGTAGGGTATTAGTGTACCACTCCTGGCAGTAAGCTGTCCCTTATTGGTTGCAGCGTAGTAGTGTTCCACTTCTGGCAATAAGCTGTTCCTTGTTGGTTGTAGGGTAGTAGTGTACCACTCCTGGCAGTAAGCTGTCCCTTGTTGGTTGTAGGGTAGTAGTGTACCACTCCTGGCAGTAAGCAGTTCTTTGTTGGTTGTAGGGTAGTAGTGTGCCACACTTGGCATTAAGCTGTCACTTGTTGGTTGTAGGGTAGTAGTGTACAACTCCTGGTAGTAAGCTGCCCCTTGTTGGTTGTAGGGTAGTAGTGTACCACTCCTGGCAATAAGCTGTCCTATGTTGGTTGTAGGGTAGTAGTGTACCACTCCTGGCAGTAAGCTGTTCCTTGTTGGTTGTAGGGTAGTAGTGTGCCACACTTGGCAGTAAGCTGTCACTTGTTGGTTGTAAGGTAGTAGTGTACCACTCCTGGCAGTAAGCTGTCCCTTGTTGGTTTAGGGTATTAGTGTATCACTTCTGGCAATAAGCTGTCCCTTATTCCTTGCAGCGTAATTGTGTACCACTTCTGGCAATAAGCTGTTCCTTGTTGGTTGTAGGGTAGTAGTGTACCACTCCTGGCAGTAAGCTGTACCTTGTTGGTTGTAGGGTAGTAGTGTACCACTCCTGACAGTAAGTTGTCCGTTGTTGGTTGTAGGGTAGTACTGTGCCACACTGGGCAATAAGCTGTCACTTGTTGGTTGTAGGGTAGTAGTGTACCACTCCTGGTAATAAGCTGTCCCTTGTTGGTTGTAGTGTAGTAGTGTACCACTCCTGGCAGTAAGCTGTCCCTTGTTGGTTGTAGGTTAGTAGTGTACCACTCCTGACTGTAAGATGTCCCTTGTTGGATGTAGGGAAGTAGTGAACCTCTCCTGACACTAAGCCGTCCGTTGTTGGTTGAGGGGTAGTAGTGTACCACTCCTGACAGTAAGCTGTACCTTGTTGGTTGTAGGGTAGTAGTGTACCACTCCTGACAGTAAGCTGTCCCTTGTTGGTTGTAGGGTAGTAGTGTGCCACACTGGGCAGTAAGCTGTCACTTGTTGGTTGTAGGGTAGTAGTGTACCACTCCTGGAAATAAGCTGTCCCTTGTTGGTTGTAGGGTAGTAGTGTACCACTCCTGGCAGTAAGCTGCCCCTTGTTGGTTGTAGGGTAGTAGTGTACCACTCCTGACTGTAAGATGTCCCTTGTTGGATGTAGAGAAGTAGTGTACCTCTCCTGACACTAAGCCGTCCCTTGTTGGTTGAGGGGTAGTAGTGTACCACTCCTGACAGTAAGCTTCCCCTTGTTGGTTGTAGGGTAGTAGTGTACCACTCCCAGCAGGAAGCTGTCCCTTGTTGGTTGTAGGGTAGTAGTGTACCACTCCTGACAGTAAGCTGTCCCTTGTTGGTTGTAGGGTAGCAGTGTACAACTCCTGAGAGTAAGGTGTCCCTGTTGGTTGTAGGGTAGCAGTGTACCACTCCTGGCAATAAGCTGTCCCTTGTTGGTTGTAGGGTAGTAGTGTACCTCTCCTGGCAGTAAGCTGTCACTTGTTGGTTGTAGGGTAGAAGTGTACCATTCCTGCCAGTAAGCTGTCCCTTATTGGTTGTAGGGTAGTAGTGAACCACTCCCGGCAGTAAGCCTCCCTTGTTGGTTGTAGGGTAGTAGTGTACCACTCCTGACAGTAAGCTGTCCCTTGTTGGTTGTAGGGTAGCAGTGTACTACTCCTGACAGTAAGCTGTCTCTTGTTGTAGGGTAGTAGTGTACCACTCCTGGCAGTAAGCTGTCCCTTGTTGGTTGTAGTGTAGTAGTGTACCACTCCTCGCAGTAAGCTGTCCCATTTTGGTTGTAGGGTAGCAGTGTACCATTCCTGACAGTAAGCTGTCCCTTGTTGGTTGTAGGGTAGTAGTGTACCACTCCTGACAGTAAGCGGTCCCTTGTTGGTTGTAGGGTAGCAGTGTACCACTCCTGACAGTAAGCTGATCCTTGTTAGTTGATGGGTAATAGTGTACCTCTCCTGGCAGTAAGCTGTCCCTTGTTGGTTGTAGGGTAGTAGTGTACCACTCCTGGCACTAAGCTGTCCCTTGACGGTTGTAGGGTAGTAGTGTACCTCCCCTGACAGTAAGCTGTCCCTTGTTGGTTGTAGGGTAGTAGTGTAGGCCTACCACTCCTGGCAGTAAGCTGTTCCTTGTTGGTTGTAGGGTAGTGGTGTACCACTCCTGACAGTAAGCTGTCCCTTGTTGGTTGTAGGGTAGTAGTGTGCCACACTTGGAAGTAAGCTGTCACTTGTTGGTTGTAGGGTAGTAGTGTACCACTCCTGGCAGTAAGCTGTCCCTTGTTGGTTGTAGGGTATTAGTGTACCACTCCTTGCAGTAAGCTGTCCTTTATTGGTTGCAGCGTAGTAGTGTACCACTTCTGGCAATAAGCTGTTCCTTGTTGGTTGTAGGGTAGTAGTGTACCACTACTGGCAGTAAGCTGTCCCTTGTTGGTTGTAGGGTAGTAGTGTACCACTCCTGGCAGTAAGCAGTTCCTTGTTGGTTGTAGGGTAGTATTGTACCACTCCTGACAGTAAGCTGTCCCTTGTTTGTTGCAGGGTAGTAGTGTGCCACACTTGGCAGTAAGCTGTCACTTGTTGGTTGTAGGGTAGTAGTGTACCACTCCTGGCAGTAAGCTGTCCCTTGTTGGTTGTAGGGTAGTAGTGTACCACTCCTGGCAATAAGCTGTCCCTTGTTGGTTGTAGGGTAGTAGTGTACCACTCCTGGCAGTAAGCTGTTCCTTGTTGGTTGTATGGTAGTAGTGTGCCACACTTGGCAGTAAGCTGTCACTTGTTGGTTGTAGGGTAGTAGTGTACCACTCCTGGCAGTAAGCTGTCCCTTCTTGGTTGTAGGGTATTAGTGTACCACTCCTGGCAGTAAGCTGTCCCTTATTCGTTAGAGCGTAGTAGTGTACCACTTCTGGCAATAAGCTGTTCCTTGTTGGTTGTGGGGTAGTAGTGTACCACTCCTGGCAGTAAGCTGTACCTTGTTGGTTGTAGGGTAGTAGTGTACCACTCCTGACAGTAAGCTGTCCCTTGTTGGTTGTAGGGTAGTAGTGTGCCACACTGGGCAGTAAGCTGTCACTTGTTGGTTGTAGGGTAGTAGTGTACCACTCCTGGCAATAAGCTGTCCCTTGTTGGTTGTAGGGTAGTAGTGTACCACTCCAGGCAGTAAGCTGTCCCTTGTTGGTTGTAGGGTAGAAGTGTACCACTCCTGACTGTAAGATGTCCCTTGTTAGATGTACGGAAGTAGTGTACCTCTCCTGACACTAAGCCGTCCCTTGTTGGTTGAGGGGTAGTAGTGTACCACTCCTGACAGTAAGCTTCCTCTTGTTGGTTGTAGGGTAGTAGTGTACCACTCCCGGCAAGAAGCTGTCCCTTGTTGGTTGTAGGGTAGTAGTGTACCACTCCTGACAGTAAGCTGTCCCTTGTTGGTTGTATGGTAGCAGTGTACAACTCCTGACAGTAAGGTGTCCCTGTTGGTTGTAGGGTAGCAGTGTACCCATTCTGGCAATAAGCTGTCCCTTGTTGGTTGTAGGGTAGTAGTGTACCACTCCTGGCAGTAAGCTGTTCCTTGTTGGTTGTAGGGTAGTAGTGTGCCACACTTGGCAGTAAGCTGTCACTTGTTGGTTGTAGGGTAGTAGTGTACCACTCCTGGCAGTAAGCTGTCCCTTGTTGGTTGTAGGGTATTAGTGTACCACTCCTGGCAGTAAGCTGTCCCTTATTCGTTGCAGCGTAGTAGTGTACCTCTTCTGGCAATAAGCTGTTCCTTGTTGGTTGTAGGGTAGTAGTGTACCACTCCTGGCAGTAAGCTGTACCTTGTTGGTTGTAGGGTAGTAGTGTACCACTCCTGACAGTAAGCTGTCCCTTGTTGGTTGTAGGGTAGTAGTGTGCCACACAGGGCAGTAAGCTGTCACTTGTTGGTTGTAGGGTAGTAGTGTACCACTCCTGGAAATAAGCTGTCCCTTGTTGGTTGTAGGGTAGTAGTGTACCACTCCTGGCAGTAAGCTGCCCCTTGTTGGTTGTAGGGTAGTAGTGTACCACTCCTGACTGTAAGATGTCCCTTGTTGGATGTAGAGAAGTAGTGTACCTCTCCTGACACTAAGCCGTCCCTTGTTGGTTGAGGGGTAGTAGTGTACCACTCCTGACAGTAAGCTTCCCCTTGTTGGTTGTAGGGTAGTAGTGTACCACTCCCAGCAGGAAGCTGTCCCTTGTTGGTTGTAGGGTAGTAGTGTACCACTCCTGACAGTAAGCTGTCCCTTGTTGGTTGTAGGGTAGCAGTGTACAACTCCTGAGAGTAAGGTGTCCCTGTTGGTTGTAGGGTAGCAGTGTACCACTCCTGGCAATAAGCTGTCCCTTGTTGGTTGTAGGGTAGTAGTGTACCTCTCCTGGCAGTAAGCTGTCACTTGTTGGTTGTAGGGTAGAAGTGTACCATTCCTGCCAGTAAGCTGTCCCTTGTTGGTTGTAGGGTAGTAGTGAACCACTCCCGGCAGTAAGCCTCCCTTGTTGGTTGTAGGGTAGTAGTGTACCACTCCTGACAGTAAGCTGTCCCTTGTTGGTTGTAGGGTAGCAGTGTACTACTCCTGACAGTAAGCTGTCTCTTGTTGTAGGGTAGTAGTGTACCACTCCTGGCAGTAAGCTGTCCCTTGTTGGTTGTAGTGTAGTAGTGTACCACTCCTCGCAGTAAGCTGTCCCTTTTTGGTTGTAGGGTAGCAGTGTACCATTCCTGACAGTAAGCTGTCCCTTGTTGGTTGTAGGGTAGTAGTGTACCACTCCTGACAGTAAGCGGTCCCTTGTTGGTTGTAGGGTAGCAGTGTACCACTCCTGACAGTAAGCTGACCCTTGTTAGTTGATGGGTAATAGTGTACCTCTCCTGGCAGTAAGCTGTCCCTTGTTGGTTGTAGGGTAGTAGTGTACCACTCCTGGCACTAAGCTGTCCCTTGACGGTTGTAGGGTAGTAGTGTACCTCCCCTGACAGTAAGCTGTCCCTTGTTGGTTGTAGGGTAGTAGTGTACCACTCCTGGCAGTAAGCTATTCCTTGTTGGTTGTAGGGTGGTGGTGTACCACTCCTGACAGTAAGCTGTCCCTTGTTGGTTGTAGGGTAGTAGTGTGCCACAC
The DNA here is from genome assembly GCA_946902985.2 of Meconema thalassinum. Classification (NCBI taxonomy): domain Eukaryota; kingdom Metazoa; phylum Arthropoda; class Insecta; order Orthoptera; family Tettigoniidae; genus Meconema; species Meconema thalassinum. The sequence continues at coordinate 417,861,034 of OX336389.2, forward strand.
TTGGCAGTAAGCTGTCACTTGTTGGTTGTAGGGTAGTAGTGTACCACTACTGGCAGTAAGCTGTCCCTTGTTGGTTGTAGGGTATTAGTGTACCACTCCTGGCAGTAAGCTGTCCCTTATTGGTTGCAGCGTAGTAGTGTACCACTTCTGGCAATAAGCTGTTCCTTGTTGGTTGTAGGGTAGTAGTGTACCACTCCTGGCAGTAAGCTGTCCCTTGTTGGTTGTAGGGTAGTAGTGTACCACTCCTGGCAGTAAGCAGTTCCTTGTTGGTTGTAGGGTAGTAGTGTGCCACACTTGGCATTAAGCTGTCACTTGTTGGTTGTAGGGTAGTAGTGTACAACTCCTGGCAGTAAGCTGCCCCTTGTTGGTTGTAGGGTAGTAGTGTACCACTCCTGGCAATAAGCTGTCCTATGTTGGTTGTAGGGTAGTAGTGTACCACTCCTGGCAGTAAGCTGTTCCTTGTTGGTTGTAGGGTAGTAGTGTGCCACACTTGGCAGTAAGCTGTCACTTGTTGGTTGTAAGGTAGTAGTGTACCACTCCTGGCAGTAAGCTGTCCCTTGTTGGTTTAGGGTATTAGTGTATCACTCCTGGCAATAAGCTGTCCCTTATTCCTTGCAGCGTAATTGTGTACCTCTTCTGGCAATAAGCTGTTCCTTGTTGGTTGTAGGGTAGTAGTGTACCACTCCTGGCAGTAAGCTGTACCTTGTTGGTTGTAGGGTAGTAGTGTACCACTCCTGACAGTAAGTTGTCCGTTGTTGGTTGTAGGGTAGTACTGTGCCACACTGGGCAATAAGCTGTCACTTGTTGGTTGTAGGGTAGTAGTGTACCACTCCTGGTAATAAGCTGTCCCTTGTTGGTTGTAGTGTAGTAGTGTACCACTCCTGGCAGTAAGCTGTCCCTTGTTGGTTGTAGGTTAGTAGTGTACCACTCCTGACTGTAAGATGTCCCTTGTTGGATGTAGGGAAGTAGTGAACCTCTCCTGACACTAAGCCGTCCGTTGTTGGTTGAGGGGTAGTAGTGTACCACTCCTGACAGTAAGCTGTACCTTGTTGGTTGTAGGGTAGTAGTGTACCACTCCTGACAGTAAGCTGTCCCTTGTTGGTTGTAGGGTAGTAGTGTGCCACACTGGGCAGTAAGCTGTCACTTGTTGGTTGTAGGGTAGTAGTGTACCACTCCTGGAAATAAGCTGTCCCTTGTTGGTTGTAGGGTAGTAGTGTACCACTCCTAGCAGTAAGCTGCCCCTTGTTGGTTGTAGGTTAGTAGTGTACCACTCCTGACTGTAAGATGTCCCTTGTTGGATGTAGAGAAGTAGTGTACCTCTCCTGACACTAAGCCGTCCCTTGTTGGTTGAGGGGTAGTAGTGTACCACTCCTGACAGTAAGCTTCCCCTTGTTGGTTGTAGGGTAGTAGTGTACCACTCCCAGCAGGAAGCTGTCCCTTGTTGTTTGTAGGGTAGTAGTGTACCACTCCTGACAGTAAGCTGTCCCTTGTTGGTTGTAGGGTAGCAGTGTACAACTCCTGAGAGTAAGGTGTCCCTGTTGGTTGTAGGGTAGCAGTGTACCACTCCTGGCAATAAGCTGTCCCTTGTTGGTTGTAGGGTAGTAGTGTACCTCTCCTGGCAGTAAGCTGTCACTTGTTGGTTGTAGGGTAGAAGTGTACCATTCCTGCCAGTAAGCTGTCCCTTATTGGTTGTAGGGTAGTAGTGAACCACTCCCGGCAGTAAGCCTCCCTTGTTGGTTGTAGGGTAGTAGTGTACCACTCCTGACAGTAAGCTGTCCCTTATTGGTTGTAGGGTAGCAGTGTACTACTCCTGACAGTAAGCTGTCTCTTGTTGTAGGGTAGTAGTGTACCACTCCTGGCAGTAAGCTGTCCCTTGTTGGTTGTAGTGTAGTAGTGTATCACTCCTCGCAGTAAGCTGTCCCATTTTGGTTGTAGGGTAGCAGTGTACCATTCCTGACAGTAAGCTGTCCCTTGTTGGTTGTAGGGTAGTAGTGTACCACTCCTGACAGTAAGCGGTCCCTTGTTGGTTGTAGGGTAGCAGTGTACCACTCCTGACAGTAAGCTGATCCTTGTTAGTTGATGGGTAATAGTGTACCTCTCCTGGCAGTAAGCTGTCCCTTGTTGGTTGTAGGGTAGTAGTGTACCACTCCTGGCACTAAGCTGTCCCTTGACGGTTGTAGGGTAGTAGTGTACCTCCCCTGACAGTAAGCTGTCCCTTGTTGGTTGTAGGGTAGTAGTGTACCACTCCTGGCAGTAAGCTATTCCTTGTTGGTTGTAGGGTGGTGGTGTACCACTCCTGACAGTAAGCTGTCCCTTGTTGGTTGTAGGGTAGTAGTGTGCCACACTTGGCAGTAAGCTGTCACTTGTTGGTTGTAGGGTAGTAGTGTACCACTACTGGCAGTAAGCTGTCCCTTGTTGGTTGTAGGGTATTAGTGTACCACTCCTGGCAGTAAGCTGTCCCTTATTGGTTGCAGCGTAGTAGTGTACCACTTCTGGCAATAAACTGTTCCTTGTTGGTTGTAGGGTAGTAGTGTACCACTCCTGGCAGTAAGCTGTCCCTTGTTGGTTGTAGGGTAGTAGTGTACCACTCCTGGCAGTAAGCAGTTCCTTGTTGGTTGTAGGGTAGTAGTGTGCCACACTTGGCATTAAGCAGTCACTTGTTGGTTGTAGGGTAGTAGTGTACAACTCCTGGCAGTAAGCTGCCCCTTGTTGGTTGTAGGGTAGTAGTGTACCACTCCTGGCAATAAGCTGTCCTATGTTGGTTGTAGGGTAGTAGTGTACCACTCCGGGCAGTAAGCTGTTCCTTGTTGGTTGTAGGGTAGTAGTGTGCCACACTTGGCAGTAAGCTGTCACTTGTTGGTTGTAAGGTAGTAGTGTACCACTCCTGGCAGTAAGCTGTCCCTTGTTGGTTTAGGGTATTAGTGTATCACTCCTGGCAATAAGCTGTCCCTTATTCCTTGCAGCGTAATTGTGTACCACTTCTGGCAATAAGCTGTTCCTTGTTGGTTGTAGGGTAGTAGTGTACCACTCCTGGCAGTAAGCTGTACCTTGTTGGTTGTAGGGTAGTAGTGTACCACTCCTGACAGTAAGTTGTCCGTTGTTGGTTGTAGGGTAGTACTGTGCCACACTGGGCAATAAGCTGTCACTTGTTGGTTGTAGGGTAGTAGTGTACCACTCCTGGTAATAAGCTGTCCCTTGTTGGTTGTAGTGTAGTAGTGTACCACTCCTGGCAGTAAGCTGTCCCTTGTTGGTTGTAGGTTAGTAGTGTACCACTCCTGACTGTAAGATGTCCCTTGTTGGATGTAGGGAAGTAGTGAACCTCTCCTGACACTAAGCCGTCCGTTGTTGGTTGAGGGGTAGTAGTGTACCACTCCTGACAGTAAGCTTCCCCTTGTTGGTTGTAGGGTAGTAGTGTACCACTCCCGGCAGGAAGCTGTCCCTTGTTGGTTGTAGGGTAGTAGTGTACCACTCCTGACAGTAAGCTGTCCTTGTTGGTTGTAGGGTAGCAGTGTACAACTTCTGACAGTAAGGTGTCCCTGTTGGTTGTAGGGTAGCAGTGTACCACTCCTGGCAATAAGCTGTCCCTAGTTGGTTGTAGGGTAGGAGTTTACCATTTCGTACAGTAAGTTTTCCCTTGTTGTTTGTAGGGTAGCAGTGTACCTTTCCTGCCAGTACGCTGTCCCTTGTTGGTTGTAGGGTAGTTGTGTGCCACACTTGGCAGTAAGCTGTCACTTGTTGGTTGTAGGGTAGTAGTGTACCACTCCTGGCAGTAAGCTGTCCCTTGTTGGTTGTAGGGTATTAGTGTACCACTCCTGGCAGTAAGCTGTCCCTTATTGGTTGCAGCGTAGTAGTGTACCACTTCTGGCAATAAGCTGTTCCTTGTTGGTTGTAGGGTAGTAGTGTACCACTCCTGGCAGTAAGCTGTCCCTTGTTGGTTGTAGGGTAGTAGTGTACCACTCCTGGCAGTAAGCAGTTCCTTGTTGGTTGTAGGGTAGTAGTGTACCACTCCTGACAGTAAGCTGTCCGTTGTTTGTTGTAGAGTAGTAGTGTGCCACACTTGGCAGTAAGCTGTCACTTGTTGGTTGTAGGGTAGTAGTGTACCACTCCTGGCAGTGAGCTGTCCCTTGTTGGTTGTAGGGTAGTAGTTTACCACTCCTGGCAATAAGCTGTCCCTTGTTGGTTGTAGGGTAGTAGTGTACCACTCCTGGCAGTAAGCTGTTCCTTGTTGGTTGTAGGGTAGTAGTGTGCCACACTTGGCAGTAAGCTGTCACTTGTTGGTTGTAGGGTAGTAGTGTACCACTCCTGGCAGTAAGCTGTCCCCTGTTGGTTGTAGGGTATTAGTGTACCACTCCTGGCAGTAAGCTGTCCCTTATTCGTTGCAGCGTAGTAGTGTACCTCTTCTGGCAATAAGCTGTTCCTTGTTGGTTGTAGGGTAGTAGTGTACCACACCTGGCAGTAAGCTGTACCTTGTTGGTTGTAGGGTAGTAGTGTACCACTCCTGACAGTAAGCTGTCCCTTGTTGGTTGTAGGGTAGTAGTGTGCCACACTGGGCAGTAAGCTGTCACTTGTTGGTTGTAGGGTAGTAGTGTACCACTCCTGGCAATAAGCTGTCCCTTGTTGGTTGTAGGGTAGTAGTGTACCACTCCTGGCAGTAAGCTGTCCCTTGTTGGTTGTAGGGTAGTAGTGTACCACTCCTTGCAGTAAGCTGTCCCTTGTTGGTTGTAGGGAAGCAGTGTACCACTCTTGAGAGTAAGCTGTCCCTTGTTGGTTGTAGGGTAGTAGTGGACCACTCCTGACAGTAAGCTGACCCTTGTTGGTTGTAGGTTAGTAGTGTACCACTCCTGGCAGTAAGCAGTCCCTTGTTGGTTGTAGGGTAGTAGTGTACCACTCCTGACAGTAAGCTGTCCCTTGTTGGTTGCAGGGTAGAAGTGTACCACTCCTGACAGTAAGCTGTCCTTTGTTGGTTGTAGGGTAGTAGTGTACCTCTCCTGGCAGTAAGCTGTCCCTTGTTGGTTGTAGGGTAGTAGTGTACCACCCCTGAGAGTAAGCTGTCCCTTGTTGGTTGTAGGGTAGTAGTGTATTACTCCTAGCAGTAAGCTGTCCCTTGTTGGTTGTAGGGTATTAGTGTACCACTACTGGCAGTAAGCAGTCCCTTGTTGGTTGTAGGGTAGTAGTGTACCTCTCCTAGCTGTAAGCTGTCCCTTGTTGGTTGTAGGGTAGTAGTGTACCACTCCTGGCAGTAAGCTGTCCCTTGTTGGTTGTAGGGTGGTAGTGTACCACTCCTGGAAGTAAGCTGTCCCTTGTTGGTTGTAGGGTAGTAGTGTACCACTCCTGACAGTAATCTGTCCCTTGTTGGTCGTAGGGTAGTAGTGTATCTCTCCTGACAGTAAGCTGTCCCTTGTTGGTTGTAGGGTAGTAGTGTACCACTCCTGGCAGTAAGATGTCCCTTGTTGGTTTTAGGGTAGTAGTGTACCACTCCTGACAGTAAGCTGTCCCTTGTTGGTTGTAGGGTAGCAGTGTACCACTCCTGGCAGTAAGCTGTCCCTTGTTGGTTGTAGGGTAGTAGTGTACCACTCCTGGGAGAAAGCTGTGCCTTGTTGGTTGTAGGGTAGGAGTTTACCATTTCGTACAGTAAGATTTCCCTTGTTGTTTGTAGGGTAGCAGTGTACCACTCTTGACAGTAAGCAGTCTCTTGTTGTAGGGTAGTAGTGTACCACTCCTGGCAGTAAGCTGTCCCTTGTTGGTTGTAGTGTAGTAGTGTACCATTCCTGACAGTAAGCTGTCCCATGTTGGTTGTAGGGTAGGAGTTTACCATTTCGTACAGTAAGTTTTCCCTTGTTGTTTGTAGGGTAGCAGTGTACCACTCTTGACAGTAAGCTGTCTCTTGTTGTAGGGTAGTAGTGTACCACACCTGGGAGAAAGCTGTCCCTTGTTGGTTGTAGGGTAGGAGTTTACCATTTCGTACAGTAAGTATTCCCTTGTTGTTTGTAGGGTAGCAGTGTACCACTCTTGACAGTAAGCTGTCTATTGTTGTAGGGTAGTAGTGTACCACTCCTGACATTAAGCGGTCCCTTGTTGGTTGTAGGGTAGCAGTGTACCACTCCTGACAGTAAGCTGACCCTTGTTGGTTGATGGGTAATAGTGTACCTCTCCTGGCAGTAAGCTGTCCCTTGTTGGTTGTAGGGTAGTAGTGTACCACTCCTGGCACTAAGCTGTCCCTTGACGGTTGTAGGGTAGTAGTGTACCTCCCCTGACAGTAAGCTGTCCCTTGTTGGTTGTAGGGTAGTAGTGTAGGCCTACCACTCCTGGCAGTAAGCTGTTCCTTGTTGGTTGTAGGGTAGTGGTGTACCACTCCTGACAGTAAGCTGTCCCTTGTTGGTTGTAGGGTAGTAGTGTGCCACACTTGGAAGTAAGCTGTCACTTGTTGGTTGTAGGGTAGTAGTGTACCACTCCTGGCAGTAAGCTGTCCCTTGTTGGTTGTAGGGTATTAGTGTACCACTCATTGCAGTAAGCTGTCCCTTATTGGTTGCAGCGTAGTAGTGTACCACTTCTGGCAATAAGCTATTCCTTGTTGGTTGTAGGGTAGTAGTGTACCACTACTGGCAGTAAGCTGTCCCTTGTTGGTTGTAGGGTATTAGTGTACCACTCCTTGCAGTAAGCTGTCCCTTGTTTGTTGCAGGGTAGTAGTGTGCCACACTTGGCAGTAAGCTGTCACTTGTTGGTTGTAGGGTAGTAGTGTACCACTCCTGGCAGTAAGCTGTCCCTTGTTGGTTGTAGGGTATTAGTGTACCACTCCTTGCAGTAAGCTGTCCCTTATTGGTTGCAGCGTAGTAGTGTACCACTTCTGGCAATAAGCTGTTCCTTGTTGGTTGTAGGGTAGTAGTGTACCACTACTGGCAGTAAGCTGTCCCTTGTTGGTTGTAGGGTAGTAGTGTACCACTCCTGGCAGTAAGCAGTTCCTTGTTGGTTGTAGGGTAGTATTGTACCATTCCTGACAGTAAGCTGTCCCTTGTTTGTTGCAGGGTAGTAGTGTGCCACACTTGGCAGTAAGCTGTCACTTGTTGGTTGTAGGGTAGTAGTGTACCACTCCTGGCAGTAAGCTGTCCCTTGTTGGTTGTAGGGTAGTAGTGTACCACTCCTGGCAATAAGCTGTTCCTTGTTGGTTGTAGGGTAGTAGTGTACCACACCTGGCAGTAAGCTGTACCTTGTTGGTTGTAGGGTAGTAGTGTACCACTCCTGACAGTAAGCTGTCACTTGTTGGTTGTAGGGTAGTAGTGTACCACTCCTGGCAGTGAGCTGTCCCTTGTTGGTTGTAGGGTAGTAGTTTACCACTCCTGGCAATAAGCTGTCCCTTGTTGGTTGTAGGGTAGTAGTGTACCACTCCTGGCAGTAAGCTGTTCCTTGTTGGTTGTAGGGTAGTAGTGTGCCACACTTGGCAGTAAGCTGTCACTTGTTGGTTGTAGGGTAGTAGTGTACCACTCCTGGCAGTAAGCTGTCCCTTGTTGGTTGTAGGGTATTAGTGTACCACTCCTGGCAGTAAGCTGTCCCTTATTCGTTGCAGCGTAGTAGTGTACCTCTTCTGGCAATAAGCTGTTCCTTGTTGGTTGTAGGGTAGTAGTGTACCACACCTGGCAGTAAGCTGTACCTTGTTGGTTGTAGGGTAGTAGTGTACCACTCCTGACAGTAAGCTGTCCCTTGTTGGTTGTAGGGTAGTAGTGTGCCACACCGGGCAGTAAGCTGTCACTTGTTGGTTGTAGGGTAGTAGTGTACCACTCCTGGCAATAAGCTGTCCCTTGTTGGTTGTAGGGTAGTAGTGTACCACTCCTGGCAGTAAGCTGTCCCTTGTTGGTTGTAGGATAGTAGTGTACCACTCCTTGCAGTAAGCTGTCCCTTGTTGGTTGTAGGGAAGCAGTGTACCACTCTTGAGAGTAAGCTGTCCCTTGTTGGTTGTAGGGTAGTAGTGGACCACTCCTGACAGTAAGCTGACCCTTGTTGGTTGTAGGTTAGTAGTGTACCACTCCTGGCAGTAAGCTGTCCCTTGTTGGTTGTAGGGCTGTAGTGTACCACTCCTGACAGTAAGCTCTCCCTTGTTGGTCGCAGGGTAGATGTTTACCACTCCTGACAGTAAGCTGTCCCATGTTGGTTGTAGGGTAGTAGTGTACCTCTCCTGGCAGTAAGCTGTCCCTTGTTGGTTGTAGGGTAGTAGTGTACCACCCCTGAGAGTAAGCTGTCCCTTGTTGGTTGTAGGGTAGTAGTGTATTACTCCTAGCAGTAAGCTGTCCCTTGTTGGTTGTAGGGTATTAGTGTACCAATACTGGCAGTAAGCAGTCCCTTGTTGGTTGTAGGGTAGTAGTGTACCTCTCCTTGCTGTAAGGTGTCCCTTGTTGGTTGTAGGGTAGTAGTGTACCATTCCTGGCAATAAGCTGTCCCTTGTTGGTTGTAGGGTGGTAGTGTATCACTCCTGGAAGTAAGCTGTCCCTTGTTGGTTGTAGGGTAGTAGTGTACCACTCCTGACAGTAGTCTGTCCCTTGTTGGTCGTAGGGTAGTAGTGTATCTCTCCTGACAGTAAGCTGTCCCTTGTTGGTTGTAGGGTAGTAGTGTACCACTCCTGGCAGTAAGATGTCCCTTGTTGGTTTTAGGGTAGTAGTGTACCACTCCTGACAGTAAGCTGTCCCTTGTTGGTTGTAGGGTAGCAGTGTACCACTCCTGGCAGTAAGCTGTCCCTTGTTGGTTGTAGGGTAGTAGTGTACCACTCCTGGGAGAAAGCTGTGCCTTGTTGGTTGTAGGGTAGGAGTTTACCATTTCGTACAGTAAGTTTTCCCTTGTTGTTTGTAGGGTAGCAGTGTACCACTCTTGACAGTAAGCTGTCTCTTGTTGTAGGATAGTAGTGTACCACTCCTGGCAGTAAGCTGTCCCTTGTTGGTTGTAGTGTAGTAGTGTACCATTCCTGACAGTAAGCTGTCCCTTGTTGGTTGTAGGGTAGGAGTTTACCATTTCGTACAGTAAGTTTTCCCTTGTTGTTTGTAGGGTAGCAGTGTACCACTCTTGACAGTAAGCTGTCTCTTGTTGTAGGGTAGTAGTGTACCACACCTGGGAGAAAGCTGTCCCTTGTTGGTTGTAGGGTAGGAGTTACCATTTCGTACAGTAAGTATTCCCTTGTTGTTTGTAGGGTAGCAGTGTACCACTCTTGACAGTAAGCTGTCTCTTGTTGTAGGGTAGTAGTGTACCACTCCTGACAGTAAGCGGTCCCTTGTTGGTTGTAGGCTAGCAGTGTACCACTCCTGACAGTAAGCTGACCCTTGTTGGTTGATGGGTAATAGTGTACCTCTCCTGGCAGTAAGCTGTCCCTTGTTGGTTGTAGGGTAGTAGTGTACCACTCCTGGCACTAAGATGTCCCTTGACGGTTGTAGGGTAGTAGTGTACCTCCCCTGACAGTAAGCTGTCCCTTGTTTGTTGTAGGGTAGTAGTGTAGGCCTACCACTTCTGGCAGTAAGCTGTTCCTTGTTGGTTGTAGGGTAGTGGTGTACCACTCCTGACAGTAAGCTGTCCCTTGTTGGTTGTAGGGTAGTAGTGTGCCACACTTGGAAGTAAGCTGTCACTTGTTGGTTGTAGGGTAGTAGTGTGCCACTCCTGGCAGTAAGCTGTCCCTTGTTGGTTGTAGGGTATTAGTGTACCACTCCTTGCAGTAAGCTGTCCCTTATTGGTTGCAGCGTAGTAGTGTACCACTTCTGGCAATAAGCTGTTCCTTGTTGGTTGTAAGGTAGTAGTGTACCACTACTGGCAGTAAGCTGTCCCTTGTTGGTTGTAGGGTAGTAGTGTACCACTCCTGGCAGTAAGCAGTTCCTTGTTGGTTGTAGGGTAGTATTGTACCACTCCTGACAGTAAGCTGTCCCTTGTTTGTTGCAGGGTAGTAGTGTGCCACACTTGGCAGTAAGCTGTTACTTGTTGGTTGTAGGGTAGTAGTGTACCACTCCTGGCAGTAAGCTGTCCCTTGTTGGTTGTAGGGTAGTAGTGTACCACTCCTGGCAATAAGCTGTCCCTTGTTGGTTGTAGGGTAGTAGTGTACCACTCCTGGCAGTAAGCTGTTCCTTGTTGGTTGTATGGTAGTAGTGTGCCACACTTGGCAGTAAGCTGTCACTTGTTGGTTGTAGGGTAGTAGTGTACCACTCCTGGCAGTAAGCTGTCCCTTCTTGGTTGTAGGGTATTAGTGTACCACTCCTGACAGTAAGCTGTCCCTTGTTGGTTGTAGGGTAGCAGTGTACCACTCCTGGCAGTAAGCTGTCCCTTGTTGGTTGTAGGGTAGTAGTGTACCACTCCTGGGAGAAAGCTGTGCCTTGTTGGTTGTAGGGTAGGAGTTTACCATTTCGTACAGTAAGATTTCCCTTGTTGTTTGTAGGGTAGCAGTGTACCACTCTTGACAGTAAGCAGTCTCTTGTTGTAGGGTAGTAGTGTACCACTCCTGGCAGTAAGCTGTCCCTTGTTGGTTGTAGTGTAGTAGTGTACCATTCCTGACAGTAAGCTGTCCCATGTTGGTTGTAGGGTAGGAGTTTACCATTTCGTACAGTAAGTTTTCCCTTGTTGTTTGTAGGGTAGCAGTGTACCACTCTTGACAGTAAGCTGTCTCTTGTTGTAGGGTAGTAGTGTACCACACCTGGGAGAAAGCTGTCCCTTGTTGGTTGTAGGGTAGGAGTTTACCATTTCGTACAGTAAGTATTCCCTTGTTGTTTGTAGGGTAGCAGTGTACCACTCTTGACAGTAAGCTGTCTATTGTTGTAGGGTAGTAGTGTACCACTCCTGACATTAAGCGGTCCCTTGTTGGTTGTAGGGTAGCAGTGTACCACTCCTGACAGTAAGCTGACCCTTGTTGGTTGATGGGTAATAGTGTACCTCTCCTGGCAGTAAGCTGTCCCTTGTTGGTTGTAGGGTAGTAGTGTACCACTCCTGGCACTAAGCTGTCCCTTGACGGTTGTAGGGTAGTAGTGTACCTCCCCTGACAGTAAGCTGTCCCTTGTTGGTTGTAGGGTAGTAGTGTAGGCCTACCACTCCTGGCAGTAAGCTGTTCCTTGTTGGTTGTAGGGTAGTGGTGTACCACTCCTGACAGTAAGCTGTCCCTTGTTGGTTGTAGGGTAGTAGTGTGCCACACTTGGAAGTAAGCTGTCACTTGTTGGTTGTAGGGTAGTAGTGTACCACTCCTGGCAGTAAGCTGTCCCTTGTTGGTTGTAGGGTATTAGTGTACCACTCATTGCAGTAAGCTGTCCCTTATTGGTTGCAGCGTAGTAGTGTACCACTTCTGGCAATAAGCTATTCCTTGTTGGTTGTAGGGTAGTAGTGTACCACTACTGGCAGTAAGCTGTCCCTTGTTGGTTGTAGGGTATTAGTGTACCACTCCTTGCAGTAAGCTGTCCCTTGTTTGTTGCAGGGTAGTAGTGTGCCACACTTGGCAGTAAGCTGTCACTTGTTGGTTGTAGGGTAGTAGTGTACCACTCCTGGCAGTAAGCTGTCCCTTGTTGGTTGTAGGGTATTAGTGTACCACTCCTTGCAGTAAGCTGTCCCTTATTGGTTGCAGCGTAGTAGTGTACCACTTCTGGCAATAAGCTGTTCCTTGTTGGTTGTAGGGTAGTAGTGTACCACTACTGGCAGTAAGCTGTCCCTTGTTGGTTGTAGGGTAGTAGTGTACCACTCCTGGCAGTAAGCAGTTCCTTGTTGGTTGTAGGGTAGTATTGTACCATTCCTGACAGTAAGCTGTCCCTTGTTTGTTGCAGGGTAGTAGTGTGCCACACTTGGCAGTAAGCTGTCACTTGTTGGTTGTAGGGTAGTAGTGTACCACTCCTGGCAGTAAGCTGTCCCTTGTTGGTTGTAGGGTAGTAGTGTACCACTCCTGGCAATAAGCTGTTCATTGTTGGTTGTAGGGTAGTAGTGTACCACACCTGGCAGTAAGCTGTACCTTGTTGGTTGTAGGGTAGTAGTGTACCACTCCTGACAGTAAGCTGTCACTTGTTGGTTGTAGGGTAGTAGTGTACCACTCCTGGCAGTGAGCTGTCCCTTGTTGGTTGTAGGGTAGTAGTTTACCACTCCTGGCAATAAGCTGTCCCTTGTTGGTTGTAGGGTAGTAGTGTACCACTCCTGGCAGTAAGCTGTTCCTTGTTGGTTGTAGGGTAGTAGTGTGCCACACTTGGCAGTAAGCTGTCACTTGTTGGTTGTAGGGTAGTAGTGTACCACTCCTGGCAGTAAGCTGTCCCTTGTTGGTTGTAGGGTATTAGTGTACCACTCCTGGCAGTAAGCTGTCCCTTATTCGTTGCAGCGTAGTAGTGTACCTCTTCTGGCAATAAGCTGTTCCTTGTTGGTTGTAGGGTAGTAGTGTACCACACCTGGCAGTAAGCTGTACCTTGTTGGTTGTAGGGTAGTAGTGTACCACTCCTGACAGTAAGCTGTCCCTTGTTGGTTGTAGGGTAGTAGTGTGCCACACCGGGCAGTAAGCTGTCACTTGTTGGTTGTAGGGTAGTAGTGTACCACTCCTGGCAATAAGCTGTCCCTTGTTGGTTGTAGGGTAGTAGTGTACCACTCCTGGCAGTAAGCTGTCCCTTGTTGGTTGTAGGGTAGTAGTGTACCACTCCTTGCAGTAAGCTGTCCCTTGTTGGTTGTAGGGAAGCAGTGTACCACTCTTGAGAGTAAGCTGTCCCTTGTTGGTTGTAGGGTAGTAGTGGACCACTCCTGACAGTAAGCTGACCCTTGTTGGTTGTAGGTTAGTAGTGTACCACTCCTGGCAGTAAGCTGTCCCTTGTTGGTTGTAGGGCTGTAGTGTACCACTCCTGACAGTAAGCTCTCCCTTGTTGGTCGCAGGGTAGATGTTTACCACTCCTGACAGTAAGCTGTCCCATGTTGGTTGTAGGGTAGTAGTGTACCTCTCCTGGCAGTAAGCTGTCCCTTGTTGGTTGTAGGGTAGTAGTGTACCACCCCTGAGAGTAAGCTGTCCCTTGTTGGTTGTAGGGTAGTAGTGTATTACTCCTAGCAGTAAGCTGTCCCTTGTTGGTTGTAGGGTATTAGTGTACCAATACTGGCAGTAAGCAGTCCCTTGTTGGTTGTAGGGTAGTAGTGTACCTCTCCTTGCTGTAAGGTGTCCCTTGTTGGTTGTAGGGTAGTAGTGTACCATTCTTGGCAATAAGCTGTCCCTTGTTGGTTGTAGGGTGGTAGTGTATCACTCCTGGAAGTAAGCTGTCCCTTGTTGGTTGTAGGGTAGTAGTGTACCACTCCTGACAGTAGTCTGTCCCTTGTTGGTCGTAGGGTAGTAGTGTATCTCTCCTGACAGTAAGCTGTCCCTTGTTGGTTGTAGGGTAGTAGTGTACCACTCCTGGCAGTAAGATGTCCCTTGTTGGTTTTAGGGTAGTAGTGTACCACTCCTGACAGTAAGCTGTCCCTTGTTGGTTGTAGGGTAGCAGTGTACCACTCCTGGCAGTAAGCTGTCCCTTGTTGGTTGTAGGGTAGTAGTGTACCACTCCTGGGAGAAAGCTGTGCCTTGTTGGTTGTAGGGTAGGAGTTTACCATTTCGTACAGTAAGTTTTCCCTTGTTGTTTGTAGGGTAGCAGTGTACCACTCTTGACAGTAAGCTGTCTCTTGTTGTAGGATAGTAGTGTACCACTCCTGGCAGTAAGCTGTCCCTTGTTGGTTGTAGTGTAGTAGTGTACCATTCCTGACAGTAAGCTGTCCCTTGTTGGTTGTAGGGTAGGAGTTTACCATTTCGTACAGTAAGTTTTCCCTTGTTGTTTGTAGGGTAGCAGTGTACCACTCTTGACAGTAAGCTGTCTCTTGTTGTAGGGTAGTAGTGTACCACACCTGGGAGAAAGCTGTCCCTTGTTGGTTGTAGGGTAGGCGTTACCATTTCGTACAGTAAGTATTCCCTTGTTGTTTGTAGGGTAGCAGTGTACCACTCTTGACAGTAAGCTGTCTCTTGTTGTAGGGTAGTAGTGTACCACACCTGGGAGAAAGCTGTCCCTTGTTGGTTGTAGGGTAGGAGTTACCATTTCGTACAGTAAGTATTCCCTTGTTGATTGTAGGGTAGCAGTGTACCACTCTTGACAGTAAGCTGTCTCTTGTTGTAGGGTAGTAGTGTACCACTCCTGACAGTAAGCGGTCCCTTGTTGGTTGTAGGCTAGCAGTGTACCACTCCTGACAGTAAGCTGACCCTTGTTGGTTGATGGGTAATAGTGTACCTCTCCTGGCAGTAAGCTGTCCCTTGTTGGTTGTAGGGTAGTAGTGTACCACTCCTGGCACTAAGATGTCCCTTGACGGTTGTAGGGTAGTAGTGTACCTCCCCTGACAGTAAGCTGTCCCTTGTTTGTTGTAGGGTAGTAGTGTAGGCCTACCACTTCTGGCAGTAAGCTGTTCCTTGTTGGTTGTAGGGTAGTGGTGTACCACTCCTGACAGTAAGCTGTCCCTTGTTGGTTGTAGGGTAGTAGTGTGCCACACTTGGAAGTAAGCTGTCACTTGTTGGTTGTAGGGTAGTAGTGTGCCACTCCTGGCAGTAAGCTGTCCCTTGTTGGTTGTAGGGTATTAGTGTACCACTCCTTGCAGTAAGCTGTCCCTTATTGGTTGCAGCGTAGTAGTGTACCACTTCTGGCAATAAGCTGTTCCTTGTTGGTTGTAGGGTAGTAGTGTACCACTACTGGCAGTAAGCTGTCCCTTGTTGGTTGTAGGGTAGTAGTGTACCACTCCTGGCAGTAACCAGTTCCTTGTTGGTTGTAGGGTAGTATTGTACCACTCCTGACAGTAAGCTGTCCCTTGTTTGTTGCAGGGTAGTAGTGTGCCACACTTGGCAGTAAGCTGTCACTTGTTGGTTGTAGGGTAGTAGTGTACCACTCCTGGCAGTAAGCTGTCCCTTGTTGGTTGTAGGGTAGTAGTGTACCACTCCTGGCAATAAGCTGTCCCTTGTTGGTTGTAGGGTAGTAGTGTACCACTCCTGGCAGTAAGCTGTTCCTTGTTGGTTGTATGGTAGTAGTGTGCCACACTTGGCAGTAAGCTGTCACTTGTTGGTTGTAGGGTAGTAGTGTACCACTCCTGGCAGTAAGCTGTCCCTTCTTGGTTGTAGGGTATTAGTGTACCACTCCTGGCAGTAAGCTGTCCCTTATTCGTTGCAGCGTAGTAGTGTACCACTTCTGGCAATAAGCTGTTCCTTGTTGGTTGTGGGGTAGTAGTGTACCACTCCTGGCAGTAAGCTGTACCTTGTTGGTTGTAGGGTAGTAGTGTACCACTCCTGACAGTAAGCTGTCCCTTGTTGGTTGTAGGGTAGTAGTGTGCCACACTGGGCAGTAAGCTGTCACTTGTTTGTTGTAGGGTAGTAGTGTACCACTCCTGGCAATAAGCTGTCCCTTGTTGGTTGTAGGGTAGTAGTGTACCACTCCAGGCAGTAAGCTGTCCCTTGTTGGTTGTAGGGTAGAAGTGTACCACTCCTGACTGTAAGATGTCCCTTGTTGGATGTACGGAAGTAGTGTACCTCTCCTGACACTAAGCCGTCCCTTGTTGGTTGAGGGGTAGTAGTGTACCTCTCCTGACAGTAAGCTTCCCCTTGTTGGTTGTAGGGTAGTAGTGTACCACTCCCGGCAGGAAGCTGTCCCTTGTTGGTTGTAGGGTAGTAGTGTACCACTCCTGACAGTAAGCTGTCCCTTGTTGGTTGTATGGTAGCAGTGTACAACTCCTGACAGTAAGGTGTCCCTGTTGGTTGTAGGGTAGCAGTGTACCCATTCTGGCAATAAGCTGTCCCTTGTTGGTTGTAGGGTAGTAGTGTACCACTCCTGGCAGTAAGCTGTTCCTTGTTGGTTGTAGGGTAGTAGTGTGCCACACTTGGCAGTAAGCTGTCACTTGTTGGTTGTAGGGTAGTAGTGTACCACTCCTGGCAGTAAGCTGTCCCTTGTTGGTTGTAGGGTATTAGTGTACCACTCCTGGCAGTAAGCTGTCCCTTATTCGTTGCAGCGTAGTAGTGTACCTCTTCTGGCAATAAGCTGTTCCTTGTTGGTTGTAGGGTAGTAGTGTACCACTCCTGGCAGTAAGCTGTACCTTGTTGGTTGTAGGGTAGTAGTGTACCACTCCTGACAGTAAGCTGTCCCTTGTTGGTTGTAGGGTAGTAGTGTGCCACACAGGGCAGTAAGCTGTCACTTGTTGGTTGTAGGGTAGTAGTGTACCACTCCTGGAAATAAGCTGTCCCTTGTTGGTTGTAGGGTAGTAGTGTACCACTCCTGGCAGTAAGCTGCCCCTTGTTGGTTGTAGGGTAGTAGTGTACCACTCCTGACTGTAAGATGTCCCTTGTTGGATGTAGAGAAGTAGTGTACCTCTCCTGACACTAAGCCGTCCCTTGTTGGTTGAGGGGTAGTAGTGTACCACTCCTGACAGTAAGCTTCCCCTTGTTGGTTGTAGGGTAGTAGTGTACCACTCCCAGCAGGAAGCTGTCCCTTGTTGGTTGTAGGGTAGTAGTGTACCACTCCTGACAGTAAGCTGTCCCTTGTTGGTTGTAGGGTAGCAGTGTACAACTCCTGAGAGTAAGGTGTCCCTGTTGGTTGTAGGGTAGCAGTGTACCACTCCTGGCAATAAGCTGTCCCTTGTTGGTTGTAGGGTAGTAGTGTACCTCTCCTGGCAGTAAGCTGTCACTTGTTGGTTGTAGGGTAGAAGTGTACCATTCCTGCCAGTAAGCTGTCCCTTGTTGGTTGTAGGGTAGTAGTGAACCACTCCCGGCAGTAAGCCTCCCTTGTTGGTTGTAGGGTAGTAGTGTACCACTCCTGACAGTAAGCTGTCCCTTGTTGGTTGTAGGGTAGCAGTGTACTACTCCTGACAGTAAGCTGTCTCTTGTTGTAGGGTAGTAGTGTACCACTCCTGGCAGTAAGCTGTCCCTTGTTGGTTGTAGTGTAGTAGTGTACCACTCCTCGCAGTAAGCTGTCCCTTTTTGGTTGTAGGGTAGCAGTGTACCATTCCTGACAGTAAGCTGTCCCTTGTTGGTTGTAGGGTAGTAGTGTACCACTCCTGACAGTAAGCGGTCCCTTGTTGGTTGTAGGGTAGCAGTGTACCACTCCTGACAGTAAGCTGACCCTTGTTAGTTGATGGGTAATAGTGTACCTCTCCTGGCAGTAAGCTGTCCCTTGTTGGTTGTAGGGTAGTAGTGTACCACTCCTGGCACTAAGCTGTCCCTTGACGGTTGTAGGGTAGTAGTGTACCTCCCCTGACAGTAAGCTGTCCCTTGTTGGTTGTAGGGTAGTAGTGTACCACTCCTGGCAGTAAGCTATTCCTTGTTGGTTGTAGGGTGGTGGTGTACCACTCCTGACAGTAAGCTGTCCCTTGTTGGTTGTAGGGTAGTAGTGTGCCACACTTGGCAGTAAGCTGTCACTTGTTGGTTGTAGGGTAGTAGTGTACCACTACTGGCAGTAAGCTGTCCCTTGTTGGTTGTAGGGTATTAGTGTACCACTCCTGGCAGTAAGCTGTCCCTTATTGGTTGCAGCGTAGTAGTGTACCACTTCTGGCAATAAGCTGTTCCTTGTTGGTTGTAGGGTAGTAGTGTACCACTCCTGGCAGTAAGCTGTCCCTTGTTGGTTGTAGGGTAGTAGTGTACCACTCCTGGCAGTAAGCAGTTCCTTGTTGGTTGTAGGGTAGTAGTGTGCCACACTTGGCATTAAGCTGTCACTTGTTGGTTGTAGGGTAGTAGTGTACAACTCCTGGCAGTAAGCTGCCCCTTGTTGGTTGTAGGGTAGTAGTGTACCACTCCTGGCAATAAGCTGTCCTATGTTGGTTGTAGGGTAGTAGTGTACCACTCCTGGCAGTAAGCTGTTCCTTGTTGGTTGTAGGGTAGTAGTGTGCCACACTTGGCAGTAAGCTGTCACTTGTTGGTTGTAAGGTAGTAGTGTACCACTCCTGGCAGTAAGCTGTCCCTTGTTGGTTTAGGGTATTAGTGTATCACTCCTGGCAATAAGCTGTCCCTTATTCCTTGCAGCGTAATTGTGTACCTCTTCTGGCAATAAGCTGTTCCTTGTTGGTTGTAGGGTAGTAGTGTACCACTCCTGGCAGTAAGCTGTACCTTGTTGGTTGTAGGGTAGTAGTGTACCACTCCTGACAGTAAGTTGTCCGTTGTTGGTTGTAGGGTAGTACTGTGCCACACTGGGCAATAAGCTGTCACTTGTTGGTTGTAGGGTAGTAGTGTACCACTCCTGGTAATAAGCTGTCCCTTGTTGGTTGTAGTGTAGTAGTGTACCACTCCTGGCAGTAAGCTGTCCCTTGTTGGTTGTAGGTTAGTAGTGTACCACTCCTGACTGTAAGATGTCCCTTGTTGGATGTAGGGAAGTAGTGAACCTCTCCTGACACTAAGCCGTCCGTTGTTGGTTGAGGGGTAGTAGTGTACCACTCCTGACAGTAAGCTGTACCTTGTTGGTTGTAGGGTAGTAGTGTACCACTCCTGACAGTAAGCTGTCCCTTGTTGGTTGTAGGGTAGTAGTGTGCCACACTGGGCAGTAAGCTGTCACTTGTTGGTTGTAGGGTAGTAGTGTACCACTCCTGGAAATAAGCTGTCCCTTGTTGGTTGTAGGGTAGTAGTGTACCACTCCTGGCAGTAAGCTGCCCCTTGTTGGTTGTAGGGTAGTAGTGTACCACTCCTGACTGTAAGATGTCCCTTGTTGTATGTAGAGAAGTAGTGTACCTCTCCTGACACTAAGCCGTCCCTTGTTGGTTGAGGGGTAGTAGTGTACCACTCCTGACAGTAAGCTTCCCCTTGTTGGTTGTAGGGTAGTAGTGTACCACTCCCAGCAGGAAGCTGTCCCTTGTTGTTTGTAGGGTAGTAGTGTACCACTCCTGACAGTAAGCTGTCCCTTGTTGGTTGTAGGGTAGCAGTGTACAACTCCTGAGAGTAAGGTGTCCCTGTTGGTTGTAGGGTAGCAGTGTACCACTCCTGGCAATAAGCTGTCCCTTGTTGGTTGTAGGGTAGTAGTGTACCTCTCCTGGCAGTAAGCTGTCACTTGTTGGTTGTAGGGTAGAAGTGTACCATTCCTGCCAGTAAGCTGTCCCTTATTGGTTGTAGGGTAGTAGTGAACCACTCCCGGCAGTAAGCCTCCCTTGTTGGTTGTAGGGTAGTAGTGTACCACTCCTGACAGTAAGCTGTCCCTTGTTGGTTGTAGGGTAGCAGTGTACTACTCCTGACAGTAAGCTGTCTCTTGTTGTAGGGTAGTAGTGTACCACTCCTGGCAGTAAGCTGTCCCTTGTTGGTTGTAGTGTAGTAGTGTATCACTCCTCGCAGTAAGCTGTCCCATTTTGGTTGTAGGGTAGCAGTGTACCATTCCTGACAGTAAGCTGTCCCTTGTTGGTTGTAGGGTAGTAGTGTACCACTCCTGACAGTAAGCGGTCCCTTGTTGGTTGTAGGGTAGCAGTGTACCACTCCTGACAGTAAGCTGATCCTTGTTAGTTGATGGGTAATAGTGTACCTCTCCTGGCAGTAAGCTGTCCCTTGTTGGTTGTAGGGTAGTAGTGTACCACTCCTGGCACTAAGCTGTCCCTTGACGGTTGTAGGGTAGTAGTGTACCTCCCCTGACAGTAAGCTGTCCCTTGTTGGTTGTAGGGTAGTAGTGTACCACTCCTGGCAGTAAGCTATTCCTTGTTGGTTGTAGGGTGGTGGTGTACCACTCCTGACAGTAAGCTGTCCCTTGTTGGTTGTAGGGTAGTAGTGTGCCACACTTGGCAGTAAGCTGTCACTTGTTGGTTGTAGGGTAGTAGTGTACCACTACTGGCAGTAAGCTGTCCCTTGTTGGTTGTAGGGTATTAGTGTACCACTCCTGGCAGTAAGCTGTCCCTTATTGGTTGCAGCGTAGTAGTGTACCACTTCTGGCAATAAACTGTTCCTTGTTGGTTGTAGGGTAGTAGTGTACCACTCCTGGCAGTAAGCTGTCCCTTGTTGGTTGTAGGGTAGTAGTGTACCACTCCTGGCAGTAAGCAGTTCCTTGTTGGTTGTAGGGTAGTAGTGTGCCACACTTGGCATTAAGCAGTCACTTGTTGGTTGTAGGGTAGTAGTGTACAACTCCTGGCAGTAAGCTGCCCCTTGTTGGTTGTAGGGTAGTAGTGTACCACTCCTGGCAATAAGCTGTCCTATGTTGGTTGTAGGGTAGTAGTGTACCACTCCGGGCAGTAAGCTGTTCCTTGTTGGTTGTAGGGTAGTAGTGTGCCACACTTGGCAGTAAGCTGTCACTTGTTGGTTGTAAGGTAGTAGTGTACCACTCCTGGCAGTAAGCTGTCCCTTGTTGGTTTAGGGTATTAGTGTATCACTCCTGGCAATAAGCTGTCCCTTATTCCTTGCAGCGTAATTGTGTACCACTTCTGGCAATAAGCTGTTCCTTGTTGGTTGTAGGGTAGTAGTGTACCACTCCTGGCAGTAAGCTGTACCTTGTTGGTTGTAGGGTAGTAGTGTACCACTCCTGACAGTAAGTTGTCCGTTGTTGGTTGTAGGGTAGTACTGTGCCACACTGGGCAATAAGCTGTCACTTGTTGGTTGTAGGGTAGTAGTGTACCACTCCTGGTAATAAGCTGTCCCTTGTTGGTTGTAGTGTAGTAGTGTACCACTCCTGGCAGTAAGCTGTCCCTTGTTGGTTGTAGGTTAGTAGTGTACCACTCCTGACTGTAAGATGTCCCTTGTTGGATGTAGGGAAGTAGTGAACCTCTCCTGACACTAAGCCGTCCGTTGTTGGTTGAGGGGTAGTAGTGTACCACTCCTGACAGTAAGCTTCCCCTTGTTGGTTGTAGGGTAGTAGTGTACCACTCCCGGCAGGAAGCTGTCCCTTGTTGGTTGTAGGGTAGTAGTGTACCACTCCTGACAGTAAGCTGTCCTTGTTGGTTGTAGGGTAGCAGTGTACAACTTCTGACAGTAAGGTGTCCCTGTTGGTTGTAGGGTAGCAGTGTACCACTCCTGGCAATAAGCTGTCCCTAGTTGGTTGTAGGGTAGGAGTTTACCATTTCGTACAGTAAGTTTTCCCTTGTTGTTTGTAGGGTAGCAGTGTACCTTTCCTGCCAGTACGCTGTCCCTTGTTGGTTGTAGGGTAGTTGTGTGCCACACTTGGCAGTAAGCTGTCACTTGTTGGTTGTAGGGTAGTAGTGTACCACTCCTGGCAGTAAGCTGTCCCTTGTTGGTTGTAGGGTATTAGTGTACCACTCCTGGCAGTAAGCTGTCCCTTATTGGTTGCAGCGTAGTAGTGTACCACTTCTGGCAATAAGCTGTTCCTTGTTGGTTGTAGGGTAGTAGTGTACCACTCCTGGCAGTAAGCTGTCCCTTGTTGGTTGTAGGGTAGTAGTGTACCACTCCTGGCAGTAAGCAGTTCCTTGTTGGTTGTAGGGTAGTAGTGTACCACTCCTGACAGTAAGCTGTCCGTTGTTTGTTGTAGAGTAGTAGTGTGCCACACTTGGCAGTAAGCTGTCACTTGTTGGTTGTAGGGTAGTAGTGTACCACTCCTGGCAGTGAGCTGTCCCTTGTTGGTTGTAGGGTAGTAGTTTACCACTCCTGGCAATAAGCTGTCCCTTGTTGGTTGTAGGGTAGTAGTGTACCACTCCTGGCAGTAAGCTGTTCCTTGTTGGTTGTAGGGTAGTAGTGTGCCACACTTGGCAGTAAGCTGTCACTTGTTGGTTGTAGGGTAGTAGTGTACCACTCCTGGCAGTAAGCTGTCCCCTGTTGGTTGTAGGGTATTAGTGTACCACTCCTGGCAGTAAGCTGTCCCTTATTCGTTGCAGCGTAGTAGTGTACCTCTTCTGGCAATAAGCTGTTCCTTGTTGGTTGTAGGGTAGTAGTGTACCACACCTGGCAGTAAGCTGTACCTTGTTGGTTGTAGGGTAGTAGTGTACCACTCCTGACAGTAAGCTGTCCCTTGTTGGTTGTAGGGTAGTAGTGTGCCACACTGGGCAGTAAGCTGTCACTTGTTGGTTGTAGGGTAGTAGTGTACCACTCCTGGCAATAAGCTGTCCCTTGTTGGTTGTAGGGTAGTAGTGTACCACTCCTGGCAGTAAGCTGTCCCTTGTTGGTTGTAGGGTAGTAGTGTACCACTCCTTGCAGTAAGCTGTCCCTTGTTGGTTGTAGGGAAGCAGTGTACCACTCTTGAGAGTAAGCTGTCCCTTGTTGGTTGTAGGGTAGTAGTGGACCACTCCTGACAGTAAGCTGACCCTTGTTGGTTGTAGGTTAGTAGTGTACCACTCCTGGCAGTAAGCAGTCCCTTGTTGGTTGTAGGGTAGTAGTGTACCACTCCTGACAGTAAGCTGTCCCTTGTTGGTTGCAGGGTAGAAGTGTACCACTCCTGACAGTAAGCTGTCCTTTGTTGGTTGTAGGGTAGTAGTGTACCTCTCCTGGCAGTAAGCTGTCCCTTGTTGGTTGTAGGGTAGTAGTGTACCACCCCTGAGAGTAAGCTGTCCCTTGTTGGTTGTAGGGTAGTAGTGTATTACTCCTAGCAGTAAGCTGTCCCTTGTTGGTTGTAGGGTATTAGTGTACCACTACTGGCAGTAAGCAGTCCCTTGTTGGTTGTAGGGTAGTAGTGTACCTCTCCTAGCTGTAAGCTGTCCCTTGTTGGTTGTAGGGTAGTAGTGTACCACTCCTGGCAGTAAGCTGTCCCTTGTTGGTTGTAGGGTGGTAGTGTACCACTCCTGGAAGTAAGCTGTCCCTTGTTGGTTGTAGGGTAGTAGTGTACCACTCCTGACAGTAATCTGTCCCTTGTTGGTCGTAGGGTAGTAGTGTATCTCTCCTGACAGTAAGCTGTCCCTTGTTGGTTGTAGGGTAGTAGTGTACCACTCCTGGCAGTAAGATGTCCCTTGTTGGTTTTAGGGTAGTAGTGTACCACTCCTGACAGTAAGCTGTCCCTTGTTGGTTGTAGGGTAGCAGTGTACCACTCCTGGCAGTAAGCTGTCCCTTGTTGGTTGTAGGGTAGTAGTGTACCACTCCTGGGAGAAAGCTGTGCCTTGTTGGTTGTAGGGTAGGAGTTTACCATTTCGTACAGTAAGATTTCCCTTGTTGTTTGTAGGGTAGCAGTGTACCACTCTTGACAGTAAGCAGTCTCTTGTTGTAGGGTAGTAGTGTACCACTCCTGGCAGTAAGCTGTCCCTTGTTGGTTGTAGTGTAGTAGTGTACCATTCCTGACAGTAAGCTGTCCCATGTTGGTTGTAGGGTAGGAGTTTACCATTTCGTACAGTAAGTTTTCCCTTGTTGTTTGTAGGGTAGCAGTGTACCACTCTTGACAGTAAGCTGTCTCTTGTTGTAGGGTAGTAGTGTACCACACCTGGGAGAAAGCTGTCCCTTGTTGGTTGTAGGGTAGGAGTTTACCATTTCGTACAGTAAGTATTCCCTTGTTGTTTGTAGGGTAGCAGTGTACCACTCTTGACAGTAAGCTGTCTATTGTTGTAGGGTAGTAGTGTACCACTCCTGACATTAAGCGGTCCCTTGTTGGTTGTAGGGTAGCAGTGTACCACTCCTGACAGTAAGCTGACCCTTGTTGGTTGATGGGTAATAGTGTACCTCTCCTGGCAGTAAGCTGTCCCTTGTTGGTTGTAGGGTAGTAGTGTACCACTCCTGGCACTAAGCTGTCCCTTGACGGTTGTAGGGTAGTAGTGTACCTCCCCTGACAGTAAGCTGTCCCTTGTTGGTTGTAGGGTAGTAGTGTAGGCCTACCACTCCTGGCAGTAAGCTGTTCCTTGTTGGTTGTAGGGTAGTGGTGTACCACTCCTGACAGTAAGCTGTCCCTTGTTGGTTGTAGGGTAGTAGTGTGCCACACTTGGAAGTAAGCTGTCACTTGTTGGTTGTAGGGTAGTAGTGTACCACTCCTGGCAGTAAGCTGTCCCTTGTTGGTTGTAGGGTATTAGTGTACCACTCATTGCAGTAAGCTGTCCCTTATTGGTTGCAGCGTAGTAGTGTACCACTTCTGGCAATAAGCTATTCCTTGTTGGTTGTAGGGTAGTAGTGTACCACTACTGGCAGTAAGCTGTCCCTTGTTGGTTGTAGGGTATTAGTGTACCACTCCTTGCAGTAAGCTGTCCCTTGTTTGTTGCAGGGTAGTAGTGTGCCACACTTGGCAGTAAGCTGTCACTTGTTGGTTGTAGGGTAGTAGTGTACCACTCCTGGCAGTAAGCTGTCCCTTGTTGGTTGTAGGGTATTAGTGTACCACTCCTTGCAGTAAGCTGTCCCTTATTGGTTGCAGCGTAGTAGTGTACCACTTCTGGCAATAAGCTGTTCCTTGTTGGTTGTAGGGTAGTAGTGTACCACTACTGGCAGTAAGCTGTCCCTTGTTGGTTGTAGGGTAGTAGTGTACCACTCCTGGCAGTAAGCAGTTCCTTGTTGGTTGTAGGGTAGTATTGTACCATTCCTGACAGTAAGCTGTCCCTTGTTTGTTGCAGGGTAGTAGTGTGCCACACTTGGCAGTAAGCTGTCACTTGTTGGTTGTAGGGTAGTAGTGTACCACTCCTGGCAGTAAGCTGTCCCTTGTTGGTTGTAGGGTAGTAGTGTACCACTCCTGGCAATAAGCTGTTCCTTGTTGGTTGTAGGGTAGTAGTGTACCACACCTGGCAGTAAGCTGTACCTTGTTGGTTGTAGGGTAGTAGTGTACCACTCCTGACAGTAAGCTGTCACTTGTTGGTTGTAGGGTAGTAGTGTACCACTCCTGGCAGTGAGCTGTCCCTTGTTGGTTGTAGGGTAGTAGTTTACCACTCCTGGCAATAAGCTGTCCCTTGTTGGTTGTAGGGTAGTAGTGTACCACTCCTGGCAGTAAGCTGTTCCTTGTTGGTTGTAGGGTAGTAGTGTGCCACACTTGGCAGTAAGCTGTCACTTGTTGGTTGTAGGGTAGTAGTGTACCACTCCTGGCAGTAAGCTGTCCCTTGTTGGTTGTAGGGTATTAGTGTACCACTCCTGGCAGTAAGCTGTCCCTTATTCGTTGCAGCGTAGTAGTGTACCTCTTCTGGCAATAAGCTGTTCCTTGTTGGTTGTAGGGTAGTAGTGTACCACACCTGGCAGTAAGCTGTACCTTGTTGGTTGTAGGGTAGTAGTGTACCACTCCTGACAGTAAGCTGTCCCTTGTTGGTTGTAGGGTAGTAGTGTGCCACACCGGGCAGTAAGCTGTCACTTGTTGGTTGTAGGGTAGTAGTGTACCACTCCTGGCAATAAGCTGTCCCTTGTTGGTTGTAGGGTAGTAGTGTACCACTCCTGGCAGTAAGCTGTCCCTTGTTGGTTGTAGGGTAGTAGTGTACCACTCCTTGCAGTAAGCTGTCCCTTGTTGGTTGTAGGGAAGCAGTGTACCACTCTTGAGAGTAAGCTGTCCCTTGTTGGTTGTAGGGTAGTAGTGGACCACTCCTGACAGTAAGCTGACCCTTGTTGGTTGTAGGTTAGTAGTGTACCACTCCTGGCAGTAAGCTGTCCCTTGTTGGTTGTAGGGCTGTAGTGTACCACTCCTGACAGTAAGCTCTCCCTTGTTGGTCGCAGGGTAGATGTTTACCACTCCTGACAGTAAGCTGTCCCATGTTGGTTGTAGGGTAGTAGTGTACCTCTCCTGGCAGTAAGCTGTCCCTTGTTGGTTGTAGGGTAGTAGTGTACCACCCCTGAGAGTAAGCTGTCCCTTGTTGGTTGTAGGGTAGTAGTGTATTACTCCTAGCAGTAAGCTGTCCCTTGTTGGTTGTAGGGTATTAGTGTACCAATACTGGCAGTAAGCAGTCCCTTGTTGGTTGTAGGGTAGTAGTGTACCTCTCCTTGCTGTAAGGTGTCCCTTGTTGGTTGTAGGGTAGTAGTGTACCATTCCTGGCAATAAGCTGTCCCTTGTTGGTTGTAGGGTGGTAGTGTATCACTCCTGGAAGTAAGCTGTCCCTTGTTGGTTGTAGGGTAGTAGTGTACCACTCCTGACAGTAGTCTGTCCCTTGTTGGTCGTAGGGTAGTAGTGTATCTCTCCTGACAGTAAGCTGTCCCTTGTTGGTTGTAGGGTAGTAGTGTACCACTCCTGGCAGTAAGATGTCCCTTGTTGGTTTTAGGGTAGTAGTGTACCACTCCTGACAGTAAGCTGTCCCTTGTTGGTTGTAGGGTAGCAGTGTACCACTCCTGGCAGTAAGCTGTCCCTTGTTGGTTGTAGGGTAGTAGTGTACCACTCCTGGGAGAAAGCTGTGCCTTGTTGGTTGTAGGGTAGGAGTTTACCATTTCGTACAGTAAGTTTTCCCTTGTTGTTTGTAGGGTAGCAGTGTACCACTCTTGACAGTAAGCTGTCTCTTGTTGTAGGATAGTAGTGTACCACTCCTGGCAGTAAGCTGTCCCTTGTTGGTTGTAGTGTAGTAGTGTACCATTCCTGACAGTAAGCTGTCCCTTGTTGGTTGTAGGGTAGGAGTTTACCATTTCGTACAGTAAGTTTTCCCTTGTTGTTTGTAGGGTAGCAGTGTACCACTCTTGACAGTAAGCTGTCTCTTGTTGTAGGGTAGTAGTGTACCACACCTGGGAGAAAGCTGTCCCTTGTTGGTTGTAGGGTAGGAGTTACCATTTCGTACAGTAAGTATTCCCTTGTTGTTTGTAGGGTAGCAGTGTACCACTCTTGACAGTAAGCTGTCTCTTGTTGTAGGGTAGTAGTGTACCACTCCTGACAGTAAGCGGTCCCTTGTTGGTTGTAGGCTAGCAGTGTACCACTCCTGACAGTAAGCTGACCCTTGTTGGTTGATGGGTAATAGTGTACCTCTCCTGGCAGTAAGCTGTCCCTTGTTGGTTGTAGGGTAGTAGTGTACCACTCCTGGCACTAAGATGTCCCTTGACGGTTGTAGGGTAGTAGTGTACCTCCCCTGACAGTAAGCTGTCCCTTGTTTGTTGTAGGGTAGTAGTGTAGGCCTACCACTTCTGGCAGTAAGCTGTTCCTTGTTGGTTGTAGGGTAGTGGTGTACCACTCCTGACAGTAAGCTGTCCCTTGTTGGTTGTAGGGTAGTAGTGTGCCACACTTGGAAGTAAGCTGTCACTTGTTGGTTGTAGGGTAGTAGTGTGCCACTCCTGGCAGTAAGCTGTCCCTTGTTGGTTGTAGGGTATTAGTGTACCACTCCTTGCAGTAAGCTGTCCCTTATTGGTTGCAGCGTAGTAGTGTACCACTTCTGGCAATAAGCTGTTCCTTGTTGGTTGTAGGGTAGTAGTGTACCACTACTGGCAGTAAGCTGTCCCTTGTTCGTTGTAGGGTAGTAGTGTACCACTCCTGGCAGTAAGCAGTTCCTTGTTGGTTGTAGGGTAGTATTGTACCACTCCTGACAGTAAGGTGTCCCTTGTTTGTTGCAGGGTAGTAGTGTGCCACACTTGGCAGTAAGCTGTTACTTGTTGGTTGTAGGGTAGTAGTGTACCACTCCTGGCAGTAAGCTGTCCCTTGTTGGTTGTAGGGTAGTAGTGTACCACTCCTGGCAATAAGCTGTCCCTTGTTGGTTGTAGGGTAGTAGTGTACCACTCCTGGCAGTAAGCTGTTCCTTGTTGGTTGTATGGTAGTAGTGTGCCACACTTGGCAGTAAGCTGTCACTTGTTGGTTGTAGGGTAGTAGTGTACCACTCCTGGCAGTAAGCTGTCCCTTCTTGGTTGTAGGGTATTAGTGTACCACTCCTGACAGTAAGCTGTCCCTTGTTGGTTGTAGGGTAGCAGTGTACCACTCCTGGCAGTAAGCTGTCCCTTGTTGGTTGTAGGGTAGTAGTGTACCACTCCTGGGAGAAAGCTGTGCCTTGTTGGTTGTAGGGTAGGAGTTTACCATTTCGTACAGTAAGATTTCCCTTGTTGTTTGTAGGGTAGCAGTGTACCACTCTTGACAGTAAGCAGTCTCTTGTTGTAGGGTAGTAGTGTACCACTCCTGGCAGTAAGCTGTCCCTTGTTGGTTGTAGTGTAGTAGTGTACCATTCCTGACAGTAAGCTGCCCCATGTTGGTTGTAGGGTAGGAGTTTACCATTTCGTACAGTAAGTTTTCCCTTGTTGTTTGTAGGGTAGCAGTGTACCACTCTTGACAGTAAGCTGTCTCTTGTTGTAGGGTAGTAGTGTACCACACCTGGGAGAAAGCTGTCCCTTGTTGGTTGTAGGGCAGGAGTTTACCATTTCGTACAGTAAGTATTCCCTTGTTGTTTGTAGGGTAGCAGTGTACCACTCTTGACAGTAAGCTGTCTATTGTTGTAGGGTAGTAGTGTACCACTCCTGACATTAAGCGGTCCCTTGTTGGTTGTAGGGTAGCAGTGTACCACTCCTGACAGTAAGCTGACCCTTGTTGGTTGATGGGTAATAGTGTACCTCTCCTGGCAGTAAGCTGTCCCTTGTTGGTTGTAGGGTAGTAGTGTACCACTCCTGGCACTAAGCTGTCCCTTGACGGTTGTAGGGTAGTAGTGTACCTCCCCTGACAGTAAGCTGTCCCTTGTTGGTTGTAGGGTAGTAGTGTAGGCCTACCACTCCTGGCAGTAAGCTGTTCCTTGTTGGTTGTAGGGTAGTGGTGTACCACTCCTGACAGTAAGCTGTCCCTTGTTGGTTGTAGGGTAGTAGTGTGCCACACTTGGAAGTAAGCTGTCACTTGTTGGTTGTAGGGTAGTAGTGTACCACTCCTGGCAGTAAGCTGTCCCTTGTTGGTTGTAGGGTATTAGTGTACCACTCATTGCAGTAAGCTGTCCCTTATTGGTTGCAGCGTAGTAGTGTACCACTTCTGGCAATAAGCTATTCCTTGTTGGTTGTAGGGTAGTAGTGTACCACTACTGGCAGTAAGCTGTCCCTTGTTGGTTGTAGGGTATTAGTGTACCACTCCTTGCAGTAAGCTGTCCCTTGTTTGTTGCAGGGTAGTAGTGTGCCACACTTGGCAGTAAGCTGTCACTTGTTGGTTGTAGGGTAGTAGTGTACCACTCCTGGCAGTAAGCTGTCCCTTGTTGGTTGTAGGGTATTAGTGTACCACTCCTTGCAGTAAGCTGTCCCTTATTGGTTGCAGCGTAGTAGTGTACCACTTCTGGCAATAAGCTGTTCCTTGTTGGTTGTAGGGTAGTAGTGTACCACTACTGGCAGTAAGCTGTCCCTTGTTGGTTGTAGGGTAGTAGTGTACCACTCCTGGCAGTAAGCAGTTCCTTGTTGGTTGTAGGGTAGTATTGTACCATTCCTGACAGTAAGCTGTCCCTTGTTTGTTGCAGGGTAGTAGTGTGCCACACTTGGCAGTAAGCTGTCACTTGTTGGTTGTAGGGTAGTAGTGTACCACTCCTGGCAGTAAGCTGTCCCTTGTTGGTTGTAGGGTAGTAGTGTACCACTCCTGGCAATAAGCTGTTCCTTGTTGGTTGTAGGGTAGTAGTGTACCACACCTGGCAGTAAGCTGTACCTTGTTGGTTGTAGGGTAGTAGTGTACCACTCCTGACAGTAAGCTGTCACTTGTTGGTTGTAGGGTAGTAGTGTACCACTCCTGGCAGTGAGCTGTCCCTTGTTGGTTGTAGGGTAGTAGTTTACCACTCCTGGCAATAAGCTGTCCCTTGTTGGTTGTAGGGTAGTAGTGTACCACTCCTGGCAGTAAGCTGTTCCTTGTTGGTTGTAGGGTAGTAGTGTGCCACACTTGGCAGTAAGCTGTCACTTGTTGGTTGTAGGGTAGTAGTGTACCACTCCTGGCAGTAAGCTGTCCCTTGTTGGTTGTAGGGTATTAGTGTACCACTCCTGGCAGTAAGCTGTCCCTTATTCGTTGCAGCGTAGTAGTGTACCTCTTCTGGCAATAAGCTGTTCCTTGTTGGTTGTAGGGTAGTAGTGTACCACACCTGGCAGTAAGCTGTACCTTGTTGGTTGTAGGGTAGTAGTGTACCACTCCTGACAGTAAGCTGTCCCTTGTTGGTTGTAGGGTAGTAGTGTGCCACACCGGGCAGTAAGCTGTCACTTGTTGGTTGTAGGGTAGTAGTGTACCACTCCTGGCAATAAGCTGTCCCTTGTTGGTTGTAGGGTAGTAGTGTACCACTCCTGGCAGTAAGCTGTCCCTTGTTGGTTGTAGGGTAGTAGTGTACCACTCCTTGCAGTAAGCTGTCCCTTGTTGGTTGTAGGGAAGCAGTGTACCACTCTTGAGAGTAAGCTGTCCCTTGTTGGTTGTAGGGTAGTAGTGGACCACTCCTGACAGTAAGCTGACCCTTGTTGGTTGTAGGTTAGTAGTGTACCACTCCTGGCAGTAAGCTGTCCCTTGTTGGTTGTAGGGCTGTAGTGTACCACTCCTGACAGTAAGCTCTCCCTTGTTGGTCGCAGGGTAGATGTTTACCACTCCTGACAGTAAGCTGTCCCATGTTGGTTGTAGGGTAGTAGTGTACCTCTCCTGGCAGTAAGCTGTCCCTTGTTGGTTGTAGGGTAGTAGTGTACCACCCCTGAGAGTAAGCTGTCCCTTGTTGGTTGTAGGGTAGTAGTGTATTACTCCTAGCAGTAAGCTGTCCCTTGTTGGTTGTAGGGTATTAGTGTACCAATACTGGCAGTAAGCAGTCCCTTGTTGGTTGTAGGGTAGTAGTGTACCTCTCCTTGCTGTAAGGTGTCCCTTGTTGGTTGTAGGGTAGTAGTGTACCATTCCTGGCAATAAGCTGTCCCTTGTTGGTTGTAGGGTGGTAGTGTATCACTCCTGGAAGTAAGCTGTCCCTTGTTGGTTGTAGGGTAGTAGTGTACCACTCCTGACAGTAGTCTGTCCCTTGTTGGTCGTAGGGTAGTAGTGTATCTCTCCTGACAGTAAGCTGTCCCTTGTTGGTTGTAGGGTAGTAGTGTACCACTCCTGGCAGTAAGATGTCCCTTGTTGGTTTTAGGGTAGTAGTGTACCACTCCTGACAGTAAGCTGTCCCTTGTTGGTTGTAGGGTAGCAGTGTACCACTCCTGGCAGTAAGCTGTCCCTTGTTGGTTGTAGGGTAGTAGTGTACCACTCCTGGGAGAAAGCTGTGCCTTGTTGGTTGTAGGGTAGGAGTTTACCATTTCGTACAGTAAGTTTTCCCTTGTTGTTTGTAGGGTAGCAGTGTACCACTCTTGACAGTAAGCTGTCTCTTGTTGTAGGATAGTAGTGTACCACTCCTGGCAGTAAGCTGTCCCTTGTTGGTTGTAGTGTAGTAGTGTACCATTCCTGACAGTAAGCTGTCCCTTGTTGGTTGTAGGGTAGGAGTTTACCATTTCGTACAGTAAGTTTTCCCTTGTTGTTTGTAGGGTAGCAGTGTACCACTCTTGACAGTAAGCTGTCTCTTGTTGTAGGGTAGTAGTGTACCACACCTGGGAGAAAGCTGTCCCTTGTTGGTTGTAGGGTAGGCGTTACCATTTCGTACAGTAAGTATTCCCTTGTTGTTTGTAGGGTAGCAGTGTACCACTCTTGACAGTAAGCTGTCTCTTGTTGTAGGGTAGTAGTGTACCACACCTGGGAGAAAGCTGTCCCTTGTTGGTTGTAGGGTAGGAGTTACCATTTCGTACAGTAAGTATTCCCTTGTTGATTGTAGGGTAGCAGTGTACCACTCTTGACAGTAAGCTGTCTCTTGTTGTAGGGTAGTAGTGTACCACTCCTGACAGTAAGCGGTCCCTTGTTGGTTGTAGGCTAGCAGTGTACCACTCCTGACAGTAAGCTGACCCTTGTTGGTTGATGGGTAATAGTGTACCTCTCCTGGCAGTAAGCTGTCCCTTGTTGGTTGTAGGGTAGTAGTGTACCACTCCTGGCACTAAGATGTCCCTTGACGGTTGTAGGGTAGTAGTGTACCTCCCCTGACAGTAAGCTGTCCCTTGTTTGTTGTAGGGTAGTAGTGTAGGCCTACCACTTCTGGCAGTAAGCTGTTCCTTGTTGGTTGTAGGGTAGTGGTGTACCACTCCTGACAGTAAGCTGTCCCTTGTTGGTTGTAGGGTAGTAGTGTGCCACACTTGGAAGTAAGCTGTCACTTGTTGGTTGTAGGGTAGTAGTGTGCCACTCCTGGCAGTAAGCTGTCCCTTGTTGGTTGTAGGGTATTAGTGTACCACTCCTTGCAGTAAGCTGTCCCTTATTGGTTGCAGCGTAGTAGTGTACCACTTCTGGCAATAAGCTGTTCCTTGTTGGTTGTAGGGTAGTAGTGTACCACTACTGGCAGTAAGCTGTCCCTTGTTGGTTGTAGGGTAGTAGTGTACCACTCCTGGCAGTAACCAGTTCCTTGTTGGTTGTAGGGTAGTATTGTACCACTCCTGACAGTAAGCTGTCCCTTGTTTGTTGCAGGGTAGTAGTGTGCCACACTTGGCAGTAAGCTGTCACTTGTTGGTTGTAGGGTAGTAGTGTACCACTCCTGGCAGTAAGCTGTCCCTTGTTGGTTGTAGGGTAGTAGTGTACCACTCCTGGCAATAAGCTGTCCCTTGTTGGTTGTAGGGTAGTAGTGTACCACTCCTGGCAGTAAGCTGTTCCTTGTTGGTTGTATGGTAGTAGTGTGCCACACTTGGCAGTAAGCTGTCACTTGTTGGTTGTAGGGTAGTAGTGTACCACTCCTGGCAGTAAGCTGTCCCTTCTTGGTTGTAGGGTATTAGTGTACCACTCCTGGCAGTAAGCTGTCCCTTATTCGTTGCAGCGTAGTAGTGTACCACTTCTGGCAATAAGCTGTTCCTTGTTGGTTGTGGGGTAGTAGTGTACCACTCCTGGCAGTAAGCTGTACCTTGTTGGTTGTAGGGTAGTAGTGTACCACTCCTGACAGTAAGCTGTCCCTTGTTGGTTGTAGGGTAGTAGTGTGCCACACTGGGCAGTAAGCTGTCACTTGTTTGTTGTAGGGTAGTAGTGTACCACTCCTGGCAATAAGCTGTCCCTTGTTGGTTGTAGGGTAGTAGTGTACCACTCCAGGCAGTAAGCTGTCCCTTGTTGGTTGTAGGGTAGAAGTGTACCACTCCTGACTGTAAGATGTCCCTTGTTGGATGTACGGAAGTAGTGTACCTCTCCTGACACTAAGCCGTCCCTTGTTGGTTGAGGGGTAGTAGTGTACCTCTCCTGACAGTAAGCTTCCCCTTGTTGGTTGTAGGGTAGTAGTGTACCACTCCCGGCAGGAAGCTGTCCCTTGTTGGTTGTAGGGTAGTAGTGTACCACTCCTGACAGTAAGCTGTCCCTTGTTGGTTGTATGGTAGCAGTGTACAACTCCTGACAGTAAGGTGTCCCTGTTGGTTGTAGGGTAGCAGTGTACCCATCCTGGCAATAAGCTGTCCCTTGTTGGTTGTAGGGTAGTAGTGTACCACTCCTGGCAGTAAGCTGTTCCTTGTTGGTTGTAGGGTAGTAGTGTGCCACACTTGGCAGTAAGCTGTCACTTGTTGGTTGTAGGGTAGTAGTGTACCACTCCTGGCAGTAAGCTGTCCCTTGTTGGTTGTAGGGTATTAGTGTACCACTCCTGGCAGTAAGCTGTCCCTTATTCGTTGCAGCGTAGTAGTGTACCTCTTCTGGCAATAAGCTGTTCCTTGTTGGTTGTAGGGTAGTAGTGTACCACTCCTGGCAGTAAGCTGTACCTTGTTGGTTGTAGGGTAGTAGTGTACCACTCCTGACAGTAAGCTGTCCCTTGTTGGTTGTAGGGTAGTAGTGTGCCACTCTGGGCAGTAAGCTGTCACTTGTTGGTTGTAGGGTAGTAGTGTACCACTCCTGGAAATAAGCTGTCCCTTGTTGGTTGTAGGGTAGTAGTGTACCACTCCTGGCAGTAAGCTGCCCCTTGTTGGTTGTAGGGTAGTAGTGTACCACTCCTGACTGTAAGATGTCCCTTGTTGGATGTAGAGAAGTAGTGTACCTCTCCTGACACTAAGCCGTCCCTTGTTGGTTGAGGGGTAGTAGTGTACCACTCCTGACAGTAAGCTTCCCCTTGTTGGTTGTAGGGTAGTAGTGTACCACTCCCAGCAGGAAGCTGTCCCTTGTTGATTGTAGGGTAGTAGTGTACCACTCCTGACAGTAAGCTGTCCCTTGTTGGTTGTAGGGTAGCAGTGTACAACTCCTGACAGTAAGGTGTCCCTGTTGGTTGTAGGGTAGCAGTGTACCACTCCTGGCAATAAGCTGTCCCTTGTTGGTTGTAGGGTAGTAGTGTACCTCTCCTGGCAGTAAGCTGTCACTTGTTGGTTGTAGGGTAGAAGTGTACCATTCCTGCCAGTAAGCTGTCCTTTGTTGGTTGTAGGGTAGTAGTGAACCACTCCCGGCAGTAAGCCTCCCTTGTTGGTTGTAGGGTAGTAGTGTACCACTCCTGACAGTAAGCTGTCCCTTGTTGGTTGTAGGGTAGCAGTGTACTACTCCTGACAGTAATTTTTCCCTTGTTGGTTGTAGGGTAGCAGTGTACCACTCCTGGAAATAAGCTGTCCCTTGTTGGTTGTAGGGTAGTAGTGTACCACTCCCGGCAGGAAACTGTCCCTTGTTGGTTGTAGGGTATTAGTGTACCACTCCTGACAGTAAGCTGTCCATTGTAGATTGTAGGGTAGCAGTGTACCACTCCTGGCAGTAAGCTGTCCCTTGTTGGTTGTAGGGTAGTAGTGTACCACTCCTGGCAGTAAGCTGTCCCTTATTGGTTGTAGGGTAGTAGTGTACCACTCCTGACAGTAAGCTGTCCATTGTTGATTGTAGGGTAGCAGTGTACCACTCCTGGCAGTAAGCTGTCCCTTGTTGGTTGTAGGGTAGTAGTGTACCACTCCCGGCAATAAGCCGTCCCTTGTTGGTTGTAGGGTAGTAGTGTACCTCTCCTGGCAGTAAGCTGTCCCTTGTTGGTTGTAGGGTAGTAGTGTACCACTCCCGGCAGTAAACCGTCCCTTGTTGGTTGAGGGGTATTAGTGTACCACTCCTGACAATAAGCTTCCCCTTGTTGGTTGTAGGGTAGCAGTGTACCACTCCTGGCAGGAAGCTGTCCCTTGTTGGTTGTAGGGTATTAGTGTACCACTCCTGACAATAAGCTGTCCATTGTAGATTGTAGGGTAGCAGTGTACCACTCCTGGCAGTAAGCTGTCCCTTGTTGGTTGTAGGGTAGTAGTGTACCACCCTCGGCAGGAAGCTGTCCCTTGTTGGTTGTAGGGTATTAGTGTACCACTCTTGACAGTAAGCTGTCCATTGTTGATTGTAGGGTAGCAGTGTACCACTCCTGGCAGTAAGCTGTCCCTTGTTGGTTGTAGGGTAGTAGTGTACCACTCCCGGCAATAAGCCGTCCCTTGTTGGTTGTAGGGTAGTAGTGTACCTCTCCTGGCTGTAAGCTGTCCCTTGTTGGTTGTAGGGCAGTAGTGTACCACTCCCGGCAGTAAACCGTCCCTTGTTTGTTGAGGGGTATTAGTGTACCACTCCTGACAATAAGCTTCCCCTTGTTGGTTGTAGGGTAGCAGTGTACCACTCCTGGCAGTAAGATGTCCCTTGTTGGTTGTAAGGTAGTAGTGTACCACTCCCGGCAGGAAGTTACCCTTGTTGGTTGTAGGGTAGAAGTGTACCACTCTTTTCAGTAAGCTGTCCCTTGTTATTTATAGGGTAATAGTGTACCACTCCTGGCAGGATGCTCTCCCTTCTTGGTTGTAGGGTAGTAGTGTACCACTCCTCGCAATAAGCTGTCCCTTGTTGGTTGTAGGGTAGTAGTGTACCACTCCCGGCAGGAAGCTCTCCCTTGTTGGTTGTAGGGTAGTAGTGTACCACTCCTGGCAGTAAGCTGTCCCTTGTAGGTTGTAGGATAGCAGTGTACCACACCAGGCAGGAATCTGTCCTTTGTTGGTTGTAGGGTAGCAGTGTACCACTCCGGACGGTAAGCTGTCCCTTGTTGGTTGTCGGGTAGCAGTGTACCACTTCGGACAGTAAACTGTCCCTTGTTGGTTGTATGGTAGTAGTGTACCACTGCTGGCAGTAAGCTGTCACTTGTTGGTTGTAGGGTAGTAGTGTACCTCTCCTGGCAGTAAGCTGTCCCTTGTTGGTTGTAGGGTAGTAGTGTACAACTCCTGGCAGTATGTTGTCCCTTGTTGGTTGTAGGGTAGCAGTGTACCTCTCCTGGCAGTAAGCTGTCCCTTGTTGGTTGTAGGGTAGTAGTGTACCACTCCTGACAGTAAGCTGTCCCTTGTTGGTTGTAGGGTAGTACTGTACCACTCCTGGCAGTAAGCTGTCCCTTGTTGGCTGTAGGGTATTAGCGCACCTCTCCTGGCAGTAAACTGTCCCTTGTTGGTTGTAGGGTAGTAGTGTAACTCTACTGACAGTAAGCTGTCCTAGGTTGGTTGTAGGGTAGCAGTGCACCACTCCTGACAGTACGCTGTCCCTTGTTGGTTGTAGGGTAGTAGTGTACCACTTCGTACAGTAAGCTGTCCCTTGTTGATTGTAGGGTAGTAGTGTACCACTCCTGGCCTTAAGCTGTCCCTTGTTGGTTGTAGGGTAGTAGTGTACCACTCCGTACAGTGAGCTGTCCCTCTTTGATTGTAGGGTAGCAGTGTACCAATCCTGACAGTAAACTGTCCTTGTTGGTTGTAGGGAAGTAGTGTACCACTCCTGGCAGTAAGCTGTCCCTTGTTGGTTGTAGGGTAGTAGTGTACCACTCCTCGAAGTAAGCTGTCCCTTGATTGTTGTAGGGTAGCAGTCTACCACCCCTGACAGTAAGCTGTCCCTTGTTGGTTGTAGGGTAGTAGTGTACCACCCCTGATGGTAAGCTGTCCCTTGTTGGTTGATGGGTAGCAATGTACCACTCCTGACAGTAAGCTGTCCCTTGTTGGTTGTAGGGTAGTTGTGTACCTCTCCTGGCAGTAAGTTGCCCTTGTTGGTTGTAGGGTAGTAGTGTACCTCTCCTGACAGTAAGCTGTCCCTTGTTGGTTGTAGGGTAGCAGTGTACCTCCCCTGACAGTACGCTGTCCCTTGTTGGTTGTAGGGTAGTAGTTTACCACTCCTGGCAGTAAGCTGTCCCTTGTTGGTTGTAGGGTAATTGTGTACTGCTCCTGGTAGTAAACTGTCCCTTGTTGGTTGTTGGGTAGTAGTTTACCACTCCTTGCACTAAGCGGTCCCTTGCTGGTTGTAGGGTAGTAGTGTACCACTCCTAGCACTAAGCTGTCCCTTGTTGGTTGTAGGGTAGCAGTGTACCACTCCTGGCAGTAAGCTGTCCCTTGTTGGTTGTAGGGTAGTAGTGTACCACTCCTGGGAGAAAGCTGTGCCTTGTTGGTTGTAGGGTAGGAGTTTACCATTTCGTACAGTAAGTTTTCCCTTGTTGTTTGTAGGGTAGCAGTGTACCACTCTTGACAGTAAGCTGTCTCTTGTTGTAGGGTAGTAGTGTACCACTCCTGGCAGTAAGCTGTCCCTTGTTGGTTGTAGTGTAGTAGTGTACCACTCCTCGCAGTAAGCTGTCCCTTTTTGGTTGTAGGGTAGCAGTGTACCATTCCTGACAGTAAGCTGTCCCTTGTTGGTTGTAGGGTAGGAGTTTACCATTTCGTACAGTAAGTTTTCCCTTGTTGTTTGTAGGGTAGCAGTATACCACTCTTGACAGTAAGCTGTCTCGTCTTGTAGGGTAGTAGTGTACCACTCCTGGGAGAAAGCTGTCCCTTGTTGGTTGTAGGGTAGGTGTTTACCATTTCGTACAGTAAGTTTTCCCTTGTTGTTTGTAGGGTAGCAGTGTACCACTCTTGACAGTAAGCTGTCTCTTGTTGTAGGGTAGTAGTGTACCACTCCTGACAGTAAGCGTTCCCTTGTTGGTTGTAGGGTAGCAGTGTACCACTTCTGACAGTAAGCTGACCCTTGTTGGTTGATGGGTAATAGTGTACCTCTCCTGGCAGTAAGCTGCCCCTTGTTTGTTGTAGGTTAGTAGTGCACCACTCCTGGCACTAAGCTGTCCCTTGACGGTTGTAGGGTAGTAGTGTACCTCCCCTGACAGTAAGCTGTCCCTTGTTGGTTGTAGGGTAGTAGTGTACCACTCCTGGCAGTAAGCTGTTCCTTGTTGGTTGTAGGGTAGTGGTGTACCACTCCTGACAGTAAGCTGTCCCTTGTTGGTTGTAGGGTAGTAGTGTGCCACACTTGGAAGTAAGCTGTCACTTGTTGGTTGTAGGGTAGTAGTGTACCACTCCTGGCAGTAAGCTGTCCCTTGTTGGTTGTAGGGTATTAGTGTACCACTACTTGCAGTAAGCTGTCCCTTATTGGTTGCAGCGTAGTAGTGTACCACTTCTGGCAATAAGCTGTTCCTTGTTGGTTGTAGGGTAGTAGTGTACCACTACTGGCAGTAAGCTGTCCCTTGTTGGTTGTAGGGTAGTAGTGTACCACTCCTGGCAGTAAGCAGTTCCTTGTTGGTTGTAGGGTAGTAGTGTACCACTCCTGAAAGTAAGCTGTCCCTTGTTTGTTGTAGGGTAGTAGTGTGCCACACTTGGCAGTAAGCTGTCACTTGTTGGTTGTAGGGTAGTAGTGTACCACTCCTGGCAGTAAGCTGTCCCTTGTTGGTTGTAGGGTTGTAGTGTACCACTCCTGGCAATAAGCTGTCCCTTGTTGGTTGTAGGGTAGTAGTGTACCACTCCTGGCAGTAAGCTGTTCCTTGTTGGTTGTAGGGTAGTAGTGTGCCACACTTGGCAGTAAGCTGTCACTTGTTGGTTGTAGGGTAGTAGTGTACCACTCCTGGCAGTAACCTGTCCCTTGTTGGTTGTAGGGTATTGGTGTACCACTCCTGGCAGTAAGCTGTCCCTTATTCGTTGCAGCGTAGTAGTGTACCACTTCTGGCAATAAGCTGTTCCTTGTTGGTTGTAGGGTAGTAGTGTACCACTCCTGGCAGTAAGCTGTACCTTGTTGGTTGTAGGGTAGTAGTGTACCACTCCTGACAGTAAGCTGTCCCTTGTTGGTTGTAGGGTAGTAGTGTGCCACACTGGGCAGTAAGCTGTCACTTGTTTGTTGTAGGGTAGTAGTGTACCACTCCTGGCAATAAGCTGTCCCTTGTTGGTTGTAGGGTAGTAGTGTACCACTCCAGGCAGTAAGCTGTCCCTTGTTGGTTGTAGGGTAGAAGTGTACCACTCCTGACTGTAAGATGTCCCTTGTTGGATGTACGGAAGTAGTGTACCTCTCCTGACACTAAGCCGTCCCTTGTTGGTTGAGGGGTAGTAGTGTACCTCTCCTGACAGTAAGCTTCCCCTTGTTGGTTGTAGGGTAGTAGTGTACCACTCCCGGCAGGAAGCTGTCCCTTGTTGGTTGTAGGGTAGTAGTGTACCACTCCTGACAGTAAGCTGTCCCTTGTTGGTTGTATGGTAGCAGTGTACAACTCCTGACAGTAAGGTGTCCCTGTTGGTTGTAGGGTAGCAGTGTACCCATCCTGGCAATAAGCTGTCCCTTGTTGGTTGTAGGGTAGTAGTGTACCACTCCTGGCAGTAAGCTGTTCCTTGTTGGTTGTAGGGTAGTAGTGTGCCACACTTGGCAGTAAGCTGTCACTTGTTGGTTGTAGGGTAGTAGTGTACCACTCCTGGCAGTAAGCTGTCCCTTGTTGGTTGTAGGGTATTAGTGTACCACTCCTGGCAGTAAGCTGTCCCTTATTCGTTGCAGCGTAGTAGTGTACCTCTTCTGGCAATAAGCTGTTCCTTGTTGGTTGTAGGGTAGTAGTGTACCACTCCTGGCAGTAAGCTGTACCTTGTTGGTTGTAGGGTAGTAGTGTACCACTCCTGACAGTAAGCTGTCCCTTGTTGGTTGTAGGGTAGTAGTGTGCCACTCTGGGCAGTAAGCTGTCACTTGTTGGTTGTAGGGTAGTAGTGTACCACTCCTGGAAATAAGCTGTCCCTTGTTGGTTGTAGGGTAGTAGTGTACCACTCCTGGCAGTAAGCTGCCCCTTGTTGGTTGTAGGGTAGTAGTGTACCACTCCTGACTGTAAGATGTCCCTTGTTGGATGTAGAGAAGTAGTGTACCTCTCCTGACACTAAGCCGTCCCTTGTTGGTTGAGGGGTAGTAGTGTACCACTCCTGACAGTAAGCTTCCCCTTGTTGGTTGTAGGGTAGTAGTGTACCACTCCCAGCAGGAAGCTGTCCCTTGTTGATTGTAGGGTAGTAGTGTACCACTCCTGACAGTAAGCTGTCCCTTGTTGGTTGTAGGGTAGCAGTGTACAACTCCTGACAGTAAGGTGTCCCTGTTGGTTGTAGGGTAGCAGTGTACCACTCCTGGCAATAAGCTGTCCCTTGTTGGTTGTAGGGTAGTAGTGTACCTCTCCTGGCAGTAAGCTGTCACTTGTTGGTTGTAGGGTAGAAGTGTACCATTCCTGCCAGTAAGCTGTCCTTTGTTGGTTGTAGGGTAGTAGTGAACCACTCCCGGCAGTAAGCCTCCCTTGTTGGTTGTAGGGTAGTAGTGTACCACTCCTGACAGTAAGCTGTCCCTTGTTGGTTGTAGGGTAGCAGTGTACTACTCCTGACAGTAATTTTTCCCTTGTTGGTTGTAGGGTAGCAGTGTACCACTCCTGGAAATAAGCTGTCCCTTGTTGGTTGTAGGGTAGTAGTGTACCACTCCCGGCAGGAAACTGTCCCTTGTTGGTTGTAGGGTATTAGTGTACCACTCCTGACAGTAAGCTGTCCATTGTAGATTGTAGGGTAGCAGTGTACCACTCCTGGCAGTAAGCTGTCCCTTGTTGGTTGTAGGGTAGTAGTGTACCACTCCTGGCAGTAAGCTGTCCCTTATTGGTTGTAGGGTAGTAGTGTACCACTCCTGACAGTAAGCTGTCCATTGTTGATTGTAGGGTAGCAGTGTACCACTCCTGGCAGTAAGCTGTCCCTTGTTGGTTGTAGGGTAGTAGTGTACCACTCCCGGCAATAAGCCGTCCCTTGTTGGTTGTAGGGTAGTAGTGTACCTCTCCTGGCAGTAAGCTGTCCCTTGTTGGTTGTAGGGTAGTAGTGTACCACTCCCGGCAGTAAACCGTCCCTTGTTGGTTGAGGGGTATTAGTGTACCACTCCTGACAATAAGCTTCCCCTTGTTGGTTGTAGGGTAGCAGTGTACCACTCCTGGCAGGAAGCTGTCCCTTGTTGGTTGTAGGGTATTAGTGTACCACTCCTGACAATAAGCTGTCCATTGTAGATTGTAGGGTAGCAGTGTACCACTCCTGGCAGTAAGCTGTCCCTTGTTGGTTGTAGGGTAGTAGTGTACCACCCTCGGCAGGAAGCTGTCCCTTGTTGGTTGTAGGGTATTAGTGTACCACTCCTGACAGTAAGCTGTCCATTGTTGATTGTAGGGTAGCAGTGTACCACTCCTGGCAGTAAGCTGTCCCTTGTTGGTTGTAGGGTAGTAGTGTACCACTCCCGGCAATAAGCCGTCCCTTGTTGGTTGTAGGGTAGTAGTGTACCTCTCCTGGCTGTAAGCTGTCCCTTGTTGGTTGTAGGGCAGTAGTGTACCACTCCCGGCAGTAAACCGTCCCTTGTTTGTTGAGGGGTATTAGTGTACCACTCCTGACAATAAGCTTCCCCTTGTTGGTTGTAGGGTAGCAGTGTACCACTCCTGGCAGTAAGATGTCCCTTGTTGGTTGTAAGGTAGTAGTGTACCACTCCCGGCAGGAAGTTACCCTTGTTGGTTGTAGGGTAGAAGTGTACCACTCTTTTCAGTAAGCTGTCCCTTGTTATTTATAGGGTAATAGTGTACCACTCCTGGCAGGATGCTCTCCCTTCTTGGTTGTAGGGTAGTAGTGTACCACTCCTCGCAATAAGCTGTCCCTTGTTGGTTGTAGGGTAGTAGTGTACCACTCCCGGCAGGAAGCTCTCCCTTGTTGGTTGTAGGGTAGTAGTGTACCACTCCTGGCAGTAAGCTGTCCCTTGTAGGTTGTAGGATAGCAGTGTACCACACCAGGCAGGAATCTGTCCTTTGTTGGTTGTAGGGTAGCAGTGTACCACTCCGGACGGTAAGCTGTCCCTTGTTGGTTGTCGGGTAGCAGTGTACCACTTCGGACAGTAAACTGTCCCTTGTTGGTTGTATGGTAGTAGTGTACCACTGCTGGCAGTAAGCTGTCACTTGTTGGTTGTAGGGTAGTAGTGTACCTCTCC
Source organism: Meconema thalassinum (assembly GCA_946902985.2). NCBI lineage: Eukaryota > Metazoa > Arthropoda > Insecta > Orthoptera > Tettigoniidae > Meconema > Meconema thalassinum. The sequence goes on from OX336389.2 coordinate 417,902,868, forward strand.
TGGCAGTAAGCTGTCCCTTGTTGGTTGTAGGGTAGTAGTGTACAACTCCTGGCAGTATGTTGTCCCTTGTTGGTTGTAGGGTAGCAGTGTACCTCTCCTGGCAGTAAGCTGTCCCTTGTTGGTTGTAGGGTAGTAGTGTACCACTCCTGACAGTAAGCTGTCCCTTGTTGGTTGTAGGGTAGTACTGTACCACTCCTGGCAGTAAGCTGTCCCTTGTTGGCTGTAGGGTATTAGCGCACCTCTCCTGGCAGTAAACTGTCCCTTGTTGGTTGTAGGGTAGTAGTGTAACTCTACTGACAGTAAGCTGTCCTAGGTTGGTTGTAGGGTAGCAGTGCACCACTCCTGACAGTACGCTGTCCCTTGTTGGTTGTAGGGTAGTAGTGTACCACTTCGTACAGTAAGCTGTCCCTTGTTGATTGTAGGGTAGTAGTGTACCACTCCTGGCCTTAAGCTGTCCCTTGTTGGTTGTAGGGTAGTAGTGTACCACTCCGTACAGTGAGCTGTCCCTCTTTGATTGTAGGGTAGCAGTGTACCAATCCTGACAGTAAACTGTCCTTGTTGGTTGTAGGGAAGTAGTGTACCACTCCTGGCAGTAAGCTGTCCCTTGTTGGTTGTAGGGTAGTAGTGTACCACTCCTCGAAGTAAGCTGTCCCTTGATTGTTGTAGGGTAGCAGTCTACCACCCCTGACAGTAAGCTGTCCCTTGTTGGTTGTAGGGTAGTAGTGTACCACCCCTGATGGTAAGCTGTCCCTTGTTGGTTGATGGGTAGCAATGTACCACTCCTGACAGTAAGCTGTCCCTTGTTGGTTGTAGGGTAGTTGTGTACCTCTCCTGGCAGTAAGTTGCCCTTGTTGGTTGTAGGGTAGTAGTGTACCTCTCCTGACAGTAAGCTGTCCCTTGTTGGTTGTAGGGTAGCAGTGTACCTCCCCTGACAGTACGCTGTCCCTTGTTGGTTGTAGGGTAGTAGTTTACCACTCCTGGCAGTAAGCTGTCCCTTGTTGGTTGTAGGGTAATTGTGTACTGCTCCTGGTAGTAAACTGTCCCTTGTTGGTTGTTGGGTAGTAGTTTACCACTCCTTGCACTAAGCGGTCCCTTGCTGGTTGTAGGGTAGTAGTGTACCACTCCTAGCACTAAGCTGTCCCTTGTTGGTTGTAGGGTAGCAGTGTACCACTCCTGGCAGTAAGCTGTCCCTTGTTGGTTGTAGGGTAGTAGTGTACCACTCCTGGGAGAAAGCTGTGCCTTGTTGGTTGTAGGGTAGGAGTTTACCATTTCGTACAGTAAGTTTTCCCTTGTTGTTTGTAGGGTAGCAGTGTACCACTCTTGACAGTAAGCTGTCTCTTGTTGTAGGGTAGTAGTGTACCACTCCTGGCAGTAAGCTGTCCCTTGTTGGTTGTAGTGTAGTAGTGTACCACTCCTCGCAGTAAGCTGTCCCTTTTTGGTTGTAGGGTAGCAGTGTACCATTCCTGACAGTAAGCTGTCCCTTGTTGGTTGTAGGGTAGGAGTTTACCATTTCGTACAGTAAGTTTTCCCTTGTTGTTTGTAGGGTAGCAGTATACCACTCTTGACAGTAAGCTGTCTCGTCTTGTAGGGTAGTAGTGTACCACTCCTGGGAGAAAGCTGTCCCTTGTTGGTTGTAGGGTAGGTGTTTACCATTTCGTACAGTAAGTTTTCCCTTGTTGTTTGTAGGGTAGCAGTGTACCACTCTTGACAGTAAGCTGTCTCTTGTTGTAGGGTAGTAGTGTACCACTCCTGACAGTAAGCGTTCCCTTGTTGGTTGTAGGGTAGCAGTGTACCACTTCTGACAGTAAGCTGACCCTTGTTGGTTGATGGGTAATAGTGTACCTCTCCTGGCAGTAAGCTGCCCCTTGTTTGTTGTAGGTTAGTAGTGCACCACTCCTGGCACTAAGCTGTCCCTTGACGGTTGTAGGGTAGTAGTGTACCTCCCCTGACAGTAAGCTGTCCCTTGTTGGTTGTAGGGTAGTAGTGTACCACTCCTGGCAGTAAGCTGTTCCTTGTTGGTTGTAGGGTAGTGGTGTACCACTCCTGACAGTAAGCTGTCCCTTGTTGGTTGTAGGGTAGTAGTGTGCCACACTTGGAAGTAAGCTGTCACTTGTTGGTTGTAGGGTAGTAGTGTACCACTCCTGGCAGTAAGCTGTCCCTTGTTGGTTGTAGGGTATTAGTGTACCACTACTTGCAGTAAGCTGTCCCTTATTGGTTGCAGCGTAGTAGTGTACCACTTCTGGCAATAAGCTGTTCCTTGTTGGTTGTAGGGTAGTAGTGTACCACTACTGGCAGTAAGCTGTCCCTTGTTGGTTGTAGGGTAGTAGTGTACCACTCCTGGCAGTAAGCAGTTCCTTGTTGGTTGTAGGGTAGTAGTGTACCACTCCTGAAAGTAAGCTGTCCCTTGTTTGTTGTAGGGTAGTAGTGTGCCACACTTGGCAGTAAGCTGTCACTTGTTGGTTGTAGGGTAGTAGTGTACCACTCCTGGCAGTAAGCTGTCCCTTGTTGGTTGTAGGGTTGTAGTGTACCACTCCTGGCAATAAGCTGTCCCTTGTTGGTTGTAGGGTAGTAGTGTACCACTCCTGGCAGTAAGCTGTTCCTTGTTGGTTGTAGGGTAGTAGTGTGCCACACTTGGCAGTAAGCTGTCACTTGTTGGTTGTAGGGTAGTAGTGTACCACTCCTGGCAGTAACCTGTCCCTTGTTGGTTGTAGGGTATTGGTGTACCACTCCTGGCAGTAAGCTGTCCCTTATTCGTTGCAGCGTAGTAGTGTACCACTTCTGGCAATAAGCTGTTCCTTGTTGGTTGTAGGGTAGTAGTGTACCACTCCTGGCAGTAAGCTGTACCTTGTTGGTTGTAGGGTAGTAGTGTACCACTCCTGACAGTAAGCTGTCCCTTGTTGGTTGTAGGGTAGTAGTGTGCCACACTGGGCAGTAAGCTGTCACTTGTTGGTTGTAGGGTAGTAGTGTACCACTCCTGGCAATAAGCTGCCCCTTGTTGGTTGTAGGGTAGTAGTGTACCACTCCAGGCAGTAAGCTGTCCCTTGTTGGTTGTAGGGTAGAAGTGTACCACTCCTGACTGTAAGATGTCCCTTGTTGGATGTACGGAAGTAGTGTACCTCTCCTGACACTAAGCCGTCCCTTGTTGGTTGAGGGGTAGTAGTGTACCACTCCTGACAGTAAGCTTCCCCTTTTTGGTTGTAGGGTAGTAGTGTACCACTCCCGGCAGGAAGCTGTCCCTTGTTGGTTGTAGGGTAGTAGTGTACCACTCCTGACAGTAAGCTGTCCCTTGTTGGTTGTATGGTAGCAGTGTACAACTCCTGACAGTAAGGTGTCCCTGTTGGTTGTAGGGTAGCAGTGTACCACTCCTGGCAATAAGCTGTCCCTTGTTGGTTGTAGGGTAGTAGTGTACCTCTCCTGGCAGTAAGCTGTCACTTGTTGGTTGCAGGGTAGAAGTGTACCATTCCTGCCAGTAAGCTGTCCCTTGTTGGTTGTAGGGTAGTAGTGTACCTCTCCCGGCAGTAAGCCTCCTTTGTTGGCTGTAGGGTAGTAGTGTACCACTCCTGACAGTAAGCTGTCCCTTGTTGGTTGTAGGGTATTAGTGTGCCACACTTGGCAGTAAGCTGTCACTTGTCGGTTGTAGGGTAGTAGTGTACCACTCCTGGCAGTAAGCTGTCCCTTGTTGGTTGTAGGGTATTAGTGTACCACTCCTGGCAGTAAGCTGTCCCTTATTGGTTGGAGCGTAGTAGTGTACCACTTCTGGCAATAAGCTGTTCCTTGTTGGTTGTAGGGTTGTAGTGTACCACTCCTGGCAGTAAGCTGTCCCTTGTTTGTTGTAGGGTAGTAGTGTGCCTCACTTGGCAGTAAGCTGTCACTTGTTGGATGTAGGGTAGTAGTGTACCACTCCTGGCAGTAAGCTGTCCCTTGTTGGTTGTAGGTTAGTAGTGTACCACTCCTGGCAATAAGCTGTCCCTTGTTGGTTGTAGGGTAGTAGTGTACCACTCCTGGCAGTAAGCTGTTCCTTGTTGGTTGTAGGGTAGTAGTGTGCCACACTTGGCAGTAAGCTGTCACTTGTTGGTTGTAGGATAGTAGTGTACCACTCCTGGCAGTAAGCTGTCCCTTGTTGGTTGTAGGGTATTAGTGTACCACTCCTGGCAGTAAGCTGTCCCTTATTCGTTGCAGCGTATTAGTGTACCTCTTCTGGCAATAAGCTGTTCCTTGTTGGTTGTAGGGTAGTAGTGTACCACTCCTGGCAGTAAGCTGTACCTTGTTGGTTGTAGGGTAGTAGTGTACCACTCCTGACAGTAAGCTGTCCCTTGTTGGTTGTAGGGTAGTAGTGTGCCACACTGGGCAGTAAGCTGTCCCTTGTTGGTTGTAGGGTAGTAGTGTACCACTCCTGGAAATAAGCTGTCTCTTGTTGGTTGTAGGGTAGTAGTGTACCACTCCTGGCAGTAAGCTGTCCCTTGTTGGTTGTAGGGTAGTAGTGTACCACTCCTGACTGTAAGATGTCCCTTGTTGGATGTAGAGAAGTAGTGTACCTCTCCTGACACTAAGCCGTCCCTTGTTGGTTGAGGGGTAGTAGTGTACCACTCCTAACAGTAAGCTTCCCCTTGTTGGTTGTAGGGTAGTAGTGTACCACTTCCAGCAGGAAGCTGTCCCTTGTTGGTTGTAGGGTAGTAGTGTACCACTCCTGACAGTAAGCTGTCCCTTGTTGATTGTAGGGTAGCAGTGTACAACTCCTGACAGTAAGGTGTCCCTGTTGGTTGTAGGGTAGCAGTGTACCACTCCTGGCAATAAGCTGTCCCTTGTTGGTTGTAGGGTAGTAGTGTACCTCTCCTGGCAGTAAGCTGTCACTTGTTGGTTGTAGGGTAGAAGTGTACCATTCCTGCCAGTAAGCTGTCCCTTGTTGGTTGTAGGGTAGTAGTGAACCACTCCCGGCAGTGAGTCTCCCTTGTTGGTTGTAGGGTAGTAGTGTACCACTCCTGTAAGCTGTCCCTTGTTGGTTGTAGTGTAGTAGTGTACCATTCCTGACAGTAAGCTGTCCCTTGTTGGTTGTAGGGTAGCAGTGTACTACTCCTGACAGTAATTTGTCCCTTGTTGGTTGTAGGGTAGCAGTGTACCACTTCTGGAAATAAGCTGTCCCTTGTTGGTTGTAGTGTAGTAGTGTACCACTCCCGGCAGGAAGCTGTCCCTTGTTGGTTGTAGGGTATTAGTGTACCACTCCTGACAGTAAGCTGTCCATTGTAGATTGTAGGTTAGCAGTGTTCCACTCCTGGCAGTAAGCTGTCCCTTGTTGGTTGTAGGGTAGTAGTGTACCACTCGTGGCAGTAAGCTGTCCCTTGTTGGTTGTAGGGTAGTAGTGTACCACTCCCGGCAGGAAGCTGTCCCTTGTTGGTTGTAGGGTAGTAGTGTACCACTCCTGACAGTAAGCTGTCCCTTGTTGGTTGTAGGGTAGCAGTGTACCAATCCTGACAGTAATTTGTCCCTTGTTGGTTGTAGGGTAGCAGTGTACCACTCCTGGCAATAAGCTGTCCCTTGTTGGTTGTAGGGTAGTAGTGTACCACTCCTGGCAATAAGCTGTCCCTTGTTGGTTGTAGGGTAGTAGTGTACCACTCCTGGCAGTAAGCTGTTCCTTGTTGGTTGTAGGGTAGTAGTGTGCCACACTTGGCAGTAAGCTGTCACTTGTTGGTTGTAGGGTAGTAGTGTACCACTCCTGGCAGTAAGCTGTCCCTTGTTGGTTGTAGGGTATTAGTGTACCACTCCTGGCAGTAAGCTGTCCCTTATTCGTTGCAGCGTAGTAGTGTACCTCTTCTGGCAATAAGCTGTTCTTTGTTGGTTGTAGGGTAGTAGAGTACCACACCTGGCAGTAAGCTGTACCTTGTTGGTTGTAGGGTAGTAGTGTACCACTCCTGACAGTAAGCTGTCCCTTGTTGGTTGTAGGGTAGTAGTGTGCCACACGGGGCAGTAAGCTGTCACTTGTTGGTTGTAGGGTAGTAGTGTACCACTCCTGGCAATAAGCTGTCCCTTGTTGGTTGTAGGGTAGTAGTGTACCACTCCTGGCAGTAAGCTGTCCCTTGTTGGTTGTAGGGTAGTAGTGTACCACTACTTGCAGTAAGCTGTCCCTTGTTGGTTGTAGGGAAGCAGTGTACCACTCTTGAGAGTAAGCTGTCCCTTGTTGGTTGTAGGGTAGTAGTGGACCACTCCTGACAGTAAGCTGACCCTTGTTGGTTGTAGGTTAGTAGTGTACCACTCCTGGCAGTAAGCTGTCCCTTGTTGGTTGTAGGGCTGTAGTGTACCACTGCTGACAGTAAGCTCTCCCTTGTTGGTTGCAGGGTAGATGTTTACCACTCCTGACAGTAAGCTGTCCCTTGTTGGTTGTAGGGTAGTAGTGTACCTCTCCTGGCAGTAAGCTGTCCCTTGTTGGTTGTAGGGTAGTAGTGTACCACCCCTGAGAGTAAGCTGTCCCTTGTTGGTTGTAGGGTAGTAGTGTATTACTCCTAGCAGTAAGCTGTCCCTTGTTGGTTGTAGGGTATTAGTGTACCAATACTGACAGTAAGCAGTCCCTTGTTGGTTGTAGGGTAGTAGTGTACCTCTCCTTGCTGTAAGCTGTCCCTTGTTGGTTGTAGGGTAGTAGTGTACCACTCCTGGCAATAAGCTGTCCCTTGTTGGTTGTAGGGTGGTAGTGTATCACTCCTGGAAGTAAGCTGTCCCTTGTTGGTTGTAGGGTAGTAGTGTACCACTCCTGACAGTAATCTGTCCCTTGTTGGTCGTAGAGTAGTAGTGTATCTCTCCTGACAGTAAGCTGTCCCTTGTTGGTAGTAGGGTAGTAGTGTACCACTCCTGGCAGTAAGATGTCCCTTGTTGGTTTTAGGGTAGTAGTGTACCACTCCTGACAGTAAGCTGTCCCTTGTTGGTTGTAGGGTAGCAGTGTACCACTCCTGGCAGTAAGCTGTCCCTTGTTGGTTGTAGGGTAGTAGTGTACCACTCCTGGGAGAAAGCTGTGCCTTGTTGGTTGTAGGGTAGGAGTTTACCATTTCGTACAGTAAGTTTTCCCTTGTTGTTTGTAGGGTAGCAGTGTACCACTCTTGACAGTAAGCTGTCTCTTGTTGTAGGGTAGTAGTGTACCACTCCTGGCAGTAAGCTGTCCCTTGTTGGTTGTAGTGTAGTAGTGTACCATTCCTGACAGTAAGCTGTCCCTTGTTGGTTGTAGGGTAGGAGTTTACCATTTCGTACAGTAAGTTTTCCCTTGTTGTTTGTAGGGTAGCAGTGTACCACTCCTGACAGTAAGCTGTCCCTTGTTGGTTGTAGGGTAGCAGTGTACCACTCCTGGCAGTAAGCTGTCCCTTGTTGGTTGTAGGGTAGTAGTGTACCACACCTGGGAGAAAGCTGTCCCTTGTTGGTTGTAGGGTAGGAGTTTACCATTTCGTACAGTAAGTATTCCCTTGTTGTTTGTAGGGTAGCAGTGTACCACTCCTGACAGTAAGCTGACCCTTGTTGTTTGATGGGTAATAGTGTACCTCTCCTGGCAGTAAGCTGTCCCTTGTTGGTTGTAGGTTAGTAGTTTACCACTCCTGGCACTAAGCTGTCCCTTGACGGTTGTAGGGTAGTAGTGTACCTCCCCTGACAGTAAGCTGTCCCTTGTTGATGTAGGGTAGTAGTGTAGGCCTACCACTCCTGGCAGTAAGCTGTTCCTTGTTGGTTGTAGGGTAGTGGTGTACCACTCCTGACAGTAAGCTGTCCCTTGTTGGTTGTAGGGTAGTAGTGTGCCACACTTGGAAGTAAGCTGTCACTTGTTGGTTGTAGGGTAGTAGTGTACCACTCCTGGCAGTAAGCTGTCCCTTGTTGGTTGTAGGGTATTAGTGTACCACTCCTTGCAGTAAGCTGTCCCTTATTGGTTGCAGCGTAGTAGTGTACCACTTCTGGCAAAAAGCTGTTCCTTGTTGGTTGTAGGGTAGTAGTGTACCACTACTGGCAGTAAGCTGTCCCTTGTTGGTTGTAGGGTAGTAGTGTACCACTCCTGGCAGTAAGCAGTTCCTTGTTGGTTGTAGGGTAGTATTGTACCACTCCTGACAGTAAGCTGTCCCTTGTTTGTTGCAGGGTAGTAGTGTGCCACACTTGGCAGTAAGCTGTCACTTGTTGGTTGTAGGGTAGTAGTGTACCACTCCTGGCAGTAAGCTGTCCCTTGTTGGTTGTAGGGTAGTAGTGTACCACTCCTGGCAATAAGCTGTCCCTTGTTGGTTGTAGGGTAGTAGTGTACCACTCCTGGCAGTAAGCTGTTCCTTGTTGGTTGTAGGGTAGTAGTGTGCCACACTTGGCAGTAAGCTGTCACTTGTTGGTTGTAGGGTAGTAGTGTACCACTCCTGGCAGTAAGCTGTCCCTTCTTGGTTGTAGGGTATTAGTGTACCACTCCTGGCAGTAAGCTGTCCCTTATTCGTTGCAGCGTAGTAGTGTACCACTTCTGGCAATAAGCTGTTCCTTGTTGGTTGTGGGGTAGTAGTGTACCACTCCTGGCAGTAAGCTGTACCTTGTTGGTTGTAGGGTAGTAGTGTACCACTCCTGACAGTAAGCTGTCCCTTGTTGGTTGTAGGGTAGTAGTGTGCCACACTGGGCAGTAAGCTGTCACTTGTTGGTTGTAGGGTAGTAGTGTACCACTCCTGGCAATAAGCTGTCCCTTGTTGGTTGTATGGTAGTAGTGTACCACTCCAGGCAGTAAGCTGTCCCTTGTTGGTTGTAGGGTAGAAGTGTACCACTCCTGACTGTAAGATGTCCCTTGTTGGATGTACGGAAGTAGTGTACCTCTCCTGACACTAAGCCGTCCCTTGTTGGTTGAGGGGTAGTAGTGTACCACTCCTGACAGTAAGCTTCCCCTTGTTGGTTGTAGGGTAGTAGTGTACCACTCCCGGCAGGAAGCTGTCCCTTGTTGGTTGTAGGGTAGTAGTGTACCACACCTGACAGTAAGCTGTCCCTTGTTGGTTGTAGGGTAGCAGTGTACAACTCCTGACAGTAAGGTGTCCCTGTTGGTTGTAGGGTAGCAGTGTACCCATCCTGGTAATAAGCTGTCCCTTGTTGGTTGTAGGGTAGTAGTGTACCACTCCTGGCAGTAAGCTGTTCCTTGTTGGTTGTAGGGTAGTAGTGTGCCACACTTGGCAGTAAGCTGTCACTTGTTGGTTGTAGGGTAGTAGTGTACCACTCCTGGCAGTAAGCTGTCCCTTGTTGGTTGTAGGGTATTAGTGTACCACTCCTGGCAGTAAGCTGTCCCTTATTCGTTGCAGCGTTGTAGTGTACCTCTTCTGGCAATAAGCTGTTCCTTGTTGGTTGTAGGGTAGTAGTGTACCACTCCTGGCAGTAAGCTGTACCTTGTTGGTTGTAGGGTAGTAGTGTACCACTCCTGACAGTAAGCTGTCCTTTGTTGGTTGTAGGGAAGTAGTGTGCCACACTGGGCAGTAAGCTGTCACTTGTTGGTTGTAGGGTAGTAGTGTACCACTCCTGGAAATAAGCTGTCCCTTGTTGGTTGTAGGGTAGTAGTGTACCACTCCTGGCAGTAAGCTGTCCCTTGTTGGTTGTAGGGTAGTAGTGTACCACTCCTGACTGTAAGATGTCCCTTGTTGGATGTAGAGAAGTAGTGTACCTCTCCTGACACTAAGCCGTCCCTTGTTGGTTGAGGGGTAGTAGTGTACCACTCCTGACAGTAAGCTTCCCCTTGTTGGTTGTAGGGTAGAAGTGTACCACTCCCAGCAGGAAGCTGTCCCTTGTTGGTTGTAGGGTAGTAGTGTACCACTCCTGACAGTAAGCTGTCCCTTGTTGGTTGTAGGGTAGCAGTGTACAACTCCTGACAGTAAGGTGTCCCTGTTGGTTGTAGGGTAGCAGTGTACCACTCCTGGCAATAAGCTGTCGCTTGTTGGTTGTAGGGTAGTAGTGTACCTCTCCTGGCAGTAAGCTGTCACTTGTTGGTTGTAGGGTAGAAGTGTACCATTCCTGCCAGTAAGCTGTCACTTGTTGGTTGTAGGGTTGTAGTGAACCACTCCCGGCAGTAAGCCTCCCTTGTTGGTTGTAGGGTAGTAGTGTACCACTCCTGACAGTAAGCTGTCCCTTGTTGGTTGTAGGGTAGCAGTGTACCACTCCTGACAGTAATTTGTCCCTTGTTGGTTGTAGGGTAGCAGTGTACCACTCCTGGAAATAAGCTGTCCCTTGTTGGTTGTAGGGTAGTAGTGTACCACTCCCGGCAGGAAACTGTCCCTTGTTGGTTGTAGGGTATTAGTGTACCACTCCTGACAGTAAGCTGTCCATTGTAGATTGTAGGGTAGCAGTGTACCACTCCTGGCAGTAAGCTGTCCCTTGTTGGTTGTAGGGTAGTAGTGTACCACTCCTGGCAGTAAGCTGTCCCTTATTGGTTGTAGGGTAGTAGTGTACCACTCCCGGCAGGAAGCTGTCCCTTGTTGGTTGTAGGGTAGTAGTGTACCACTCCTGACAGTAAGCTGTCCCTTGTTGGTTGTAGGGGAGCAGTGTACCAATCCTGACAGTAATTTGTCCCTTGTTGGTTGTAGGGTAGCAGTGTACCACTCCTGGCAATAAGCTGTCCCTTGTTGGTTGTAGGGTAGTAGTGTACCACCCTCGGCAGGAAACTGTCCCTTGTTGGTTGTAGGGTATTAGTGTACCACTCCTGACAGTAAGCTGTCCATTGTTGATTGTAGGGTAGCAGTGTACCACTCCTGGCAGTAAGCTGTCCCTTGTTGGTTGTAGGGTAGTAGTGTACCACTCCCGGCAATAAGCCGTCCCTTGTTGGTTGTAGGGTAGTAGTGTACCTCTCCTGGCAGTAAGCTGTCCCTTGTTGGTTGTAGGGTAGTAGTGTACCACTCCCGGCAGTAAACCGTCCCTTGTTGGTTGAGGGGTATTAGTGTACCACTCCTGACAATAAGCTTCCCCTTGTTGGTTGTAGGGTAGCAGTGTACCACTCCTGGCAGTAAGATGTCCCTTGTTGGTTGTAAGGTAGTAGTGTACCACTCCCGGCAGGAAGTTACCCTTGTTGGTTGTAGGGTAGAAGTGTACCACTCTTTTCAGTAAGCTGTCCCTTGTTATTTATAGGGTAATAGTGTAACACTCCTGGCAGGATGCTCTCCCTTGTTGGTTGTAGGGTAGTAGTGTACCACTCCTCGCAATAAGCTGTCCCTTGTTGGTTGTAGGGTAGTAGTGTACCACTCCCGGCAGGAAGCTCTCCCTTGTTGGTTGTAGGGTAGTAGTGTACCACTCCTGGCAGTAAGCTGTCCCTTGTAGGTTGTAGGATAGCAGTGTACCACACCAGGCAGGAATCTGTCCTTTGTTGGTTGTAGGGTAGCAGTGTACCACTCCGGACGGTAAGCTGTCCCTTGTTGGTTGTCGGGTAGCAGTGTACCACTTCGGACAGTAAACTGTCCCTTGTTGGTTGTATGGTAGTAGTGTACCACTGCTGGCAGTAAGCTGTCACTTGTTGGTTGTAGGGTAGTAGTGTACCTCTCCTGGCAGTAAGCTGTCCCTTGTTGGTTGTAGGGTAGTAGTGTACAACTCCTGGCAGTATGTAGTCCCTTGTTGGTTGTTGGGTAGCAGTGTACCTCTCCTGGCAGTAAGCTGTCCCTTGTTGGTTGTAGGGTAGTAGTGTACCACTCCTGACAGTAAGCTGTCCCTTGTTGGTTGTAGGGTAGTACTGTACCACTCCTGGCAGTAAGCTGTCCCTTGTTGGTTGTAGGGTAGTAGTGCACCTCTCCTGGCAGTAAACTGTCCCTTGTTGGTTGTAGGGTAGTAGTGTAACTCTACTGACAGTAAGCTGTCCTAGGTTGGTTGTAGGGTAGCAGTGTACCACTCCTGATAGTAAGCTGTCCCTTGTTGGTTGTAGGGTAGTAGTGTACCACTTCGTACAGTAAGCTGTCCCTTGTTGATTGTAGGGTAGTAGTGTACCACTCCTGGCCTTAAGCTGTCCCTTGTTGGTTGTAGGGTAGTAGTGTACCACTCCGTACAGTGAGCTGTCCCTCTTTGATTGTAGGGTAGCAGTGTACCAATCCTGACAGTAAACTGTCCCTTGTTGGTTGTAGGGAAGTACTGTACCACTCCTGGCAGTAAGCTGTCCCTTGTTGGTTGTAGGGTAGTAGTGTACCACTCCTCGAAGTAAGCTGTCCCTTGATTGTTGTAGGGTAGCAGTGTACCACCCCTGACAGTAAGCTGTCCCTTGTTGGTTGTAGGGTAGTAGTGTACCACCCCTGATGGTAAGCTGTCCCTTGTTGGTTGATGGGTAGCAATGTACCACTCCTGACAGTAAGCTGTCCCTTGTTGGTTGTAGGGTAGTTGTGTACCTCTCCTGGCAGTAAGTTGCCCTTGTTGGTTGTAGGGTAGTAGTGTACCTCTCCTGACAGTATGCTGTCCCTTGTTGGTTGTAGGGTAGCAGAGTACCTCCCCTGACAGTACGCTGTCCCTTGTTGGTTGTAGGGTAGTAGTTTACCACTCCTGGCAGTAAGCTGTCCCTTGTTGGTTGTAGGGTAATTGTGTACTGCTCCTGGTAGTAAACTGTCCCTTGTTGGTTGTTGGGTAGTAGTTTACCACTCCTGGCACTAAGCGGTCCCTTGCTGGTTGTAGGGTAGTAGTGTACCACTCCTAGCACTAAGCTGTCCCTTGTTGGTTGTAGGGTAGCAGTGTACCACTCCTGGCAGTAAGCTGTCCCTTGTTGGTTGTAGGGTAGTAGTGTACCACTCCTGGGAGAAAGCTGTGCCTTGTTGGTTGTAGGGTAGGAGTTTACCATTTCGTACAGTAAGTTTTCCCTTGTTGTTTGTAGGGTAGCAGTGTACCACTCTTGACAGTAAGCTGTCTCTTGTTGTAGGGTAGTAGTGTACCACTCCTGGCAGTAAGCTGTCCCTTGTTGGTTGTAGTGTAGTAGTGTACCACTCCTCGCAGTAAGCTGTCCCTTTTTGGTTGTAGGGTAGCAGTGTACCATTCCTGACAGTAAGCTGTCCCTTGTTGGTTGTAGGGTAGGAGTTTACCATTTCGTACAGTAAGTTTTCCCTTGTTGTTTGTAGGGTAGCAGTATACCACTCTTGACAGTAAGCTGTCTCTTCTTGTAGGGTAGTAGTGTACCACTCCTGGGAGAAAGCTGTCCCTTGTTGGTTGTAGGGTAGGTGTTTACCATTTCGTACAGTAAGTTTTCCCTTGTTGTTTGTAGGGTAGCAGTATACCACTCTTGACAGTAAGCTGTCTCTTCTTGTAGGGTAGTAGTGTACCACTCCTGGGAGAAAGCTGTCCCTTGTTGGTTGTAGGGTAGGTGTTTACCATTTCGTAGAGTAAGTTTTCCCTTGTTAGTTGTAGGGTAGCAGTGTACCACTCCTGACAGTAAGCTGACCCTTGTTGGTTGATGGGTAATAGTGTACCTCTCCTGGCAGTAAGCTGCCCCTTGTTGGTTGTAGGGTAGTAGTGCACCACTCCTGGCACTAAGCTGTCCCTTGACGGTTGTAGGGTAGTAGTGTACCTCCCCTGACAGTAAGCTGTCCCTTGTTGGTTGTAGGGTAGTAGTGTACCACTCCTGGCAGTAAGCTGTTCCTTGTTGGTTGTAGGGTAGTGGTGTACCACTCCTGACAGTAAGCTGTCCCTTGTTGGTTGTAGGGTAGTAGTGTGCCACACTTGGAAGTAAGCTGTCACTTGTTGGTTGTAGGGTAGTAGTGTACAACTCCTGGCAGTAAGCTGTCCCTTGTTGGTTGTAGGGTATTAGTGTACCACTCCTTGCACTAAGCTGTCCCTTATTGGTTGCAGCGTAGTAGTGTACCACTTCTGGCAATAAGCTGTTCCTTGTTGGTTGTAGGGTAGTAGTGTACCACTACTGGCAGTAAGCTGTCCCTTGTTGGTTGAAGGGTAGTAGTGTACCACTCCTGGCAGTAAGCAGTTCCTTGTTGGTTGTAGGGTAGTAGTGTACCACTCCTGAAAGTAAGCTGTCCCTTGTTTGTTGTAGGGTAGTAGTGTGCCACACTGGGCAGTAAGCTGTCACTTGTTGGTTGTAGGGTAGTAGTGTACCACTCCTGGCAATAAGCTGCCCCTTGTTGGTTGTAGGGTAGTAGTGTACCACTCCAGGCAGTAAGCTGTCCCTTGTTGGTTGTAGGGTAGAAGTGTACCACTCCTGACTGTAAGATGTCCCTTGTTGGATGTACGGAAGTAGTGTACCTCTCCTGACACTAAGCCGTCCCTTGTTGGTTGAGGGGTAGTAGTGTACCACTCCTGACAGTAAGCTTCCCCTTTTTGGTTGTAGGGTAGTAGTGTACCACTCCCGGCAGGAAGCTGTCCCTTGTTGGTTGTAGGGTAGTAGTGTACCACTCCTGACAGTAAGCTGTCCCTTGTTGGTTGTAGGGTAGCAGTGTACAACTCCTGACAGTAAGGTGTCCCTGTTGGTTGTAGGGTAGCAGTGTACCACTCCTGGCAATAAGCTGTCCCTTGTTGGTTGTAGGGTAGTAGTGTACCTCTCCTGGCAGTAAGCTGTCACTTGTTGGTTGTAGGGTAGAAGTGTACCATTCCTGCCAGTAAGCTGTCCCTTGTTGGTTGTAGGGTAGTAGTGTACCTCTCCCGGCAGTAAGCCTCCTTTGTTGGCTGTAGGGTAGTAGTGTACCACTCCTGACAGTAAGCTGTCCCTTGTTGGTTGTAGGGTAGTAGTGTGCCACACTTGGCAGTAAGCTGTCACTTGTCGGTTGTAGGGTAGTAGTGTACCACTCCTGGCAGTAAGCTGTCCCTTGTTGGTTGTAGGGTATTAGTGTACCACTCCTGGAAGTAAGCTGTCCCTTATTGGTTGGAGCGTAGTAGTGTACCACTTCTGGCAATAAGCTGTTCCTTGTTGGTTGTAGGGTTGTAGTGTACCACTCCTGGCAGTAAGCTGTCCCTTGTTGGTTGTAGGGTAGTAGTGTACCACTCCTGGCAGTAAGCAGTTCCTTGTTGGTTGTAGGGTAGTAGTGTACCACTCCTGACAGTAAGCTGTCCCTTGTTTGTTGTAGGGTAGTAGTGTGCCGCACTTGGCAGTAAGCTGCCACTTGTTGGATGTAGGGTAGTAGTGTACCACTCCTGGCAGTAAGCTGTCCCTTGTTGGTTGTAGGTTAGTAGTGTACCACTCCTGGCAATAAGCTGTCCCTTGTTGGTTGTAGGGTAGTAGTGTACCACTCCTGGCAGTAAGCTGTTCCTTGTTGGTTGTAGGGTAGTAGTGTGCCACACTTGGCAGTAAGCTGTCACTTGTTGGTTGTAGGGTAGTAGTGTACCACTCCTGGCAGTAAGCTGTCCCTTGTTGGTTGTAGGGTATTAGTGTACCACTCCTGGCAGTAAGCTGTCCCTTATTCGTTGCAGCGTATTAGTGTACCTCTTCTGGCAATAAGCTGTTCCTTGTTGGTTGTAGGGTAGTAGTGTACCACTCCTGGCAGTAAGCTGTACCTTGTTGGTTGTAGGGTAGTAGTGTACCACTCCTGACAGTAAGCCGTCCCTTGTTGGTTGTAGGGTAGTAGTGTGCCACACTGGGCAGTAAGCTGTCACTTGTTGGTTGTAGGGTAGTAGTGTACCACTCCTGGAAATAAGCTGTCCCTTGTTGGTTGTAGGGTAGTAGTGTACCACTCCTGGCAGTAAGCTGCCCTTGTTGGTTGTAGGGTAGTAGTGTACCACTCCTGACTGTAAGATGTCCCTTGTTGGATGTAGAGAAGTAGTGTACCTCTCCTGACACTAAGCCGTCCCTTGTTGGTTGAGGGGTAGTAGTGTACCACTCCTGACAGTAAGCTTCCCCTTGTTGGTTGTAGGGTAGTTGTGTACCACTTCCAGCAGGAAGCTGTCCCTTGTTGGTTGTAGGGTAGTAGTGTACCACTCCTGACAGTAAGCTGTCCCTTGTTGATTGTAGGGTAGCAGTGTACAACTCCTGACAGTAAGGTGTCCCTGTTGGTTGTAGGGTAGCAGTGTACCACTCCTGGCAATAAGCTGTCCCTTGTTGGTTGTAGGGTAGTAGTGTACCTCTCCTGGCAGTAAGCTGTCACTTGTTGGTTGTAGGGTAGAAGTGTACCATTCCTGCCAGTAAGCTGTCCCTTGTTGGTTGTAGGGTAGTAGTGAACCACTCCCGGCAGTGAGCCTCCCTTGTTGGTTGTAGGGTAGTAGTGTACCACTCCTGACAGTAAGCTGTCCCTTGTTGGTTGTAGGGTAGCAGTGTACTACTCCTGACAGTAATTTGTCCCTTGTTGGTTGTAGGATAGCAGTGTACCACTCCTGGAAATAAGCTGTCCCTTGTTGGTTGTAGTGTAGTAGTGTACCACTCCCGGCAGGAAGCTGTCCCTTGTTGGTTGTAGGGTATTAGTGTACCACTCCTGACAGTAAGCTGTCCATTGTAGATTGTAGGGTAGCAGTGTACCACTCCTGGCAGTAAGCTGTCCCTTGTTGGTTGTAGGGTAGTAGTGTACCACTCCTGGCAGTAAGCTGTCCCTTGTTGGTTGTAGGGTAGTAGTGTACCACTCCCGGCAGGAAGCTGTCCCTTGTTGGTTGTAGGGTAGTAGTGTACCACTCCTGACAGTAAGCTGTCCCTTGTTGGTTGTAGGGTAGCAGTGTACCAATCCTGACAGTAATTTGTCCCTTGTTGGTTGTAGGGTAGCAGTGTACCACTCCTGGCAATAAGCTGTCCCTTGTTGGTTGTAGGGTAGTTGTGTACCACCCTCGGCAGGAAGCTGTCCCTTGTTGGTTGTAGGGTATTAGTGTACCACTCCTGACAGTAAGCTGTCCATTGTTGATTGTAGGGTAGCAGTGTACCACTCCTGGCAGTAAGCTGTCCCTTGTTGGTTGTAGGGTAGTAGTGTACCACTCCCGGCAATAAGCCGTCCCTTGTTGGTTGTAGGGTAGAAGTGTACCTCTCCTGGCAGTAAGCTGTCCCTTGTTGGTTGTAGGGTAGTAGTGTACCACTCCCGGCAGTAAACCGTCCCTTGTTGGTTGAGGGATAGTAGTGTACCACTCCTGACAGTAAGCTTCCCCTTGTTGGTTGTAGGGTAGCAGTGTACCACTCCTGGCAGTAAGATGTCCCTTGTTGGTTGTAAGGTAGTAGTGTACCACTCCCGGCAGGAAGTTACCCTTGTTGGTTGTAGGGTAGAAGTGTACCACTCTTTTCAGTAAGCTGTCCCTTGTTATTTATAGGGTAATAGTGTACCACTCCTGGCAGGATGCTCTCCCTTGTTGGTTGTAGGGTAGTAGTGTACCACTCCTGGCAGTAAGCTGTCCCTTGTAGGTTGTAGGATAGCAGTGTACCACACCCGGCAGGAATCTGTCCTTTGTTGGTTGTAGGGTAGCAGTGTACCACTCCGGACGGAAAGTTGTCCCT
Organism: Meconema thalassinum; assembly: GCA_946902985.2. NCBI lineage: Eukaryota > Metazoa > Arthropoda > Insecta > Orthoptera > Tettigoniidae > Meconema > Meconema thalassinum. The sequence continues at coordinate 417,920,188 of OX336389.2, forward strand.
TGTTGGTTGTCGGGTAGCAGTGTACCACTTCGGACAGTAAACTGTCCCTTGTTGGTTGTATGTTAGTAGTGTACCACTGCTGGCAGTAAGCTGTCACTTGTTGGTTGTAGGGTAGTAGTGTACCTCTCCTGGCAGTAAGCTGTCCCTTGTTGGTTGTAGGGTAGTAGTGTACAACTCCTGGCAGTATGTTGTCCCTTGTTGGTTGTAGGGTAGCAGTGTACCTCTCCTGGCAGTAAGCTGTCCCTTGTTGGTTGTAGGGTAGTAGTGTACCACTCCTGACAGTAAGCTGTCCCTTGTTGGTTGTAGGGTAGTAGTGTACCACTCCTGGCAGTAAGCTGTCCCTTGTTGGTTGTAGGGTAGTAGTGCACCTCTCCTGGCAGTAAACTGTCCCTTGTTGGTTGTAGGGTAGTAGTGTAACTCTACTGACGGTAAGCTGTCCTAGGTTGGTTGTAGGGTAGCAGTGTACCACTCCTGACAGTAAGCTGTCCCTTGTTGGTTGTAGGGTAGTAGTGTACCACTTCGTACAGTAAGCTGTCCCTTGTTGATTGTAGGGTAGTAGTGTACCACTCCTGGCCTTAAGCTGTCCCTTGTTGGTTGTAGGGTAGTAGTGTACCACTCCGTACAGTAAGCTGTCCCTCTTTGATTGTAGGGTAGCAGTGTACCAATCCTGACAGTAAACTGTCCCTTGTTGGTTGTAGGGTAGTAGTGTACCACTCCTGGCAGTAAGCTGTCCCTTGCTGGTTGTAGGGTAGTAGTGAACCACTCCTCGAAGTAAGCTGTCCCTTGATTGTTGTAGGGTAGCAGTGTACCACCCCTGACAGTAAGCTGTCCCTTGTTGGTTGTAGGGTAGTAGTGTACCACCCCTGAGGGTAAGCTGTCCCTTGTTGGTTGATGGGTAGCAATGTACCACTCCTGACAGTAAGCTGTCCCTTGTTGGTTGTAGGGTAGTTGTGTTCCTCTCCTGGCAGTAAGTTGCCCTTGTTGGTTGTAGGGTAGTAGTGTACCTCTCCTGACAGTAAGCTGTCCCTTGTTGGTTGTAGGGTAGCAGTGTACGTCTCCTGACAGTACGCTGTCCCTTGTTGGTTGTAGGGTAGTAGTGTACCACTCCTGGCAGTAAGCTGTCCCTTGTTGGTTGTAGGGTAATTGTGTACTGCTCCTGGTAGTAAGCTGTCCCTTGTTGGTTGTTGGGTAGTAGTTTACCACTCCTGGCACTAAGCGTTCCCTTGCTGGTTGTAGGGAAGTAGTGTACCACTCCTGGCACTAAGCTGTCCCTTGTTGGTTGTAGGGTAGTAGTGTACCACTCCTGACAGTAAGCTGTCCATTGTTGGTTGTAAGGTAGTAGTGTACCACTCCTGGCAGTAAGCTGTTCCTTGTTGGTTGTAGGGTACTAGTGCACCTCTCCTGGCAGTAAGCTGTCCCTTGTTGGTTGTAGGGTAGTAGTGTGCCACACTTGGCAGTAACCTGTCACATGTAGGTTGTAGGGTAGTAGTGTACCACTCCTGGCAGTAAGCTGTCCCTTGTTGGTTGTAGGGTAGTAGTGTACCACTCCTGGCACTAAGCTGTCCCTTGTTTGTTGTAGGGTAGTAGTGTACCTCCCCTGACAGTAAGCTGTCCCTTGTTGGTTGTAGGGTAGTAGTGTACCACTCCTGGCAGTAAGCTGTTCCTTGTTGGTTGTAGGGTGGTAGTGTACCACTCCTGACAGTAAGCTGTCCCTTGTTGGTTGTAGGGTAATAGTGTGCCACACTTGGCAGTAAGCTGTCACTTGTTGGTTGTAGGTTAGTAGTGTACCACTCCTGGCAGTAAGCTGTCCCTTGTTGGTTGTAGGGTAGTAGTGTACCACTCCTGGCGGTAAGCTGTCCCTTATTGGTTGCAGGGTAGTAGTGCACCACTCCTGGCAGTAAGCTGTCCCTTGTTGGTTGTAGGGTAGTTGTGTACCACTCCTGACTGTAAGATGTCCCTTGTTGGATGTAGGGAAGTAGTGTACCTCTCCTGACACTAAGCTGTCCTTTGTTGGTTGTAGGGTAGTAGTGTACCAATCCTGGCAGCAAGCTGTCCCTTGTTGGTTGTAGGGTAGTAGTGTACCACACGTGGCAGTAAACTGTCCCTTGTTGGTTGTAGGGTAGTAGTGTAGCACTCCTGGGAGAAAGCTGTCCCTTGTTGGTTGTAGGGTAGTAGTGTACCTCCCCTGACAGTAAGCCGTCCCTTTTTGGTTGTAGGTTAGTAGTGTACCACTCCTGGCAGTAAGCTGTTCCTTGTTGGTTGTAGGGTGGTAGTGTACCACTCCTGACAGTAAGCTGTCCCTTGTTGGTTGTAGGGTAATAGTGTGCCACACTTGGCAGTAAGCTGTCACTTGTTGGTTGTAGGGTAGTAGTGTACCACTCCTGGCAGTAAGCTGTCCCTTGTTGGTTGTAGGGTAGTAGTGTACCACTCCTGGCAGTAAGCTGTCCCTTATTGGTTGCAGGGTAGTAGTGCATCACTCCTGGCAGTAAGCTGTCCCTTGTTGGTTGTAGGGTAGTAGTGTACCTCCCCTGACAGTAAGCTGTCCCTTGTTGGTTGTAGGGTAGTAGTGTACCACTCCTGGCAGTAAGCTGTTCCTTGTTGGTTGTAGGGTGGTAGTGTACCACTCCTGACAGTAAGCTGTCCCTTGTTGGTTGTAGGGTAATAGTGTGCCACACTTGGCAGTAAGCTGTCCCTTATTGGTTGTAGGGTAGTAGTGTACCACACGTGGCAGTAAACTGTCCCTTGTTGGTTGTAGGGTAGTAGTGTAGCACTCCTGGGAGAAAGCTGTCCCTTGTTGGTTGTAGGGTAGTAGTGTACCTCCCCTGACAGTAAGCTGTCCCTTTTTGGTTGTAGGGTAGTAGTGTACCACTCCTGACAGTAAGCTGTCCCTTGTTGGTTGTAGGGTAGTAGTGTACCACCCCTGAGGGTAAGCTGTCCCTTGTTGGTTGTTGGGTAGCAATGTACCACTCCTGACAGTAAGCTGTCCCTTGTTGGTTGTAGGGTAGTTGTGTACCTCTCCTGGCAGTAAGTTGCCCTTGTTGGTTGTAGGGTAGTAGTGTACCTCTCCTGACAGTAAGCTGTCCCTTGTTGGTTGTAGGGTAGCAGTGTACCTCCCCTGACAGTACGCTGTCCCTTGTTGGTTGTAGGGTAGTAGTGTACCACTCCTGGCAGTAAGCTGTCCCTTGTTGGTTGTAGGGTAATTGTGTACTGCTCCTGGTAGTAAGCTGTACCTTGTTGGTTGTTGGGTAGTAGTTTACCACTCCTGGCACTAAGCGTTCCCTTGCTGGTTGTAGGGAAGTAGTGTACCACTCCTGGCACTAAGCTGTCCCTTGTTGGTTGTAGGGTAGTAGTGTACCACTCCTGACAGTAAGCTGTCCATTGTTGGTTGTAAGGTAGTAGTGTACCACTCCTGGCAGTAAGCTGTTCCTTGTTGGTTGTAGGGTACTAGTGCACCTCTCCTGGCAGTAAGCTGTCCCTTGTTGGTTGTAGGGTAGTAGTGTGCCACACTTGGCAGTAACCTGTCACATGTTGGTTGTAGGGTAGTAGTGTACCACTCCTGGCAGTAAGCTGTCCCTTGTTGGTTGTAGGGTAGTAGTGTACCACTCCTGGCACTAAGCTGTCCCTTGTTAGTTGTAGGGTAGTAGTGTACCTCCCCTGACAGTAAGCTGTCCCTTGTTGGTTGTAGGGTAGTAGTGTACCACTCCTGGCAGTAAGCTGTTCCTTGTTGGTTGTAGGGTGGTAGTGTACCACTCCTGACAGTAAGCTGTCCCTTGTTGGTTGTAGGGTAATAGTGTGCCACACTTGGCAGTAAGCTGTCACTTGTTGGTTGTAGGGTAGTAGTGTACCACTCCTGGCAGTAAGCTGTCCCTTGTTGGTTGTAGGGTAGTAGTGTACCACTCCTGGCAGTAAGCTGTCCCTTATTGGTTGCAGGGTAGTAGTGCACCACTCCTGGCAGTAAGCTGTCCCTTGTTGGTTGTAGGGTAGTTGTGTACCACTCCTGACTGTAAGATGTCCCTTGTTGGATGTAGGGAAGTAGTGTACCTCTCCTGACACTAAGCTGTCCTTTGTTGGTTGTAGGGTAGTAGTGTACCAATCCTGGCAGCAAGCTGTCCCTTGTTGGTTGTAGGGTAGTAGTGTACCACACGTGGCAGTAAACTGTCCCTTGTTGGTTGTAGGGTAGTAGTGTAGCACTCCTGGGAGAAAGCTGTCCCTTGTTGGTTGTAGGGTAGTAGTGTACCTCCCCTGACAGTAAGCTGTCCCTTTTTGGTTGTAGGGTAGTAGTGTACCACTCCTGGCAGTAAGCTGTTCCTTGTTGGTTGTAGGGTGGTAGTGTACCACTCCTGACAGTAAGCTGTCCCTTGTTGGTTGTAGGGTAATAGTGTGCCACACTTGGCAGTAAGCTGTCACTTGTTGGTTGTAGGGTAGTAGTGTACCACTCCTGGCAGTAAGCTGTCCCTTGTTGGTTGCAGGGTAGTAGTGCACCACTCCTGGCAGTAAGCTGTCCCTTGTTGGTTGTAGGGTAGTAGTGTACCTCCCCTGACAGTAAGCTGTCCCTTGTTGGTTGTAGGGTAGTAGTGTACCACTCCTGGCAGTAAGCTGTTCCTTGTTGGTTGTAGGGTGGTAGTGTACCACTCCTGACAGTAAGCTGTCCCTTGTTGGTTGTAGGGTAATAGTGTGCCACACTTGGCAGTAAGCTGTCCCTTATTGGTTGTAGGGTAGTAGTGTACCACTCCTGGGAGAAAGCTGTCCCTTGTTGGTTGTAGGGTAGTAGTGTACAACTCCTGGCAGTAAGCTGTCCCTTGTTGGTTGTAGGGTAGTAGTGTACCACTCCTTGCAGTAAGCTGTCCCTTGTTGGTTGTAGGGTAGCAGTGTACCACACCTGAGAGTAAGCTGTCCCTTGTTGGTTGTAGGGTAGTAGTGGACCACTCCTGACAGTAGGCTGTCCCTTGTTGTTTGTAGGTTAGTAGTGTACCACTCCTGGCAGTAAGCTGTCCCTTGTTGGTTGTAGGGTTGTAGTGTACCACTCCTGACAGTAAGCTGTCCCTTGTTGGTTGCAGGGTAGAAGTGTACCACTCCTGACAGTAAGCTGTCCCTTGTTGGTTGTAGGGTAGTAGTGTACCTCTCCTGGCAGTAAGCTGTCCCTTCTCGTTTGTAGGGTAGTAGTGTACCACCCCTGAGAGTAAGCTGTCACGTGTTGGTTGTAGGGCAGTAGTGTACCACTCTTAGCAGTAAGCTGTCCCTTGTTGGTTGTAGGGTAGTAGTGTACCACTACTGGCAGTAAGCTGTCCCTTGTTGGTTGTAGGTAGTAGTGTACCACTCCTAGCAGTAAGCTGTCCCTTGTTGGTTGTAGGGTAGTTGTGTACCACTCCTGGCAGTAAGCTGTCCCTTGTTGGTTGTAGGGTGGTAGTGTACCACTCCTGGCAGTAAGCTGTCCCTTGTTGGTTGTAGGGTAGTAGTGTACCACTCCTGACAGTAATCTGTCCCTTGTTGTTCGTAGGGTAGTAGTGTACCTCTCCTGACAGTAAGCTGTCCCTTGTTGGTTGTAGGGTAGTAGTGTACCACTCCTGGCAGTAAGATGTCCCTCTGTTGGTTTTAGGGTAGTAGTGTACCACTCCCGGCAGGAAGCTGTCCCTTGTTGGTTGTAGGGTAGTATTGTATCACTCCTGACAGTAAGCTGTCCCTTGTTGGTTGTAGGGTAGCAGTGTACAACTCCTGACAGTAAGGTGTCCCTGATGGTTGTAGGGTAGCAGTGTACCACTCCTGGCAATAAGCTGTCCCTTGTTGGTTGTAGGGTAGTAGTGTACCTCTCCTGGCAGTAAGCTGTCACTTGTTGGTTGTAGGGTAGATGTGTACCATTCCTGCCAGTAAGCTGTCCCTTGTTGGTTGTAGGGTAGTAGTGTACCACTCCCGGCAGTAAGCCTCCTTTGTTGGCTGTAGGGTAGTAGTGTACCACTCCTGACAGTAAGCTGTCCCTTGTTGGTTGTAGGGTAGTAGTGTGCCACACATGGCAGTAAGCTGTCACTTGTTGGTTGTAGGGTAGTAGTGTACCACTCCTGGCAGTAAGCTGTCCCTTGTTGGTTGTAGGGTATTAGTGTACCACTCCTGGCAGTAAGCTGTCCCTTATTGGTTGCAGCGTAGTAGTGTACCACTTCTGGCAATAAGCTGTTCCTCGTTGGTTGTAGGGTAGTAGTGTACCACTCCTGGCAGTAAGCTGGCCCTTGTTGGTTGTAGGGTAATAGTGTACCAATCCTGGCAGTAAGCAGTTCCTTGTTGGTTGTAGGGTAGTAGTGTACCACTCCTGACAGTAAGTTGTCCCTTGTTTGTTGTAGGGTAGTAGTGTGCCACACTTGGCAGTAAGCTGCCACTTGTTGGTTGCAGGGTAGTAGTGTAACACTCCTGGCAGTAAGCTGTCCCTTGTTGGTTGGAGGGTAGTAGTGTACTACTCCTGGCAATAAGCTGTCCCTTTTTGGTTGTAGGGTAGTAGTGTACCACTCCTGGCAGTAAGCTGTTCCTTGTTGGTTGTAGGGAAGTAGTGTGCCACATTTGGCAGTAAGCTGTCACTTGTTGGTTGAAGGGTAGTAGTGTACCACTCCTGGCAGTAAGCTGTCCCTTGTTGGTTGTAGGGTATTAGTGTACCACTCCTGTCAGTAAGCTGTCCCTTATTCGTTGCAGCGTAGTAGTGTACCTCTTCTGGCAATAAGCTGTTCCTTGTTGGTTGTAGGGTAGTAGTGTACCACTCCTGGCAGTAAGCTGTACCTTGTTGGTTGTAGGGTAGTAGTGTACCACTCCTGACAGTAAGCTGTCCCTTGTTGGTTGTAGGGTTGTAGTGTGCTACACTGGGCAGTAAGCTGTCACTTGTTGGTTGTAGGGTAGTAGTGTACCACTCCTGGAAATAAGCTGTCCCTTGTTGGTTGTAGGGTAGTAGTGTACCACTCCTGGGAGTAAGCTGTCCCTTGTTGGTTGTAGGGTAGTAGTGTACCACTCCTGACTGTAAGATGTCCCTTGTTGGATGTAGAGAAGTAGTGTACCTCTCCTGACACTAAGCCGTCCCTTGTTGGTTGAGGGGTAGTAGTGTACCACTCCTGACAGTAAGCTTCCCCTTGTTGGTTGAAGGGTAGTAGTGTACCACTCCCAGCAGGAAGCTGTCCCTTGTTGGTTGTAGGGTAGTAGTGTACCACTCCTGACAGTAAGATGTCCCTTGTTGGTTGTAGGGTAGCAGTGTACAACTCCTGACAGTATGGTGTCCCTGTTGGTTTTAGGGTAGCAGTGTACCACTCCTGGCAATAAGCTGTCCCTTGTTGGTTGTAGGGTAGTAGTGTACCTCTCCTGGCAGTAAGCTGTCACTTGTTTGTTGTAGGGTAGAAGTGTACCATTCCTGCCAGTAAGCAGTCCCTTGTTGGTTGTAGGGTAGTAGTGAACCACTCCCGGCAGTAAGCCTCCCTTGTTGGTTGTAGGGTAGTAGTGTACCACTCCTGACAGTAAGCTTTCCCTTGTTGGTTGTAGGGAAGCAGTGTACTACACCTGACAGTAATTTGTCCCTTGTTGGTTGTAGGGTAGCAGTGTACCACTCCTTGGAAATAAGCTGTCCCTTGTTGGTTGTAGGGTAGTAGTGTACCACTCCCGGCAGGAAGCTGTCCCTTGTTGGTTGTAGGGTAATAGTGTACCACTCCTGACAGTAAGCTGTCCATTGTTGATTGTAGGGTAGTAGTGTACCACTCATGGCAGTAAGCTGTCCCTTGTTGGTTGTAGGGTAGTAGTGTACCACTCCTGGCAGTAAGCTGTCCCTTGTTGGTTGTAGGGTAGTAGTGTACCACTCCCGGCAGGAAGCTGTCCCTTGTTGGTTGTAGGGTAGTAGTGTACCACTCCTGACAGTAAGCTGTCCCTTGTTGGTTGTAGGGTAGCAGTGTACCACTCCTGACAGTAATTTGTCCCTTGTTGGTTGTAGGGTAGCAGTGTACCACTCCTGGCAATAAGCTGTCCCTTGTTGGTTGTAGGGTAGTAGTGTACCACCCTCGGCAGGAAGCTGTCCCTTGTTGGTTGTAGGGAATTAGTGTACCACTCCTGACAGTAAGCTGTCCATTGTTGATTGTAGGGTAGCAGTGTACCACTCCTGGCAGTAACCTGTCCCTTGTTGGTTGTAGGGTAGTAGTGTACCACTCCCGGCAGTAAACCGTCCCTTGTTGGTTGAGGGGTAGTAGTGTACCATTCCTGCCAGTAAGCTGTCCCTTGTTGGTTGTAGGGTAGTAGTGTACCTCTCCCGGCAGTAAGCCTCCTTTGTTGGCTGTAGGGTAGTAGTGTACCACTCCTGACAGTAAGCTGTCCCTTGTTGGTTGTAGGGTAGTAGTGTGCCACACTTGGCAGTAAGCTGTCACTTGTCGGTTGTAGGGTAGTAGTGTACCACTCCAGGCAGTAAGCTGTCCCTTGTTGGTTGTAGGGTATTAGTGTACCACTCCTGGCAGTAAGCTGTCCCTTATTGGTTGGAGCGTAGTAGTGTACCACTTCTGGCAATAAGCTGTTCCTTGTTGGTTGTAGGGTTGTAGTGTACCACTCCTGGCAGTAAGCTGTCCCTTGTTGGTTGTAGGGTAGTAGTGTACCACTCCTGGCAGTAAGCAGTTCCTTGTTGGTTGTAGGGTAGTAGTGTACCACTCCTGACAGTAAGCTGTCCCTTGTTTGTTGTAGGGTAGTAGTGTGCCACACTTGGCAGTAAGCTGTCACTTGTTGGATGTAGGGTAGTAGTGTACCACTCCTGGCAGTAAGCTGTCCCTTGTTGGTTGTAGGTTAGTAGTGTACCACTCCTGGCAATAAGCTGTCCCTTGTTGGTTGTAGGGTAGTAGTGTACCACTCCTGGCAGTAAGCTGTTCCTTGTTGGTTGTAGGGTAGTAGTGTGCCACACTTGGCAGTAAGCTGTCACTTGTTGGTTGTAGGGTAGTAGTGTACCACTCCTGGCAGTAAGCTGTCCCTTGTTGGTTGTAGGGTATTAGTGTACCACTCCTGGCAGTAAGCTGTCCCTTATTCGTTGCAGCGTATTAGTGTACCTCTTCTGGCAATAAGCTGTTCCTTGTTGGTTGTAGGGTAGTAGTGTACCACTCCTGGCAGTAAGCTGTACCTTGTTGGTTGTAGGGTAGTAGTGTACCACTCCTGACAGTAAGCCGTCCCTTGTTGGTTGTAGGGTAGTAGTGTGCCACACTGGGCAGTAAGCTGTCACTTGTTGGTTGTAGGGTAGTAGTGTACCACTCCTGGAAATAAGCTGTCCCTTGTTGGTTGTAGGGTAGTAGTGTACCACTCCTGGCAGTAAGCTGTCCCTTGTTGGTTGTAGGGTAGTAGTGTACCACTCCTGACTGTAAGATGTCCCTTGTTGGATGTAGAGAAGTAGTGTACCTCTCCTGACACTAAGCCGTCCCTTGTTGGTTGAGGGGTAGTAGTGTACCACTCCTGACAGTAAGCTTCCCCTTGTTGGTTGTAGGGTAGTAGTGTACCACTTCCAGCAGGAAGCTGTCCCATGTTGGTTGTAGGTTAGTAGTGTACCACTCCTGACAGTAAGCTGTCCCTTGTTGATTGTAGGGTAGCAGTGTACAACTCCTGACAGTAAGGTGTCCCTGTTGGTTGTAGGGTAGCAGTGTACCACTCCTGGCAATAAGCTGTCCCTTGTTGGTTGTAGGGTAGTAGTGTACCTCTCCTGGCAGTAAGCTGTCACTTGTTGGTTGTAGGGTAGAAGTGTACCATTCCTGCCAGTAAGCTGTCCCTTGTTGGTTGTAGGGTAGTAGTGAACCACTCCCGGCAGTGAGCCTCCCTTGTTGGTTGTAGGGTAGTAGTGTACCACTCCTGACAGTAAGCTGTCCCTTGTTGGTTGTAGGGTAGCAGTGTACTACTCCTGACAGTAATTTGTCCCTTGTTGGTTGTAGGGTAGCAGTGCACCACTCCTGGAAATAAGCTGTCCCTTGTTGGTTGTAGTGTAGTAGTGTACCACTCCCGGCAGGAAGCTGTCCCTTGTTGGTTGTAGGGTATTAGTGTACCACTCCTGACAGTAAGCTGTCCATTGTAGATTGTAGGGTAGCAGTGTACCACTCCTGGCAGTAAGCTGTCCCTTGTTGGTTGTAGGGTAGTAGTGTACCACTCCTGGCAGTAAGCTGTCCCTTGTTGGTTGTAGGGTAGTAGTGTACCACTCCCGGCAGGAAGCTGTCCCTTGTTGGTTGTAGGGTAGTAGTGTACCACTCCTGACAGTAAGCTGTCCCTTGTTGGTTTTAGGGTAGCAGTGTACCAATCCTGACAGTAATTTGTCCCTTGTTGGTTGTAGGGTAGCAGTGTACCACTCCTGGCAATAAGCTGTCCCTTGTTGGTTGTAGGGTAGTAGTGTACCACCCTCGGCAGGAAGCTGTCCCTTGTTGGTTGTAGGGTATTAGTGTACCACTCCTGACAGTAAGCTGTCCATTGTTGATTGTAGGGTAGCAGTGTACCACTCCTGGCAGTAAGCTGTCCCTTGTTGGTTGTAGGGTAGTAGTGTACCACTCCCGGCAATAAGCCGTCCCTTGTTGGTTGTAGGGTAATAGTGTACCTCTCCTGGCAGTAAGCTGCCCCTTGTTGGTTGTAGGGTAGTAGTGTACCACTCCCGGCAGTAAACCGTCCCTTGTTGGTTGAGGGGTAGTAGTGTACCACTCCTGACAGTAAGCTTCCCCTTGTTGGTTGTAGGGTAGCAGTGTACCACTCCTGGCAGTAAGATGTCCCTTGTTGGTTGTAAGGTAGTAGTGTACCACTCCCGGCAGGAAGTTACCCTTGTTGGTTGTAGGGTAGAAGTGTACCACTCTTTTCAGTAAGCTGTCCCTTGTTATTTATAGGGTAATAGTGTACCACTCCTGGCAGGATGCTCTCCCTTGTTGGTTGTAGGGTAGTAGTGTACCACTCCTCGCAATAAGCTGTCCCTTGTTGGTTGTAGGGTAGTAGTGTACCACTCCCGGCAGGAAGCTCTCCCTTGTTGGTTGTAGGGTAATAGTGTACCACTCCTGGCAGTAAGCTGTCCCTTGTTGGTTGTAGGATAGCAGTGTACCACACCCGGCAGGAATCTGTCCTTTGTTGGTTGTAGGGTAGAAGTGTACCACTCCGGACGGTAAGTTGTCCCTTGTTGGTTGTCGGGTAGCATTGTACCAATTCGGACAGTAAACTGTCCCTTGTTGGTTGAATGGTAGTAGTGTACCACAGCTGGCAGTAAGCTGTCACTTGTTGGTTGTAGGGTAGTAGTGTACCTCTCCTGGCAGTAAGCTGTCCCTTGTTGGTTGTAGGGTAGTAGTGTACCACTCCTGGCAGTATGTTGTCCCTTGTTGGTTGTAGGGTAGCAGTGTACCTCTCCTGGCAGTAAGCTGTCCCTTGTTGGTTGTAGGGTAGTAGTGTACCACTCCTGACAGTAAGCTGTCCCTTGTTGGTTGTAGGGTAGTTGTGTACCACTCCTGGCAGTAAGCTGTCCCTTGTTGGTTGTAGGGTAGTAGAGCACCTCTCCTGGCAGTAAACTGTCCCTTGTTGGTTGTAGGGTAGTAGTGTAACTCTACTCACGGTAAGCTGTCCTAGGTTGGTTGTAGGGTAGCAGTGTACCACTCCTGACAGTAAGCTGTCCCTTGTTGGTTGTAGGGTAGTAGTGTACCACTTCGTACAGTAAGCTGTCCCTTGTTGATTGTAGGGTAGTAGTGTACCACTCCTGGACTTAAGCTGTCCCTTGTTGGTTGTAGGGTAGTAGTGTACCACTCCGTACAGTAAGCTGTCCCTCTTTGTAGGGTAGCAGTGTACCAATCCTGACAGTAAACTGTCCCTTGTTGGTTGTAGGGTAGTAGTGTACCACTCCTGGCAGTAAGCTGTCCCTTGTTGGTTGTAGGGTAGTAGTGTACCACTCCTCGAAGTAAGCTGTCCCTTGATTGTTGTAGGGTAGCAGTGTACCACCCCTGACAGTAAGCTGTCCCTTGTTGGTTGTAGGGTAGTAGTGTACCACCCCTGAGGGTAAGCTGTCCCTTGTTGGTTGATGGGTAGCAATGTACCACTCCTGACAGTAAGCTGTCCCTTGTTGGTTGTAGGGTAGTTGTGTACCTCTCCTGGCAGTAAGTTGCCCTTGTTGGTTGTAGGGTAGTAGTGTACCTCTCCTGACAGTAAGCTGTCCCTTGTTGGTTGTAGGGTAGCAGTGTACCTCCCCTGACAGTACGCTGTCCCTTGTTGGTTGTAGGGTAGTAGTGTACCACTCCTGGCAGTAAGCTGTCCCTTGTTGGTTGTAGGGTAATTGTGTACTGCTCCTGGTAGTAAGCTGTCCCTTGTTGGTTGTTGTGTAGTAGTTTACCACTCCTGGCACTAAGCGGTCCCTTGCTGGTTGTAGGGAAGTAGTGTACCCCTCCTGGCACTAAGCTGTCCCTTGTTGGTTGTAGGGTAGTAGTGTACCACTCCTGACAGTAAGCTGTCCATTGTTGGTTGTAAGGTAGTAGTGTACCACTCCTGGCAGTAAGCTGTTCCTTGTTGGTTGTAGGGTACTTGTGCACCTCTCCTGGCAGTAAGCAGTCCCTTGTTGGTTGTAGGGTAGTAGTGTGCCACACTTGGCAGTAACCTGTCACATGTTGGTTGTAGGGTAGTAGTGTACCACTCCTGGCAGTAAGCTGTCCCTTGTTGGTTGTAGGGTAGTAGTGTACCACTCCTGGCACTAAGCTGTCCCTTGTTGGTTGTAGGGTAGTAGTGTACCTCCCCTGACAGTAAGATGTCCCTTGTTGGTTGTAGGGTAGTAGTGTACCACTCCTGGCAGTAAGCTGTTCCTTGTTGGTTGTAGGGTGGTAGTGTACCACTCCTGACAGTAAGCTGTCCCTTGTTGGTTGTAGGGTAATAGTGTGCCACACTTGGCAGTAAGCTGTCACTTGTTGGTTGTAGGGTAGTAGTGTACCACTCCTGGCAGTAAGCTGTCCCTTGTTGGTTGTAGGGTTGTAGTGTACCACTCCTGGCAGTAAGCTGTCCCTTATTGGTTGCAGGGTAGTAGTGCACCACTCCTGGCAGTAAGCTGTCCCTTGTTGGTTGTAGGGTAGTTGTGTACCACTCCTGACTGTAAGATGTCCCTTGTTGGATGTAGGGAAGTAGTGTACCTCTCCTGACACTAAGCTGTCCTTTGTTGATTGTAGGGTAGTAGTGTACCAATCCTGGCAGCAAGCTGTCCCTTGTTGGTTGTAGGGTAGTAGTGTACCACACGTGGCAGTAAACTGTCCCTTGTTGGTTGTAGGGTAGTAGTGTAGCACTCCTGGGAGAAAGCTGTCCCTTAATGGTTGTAGGGTAGTAGTGTACCTCCCCTGACAGTAAGCTGTCCCTTGTTGGTTGTAGGGTAGTAGTGTACCACTCCTGGCAGTAAACTGTTCCTTGTTGGTTGTAGGGTGGTAGTGTACCACTCCTGACAGTAAGCTGTCCCTTGTTGGTTGTAGGGTAATAGTGTGCCACACTTGGCAGTAAGCTGTCACTTGTTGGTTGTAGGGTAGTAGTGTACCACTCCTGGCAGTAAGCTGTCCCTTGTTGGTTGTAGGGTAGTAGTGTACCACTCCTGGCAGTAAGCTGTCCCTTATTGGTTGCAGGGTAGTAGTGCACCACTCCTGGCAGTAAGCTGTCCCTTGTTGGTTGTAGGGTAGTAATGTACCTCCCCTGACAGTAAGCTGTCCCTTGTTGGTTGTAGGGTAGTAGTGTACCACTCCTGGCAGTAAGCTGTTCCTTGTTGGTTGTAGGGTGGTAGTGTACCACTCCTGACAGTAAGCTGTCCCTTGTTGGTTGTAGGGTAATAGTGTGCCACACTTGGCAGTAAGCTGTCCCTTATTGGTTGTAGGGTAGTAGTGTACCACTCCTGGGAGAAAGCTGTCCCTTGTTGGTTGTAGGGTAGTAGTGTACAACTCCTGGCAGTAAGCTGTCCCTTGTTGGTTGTAGGGTAGTAGTGTACCACTCCTTGCAGTAAGCTGTCCCTTGTTGGTTGTAGGGTAGCAGTGTACCACACCTGAGAGTAAGCTGCCCCTTGTTGGTTGTAGGGTAGTAGTGGACCACTCCTGACAGTAGGCTGTCCCTTGTTGGTTGTAGGTTAGTAGTGTACCACTCCTGGCAGTAAGCTGTCCCTTGTTGGTTGTAGGGTTGTAGTGTACCACTCCTGACAGTAAGCTGTCCCTTGTTGGTTGCAGGGTAGAAGTGTACCACTCCTGACAGTAAGCTGTCCCTTGTTGGTTGTAGGGTAGTAGTGTACCTCTCCTGGCAGTAAGCTGTCCCTTCTCGTTTGTAGGGTAGCAGTGTACCACCCCTGAGAGTAAGCTGTCACGTGTTGGTTGTAGGGCAGTAGTGTACCACTCCTAGCAGTAAGCTGTCCCTTGTTGGTTGTAGGGTAGTAGTGTACCACTACTGGCAGTAAGCTGTCCCTTGTTGGTTGTAGGTAGTAGTGTACCACTCCTAGCAGTAAGCTGTCCCTTGTTGGTTGTAGGGTAGTTGTGTACCACTCCTGGCAGTAAGCTGTCCCTTGTTGGTTGTAGGGTGGTAGTGTACCACTCCTGGCAGTAAGCTGTCCCTTGTTGGTTGTAGGGTAGTAGTGTACCACTCCTGACAGTAATCTGTCCCTTGTTGTTCGTAGGGTAGTAGTGTACCTCTCCTGACAGTAAGCTGTCCCTTGTTGGTTGTAGGGTACTAGTGTACCACTCCTGGCAGTAAGATGTCCCTCTGTTGGTTTTAGGGTAGTAGTGTACCACTCCTGGCAATAAGCTGTCCCTTGTTGGTTGTAGGGTAGTATTGTACCACTCCCGGCAGGAAGCTGTCCCTTGTTGGTTTTAGGGTAGTTGTGTACCACTCCTGACAGTAAGCTGTCCCTTGTTGGTTGTAGGGTAGCAGTGTACAACTCCTGACAGTAAGGTGTCCCTGATGGTTGTAGGGTAGCAGTGTACCACTCCTGGCAATAAGCTGCCCCTTGTTGGTTGTAGGGTAGAAGTGTACCTCTCCTGGCAGTAAGCTGTCACTTGTTGGTTGTAGGGTAGAAGTGTACCATTCCTGCCAGTAAGCTGTCCCTTGTTGGTTGTAGGGTAGTAGTGTACCACTCCCGGCAGTAAGCCTCCTTTGTTGGCTGTAGGGTAGTAGTGTACCACTCCTGACAGTAAGCTGTCCCTTGTTGGATGTAGGGTAGTAGTGTGCCACACTTGGCAGTAAGCTGTCACTTGTTGGTTGTAGGGTAGTAGTGTACCACTCCTGGCAGTAAGCTCTCCCTTGTTGGTTGTAGGGTATTAGTGTACCACTCCTGGCAGTAAGCTGTCCCTTATTGGTTGCAGCGTAGTAGTGTACCACTTCTGGCAATAAACTGTTCCTTGTTGGTTGTAGGGTAGTAGTGTACCACTCCTGGCAGTAAGCTGGCCCTTGTTGGTTGTAGGGTAATAGTGTACCACTCCTGGCAGTAAGCAGTTCCTTGTTGGCTGTAGGGTAGTAGTGTACCACTCCTGACAGTAAGCTGTCCCTTGTTTGTTGTAGGGTAGTAGTGTGCCACACTTGGCAGTAAGCTGCCACTTGTTGGTTGCAGGGTAGTAGTGTAACACTCCTGGCAGTAAGCTGTCCCTTGTTGGTTGGAGGGTAGTAGTGTACCACTCCTGGCAATAAGCTGTTCCTTGTTGGTTGTAGGGAAGTAGTGTGCCACACTTGGCAGTAAGCTGTCACTTGTTGGTTGAAGGGTAGTAGTGTACCACTCCTGGCAGTAAGCTGTCCCTTGTTGGTTGTAGGGTATTAGTGTACCACTCCTGGCAGTTAGCTGTCCCTTATTCGTTGCAGCGTAGTAGTGCACCTCTTCTGGCAATAAGCTGTTCCTTGTTGGTTGTAGGGTAGTAGTGTACCACTCCTGGCAGTAAGCTGTACCTTGTTGGTTGTAGGGTAGTAGTGTACCACTCCTGACAGTAAGCTGTCCCTTGTTGGTTGTAGGGTAGTAGTGTGCTACACTGGGCAGTAAGCTGTCACTTGTTGGTTGTAGGGTAGTAGTGTACCACTCCTGGAAATAAGCTGTCCCTTGTTGGTTGTAGGGTAGTAGTGTACCACTCCTGGGAGTAAGCTGTCCCTTGTTGGTTGTAGGGTAGTAGTGTACCACTCCTGACTGTAAGATGTCCCTTGTTGGATGTAGAGAAGTAGTGAACCTCTCCTGACACTATGCCGTTTCTTGTTGGTTGAGGGGTAGTAGTGTACCACTCCTGACAGTAAGCTTCCCCTTGTTGGTTGTAGGGTAGTAGTGTACCACTCCCAGCAGGAAGCTGTCCCTTGTTGGTTGTAGGGTAGTAGTGTACCACTCCTGACAGTAAGATGTCCCTTGTTGGTTGTAGGGTAGCAGTGTACAACTCCTGACAGTATGGTGTCCCTGTTGGTTTTAGGGTAGCAGTGTACCACTCCTGGCAATAAGCTGTCCCTTGTTGGTTGTAGGGTAGTAGTGTACCTCTCCTGGCAGTAAGCTGTCACTTGTTTGTTGTAGGGTAGAAGTGTACCATTCCTGCCAGTAAGCAGTCCCTTGTTGGTTGTAGGGTAGTAGTGAACCACTCCCGGCAGTAAGCCTCCCTTGTTGGTTGTAGGGTAGTAGTGTACCACTCCTGACAGTAAGCTTTCCCTTGTTGGTTGTAGGGAAGCAGTGTACTACACCTGACAGTAATTTGTCCCTTGTTGGTTGTAGGGTAGCAGTGTACCACTCCTTGGAAATAAGCTGTCCCTTGTTGGTTGTAGGGTAGTAGTGTACCACTCCCGGCAGGAAGCTGTCCCTTGTTGGTTGTAGGGTAATAGTGTACCACTCCTGACAGTAAGCTGTCCATTGTTGATTGTAGGGTAGTAGTGTACCACTCATGGCAGTAAGCTGTCCCTTGTTGGTTGTAGGGTAGTAGTGTACCACTCCTGGCAGTAAGCTGTCCCTTGTTGGTTGTAGGGTAGTAGTGTACCACTCCCGGCAGGAAGCTGTCCCTTGTTGGTTGTAGGGTAGTAGTGTACCACTCCTGACAGTAAGCTGTCCCTTGTTGGTTGTAGGGTAGCAGTGTACCACTCCTGACAGTAATTTGTCCCTTGTTGGTTGTAGGGTAGCAGTGTACCACTCCTGGCAATAAGCTGTCCCTTGTTGGTTGTAGGGTAGTAGTGTACCACCCTCGGCAGGAAGCTGTCCCTTGTTGGTTGTAGGGAATTAGTGTACCACTCCTGACAGTAAGCTGTCCATTGTTGATTGTAGGGTAGCAGTGTACCACTCCTGGCAGTAAGCTGTCCCTTGTTGGTTGTAGGGTAGTAGTGTACCACTCCCGGCAGTAAACCGTCCCTTGTTGGTTGAGGGGTAGTAGTGTACCACTCCTGACAGTAAGCTTCCCCTTGTTGGTTGTAGGGTAGCAGTGTACCACTCCTGGCAGTAAGATGTCCCTTTTTGGTTGTAAGGTAGTATTGTACCGCTCCCGGCAGGAATTTACCCTTGTTGGTTGTAGGGTAGAAGTGTACCACTCTTTTCAGTAAGCTGTCCCTTGTTATTTATAGGGTAATAGTGTACCACTCCTGGCAGGAAGCTCTCCCTTGTTGGTTGTAGGGTAGTAGTGTATCACTCCTTGCAATAAGCTGTCCCTTGTTGGTTGTAGGGTAGTAGTGTACCACTCCCGGCTGGAAGCTGTCCCTTGTTGGTTGTAGGGTAGTAGTGTACCACTCCTGGCAGTAAGCTGTCCCTTGTTGGTTGTAGGGTAGCAGTGTACCACTCCGGACGGTAAGCTGTCCCTTGTTGGTTGTCCGGTAGCAGTGTACCACTTCGGACAGTAAACTGTCCCTTGTTGGTTGTATGGTAGTAGTGTACCACTGCTGGCAGTAAGCTGTCACTTGTTGGTTGTAGGGTCGTAGTGTACCTCTCCTGGCAGTAAGCTGTCCCTTGTTGGTTGTAGGGTAGTAGTGTACAACTCCTGGCAGTATGTTGTCCCTTGTTGGTTGTAGGGTAGCAGAGTACCTCTCCTGGCAGTAAGTTGTCCCTTGTTGGTTGTAGGGTAGTAGTGTACCACTCCTGACAGTAAGCTGTCCCTTGTTGGTTGTAGGGTAGTAGTGTACCACTCCTGGCAGTAAGCTGTCCCTTGTTGTTTGTTGGGTAGTAGCGCACCTCTCCTGGCAGTAAACTGTCCCTTGTTGGTTGTAGGGTAGTAGTGTAACTCTACTGACAGTAAGCTGTCCTAGGTTGGTTGTAGGGTAGCAGTGTACCACTCCTGACAGTAAGCTGTCCCTTGTTGGTTGTAGGGTAGTAGTGTACCACTTCGTACAGTAAGCTGTCCCTTGTTGATTGTAGGGTAGTAGTGTACCACTCCTGGTCTTAAGCTGTCCCTTGTTGGTTGTAGGGTAGTAGTGTACCACTCCGTACAGTAAGCTGTCCCCCTTTGATTGTGGGGTAGCAGTGTACCACTCCTGACAGTAAACTGTCCCTTGTTGGTTGTAGGGTAGTAGTGTACCACTCCTGGCAGTAACCTGTCCCTTGTTGGTTGTAGGGTAGTATTGTACCACTCCTCGAAGTAAGCTGTTCCTTGATTGTTGTAGGGTAGAAGTGTACCACCCCTGACAGTAAGCTGTCCCTTGTTGGTTGTAGGGTAGTAGTGTACCACCCCTGAGGGTAAGCTGTCCCTTGTTGGTTGATGGGTAGCAATGTACCACTCCTGACAGTAAGCTGTCCCTTGTTGGTTGTAGGGTAGTTGTGTCCGTCTCCTGGCAGTAAGCTGTCCTTGTTGGTTGTAGGGTAGTAGTGTACCTCTCCTGACAGTAAGCTGTCCATTGTTGGTTGTAGGGTAGCAGTGTACCTCCCCTGACAGTACGCTGTCCCTTGTTGGTTGTAGGGTAGTAGTGTACCACTCCTGGCAGTAAGCTGTCCCTTGTTGGTTGTAGGGTAATTGTGTACTGCTCCTGGTAGTAAGCTGTCCCTTGTTGGTTGTTGGGTAGTAGTTTACCACTCCTGGCACTAAGCGGTCCCTTGCTGGTTGTAGGGTAGTAGTGTACCACTCCTGGCAGTAAGCTGTTCCTTGTTGGTTGTAGGGTACTAGTGCACCTCTCCTGGCAGTAAGCTGTCCCTTGTTGTTTGTAGGGTAGTAGTGTTCCACACATGGCAGTAACCTGTCACATGTTGGTTTTAGGGTAGTAGTGTACCACTCCTGGCAGTAAGCTGTCCCTTGTTGGTTGTAGGGTAGTAGTGTACCACTCCTGGCACTAAGCTGTCCCTTGTTGGTTGTAGGGTAGTACTGTACCTCCCCTGACAGTAAGCTGTCCCTTGTTGGTTGTAGGGTAGTAGTGTACCACTCCTGGCAGTAAGCTGTTCCTTGTTGGTTGTAGGGTGGTAGTGTACCACTCCTGACAGTAAGCTGTCCCTTGTTGGTTGTAGGGTAATAGTGTGCCACACTTGGCAGTAAGCTGTCACTTGTTGGTTGTAGGGTAGTAGTGTACCACTCCTGGCAGTAAGCTGTCCCTTGTTGGTTGTGGGGTAGTAGTGTACCACTCCTGGCAGTAAGCTGTCCCTTATTGGTTCCAGGGTAGTAGTGCACCACTCCTGGCAGTAAGCTGTCCCTTGTTGGTTGTAGGGTAGTTGTGTACCACTCCTGACTGTAAGATGTCCCTTGTTGGATGTAGGGAAGTAGTGTACCTCTCCTGACACTAAGCTGTCCTTTGTTGGTTGTAGGGTAGTAGTGTACCACTCCTGGCAGCAAGCTGTCCCTTGTTGGTTGTAGGGTAGTAGTGTACCACTCCTGGCAATAAACTGTCCCTTGTTGGTTGTAGGGTAGTAGTGTAGCACTCCTGACAGTGAGCTGTCCCTTGTTGGTAGTAGGGTAGTAGTGCACCACTCCTGACAGTAAGCTGTCCCTTGTTGGTTGTAGGGTAGTAGGGTACCACAACTGGCAGTAAGCTGTCCCTTATTGGTTGTAGGGTAGTAGTGTACCACTCCTGGGAGAAAGTTGTCCCTTCTTGGTTGTAGGGTAGTAGTGTACCACTCCTGGCAGTAAGCTGTCCCTTGTTGGTTGTAGGGTTGTAGTGTACCACTCCTGAGAGTAAAATGTCCCTTGTTGGTTGCAGGGTAGAAGTGTACCACTCCTGACAGTAAGCTGTCCCTTGTTGGTTGTAGGGTAGTAGTGTACCTCTCCTGGCAGTAAGCTGTCCCTTGTCGGTTGTAGGGTAGTAGTGTACCACCCCTGAGAGTAAGCTGTCCCTTGTTGGTTGTAGGGCAGTAGTGTCCCACTCCTAGCAGTAAGCTGTCCCTTGTTGGTTGTAGGGTAGTAGTGTACCACTACTGGCAGTAAGCTGTCCCTTGTTGGTTGTAGGGTAGTAGTGTACTACTCCTAGCAGTAAGCTGTCCCTTGTTGGTTGTAGGGTAGTAGTGTACCACTCCTGGCAGTAAGCTGTCCCTTGTTGGTTGTAGGGTGGTAGTGTACCACTCCTGGCAGTAAGCTGTCCCTTGTTGGTTGTAGGGTAGTAGTGTACCACTCCTGACACTACTTCCCTTCTTGGTCGTAGGGTAGTAGTGTACCTCTCCTGACAGTAAGCTGTCCCTTGTTGGTTGTAGGGTAGTAGTGTACCACTCCTGGCAGTAAGATGTCCCTTGTTGGTTTTAGGGTAGTAGTGTACCACTACTGACAGTAAGCTGTCCCTTGTTGGTTGTAGGGTAGCAGTGTACCACTCCTGGCAGTAAGCTGTCCCTTGTTGGTTGTAGGGTAGTAGTGTACCACTCCTGGGAGAAAGCTGTCCCTTGTTGGTTGTAGGGTAGGAGTTTACCATTTCGTACAGTAAGTTTTGCCTTGTTGTTTGTAGGGTAGCAGTGTACCACTCCTGGCCTTAAGCTGTCCCTTGTTGGTTGTAGGGTAGCAGAGTACCACACCTGACAGTAAACTGTCCCTTGTTGGTTGTAGGGTAGTAGTGTACCACTCCTGGCAGTAAGCTGTCCCTTGTTGGTTGTAGGGTAGTAGTGTACCACTCCTCGAAGTAAACTGTCCCTTGATTGTTGTAGGGTAGCAGTGTACCACCCCTGACAGTAAGCTGTCCCTTGTTGGTTGTAGGGTAGTAGTGTACCACTCCTGACAGTAAGCGGTCCCTTGTTGGTTGTAGGGTAGCAGTGTACCACTCCTGACAGTAAGCTGACCCTTGTTGGTTGATGAGTAATAGTGTACCTCTCCTGGCAGTAAGCTGTCCCTTGTTGGTTGTAGGGTAGTAGTGTACCACTCCTGACAGTAAGCTGTCCCTTTTTGGTTGTAGGGTAGCAGTGTACCACTCCTGACAGTAAGCTGTCCCTTGTTGGTTGTAGGGTAGTAGTGTACCACTCCTGACAGTAAGCGGTCCCTTGTTGGTTGTAGGGTAGCAGTTTACCACTCCTGGCACTAATCGGTCCCTTGCTGGTTGTAGGGTAGTAGTGTACCACTCCTGGCACTAAGCTGTCCCTTGTTGGTTGTAGGGTAGTAGTGTACCACTCCTGACAGTATGCTGTCCCTTGTTGGTTGTAAGGTAGTAGTGTACCACTCCTGGCAGTAAGCTGTTCCTTGTTGGTTGTAGGGTACTAGTGCACCTCTCCTGGCAGTAAGCTGTCCCTTGTTGGTTGTAGGGTGGTAGTGTGCCACACTTGGCAGTAAGCTGTCACATGTTGGTTGTAGGGTAGTAGTGTACCACTCCTGGCAGTAAGCTCTCCCTTGTTGGTTGTAGGGTAGTAGTGTACCACTCCTGGCACTAAGCTGTCCCTTGTTGGTTGTAGGGTAGTAGTGTTCCTCCCCTGACAGTAAGCTGTCCCTTGTTGGTTGTAGGGTAGTAGTGTACCACTCCTGGCAGTAAGCTGTTCCTTGTTGGTTGTAGGGTAGTGGTGTACCACTCCTGACAGTAAGCTGTCCCTTGTTGGTTGTAGGGTAGTAGTGTGCCACACTTGGCAGTAAGCTGTCACTTGTTGGTTTTATGGTAAGGTGTACCACTCCTGGCAGTAAGCTGTCCCTTGTTGGTTGTAGGGTATTAGTGTACCACTCCTGGCAGTAAGCTGTCCCTTATTGGTTGCAGCGTAGCAGTGTACCACTTCTGGCAATAAGCTGTTCCTTGTTGGTTGTAGGGTAGTAGTGTACCACTCCTGGCAGTAAGCTGTCCCTTGATGGTTGTAGGGTAGTAGTGTACCACTCCTGGCAGTAAGCTGTTCCTTGTTGGTTGTAGGGTAGTAGTGTACCACTCCTGACAGTAAGCTGTCCCTTGTTGGTTGTAGGGTAGTAGTGTGCCACACTTGGCAGTAAGCTGTCACTTGTTGGTTGTAGGGTAGTAGTGTACCACTCCTGGCAGTAAGTTGTCCCTTGTTGGTTGTAGGGTAGTAGTGTACCACTCCTGGCAGTAAGCTGTCCCTTATTGGTTGCAGGGTAGTAGTGCACCACACCTGGCAGTAAGCTGTCCCTTGTTGGTTGTAGGGTAGTAGTGTACCACTCCTGACTGTAAGATGTCCCTTGTTGGATGTAGGGAAGTAGTGTACCTCTCCTGACACTAAGCTGTCCCTTGTTGGTTGTAGGGTAGTAGTGTACCACTCCTGGCAGCAAGCTGTCCCTTGTTGGTTGTAGGGTAGTAGTGTACCACTCCTGGCAGTAAACTGTCCCTTGTTGGTTGTAGGGTAGTAGTGTACCACTCCTGACAGTGAGCTGTCCCTTGTTGGTAGTAGGTTAGTAGTGTACCACTCCTGACAGTAAGCTGTCCCTTGTTGGTTGTAGGGTAGTAGGGTACCACACCTGGCAGTAAGCAGTCCCTTATTGGTTTTAGGGTAGTAGTGTACCACTCCTGGGAGAAAGCTGTCCCTTGTTGGTTGTAGGGTAGTAGTGTACCACTCCTGGCAGTAAGCTGTCCCTTGTTGGTTGTAGGGTAGTAGTGTACCACTCCTTGCAGTAAGCTGTCCCTTGTTGGTTGTAGGGTAGCAGTGTACCACTCCTGAGAGTAAGCTGTCCCTTGTTGGTTGTAGGGTAGTAGTGGACCACTCCTGACAGTAAGCTGTCCCTTGTTGGTTGTAGGTTAGTATTGTACCACTCCTAGCAGTAAGCTGTCCCTTGTTGGTTGTCGGGTTGTAGTGTACCACTCCTGACAGTAAGCTGTCCCTTGTTATTTGCAGGGTAGAAGTGTACCACTCCTGACAGTAAGCTGTCCCTTGTTGGTTGTAGGGCAGTAGTGTACCTCTCCTGGCAGTAAGCTGTCCCTTGTTGGTTGTAGGGTAGTAGTGTACCACCCCTGAGAGTAAGCTGTCCCTTGTTGGTTGTAGGGTAGTAGTGTACCACTCCTAGCAGTAAGCTGTCCCTTGTGGTTGTAGGGTAGTAGTGTACCACTACTGGCAGTAAGCTGTCCCTTGTTGGTTGTAGGGTAGTAGTGTACCACTCCTAGCAGTAAGCTGTCCCTTGTTGGTTGTAGGGTAGTAGTGTACCACTCCTGGCAGTAAGCTCTCCCTTGTTGGTTTGATTGAGGTAGTGTACCACTCCTGGCAGTAAGCTGTCCCTTGTTGGTTGTAGGGTAGTAGTGTACCACTCCTGACAGTAATCTGTCCCTTGTTGATCGTAGGGTAGTAGTGTATCTCTCCTGACAGTAAGCTGTCCCTTGTTGATTGCAGGGTAGTAGTGTACCACTCCTGGCAGTAAGATGTCCCTTGTTGGTTTTAGGGTATTAGTGTACCACTCATGACAGTAAGCTGTCCCTTGTTGGTTGTAGGGTAGCAGTGTACCACTCCTGGCATTAAGCTGTCCCTTGTTGGTTGTAGGGTAGTAGTGTACCACTCCTGGCAGTAAGCTGTCCCTTGTTGGTTGTAGGGTAGTAGTGTACCACTCCTGAGAGTAAGCTGTCCCTTGTTGGTTGTAGGGTAGCAGTGTACCACTCCTGACAGTAATTTGTCCCTTGTTGGTTGTAGGGTAGCAGTGTACCACTCCTGGCAATAAGCTGTCCCTTGTTGGTTGTAGGGTAGTAGTGTACCACTCCCGGCAGGAAGCTGTCCCTTGTTGGTTGTAGGGTATTAGTGTACCACTCCTGACAGTAAGCTGTCCATTGTTGATTGTAGGGTAGCAGTGTACCACTCCTGGCAGTAAGCTGTCCCTTGTTTGTTGTAGGGTAGTAGTGTACCACTCCCGGCAATAAGCCGTCCCTTGTTGGTTGTAGGGTAGTAGTGTACCTCTCCTGGGAGTAAGCTGTCCCTTGTTGGTTGTAGGGTAGTAGTGTACCACTCCTGGCAGTAAGCTGTCCCTTGTAGGTTGTAGGATAGCAGTGTACCACACCCGGCAGGAATCTGTCCCTTGTTGGTTGTAGGGTAGCAGTGTACCACTCCGGACGGTAAGCTGTCCCTTGTTGGTTGTCGGGTAGCAGTGTACCACTCCGGACAGTAAACTGTCCCTTGTTGGTTGTATGGTAGTAGTGTACCACTGCTGGCAGTAAGCTGTCACTTGTTGGTTGTAGGGTAGTAGTGTACCTCTCCTGGCAGTAAGCTGTCCCTTGTTGGTTGTAGGGTAGTAGTGTACCACTCCTGGCAGTATGTTGTCCCTTGTTGGTTGTAGGGTGGCAGTGTACCTCTCCTGGCAGTAAGCTGTCCCTTGTTGGTTGTAGGGTAGTAGTGTACCACTCCTCGAAGTAAGCTGTCCCTTGATTGTTGTAGGGTAGCAGTGTACCACCCCTGACAGTAAGCTGTCCCTTGTTGGTTGTAGGGTAGTAGTGTACCACCCCTGAGGTTAAGCTGTCCCTTGTTGGTTGATGGGTAGCAATCTACCACTCCTGACAGTAAGCTGTCCCTTGTTGGTTGTAGGGTAGTTGTGTACCTCTCCTGGCAGTAAGCTGTCCCTTGTTGGTTGTAGGGTAGCAGTGTACCTCCCCTGACAGTACGCTGACCCTTGTCGGTTGTAGGGTAGTAGTGTACCACTCCAGGCAGTAAGCTGTCCCTTGTTGGTTGTAGGGTAATTGTGTACTGCTCCTGGTAGTAAGCTGTCCCTTGTTGGTTGTTGGGTAGTAGTTTACCACTCCTGGCACTAAGCGGTCCCTTGCTGGTTGTAGGATAGTAGTGTACCACTCCTGGCACTAAGCTGTCTCTTGTTGGTTGTAGGGTAGTAGTGTACCACTCCTGAAGGTAAGCTGTCCCTTGTTGGTTGTAAGGTAGTAGTGTACCACTCCTGGCAGTAAGCTGTTCCTTGTTGGTTGTAGGGTACTAGTGCACCTCTCCTGGCAGTAAGCTGTCCCTTGTTGGTTGTAGGGTAGTAGTGTGCCACACTTGGCAGTAACCTGTCACATGTTGGTTGTAGGGTAGTAGTGTACCACTCCTGTCAGTAAGCTGTCCCTTGTTGGTAGTAGGGTAGTAGTGTACCACTCCTGGCACTAAGCTGTCCCTTGTTGGTTGTAGGGTAGTAGTGTATCTCCCCTGACATTAAGCTGTCCCTTGTTGGTTGTAGGGTAGTAGTATACCATTCCTGGCCGTAAGCTGTTCCTTGTTGGTTGTAGGGTGGTAGTGTACCACTCCTGACAGTAAGCTGTCCCTTGTTGGTTGTAGGATAATAGTGTGCCACACTTGGCAGTAAGCTGTCACTTGTTGGTTGTAGGGTAGTAGTGTTCCACTCCTGGCAGTAAGCTGTCCCTTATTAGTTGCAGGGTAGTAGTGCACCACTCCTGGCAGTAAGCTGATCCTTGTTGGTTGTAGGGTAGTTGTGTACCACTCCTGACTGTACGATGTCCCTTGTTGGATGTAGGGAAGTAGTGTACCTCTCCTGACACTAAGCTGTCCTTTGTTGGTTGTAGGGTAGTAGTGTACCACTCCTGGCAGCAAGCTGTCCCTTGTTGGTTGTAGGGTAGTAGTGTACCACTCCTGGCAGTAAACTGTCCCTTGTTGGTTGTAGGGTATTAGTGTACCACTCCTGACAGTGAGCTGTCCCTTGTTGGTAGTAGGGTAGTAGTGTACAACTCCTGACAGTAAGCTGTCCCTTGTTGGTTGTAGGGTAGTAGGGTACCACACCTGGCAGTAAGCTGTCCCTTATTGGTTGTAGGGTAGTAGTGTACCACTCCTGGGAGAAAGCTGTCCCTTGTTGGTTGTAGGGTAGTAGTGTACCACTCCTGGCAGTAAGCTGTCCCTCGTTGGTTGTAGGGTAGTAGTGTACCACTCCTTGCAGTAAGCTGTCCCTTGTTGGTTGTAGGGTAGCAGTGTACCACTCCTGAGAGTAAGCTGTCCCTTGTTGGTTGTAGGGTAGTAGTGGACCACTCCTGGCAGTAGGCTGTCCCTTGTTGGTTGTAGGTTAGTAGTGTACCACTCCTGGCAGTAAGCTGTCCCTTGTTGGTTGTAGGGTTCAAGTGTACCACTCCTGACGGTAAGCTGTCCCTTGTTGGTTGCAGGGTAGAAGTGTACCACTCCTGATAGTAAGCTGTCCCTTGTTGGTTGTAGGGTAGTAGTGTCCCTCTCCTGGCAGTAAGCTGTCCCTTCTTGGTTGTAGGGTAGTAGTGTACCACCCCTGAGAGTAAGCTGTCCCTTGTTGGTTGTAGGGTAGTAGTGTACCACTCCTAGCAGTATGCTGTCCCTTGTTGGTTTTAGGGTAGTAGTGTACCACTACTGGCAGTAAGCCGTCCCTTGTTGGTTGTAGGGTAGTAGTGTACCACTCCCAGCAGTAAGCTGTCCCTTGTTGGTTGTAGGGTAGTAGTGTACCACTCCTGGCAGTAAGCTGTCTCTTGTTGGTTGTAGGGTGGTAGTGTACCACTCCTGGCAGTAAGCTGTCCCTTGTTGGTTGTAGGGTAGTAGTGTACCACTCCTGACAGTAATCTGTCCCTGGTTGGTCGTAGGTTAGTAGTGTACCTCTCCTGACAGTAAGCTGTCCCTTGTTGGTTGTAGGGTAGTAGTGTACCACTCCTGGCAGTAAGATGTCCCTTGATGGTTTTAGGGTAGTAGTGTACCACTCCTGACAGTAAGCTGTACCTTGTTGGTTGTAGGGTAGCAGTGTACCATTCCTGGCAGTAAGCTGTCCCTTGTTGGTTGTAGGGTAGTAGTGTACCACTCCTGGGAGAAAGCTGTCCCTTGTTGGCTGTAGGTTAGGAATTTACCATTTCGTACAGTAAGTTTTCCCTTGTTGTTTGTAGGGTAGCAGTGTACCACTCCTGACAGTAAGCTGTCTCTTGTTGTAGGGTAGTAGTGTACCACTCCTGGCAGTAAGCTGTCCCTTGTTGGTTGTAGTGTAGTAGTGTACCACTCCTCCCAGTAAGCTGTCCCTTGTTGGTTGTAGGGTATTAGTGTACCACTCCTGACAGTAAGCTGTCCATTGTTGATTGTAGGGTAGCAGTGTACCACTCCTGGCAGTAGGCTGTCCCTTGTTTGTTGTAGGGTAGTAGTGTACCACTCCCGGCAATAAGCCGTCCCTTGTTGGTTGTAGGGTAGTAGTGTACCTCTCCTGGGAGTAAGCTGTCCCTTGTTGGTTGTAGGGTAGTAGTGTACCACTCCTGGCAGTAAGCTGTCCCTTGTAGGTTGTAGGTTAGCAGTGTACCACACCCGGCAGGAATCTGTCCCTTGTTGGTTGAAGGGTAGCAGTGTACCACTCCGGACGGTAAGCTGTCCCTTGTTGGTTGTCGGGTAGCAGTGTACCACTCCGGACAGTAAACTGTCCCTTGTTGGTTGTATGGTAGTAGTGTACCACTGCTGGCAGTAAGCTGTCACTTGTTGGTTGTAGGGTAGTAGTGTACCTCTCCTGGCAGTAAGCTGTCCCTTGTTGGTTGTAGGGTAGTAGTGTACCACTCCTGGCAGTATGTTGTCCCTTGTTGGTTGTAGGGTAGCAGTGTACCTCTCCTGGCAGTAAGCTGTCCCTTGTTGGTTGTAGGGTAGTAGTGAACCACTCCTGACAGTAAGCTGTCCCTTGTTGGTTGTAGGGTAGTAGTGTACCACTCCTGGCAGTAAGCTGTCCCTTGTTGGATGTAGGGTAGTAGTGCACCTCTCCTGGCAGTAAACTGTCCCTTGTTGGTTGTAGGGTAGTAGTGTAACTCTCCTGACAGTAAGCTGTCCTAGGTTGGTTGTAGGGTAGCAGTGTACCACTCCTGACAGTAAGCTGTCCCTTGTTGGTTGTAGGGTAGTAGTGTACCACTTCGTACAGTAAGCTGTCCCTTGTTGATTGTAGGGTAGTAGTGTACCACTCCTGGCCTTAAGCTGTCCCTTGTTGGTTGTAGGGTAGTAGTGTACCACTCCTGGCAGTAAGCTGTCCCTTGTTGGTTGTAGGGTAGTAGTGTACCACTCCTCGAAGTAAGCTGTCCCTTGATTGTTGTAGGGTAGCAGTGTACCACCCCTGACAGTAAGCTGTCCCTTGATGGTTGTAGGGTAGTAGTGTACCACCCCTGAGGTTAAGCTGTCGCTTGTTGGTTGATGGGTAGCAATCTACCACTCCTGACAGTAAGCTGTCCCTTGTTGGTTGTAGGGTAGTTGTGTACCTCTCCTGGCAGTAAGCTGTCCCTTGTTGGTTGTAGGGTAGCAGTGTACCTCCCCTGACAGTACGCTGATCCTTGTTGGTTGTAGGGTAGTAGTGTACCACTCCTGGCAGTAAGCTGTCCCTTGTTGGTTGTAGGGTAATTGTGTACTGCTCCTGGTAGTAAGCTGTCCCTTGTTGGTTGTTGGGCAGTTGTTTACCACTCCTGGCACTAAGCGGTCCCTTGCTGGTTGTAGGATAGTAGTGTACCACTCCTGGCACTAAGCTGTCTCTTGTTGGTTGTAGGGTAGTAGTGTACCACTCCTGAAGGTAAGCTGTCCCTTGTTGGTTGTAAGGTAGTAGTGTACCACTCCTGGCAGTAAGCTGTTCCTTGTTGGTTGTAGGGTACTAGTGCACCTCTCCTGGCAGTAGCTGTCCCTTGTTGGTTGTAGGGTAGTAGTGTGCCACACTTGGCAGTAACCTGTCACATGTTGGTTGTAGGGTAGTAGTGTACCACTCCTGGCAGTAAGCTGTCCCTTGTTGGTAGTAGGGTAGTAGTGTACCACTCCTGGCACTAAGCTGTCCCTTGTTGGTTGTAGGGTAGTAGTGTATCTCCCCTGACATTAAGCTGTCCCTTGTTGGTTGTAGGGTAGTAGTATACCATTCCTGGCCGTAAGCTGTTCCTTGTTGGTTGTAGGGTGGTAGTGTACCACTCCTGACAGTAAGCTGTCCCTTGTTGGTTGTAGGATAATAGTGTGCCACACTTGGCAGTAAGCTGTCACTTGTTGGTTGGAGGGTAGTAGTGTTCCACTCCTGGCAGTAAGCTGTCCCTTATTAGTTGCAGGGTAGCAGTGCACCACTCCTGGCAGTAAGCTGACCCTTGTTGGTTGTAGGGTAGTTGTGTACCACTCCTGACTGTACGATGTCCCTTGTTGGATGTAGGGAAGTAGTGTACCTCTCCTGACACTAAGCTGTCCTTTGTTGGTTGTAGGGTAGTAGTGTACCACTCCTGGCAGCAAGCTGTCCCTTGTTGGTTGTAGGGTAGTAGTGTACCACTCCTGGCAGTAAACTGTCCCTTGTTGGTTGTAGGGTATTAGTGTACCACTCCTGACAGTGAGCTCTCCCTTGTTGGTAGTAGGGTAGTAGTGTACAACTCCTGACAGTAAGCTGTCCCTTGTTGGTTGTAGGGTAGTAGGGTACCACACCTGGCAGTAAGCTGTCCCTTATTGGTTGTAGGGTAGTAGTGTACCACTCCTGGGAGAAAGCTGTCCCTTGTTGGTTGTAGGGTAGTAGTGTACCACTCCTGGCAGTAAGCTGTCCCTCGTTGGTTGTAGGGTAGTAGTGTACCACTCCTTGCAGTAAGCTGTCCCTTGTTGGTTGTAGGGTAGCAGTGTACCACTCCTGAGAGTAAGCTGTCCCTTGTTGGTTGTAGGGTAGTAGTGGACCACTCCTGACAGTAGGCTGTCCCTTGTTGGTTGTAGGTTAGGAGTGTACCACTCCTGGCAGTAAGCTGTCCCTTGTTGGTTGTAGGGTTCAAGTGTACCACTCCTGACAGTAAGCTGTCCCTTGTTGGTTGCAGGGTAGAAGTGTACCACTCCTGATAGTAAGCTGTCCCTTGTTGGTTGTAGGGTAGTAGTGTACCTCTCCTGGCAGTAAGCTGTCCCTTCTTGGTTGTAGGGTAGTAGTGTACCACCCCTGAGAGTAAGCTGTCCCTTGTTGGTTGTAGGGTAGTAGTGTACCACTCCTAGCAGTATGCTGTCCCTTGTTGGTTTTAGGGTAGTAGTGTACCACTACTGGCAGTAAGCCGTCCCTTGTTGGTTGTAGGGTAGTAGTGTACCACTCCTAGCAGTAAGCTGTCCCTTGTTGGTTGTAGGGTAGTAGTGTACCACTCCTTGCAGTAAGCTGTCTCTTGTTGGTTGTAGGGTGGTAGTGTACCACTCCTGGCAGTAAGCTGTCCCTTGTTGGTTGTAGGGTAGTAGTGTACCACTCCTGACAGTAATCTGTCCCTGGTTGGTCGTAGGGTAGTAGTGTACCTCTCCTGACAGTAAGCTGTCCCTTGTTGGTTGTAGGGTAGTAGTGTACCACTCCTGGCAGTAAGATGTCCCTTGATGGTTTTAGGGTAGTAGTGTACCACTCCTGACAGTAAGCTGTACCTTGTTGGTTGTAGGGTAGCAGTGTACCACTCCTGGCAGTAAGCTGTCCCTTGTTGGTTGTAGGGTAGTAGTGTACCACTCCTGGGAGAAAGCTGTCCCTTGTTGGCTGTAGGGTAGGAATTTACCATTTCGTACAGTAAGTTTTCCCTTGTTGTTTGTAGGGTAGCAGTGTACCACTCCTGACAGTAAGCTGTCACTTGTTGTAGGGTAGTAGTGTACCACTCCTGGCAGTAAGCTGTCCCTTGTTGGTTGTAGTGTAGTAGTGTACCACTCCTCCCAGTAAGCTGTCCCTTTTTGGTTGTAGGGTAGCTGTGTACCACTCCTGACAGAAAGCTGTCCCTTGTTGGTTGTAGGGTAGTAGTGTACCACTCCTGACAGTAAGCGGTCCCTTGTTGGTTGTAGGGTAGCAGTGTACCTCTCCTGACAGTAAGCTGTCCCTTGTTGGTTGATGAGCAATAGTGTAGCTCTCCTGGCAGTAAGCTGTCCCTTGTTGATTGTAGGGTAGTAGTGTACCACTCCTGGCAGTAAGCTGTCCCTTGTTGGTTGTAGGGTAGTAGTGCACCTCTCCTGGCAATAAGCTGTCCCTTGTTGGTTGTAGGGTAGTAGTGTACCTCTCCTGACAGTAAGCTGTAACTTGTTGGTTGTAGGGTAGTGGTGTACCACTCCTGACACTAAGCTGTCCCTTGTTGGTTGTAGGGTAGTAGTGTGCCACACTTGGCAGTAAGCTGTCACTTGTTGGTTGTAGGATAGTAGTGTACCACTCCTTGCAGTAAGCTGTCCCTTGTTGGTTGTAGGGTAGTAGTGTACCACACCTGACAGTAAGCTGTCCCTTGTTGGTTGTAAGGTAGTAGTGTACCACTCCTGGCAGTAAGCTGTTCCTTGTTGGTTGTAGGGTACTAGTGCACCTCTCCTGGCAGTAAGCTGTCCCTTGTTGGTTGTAGGGTAGTAGTGTGCCACAATTGGCAGTAAGCTGTCACATGTTGGTTGTAGGTTAGTAGTGTACCACACCTGGCAGTAAGCTCTCCCTTGTTGGTTGTAGGGTAGTAGTGTACCACTCTTGGCACTAAGCTGTACCTTGTTGGTTGTAGGGTAGTAGTGTACCTCCCCTGACAGTAAGCTGTCCCTTGTTGGTTGTAGGGTAGTAGTGTACCACTCCTGGCAGTAAGCTGTTCCTTGTTGGTTGTAGGGTAGTGGTGTACCACTCCTGACAGTAAGCTGTCCCTTGTTGGTTGTAGGGTAGTAGTGTGCCACACTTGGCAGTAAGCTCTCACTTGTTGGTTGTAGGGTAGTAGTGTACCACTCCTGGCAGTAAGCTGTCCCTTGTTGGTTGTAGGGTATTAGTGTACCACTCCTGACAGTAAGCTGTCCCTTATTGGTTGCAGCGTAGTAGTGTACCACTTCTGGCAATAAGCTGTTCCTTGTTGGTTGTAGGGTAGTAGTGTACCACTCCTGGCAGTAAGCTGTCCCTTGTTGGTTGTAGGGTAGTAGTGTACCACTCCTGGCAGTAAGCTGTTCCTTGTTGGTTGTAGGGTAGTAGTGTACCACTCCTGACAGTAAGCTGTCCCTTGTTGGTTGTAGGGTAGTAGTGTGCCACACTTGGCAGTAAGCTGTCCCTTGTTGGTTGTAGGGTAGTAGTGTACCTCTCCTGGCAGTAAGCTGTCCCTTCTTGGTTGTAGGGTAGTAGTGTACCACCCCTGAGAGTAAGCTGTCCCTTGTTGGTTGTAGGGTAGTAGTGTACCACTCCTAGCAGTATGCTGTCCCTTGTTGGTTTTAGGGTAGTAGTGTACCACTACTGGCAGTAAGCCGTCCCTTGTTGGTTGTAGGGTAGTAGTGTACCACTCCTAGCAGTAAGCTGTCCCTTGTTGGTTGTAGGGTAGTAGTGTACCACTCCTGGCAGTAAGCTGTCTCTTGTTGGTTGTAGGGTGGTAGTGTACCACTCCTGGCAGTAAGCTGTCCCTTGTTGGTTGTAGGGTAGTAGTGTACCACTCCTGACAGTAATCTGTCCCTGGTTGGTCGTAGGGTAGTAGTGTACCTCTCCTGACAGTAAGCTGTCCCTTGTTGGTTGTAGGGTAGTAGTGTACCACTCCTGGCAGTAAGATGTCCCTTGTTGGTTTTAGGGTAGTAGTGTACCACTCCTGACAGTAAGCTGTCCCTTGTTGGTTGTAGGGTAGCAGTGTACCACTCCTGGCAGTAAGCTGTCCCTTGTTGTTTGTAGGGTAGTAGGGTACCACTCCTGGGAGAAAGCTGTCCCTTATTGGTTGTAGGGTAGGAATTTACCATTTCGTACAGTAAGTTTTCCCTTGTTGTTTGTAGGGTAGCAGTGTACCACTCCTGAGAGTAAGCTGTCTCTTGTTGTAGGGTAGTAGTGTACCACTCCTGGCAGTAAGCTGTCCCTTGTTGGTTGTAGTGTAGTAGTGTACCACTCCTCGCAGTAAGCTGTCCCTTTTTGGTTGTAGGGTAGCAGTGTACCACTCCTGACAGTAAGCTGTCCCTTGTTGGTTGTAGGGTAGTAGTGTACCACTCCTGACAGTAAGCGGTCCCTTGTTGGTTGTAGGGTAGCAGTGTACCACTCCAGACAGTAAGCTGTCCCTTGTTGGTTGATGAGTAATAGTGTACCTCTCCTGGCAGTAAGCTGTCCCTTGTTGATTGTAGGGTAGTAGTGTACCACTCCTGGCAGTAAGCTGTCCCTTGTTGGTTGTAGGGTAGTAGTGCACCTCTCCTGGCAATAAGCTGTCCCTTGTTGGTTGTAGGGTAGTAGTGTACCTCTCCTGACAGTAAGCTGTAACTTGTTGGTTGTAGGGTAGTGGTGTACCACTCCTGACAGTAAGCTGTCCCTTGTTGGTTGTAGGGTAGTAGTGTGCCACACTTGGCAGTAAGCTGTCACTTGTTGGTTGTAGGGTAGTAGTGTACCACTCCTGGCAGTAAGCTGTCCCTTGTTGGTTGTAGGGTAGTAGTGTACCACACCTGACAGTAAGCTGTCCCTTGTTGGTTGTAAGGTAGTAGTGTACCACTCCTGGCAGTAAGCTGTTCCTTGTTGGTTGTAGGGTACTAGTGCACCTCTCCTGGCAGTAAGCTGTCCCTTGTTGGTTGTAGGGTAGTAGTGTGCCACACTTGGCAGTAAGCTGTCACATGTTGGTTGTAGGGTAGTAGTGTACCACACCTGGCAGTAAGCTCTCCCTTGTTGGTTGTAGGGTAGTAGTGTACCACTCTTGGCACTAAGCTGTACCTTGTTGGTTGTAGGGTAGTAGTGTACCTCCCCTGACAGTAAGCTGTCCCTTGTTGGTTGTAGGGTAGTAGTGTACCACTCCTGGCAGTAAGCTGTTCCTTGTTGGTTGTAGGGTAGTGGTGTACCACTCCTGACAGTAAGCTGTCCCTTGTTGTTTGTAGGGTAGTAGTGTGCCACACTTGGCAGTAAGCTGTCACTTGTTGGTTGTAGGGTAGTAGTGTACCACTCCTGGCAGTAAGCTGTCCCTTGTTGGTTGTAGGGTATTAGTGTACCACTCCTGGCAGTAAGCTGTCCCTTATTGGTTGCAGCGTAGTAGTGTACCACTTCTGGCAATAAGCTGTTCCTTGTTGGTTGTAAGGTAGTAGTGTACCACTCCTGGTAGTAAGCTGTCCCTTGTTGGTTGTAGCGTAGTAGTGTACCACTCCTGGCAGTAAGCTGTTCCTTGTTGGTTGTAGGGTAGTAGTGTACCACTCCTGACAGTAAGCTGTCCCTTGTTGGTTGTAGGGTAGTAGTGTGCCACACTTGGCAGTAAGCTGTCACTTGTTGTTTGTAGGGTAGTAGTGTACCACTCCTGGCAGTAAGTTGTCCCTTGTTGGTTGTAGGGTAGTAGTGTACCACTCCTGGCAGTAAGCTGTCCCTTATTGGTTGCAGGGTAGTAGTGCACCACTCCTGGCAGTAAGCTGTCCCTTGTTGGTTGTAGGGTAGTAGTGTACCACTCCTGACTGTAAGATGTCCCTTGTTGGATGTAGGGAAGTAGTGTACCTCTCCTGACACTAAGCTGTCCCTTGTTGGTTGTAGGGTAGTAGTGTACCACTCCTGGCAGCAAGCTGTACCTTGTTGGTTGTAGGGTAGTAGTGTACCACTCCTGGCAGTAAACTGTCCCTTGTTGGTTGTAGGGTAGCAGTGTACCACTCCTGACAGTGAGCTGTCCCTTGTTGGTAGTAGGGAAGTAGTGTACCACTCCTGACAGTAAGCTGTCCCTTGTTGGTTGTAGGGTAGTAGGGTACCACACCTGGCAGTAAGCTGTCCCTTATTGGTTGTAGGGTAGTAGTGTACCACTCCTGGGAGAAAGCTGGCCCTTGTTGGTTGTAGGGTAGTAGTGTACCACTCCTGGCAGTAAGCTGTCCCTTGTTGGTTGTAGGGTAGCAGTGTACCACTCCTGAGAGTAAGCTGTCCCTTGTTGGTTGTAGGGTAGTAGTGGACCACTCCTGACAGTAAGCTGTCCCTTGTTGGTTGTAGGTTAGTAGTGTACCACTCCTGGCAGTAAGCTGTCCCTTGTTGGTTGTAGGGTTGTAGTGTACCACTCCTGACAGGAAGCTGTCCCTTGTTTGTTGCAGGGTAGAAGTGTACCACTCCTGACAGTAAGCTGTCCCTTGTTGGTTGTAGGGTAGTAGTGTACCTCTCCTGGCAGTAAGCTGTCCCTTGTTGGTTGTAGGGTAGTAGTGCACCACCCCTGAGAGTAAGCTGTCCCTTGTTGGTTGTAGGGTAGTAGTGTTCCACTCCTAGCAGTAAGCTGTCCCTTGTTGGTTGTAGGGTAGTAGTGTACCACTACTGGCAGTAAGCTGTCCCTTGTTGGTTGCAGGGTAGAAGTGTACCACTCCTGACAGTAAGCTGTCCCTTGTTGGTTGTAGGGTAGTAGTGTAACACTCCTAGCAGTAAGCTGTCCCTTGTTGGTTGTAGGGTAGTAGTGTACCACTCCTGGCAGTAAGCTCTCCCTTGTTGGTTGTAGGGTGGTAGTGTACCACTCCTGGCAGTAAGCTGTCCCTTGTTGGTTGTAGGGTAGTAGTGTACCACTCCTGACAGTAATCTGTCCCTTGTTGGTCGTAGGGTAGTAGTGTATCTCTCCTGACAGTAAGCTGTCCCTTGTTGGTTGTAGGGTAGTAGTGTACCACTCCTGGCAGTAAGATGTCCCTTGTTGGTTTTAGGGTAGTAGTGTACCACTCCTGACAGTAAGCTGTCCCTTGTTGGTTGTAGGGTAGCCGTGTACCACTCCTGGCAGTAAGCTGTCCCTTGTTAGTTGTAGGGTAGTAGTGTACCACTCCTGGGAGAAAGCTGTCCCTTGTTGGTTGGAGGGTAGGAGTTTACCATTTCGTACAGTAAGTTTTCCCTTGTTGTTTGTAGGGTAGCAGTGTACCACTCCTGAGAGTAAGCTGTCCCTTGTTGGTTGTAGGGTAGTAGTGGACCACTCCTGACAGTAAGCTGTCCCTTGTTGGTTGTAGGTTAGTAGTGTACCACTCCTGGCAGTAAGCTGTCCCTTTTTGGTTGTAGGGTTGTAGTGTACCACTCCTGACAGTAAGCTGTCCCTTGTTGGTTGTAAGGTAGTAGTGTACCACTCCTGGCAGTAAGATGTCCCTTGTTGGTTGTATGGTAGTAGTGTACCACTCCTGACTGTAAGCTGTCCCCTTTTGGTTGTAGGGTAGTAGTGTACCACTCCAGGCAGTAAGCCGTCCGTTGTTGGTTTCGGGTAGTACTGTACCACTCCTGACAGTAAGCTGTCCCTTGTTGGTTGTAGGGTAGCAGTGTACCACTCCTGGCAGTGAGCTGTCCCTTGGTGGTTGTAGGGTAGTAGTGTACCACTCCTGACAGTAAGCTGTCCCTTGTTGGTTGTAGGGTAGCAGTGTACCACTCCCGACAATAAGCTGTCCCTTGTTGGTTGTAGGGTAGCAGTGTACCACTCCTGACAATGAGCTGTCCCTTGTTGGTTATAGGGTAGCAGTGTACCACTCCTGGCAGTAAGCTGTCCCTTGTTGGTTGTAGGGTAGTAGTGTACCACTCCGGACTGTAAGCTGTCCCTTGTTGGTTGTAGGGTAGCAGTGTACCACTCCGGACATTAAGCTGTCCCTTGTTGGTTGTAGGGTAGTAGTGTACCACTCCGGACAGTAAGCTGTCCCTTGTTGGTTGTAGGGTAGCAGTGTACCACTCCGGAGAATAAGCTGTCCCTTGTTGGTTGTTGGATAGCATTGTACCACTCCTGGCAGTAAGCTGCCCCTTGTTGGTTGTAGGGTAGCAGTGTACCACTCCGGAGAGTAAGTTGTCCCTTGTTGGTTGTAGGGTAGCATTGTACCACTCCTGGCAGTAAGCTGCCCCTTGTTGGTTGTATGGTAGTAGTGTACCACTCCTGGCAGTAAGCTTGTTGGCACGAATGATAATGTAGGATTCTCTTATATGCTTACAAAGAAATAGACAACAAACAACAACAACAACCCCTGGCACTATCCAGCCCATGACGGGCTAAGGCCGATAAAATCTTACGCTTTTTGTCGTAGGTTTGAAGTGTTTTTTGCTCATATTGATAGTTTGGTAAGGAGAGACATGTTTGTACGCTTATCCGGCATGTTCTTTTACCGACTAAACGTTAATTCTGGGAGCGTTGAGGCCTGGGGCGTATATTTACGCTTGGTGACGAATATGCTCATATTAAGTCATGCACCCTTTTAGGGGATATTTTGCGTCTTGCTTTCGTTCGTGAATTGTCTCCTCTTACGAGTGCCGATATGGGGGTGGAGGGTGCTTTTCATGCCTCCTTAAACTGACGCCATGAGCACAATAGATGCCTAAACCTGAAGTCTTATAAAGGTTATTTTCCTCTGTAGCATAACATGTAAAACAAGCCCTTAGCGAATTATGGATTGGGCATTTTGGCGCTCATAGCCTCAATTGCACATAGATAGCACTGGCCTCTGTATCAATACTGAATGAGCCTATAAAGCATATGTTGCTGAGTAGTCGACTAAATATCGTCAATTTCTCTGAAAGGGATCATAGGATAAGGAAGCTGAAAATTGTAATTTTAAGTGTTAGTCATTAGTAGGAATGAATTTGAAGAGCTACGGAATCAATTAGGTGCCTACCATGAGTACTTTCAAATTTCAAGTTAGTTGATGTTTAGCCTACTTTTCAAATTTTGCAAAAATGATGAAAAAGTAGACTTATGCGATCACCCAGGCTGATGTGTGTGTCTGTCTCACCTTCAGTGTGAGTGTGTGTTCTGATCAATTCCTAATGGCTGCAGCTATCGAAACTTAACTTGGCATGAGTGAAAGTCAATACCAGGATATCTCAAGGCCATATTTCAAATTGACATCAATGCTACCAACTACTGACAAAAATAATTGAAATTCCAACCTTCTCTGATGTCATGCATGGGAACCGAGCCAGAAATGGCACACATATAGAACATAATATTTCAAATTAATTTTCAGGAGCCCCTATAAGACAGTGCTACCAACTTGATTCTACGCGTCCTGTTGGTTCAATGTTTAACTGCATGTTACTTCCATACTATCAAATGGATTTATTCCGAAGTTGGCACATTTATAGATCATGACTAGAGATACGGGGAATTCGCAATGGCATTAAATGCGAATTTTACTTTTTTCTGGTTGGTAACTATTATGCCTATGTATACCCAGAATTTGCGAAACTAAATGTACGACAAAGTGCGATAATTAAGGGTCCTTGCGAATTATTCCCATAAATGCGATAAATGCGAAAATTGCCCAATTTAACGAAACATATTGAATATTATGTTTGATTACATTTTCGCGCCACTACTTTGAAATTTGCGAGTTCCTAGCAATGGAAATATCGGTTAAATAATAGATATTTACGAGTAATAATCAATAAGTACTAACATCGATTATTGCCATTGGCCGCAATAAATATTTTATTCATTATTGTCGTGAAAACAATCGATTACGGTAAAAATAATTTTGAAAATGGCTGCTGTTATTGCTGCATAATATCCACTGTTTATCGCTAATAAAACGATGTTTTTTGGATAAATTATTTAGTAGTTTCATTTGGTTGTGTCAATAAAAGGAATATTCCAATCGTTTGTACCGATTCTTTTTCAAAAATTAGAGTAATAAGGTTATGCTTATATTGGTTTATATCGCGTCGGACCTCATTTCGAGTATTTGACCATTATAAATAAACCTGTAAAGTACGTATCGTGATATGAATAGACAATATTTGTTATGCGTTCTCCTTGCTTTGAGGAATGTTGTATAATATGATGAAAGTATTCTCTACAATGTGTGAGTTATATGTTATGTTACATATCGTTCGGTGATTTGGTTGTATGATGTGAGACGAGGGCACCGAAGCTATGTTGAAAAGATCATGTCATGTTCTCATTATGCAATCAACAATATCAGGTGTTGTGCAGCAACTCAAATTACCCTGAGCTGCTGGCGTTATCGGTACGGTGCTAACACCACAAGCGATATGGAGAGAACGTCGAGGGCCGGCGGAGAGTTGTATTAGTTCATTGATACCAAGTTTGCGATTGTTAGAATAAAGCGAGTTGTGACCAGGCGACAATGCTTGTCTTATGTAGTTTACCGTGTGGCAGGTGGAATGACGACAATACCAGGCTGTCCTGGACTCGGTGGACGAATTGGTTCAAATTCTGTGAGGTGTCTATGAAATCCTTTTGTGTGGTTTCTCTACTAACTCCTTGCCAAGTTCCATTCACTTCTTTTAATAACTTGTCTTATGAGGTTGAATTCAAGAAGTGCCATTTGACCATTAAACCACCCGGCAATAAATTCAATGCACCTCATCCCCGGCCCTCATTGAAAAGGGAATAATGAGGGAGTAAACGTTCATTTCATTAATTAGTTAATTATCCGTTGTATGGTATTTACCTGAAGTTAGGTAAATGTACGATTACACATTATTGTATTAAATGCTTATGCCGTTTATCAGAAACACCCTTATTTCCAATCCTGCGCACGTCTGAATTAATTTCCGTGCATATTAATTTTAAACCTGTTAAATTGTTATCGTACCTGGTGACGAACTTTTAAATGCTACAAAATGCTAATTTCTACATTTCAAAATGCTCCAAAATGCTATTTTTCAAAATAAATGTGCTACAAAATCAATTTCAAAATGCAATTTTCTCGAATCTTTAATCATGACATACAAAATTAATTTTGAGCAACACATACATGACACTGTCACCGACAAGAATTCACGCGTACTGATAGGTGTAACGTCCATAGTGTCTATTGACATTTAATAACATTTTGAATGTACATAGTGCACCTTAAGAGAAGAAACTAGGAATTAATTCAAAGTCACCAGAGCTGCCAAGTGTTGATAAAGGCTCTCTAAAATTTTGAACACTACTCTCGATATATCAGAAAGTATACATGCCAACAGTTATAAACATTGCACACGTATAGAGCCTAATAAGAAGGAAAGATACATTTTGAGTAACCCTTACATTACAGTATTGCCAACACGATTCGACGGGCGTAGACACTTTTTATGTTTAACTGCATGTAACTTCCATACAAACGAATGGATTTCATCAAAATATTTTGTATGTGCAATGTATAATTTAGAACTTATGACTGCGTTTATTATACAAGTTACCGGGGCTATCAACTGTGCATTAATGATCTCAAGATCTTTAAATCCAATAGTCAATATCTGGGAATAGGTGTACGGAAAAAACTTCAAACTTAGCTGAGTGTAAGTCTATGATGTATCAAACAAATTTGGTGTAAACCGTCATAGTTATTGCTACCAACATAATTTTATGCATGCGTAAAATATTAACCATATTAATTCATGGATTTATACCTAATTTTATACGTTCAATGTATGTATTACCAGCCATTGATATATCTATTTAAAGAGCCCGTAAGACTACCAATTGCCTAATAACAATCAGAGAATATTGGATCCCTAGACTCAATATTGTAGAGTCTGTTCATACAAACAGTTCGAAACTCTATACCTAGGTACACTATAATGTCTTAATATTGCAGATGGATTTTGAGCAACACGTATATGTATATCAGTGTTACGGACATAATTTTGCGTACGTTTATGTGTTCCGTGTTGAATCGTATTTAACTTCCATAACATTTGGTGTATTTCTACTGTATGTCTACCCCTTATTATTCCCGTTTTCCAACGGGGTCAGGGATGAGATGCGATGGAAGTCTTTGAGGCGATGGTTTTTACGGCCGGATGCCCTTCCTGACGCCAACCTCATGAGAGGAGTTAATGAGAGATGAAATGAATGATGGTGAATGAAACTGGGCAAGGATGTGGAAGGAAGCGGCCGTGGCCTATCAGAAGGTACCGTCCCAGCATTTGCCTGGTGTTGTAAATGGGAAACCACGGAAAACCATTTCAAGGACAGCCGACGGTGGTGCTCGAACCCACGCGTCTACCGAGTCAGCAGAGAGCTTGGCCCCTTGACCTAACGCTGCGCTTTTAGCCCGCGTAGCCACTACTGTCGGTTATTCGGTGTATTTCTACTAAAGTTTATAAATACAGTGATGCCATAAAAGATGCTTGCGCTCATTCTCAGTCCTACCAACTGCCTAATAATTCTCCCTGGGCATTTGAGCCGTAAACTTTCAATATCACAGAATCCATGTAGGGAAACAATTTCGAACATAGTGAATTAGGCAAATCTTATAATGTCAGTGCTACCAGCATTCTAAACAGCTCTAATTGTAGGAATCAGGATTGAATCGTAAATTTAAGGAAAGTAGGCTCTTCAGTTTTTCACGGAAATGCTTGGTTGCTTAAATTACCATATACCAGGTGATTTTTGTCCCGTACTTGCTACTTAAAAGTTACCCGCATGCATTAATGTTGTTTGAGATTTAATATCTGATTTTCACTTTATGTAGGCAACTTACTTCAGAATACCCTCGCTGAATGTTCATCGGCGCTACTCGTCTAATGCACCACGTTGCGTTATGAAGCCTCGCTTCAGAGCGCCTAATAGGCTAGTATTTGGTACAATAGCACGACAGTTGCTGTCAACTGAAGGACGATTGCTGGGGTATTCAGAAATGACGAGTACACAGACATAACTTTAATCTATGAAGAAGCTGGTAGTGAAGCAGCCGAAGCTCGCAGACGGTATCCGCAGGAGTTTCCAAATAGACGTCTGCCTTCAGTAAACGTATTTCGCCAAACAGAGCTGCAATTAAGAACTAGTGTAATGTTCAAGGCACATGTCATGTGACATTCCAAAGTCACATGGATAGAACCTTAATATTTGGGTCATGTGAGATTTCATTTTATCGTGTATATATTTTTAAATTATGTTATTATTAAGTATTTCATAATTTATAAGAGCTTTTGACGCTAGGCTATCCAGCGCCAGTTTATTTAGTTATTTAAGCTATAAAACATTTGTAAAAGGATCCGAAGTCTAGGTTAGGGATTGAATATTTTATTGTATGAAGTAAATCTTGTGAGACAAAGCAGAGCCTTGGTGTATACGTGACACTTTCCGAAAAACCCAGCTAAGTTTGGAGTTAAGTAATTCGTATGCGCTGACCGTTCATGGCCACGGCAGTGCAAGGCAGAGTTGATCTGGCATCTTCGAGTAGTAGGGAGTGTCTTCGGGGTTGCTACCCAGATCGTATGGGCTAGTGCCATTGCAGGATGGGATATTCTTGTGACGTAGTGTTGGACTGTGGAGGGGAGGGAGATGTGAGTGCGGACGGATGACGGTGATCTCGGTCTATTGCATTTGGGCTTTCGAGTCGACTACACGTGTTTTAGCTTTTGAGCTGACAACTTCTGTTC
This sequence comes from Meconema thalassinum, assembly GCA_946902985.2. Taxonomy (NCBI): domain Eukaryota; kingdom Metazoa; phylum Arthropoda; class Insecta; order Orthoptera; family Tettigoniidae; genus Meconema; species Meconema thalassinum. The sequence goes on from OX336389.2 coordinate 417,962,484, forward strand.
AGATTTTGATAGTGCCCACTTGAGTTTGTTCTTGAGATGGGAACTTGTAATTTTGAGGGCTTGTACTGAATTGTGTACATAGTCACTTGTATAGCTTGGAGCCGACTAATATTTCCCATGTTGGAATATATTAAGTCGAGATTTCGGAGACACACTAATCTTCGTTTTCTGAGTGCTTACTCGGAGTCTGAACTCGTGTATTTACGAGATTCAGAGGAACATGTGTTTCAGAAAGTAGTATTTGAGTACCAGCTTCAAGGTACTGTACAATTCAGAGAGATGCAAAGCGAATTCTATATCACGGACACCAAGCCCGTTATAGAATTCAAATATTCCAAAGTCAGCGAGTACAGTATGTCATACTCAAACGATATCTCCAAACGGCTAGTGAGAGCCAACTCAGTAAACGTAAATGTAGGATGCGAGTGAAATAACCAGATTTTCAGTGCAATAAGTAAATAAGACTAGTTCTTAGGGAGAGCTACACCAGAACTAGTAGGCTGAGTCACCAGTTCCAGAGATCGTCATACCGTGAGTCCCATATCTTCATCGTCGCCCAGTTCACTGTATTGGCCATGTACACATGATAGATAGTGTGTCACTGTATTGACCATGTACACATGATAGTGTGTCACTGTATTGACCATGTACACATGATAGGGAGTGGTTTAGATAGTCTGTACGTGACGAGGATCCTTGCTAGTTGCACTTACCTAGAATCAATTATGCTTTTGCCTGATTTCCTAGCTTTTCATTTTAGGAAGTTCCGCGTGTAGTTAGGCGTGAATGCCTATCATTGGTATTAATTTCGTTACGGTGTTTGACCCCTGCAACCCCGAATTTTATATTGAGTTCAGTAAGATTGATTTAATTTGTATTAATTTGAGTACTTTTAATTGGCACCCAGCAGTGGAAAGTAGTTACATTGTTCACCCAGTGTGGGGAAGGACAGTTACAACCGGCAGGGCTAGACCCGTCTGCGTTAATGCTGACGTTGTGCAGAATGTACTGTAGTACTTTAAACGCAATCCTTCACACGATAACTTAAGTTAAACCTCACCTTACTGTGAGGATGATGATGCTAATAATAATAATAGTAATAATAGACACCATCTATGTTACAATGAGCACATGTTTAATGTTGATTGCGGCAAAGAGGAGCTTCAAGGGAGCTAGAGGTGTCCCGAGCGTCAATACAGAGGATCCTGAAGGAGAGAATATGGCATCCGTATAAGGCGCACCTACATCAGCAACTGCATGGAAATTAATTTTATCGCAGAGTAACATATTGTCGAAGAATGGCCGCTGCATTACAGAAAGATCCGTATTTCACCAGGAATATCTTGTGGAGTGATGAATGTTATTTTGCCATTTCCACCGCCAACACTCACAATCTCTATTACTGTGCTCCAGAAAACCCCACTAGGTTCGAACACAGCATTTGCAGATCCATGTGTGGTGTTGTATTTTGGGAGACTTCACCATTGGGTCAAATTCTCTAGCGTTTAAACTCACAGATAGGCTCTATCCGGAATTTTTAGAAGATAATCCACTGCAGCTAGCATTGCAACACTGGTTTCGGCATGATGGTCCTCCCCTCACTACATCTCAGCCATTACGGACATCATGAATCACGATATTGTAATCGGTAGATAGGTCATGTAGGACCCTGGCAGTGGCCACCATGATCGCCTGATCTAAATCCTCTGAACTTCATTCTGTGGGGCTATATCTAATCAAAACTTTCTTAACAGCGCGAGAAAATGTTGATCAATTACAACGAATTCGAGAGGCCTGTGCTGCAGTGACTCCTGAAATTTTAAGACATGTCCATGCAGTCACTGCGAGATGTGTTAAACACTGTATGCACCATCGACGATATGCTTTCGAGCGTATTCATTATGAATAGTTGTAAAAGGAAATGTTATGTTTTATCCGAGTGTGACGTTTTATGTTATTTTATTTTCCAAGCTTTGAAGCAAAATATGCAATGTTTTCTTTACATACAAGCAACTCTTTGGTAGACTAGAATGTCTGTACATGTAAAATTTAAATGAGTAATTAAACTTTTTTTTTCATCTTTGGCGTATTTACACATGTCTGTCTACCCCTTATTATTCCCGTTTTCCTACGAGGTTGGGGATGAGATGCGATGGAAGTCAGTGTGGCGGATGGTTTTTTACGGCCGGATACCCTTCCTGACGCCAACCTCATGAGAGGAGTTAATGAGAGATGAAATCGATGCTGGTGAATGAAACTGGATGTGGAAGGAAGCGGCCGTGACCTGTCAGAAGGTACCGTCCCAGCATTTGCCTGGAGTTGAAAATGGAAACCACTGTGAACCATTTCAAGGACGGCCGACAGTGGGGTTCGAATCCACGTGTATTGAGTCCGCAGAGAGCTTGGCTTCATGGCCTAGCGCTGCACGTTACTGAGCGTAGCTACCACTGTCGGTCGGCGTATTTACAAATGAACCCTGTTAATTACGGAACTATGATTAATCGCTGTTGACAAAGGAGTGCTCCAACATTTATACGTCGCATCTTGTGCAACAAATATCATTCATTTTGCTATACACTTATTGTAAGAGGGTTATTATAATTATCATTTTTATTTTTATCACTATTGATATTTTATGATCACACAAAGGTGAAATTACATTTACCATGTGAAGGATTCGATCAAAGTACTGCTGTATATTCTGCACAAAGTCAGATGGGTAGCTCAGCTGGTATGTACTGAACCCATACTTTAAAGGACTAAATATATATGGTATGGGTCTGGAATCGAACGGACAGCTCTTGAGAACACGAGCGCCGATGTTATTACGCTGGTTAGGCAACCTGCAGCATTGTATGAAGTATCATGACTGTAGTTAACTCTAGTAAAGAATTGAATGTTTTCCGTATACATTTAGTTCGAAAAAATGTAAAAGTGTGAATTGATATTTCATTAGCACGGCGATAAATGAGATTCAATCTAGGCTGGAAACTGGCAGCGGTAGAAAGATTGTCAGTGTTGTCGCTCGGAAAAACCAGTTAAGGGAAGACACGAGCCAAGGTGACTTTGACACGTGTGAGGAAAGGCAGACTTGCCGCGAAAAGGAAGGAGTTTCATCATGTGACTGGATATTGACCAATAGGAATATTAGCTATTGGCGGTTTCCAATATTTTAATGATTATTAAAAATCGTCGCTAGAAGAAAATAAATGGCAGTAATCTGAAGGAAATAAGAAATGAAAGCCAGTGATATAAATTTTATTAAAATATTAAATCGGATCAGAGAGATATTAGCAGATAAAGATTGTTACAAGGTCGATTGCCATAAAACGCCATTTTAATAGCCACTAGAGAGAGGAGACGCCATCAGGTATTATTCCATAACTGACTTCGAAATTGTACGGACGTGTTAGTCGCAGAGGGAGAAATATTGACCGAGGAATCTCCAGAAGTCTTGGTGGAGGAAACAGAGTCGCCACCAGCCATGCCAACTACGAGTATCGCTGATATGTTACAGCAGAAAGTTATTGCATTAGTTCAACAAAAACCAACATTATAATTAGCAGAGACACGACGTTAATTCATAGTAATACCTACAGGAAAATCATGCTACAGTTTGGAGCTATTGACGACAAGCATAATCAACGTTTATTCCAAAAGTACAAGAGTTGTTGGAAAAATAAGTGAAATACAAAAACCTTCTTCAACGGAGTATTTCCAACTGATTTTACGAAATACTAAGATGGTTTTCGAATTGGAGACAACGAGGAAGTGTGACATGACTTATCACTTGGTTGTCATGAAGACTTACTAAACTATGGAGGGGATATAACCATTTTCGACATGTGGATTCCATCAGTGACTTAGCCGCATATCATGGACTAGTCAATGAGGATGTAAGCCGACTATCAATGCTTCACCAAAGCTACATACGCACCTACAACTGCAAGGTATTTCTGTGCAAACTTAACAAATACTAAATAACTACAACACCAAATATTCGACGTAGAACTTCTAGATTGGGGTTCGTTTGAAGATGATCGTCAGAAACGCTCTGAGTTTCGGAAACGTACGGGTGTGTTCGAGTCATGGACTGATGAGGAAGAAGATGCAAGCGCGACCAGCTGACGTAAAAGCCAGAGCGGAGCACACAGGTGACCGACCCGCTGCCTGGCGCACGCAGTCCGCCTGTCCCGTAAATCAGCGGGTTTGATTCCAGGCTCTGCCGAGAAATTTAATTCTGGTCTGAGTGTTGAAACTAGTACACTCAGACTCGTGAGGAAAAAAAAGAGAGAAGAGATGGGTTTGATTTCCACCTCAGCCATCCTGGTAGTAATTTTCTGTGGTTTTCTACTTCAGTAGTATGTTTTGGACAGTTCAGATGCCTCCTCCTCCTCACCCTCCTCACAAGATGGCGGCATCCCGATAACTCCCGAACGCATGGTCGGATTTTGACGAATGAGGTGTCATTGAACTCGGGATGACACCCCCTATCCATTGGACAACATATATCAACCCCAAAATAAAACCTACCCCTACTAGGGGGCGAAATTGTAATTTTTTAGAGAATCTCTCTTTCCAACTGCAACATGTGAGAGTTTGAATGTCAATATGGAATGAAACGTTGTCTACATAAAGTGAATGTGTTTGGTGGATAGCCACTATGAATTAACATGCTTGTTTTTGTTTTTTACGCATGCCCACTCATGGCTTTTGAAGAGGGTGGGGGAGTGGTTCCCTGTGGACGAGTCCTTGTTGACAGGTCATTGTTGACAAGTCATTGTTGACGGGTCCCTGTGGACTGGTCATTGTTGACGAGTCCTTGTGGACGAGTCCATGTGGATGAGTCCCTTTGGACTGATCCCTTTGGACCGGTCCCTTTGGCCTGGTCCCTATGGACTGGCTCATGAATTTATTTAAATTATGTCAAAGGGTCTAACTACATTTTGCGTGTAAAGCAGTGTGTTGAACTAACGTTGTTCACCAACCCCCACTAGTATAATGTGAAAACGATATGAAAGTAACGTGACGAAATATATGTGAACACGTGTGAGATGACCTTATTACTGTCCTCCTTGTGAAACAAGTCACATCTTGTTTTGGTTCATATGTGAGAAAATGCGAGTTCATGTGTAATATGATCTAACACACAGGTGTTCACCTGTACACGCGCACGATAAGAGCTAACAAGTCACAACCTGTTTTGACAGTGGTGGGAGGTGAAGGGGGGGAGTTGGTGTAAGAGAAAACACAGGTGAAGAGAGAAAGAAATATGTATTGCTCATAATACATGTATAGCTGAGGACTGTACATAGGACTGTAGGTTAAGTACAACATGAGTGAATAAATAAATACAAGATACGCAGGTTCACACAACATGTAATTTATTAATCCAAGAATTAAAGGCTGAGCTAAATCCCAACCATTTTACATATAGTTTATTTCCTTTTTGTTTCAACACTTTTTCCACAAGATAATGTTTAGGAAACGCTGTCTTTTGAAGTTCTTGAAGATAAAACCTGCCTTTTATGGGTTGATGGTTGAGGTCCTCGAGTAAATAGGTGACTGGACTGTTCAGGTTGACTTGACGAATTTGAAATAGTTCAGTCCTCCAATTTGGTGTGTAGCCCTTGTCGAAGACGGACTTGAATTTGCTCACACGAACATGGTCCCCAATGTTAAGGCGATGACGTTTAGGGTCTGCTGTTTTTATGGGGTTAAACAGTTTATCCAATCGCTGAATATTTTTGGTCACGAGACGTGGCTTGGTCCCAATGGTTCTGTGTTTGGTGTCATTGTAACGTGACACTAGCTCAGGTAACAAGTCCAACCAGCGATAAGTGCCCTGAGCGGTAAATGCTTTCCACATATGGGTTTTCAATGTTCGGTTGAACCGCTCGACCACGCTGGCTTTGAGATTGCTGTACGTGGTGTAATGGTGAATATCCTTAGATTTGAGAAAACTGGAGAAAACCTTGTTGAAAAATTCTTTCCCTTGATCAGTTTGTAGCAGCTGAGGTTGACGTTTGGAGTGTTGAATAATATGTTGAAAGGCCTTGGTAACTAGTGGACTAGACTTGCGACGCACAGGTTCAACAAACGCCATTTTGGAATAAACATCAATGACCGTCAACATATAGCGTACACCATCGTTAACGCTAGCATAGGGAATCATTTCAACCAAGTCTGCTTGCCAAAGTTCATCCACACCCTGTGAAATCACCTTGAGTCGCTGATAGTGACGTCTAGCTGGACGATGCAACTCGTGAGCAATACCCATTTTAATGGGTGAGGGCTTAAACAATAATTCTGGCATTTAGAAGTTCTTCCTCAATTTCTTGAATTTCCCAATTGTGACCAGTATGGCCGGCTTGACGTGAAGCATGCAACAGCTGTAGTCGCTGGACGAGTTTATTTGGATTGTGCCAGTAGGTAACATCCACAAGGGGTTTTAATGGGTTAAATGTCACCCCTGAAGCGGACACTTTACGACGACCACTTTGACTAGTGGGGAACATTTTTGCAATGATGGTTTTATATTTTTGAGATATATTGGCATTCACTTGTTGAGTGGGATCATACTGTCTTTTGTGGGCATGGGTGTCCAATAAAATGGATTTATATTTACCAAGGTCCTCTGGCGTATAATCTTGGGATGAGGGAGTCCGAGAGAATAGTAGCTTTAACAGTCCTGGTGTTAATTTATAATTGATCTTTTTAATGGCAGCTTTAGTACGACTAAATTTAATCGATGAATCACCAATTTTAAAACTATCATCCTCATAGTGAACACCATACGTGGTATCTGTGTTTCCAATAAATAGATTGGTGAAATAGGGTTCCAGTGTTGATCCATAATATTTTATTAAAATGTTTTTCAGTTGAGCTTTATGTTGAGGGGTGGCCAAGAGTTGTGAAAATGGAGACGATCTGGAAGGGCAAGGTGTTTCGACCATGGCCAAGGATTTCCTTTTTCTTAAAAACTCTGGAAGGGGTGATGCCTTTTTTTTAGGCGTAAACACTTGTTCCTCATTATCCTCAACCTCACTAACACTAGTTAAATCTTCCTGTTCCTCTTCCTCTTCCTCTTCCTCAGGGTCCTCATGGTGCGTCTGAGTGGCTTGTGAAACGGTAGGTAGCGTTTCAGATGGCTTGAAAGGGGGTTTCAACATAGCTTTTAGCGGAGGTGCTAAATGTTGTTGAATAAACAAAGCATGATCCGCACGCGATCGTTTCAATTGACGAATCTTTTGGCGAATAGTATTTTTTGCTCTAATAATATGCTTTTTCAATTGGCTCTCTGCTAACGCCATGGTGTCGTGACAAATGACTTGAGAGGGACTTATACAGTGCCTTAAATAGCAATAAAATGATCAAACCCTAAGCGATACCGCCCTTGGTTGAGTTCACTTTGTTTGTCAATCACTAAACAGGCATGACGTTGTGTGTTCCAGCACTTGCCACACAATTCTGTAAACATTTGAAAGGTCATATCCGGATTCACATGTTCATTATAAATGTAACGACTGTTCCTCTCGTCCTGGCGAAATAAAACAATGACATTGGCATTGTCACGAATCAACTATTTGGACATTTTAGAATACGTTTGTCCAAGATAGAAGCAATCGATATGTTTATGTCGACCCATGCTGAAATAGCTTCGAATGATTCCTTGTCGTTCAGTGGGTACATCATCGAAAATCATGAGTGAATCAGGCTTTACCTCATCCGGTGAAATAACATTTTCTTGCGTGGAAAATGTAAAATAACCCATATTCTCATTTTGTAATCCAGACATGACTTGATCCAGAAACACGTAGAGGGGTTGGTAGAGAGATTTTGCGAAAATATAAATATTTTGAAAACACAGACCATTGGGCGCTGTAATAAGTGTCAGCAAAAGATTGGTCTTTCCACAGCCGGAAGGTACCACGATGATGCAGCGAATGGAAAATGGAAACAGTGAACCATGACGTTGTTCACCTGATGTAGGGCAGATATGGGAAACCATGTCCCTCACGGGGAATGACTCTTGCTGCTTAATTATCTTCATTTCAACTAAGGCTTAGAGAGGCTAGCAGGCTGTCTATATACATCGCACCGAGCCTTGTCATAGAAACAGTATACTCGTACTACAGGTTGACGATGGATGTCGTTGGACGTGCGTTGATGGCCAAAGCTAGGTCTGTTCCCATACATGATCCTAAACAAGAAACAGATCCTGCTAATAAACACTATGTGGATAGGTCTGTAGTGCCACGCACAAAACAGGGAGATTATTACTTTAAAGGAAAGCGGTTAACCCATGTAAAACATCCTCAAGTGTCTACAGACGTTACTACAAAAAATATGTGGATAACAAGGTGTATGAGTTTTATGATAAAGTGCCTCAGCTTACAGTGGATGGCTATAGCGCTAATCATCACCGCATTATTCACGTGGAAGACCCACAAGAAGATGATGATGTCTGTACCAAGCGATACGTGACCTATGAAATGAAAAGGCTTTATAAATTTATCCCATCTGTATTTTTAGTGTATCTGACAAATGTAAAACCTGTGAACCGCTAGTTCATGACCAGCACTTGACCTATGTGCTTGCTTCGGGTTTAAGCCACTATCGATTACACTATGATGGAACCATTCACATCAAATACGCCATACCTGATGAGAACCATTTAGAAATAGAGATAAATGGTCATAGGATGTTGGTCCATAACCATGAAATGGTCAATGCAGGAGACGAATTATCCTTCATCTCATGTTGACATGGGATGAAAAGCAAGCTGGAAAAACCATAAATGATTTCCCACTTTATGTAGAATTGGAATATACAACCATGAAATAACAATCTGACGTTAGTTGTGACTTAAACTTTCTTGTGAAAGGTTGTTGGTCATTATCATCATGATGAAACAAAGATATGTAGTGAGAAAGACTAAAAATATGACCCTGTCCTTGGCAAAGCCTGGGCTTAAGACATTCGTGTACAAGCCCTTTCGAAAGAAAAAAAGAAAAAATAATGTGTTGACCATAAGGAAAGCTCTCCGAGTAGCACAAAGACATGTTATTCCAAAACGTCAACGACAGAGTTCAAAACAAGGGCGAGTGATTCCCGTTCCCAAACGAGTGGAATTTTTACCTGCATTATTCGCTGGTCTAGCTGCTCTAGGTTCAATTTTAGGTGGCGCCAGTGCAGTGGCAAAAACTATTAAAGCCGTGCAACAGGGCAAGCAACAACTCAAAGAAAGTCAGCGACACAATGAAACAATGGAGGCCATTGCTATGGGGGCTAGAAATGTCAATTTGAAGCCAGCCTTATATCAACAAGGATTTGGAATTTCACCTTTTCGAAATAAAAAAACATCTTTAACCTCAGCCATAGCAAGACATGCCCTGACGCATCAGCAAGTGGAAAGCTATGCTAAACAACTGAAGCTTTCTCATTTTCGAGGTGTGTTTATGCGAAACCAATTACCCTCACAACCCTGGAAACATGAATGTGCTGTTGTCAATTTGGATCATCACCGAGGACCTGGAACACATTATGTAGCTTATGTCAAAGAGGGATCCACTGTATGGTACTTTGACAGTTTTGGGAATTTGCCCCCGCCCATGGAACTAGTGGCCTATTTTAGATACAGGATCAAGATATATTATAATGTGAAACGTGAGCAAACGTTTAACAGCCAACAGTGTGGACGTTTGTGTTTAATTTTTTTATATAAGACGCAACATAGGCAAAAACGTCAACGGTATTTCCGTGGAAAGTGAGACGTTTACACTGCATGGACGTGGACCTGAAGTGAGCCTAGACATTTACCCACTTATCGAATTGAGTGAAAAACCCTATGGTTTAGGACTTGTTTCTCTTGAAACGTACAATCGAATATACAACATACGTGAAAATGTGAACAACAAGTTTTACTATGATGATTCTGAGCTCACCCTGAACTCTGGTGGATACACGATAGAATACATTTATGAACACATTTATGTGGTGTTGATCAATGAATATGTTTTAAAGTCATTTCTCGATGGAACGCGCAAGTTTGAACTTGTAGGAAATACCAACACTCATCGCTGCAGTATTTTTTCTACATTCAAAATTGACTTTAAAACACACCCCGATTCCATTGGTCCATTACTAGGATTTAAACCACGCGTGTTAGAGCCCAACAAAAAACATGAATCAGACCATGAAGTGAAATTCATTGAGGACCATCATGTGTCGGTGACGTGTAATATTATTAGTCAAGTGTACACCAATCAAGAACCGTCGCATTCGCTTTATGACTTTATTGTAACATCGCCCAATGGCAATATTATTCGTGAAAACCCTCCAGTGGTGCTTTTTCATTCTGTGGCTGCCGATGGTATTAGTAATATAGCATTAACACTGATCAATAGAGAGCAACAACTCAGTGATCTAGATTCTACCACACCAGTGACTTACAAGTTGGTGCTAAAACCACTATGAAGTTTGTATATAAAGCAACAGCACCGTCTAGGAATGGTGTTAGTTGTTTACCACGTGAATACACGTTAACATCTCAGAACAAGCAGATTTTACAGCATTTGGGTTACCACATCAACCCCCGCGATGAATTCCATCCTAGAGGTAGCGAACCACATCGAGGAGCAACCAGGAGTGGTAAGAATTGATCTCCATTCTTATCAAGCTCAAACACTTGGACTCAATAACAATGATGAAATTCAATTTGTTATCAACAACCAAGATATTTACACTCTACCACATGAAAGTGTTATTCAGATTGAAGGTCGGCTCACCAAAGCCGATGGCTCTACACCCACCACATCCAAGTTCGCCAACCATGCTTTCGCCTTCCTGTTTTCTGAAGTGCGTTATGTGATTAACGATATCGTGGTGGATAGCACTCGAAATGTGGGTATTTCCAGTGTCATGAAACTATATCCCTCTTATAGTAAGGAAGAAGCATGGCGGGTTGGTGCCCTGACTCGATCAATGACTGGATGGTACACACCGATGGCACCTTTACTGGATATTTACCTCTTAAACTGATTTTAGGCTTTGCTGAAGATCACCAGCGCATTGTGGTCAACGCAAGGCAAGTGCTTTATCTGGTGAGAGACAGGAGTGATAATAATGCACTCAAGGGAGCCGACAATGCTCCCATTGATTCAAAAATTCAACTACAACGCTTGCTATGGAAAGTGCCTCATGTGACCCTTAACGATAGCAAAAAACTGGACATACTCAAAATGGTAAAGAGAGATATACCTCTACCCATGGAATTTAGAAGCTGGGCACTCCATGAGTACCCGTTATTGCCCACCACCAACACACACAGTTGGTCTATAAAAACACCCTGCTATACAGAGAGACCTCTCTACAGGATTGTGGGTTTTCAAACGAATCGCATGTATCAACAAACCAAAGATGCCACGCAATTTGATCACCTGCAATTGAGAAATGCACGTCTTTTCCTCAACGGTGCTGTGTTTCCCTATGAAGGGTTGGATTTAGATTTTTCAAAAAATACGTTTGGCCCCCTGTACGACTTGTTTTCTAAATTTAGATGGTCGTATTATCAAAAAGAGAATTGTCCGATGTGATCACCCCAAGCTTTTAAGACAAGGGCGCCACTGATTGTCTTTGACTGTTCCTACTTGGAAGAGTCTGTCAAACCATCCAATATTGACATTCGACTAGATTTTGAAACGCATGACAATGTTCCAGCCAATACCACGGCCTACTGTTTGATTATTCATCACAAACAAGTCAACTATTATCCACTGTCCAACCAAGTGACAAGTGTATAAATAGCAGGTCAACACACATCAAACCGCTCAGTCATGTCTTGCTTTCAAGCCTCAAGAGAAGTTACATCCATGAATTTAAAATCTGAGGAACAACGTTTCAAGACCTTTGCAACGTGGCCGGTGCCTTTTATAAACCCTCAAGCCTTAGCGGCCGCTGGATTCTACTATTTAAAAAGAAGAGATGAAGTGAAATGTGTGTTTTGACCCATCATCTTAGACCAATGGCAAGAGAGCGATGAACCCATGCAGGAACATCAGCGCTGGTCACCTGCCTGCCCCTACCTATGCAGAATGGAGGTGGGTAATATACCCTGTCATTCAAGTTACCCCTCGCTCGTGCCTCTAAGTGATGAAAAAAGTTATGATACGTGTGGACTTTATGGTGTCAACAGTGCTTCAGTGAGCAGCTCACAGTTAAATACATCCAGTTTAGAGACATTGGGATATCATCGGTGTTATGGACACTATAAACATAAGAGACTTTTTTGTTGTATGAGATGGTACCGCCTCTATCCTAGAATGAAAAAGGAATGTAAAACTTGTTATGCTAATAAAATAATGTAATACAAAATTGGTTGTTGCTGTTATATTATTTCTTATGCCCCCTGTCATATCCTAACCTCTATAGTGACTACTCGATGTTTTTCTTTTCTTTTACTAGAATGGTATGTAAGTAAATGACATGGGTACACCTTACTGAACAATTGTCACTCTGTGGTCAGTTGGACTTGATCCAGACAAGAGTGAACATGTTGCGTACATTGATTGTCGACTGTCAAGGGTTTAAAATTGGAGATAACAAATTTATATTTAAAGAAGTGGCTATTATTGATTGTTCCACTTTTTGGATATCGCAAGCTGCCCATTTGGTGTTTAAACCACCTTATGCGTTTGATTTGTTGTGTGATAAAGACCATAAACAAACCCAGTGGATTGAAACTCATATGCAACTAGACTGGAAGCAAGGAACCATTTCATATAAGCACCTAGACATGGTCATGAAAGCCCACTTGTCTTCCGCTCATGTAGTATTTGTGAAAGGTAGTGAAAAACGTCAATGGCTACAACCATTTTTGGCGTCTTACTGTCAATGTATTGATTTCATGGACATGGGCTGTCCCTCGCTGCAAACACTCATGGACCGCTGCCCCTGTGACAATATTACCCATAAAGCTCTGGCACAGGTGTGGCAATTGTTTCATTGGCTAATCACCAATGCCTGCTGGGAGTTATTAAATAAAATTAAAACTAAAGGTTTACCTGTGAATGCCACCAGTGAGATTTCTACAAGTGACGTGTAAACATCAACGTGATACCATGGAGAAAGGGGATGCTACCGATAAAGCGATTGGAAAGTTCTTCGTGTGCAAAAAGAAACTAGACAGTTTTACTAAAGAAGAATTATTGGCTCTTCCAAAATCATTCATTTATTACGTCGCAGCAAATGCAGTGAAAGAAATCTGGCAACATGTACCAAAATCATGGAATCAAGACCCTGTGTTAAGTGAATTGCAACCATGTACGGATTATGATCACCATAAGCAAGTGGCTATGGCAAAAATACCCTCTATGCGACAGTGTGCTACTTGCCAGCTGGTCAAACTGTATCATGGTCATAAAAGTCAGTGTAAAGACTTTGTTTCCTCATACCACGGGTGTAATGAAGAAAAAAAGCAGCAACAACAAACATCATCTACAGAGGAGGAGGAAGATCAAACCTTTTTACCATCGATGGAAAAGGATATGCCAGACCTGTACTGGCAATGGCGTCATTGACAAAGTAATTCAATACTTAACTTTCGAAATCTACCTACCTGGTTATTATTTGTGTGGTCCTGGAACTTATCTTGAAGAACCTTTGCAGCGTGGTGATATACCTATTAATCCTTTGGATCGAGCATGCACCTTTCTTATCACCACAGTCATCCTGCATTAAGACGTGTAGTGGATAAAGTATCGTTGAAAAGCTAAACAATGTTTGACATCCTGTGATGTCTCAGTGGGAGAGAGGTTGGCAGCCCTCATTGTGATTAGTGCTATATAAGGAGAGTTAATGATGAGTGGACATGAACATTGAAAAGGATTGACGAATTGGTATTTCTTTTGTATTCCATTTTTGTAAAGCTCTATTTGTTGTGAAATAAAACAATGTTTACAACGTCACAATGTCTTTTAATTTTAAAAATGGTGATAGCCATTTCTTCTTTTTCATTTTTTCTTATATGAATATTTACATTTTCCACTTTCCTCTTTTTTACATTCCCCTTGTTTAGTTCACACATTCTGTACATTTTTTGTTGTTGTGAAATAAAAATAAGGTTCACTAGATCACTATATCTTTTAATTCTAAAAATGGTGATAGCCATTTCTTCATTTTCATTTTTTCACACATGAATATTTACAATTTCCACTTTACATTTTTTACATTCCCCTTGTTTAGTTCACACATTCTGTACATTTTTTTGTGAAATATAAATAAGGTTCACCAAATCACTATATCTTTTAATTTTTTAAAATGGTGATAGCCATTTCATTTTTTCACACATGAATATTTACACTTTCCACTTTTCATTTTTTACATTCCCTTGTTTAGTTTACACATTCTGTACATTTTTGTTGTTGTGAAATAAAAAACAAGGTTTACCAGATCACAATGTCTTTTTAATTTTAAAATGGTGATAGCCATTTCACTTTTTCACACATGGATATTTACAATTTCCACTTTACATTTGTACATTCCCCTTGTTTAGTTCACACATTCTGTAAATTTTTTAAAATTATTTTCGTAATATACAAAAGCAAACATTTTACACTAAAATGTATTACTTATCTTATTTTTACAAAACTACTGTAGCCTAACATTATACATTCTACTTACAGTTTTTACAAAAAATATTACAATATAAAACACACTACAAATATTACAATATAGTGATCATTAGACTTAAGTAAAGTAATAGTCGTCAATGCGACTGTTTCCCCAAGCAGGAGTATCAAATGTGTTGGGTATAATGAATCGTTTGTTGTCTTCATTACTTAAAGCAACTTTGTTCAACAATTTGGTATGTAGCAGATGATTTTTACTTCTAAATACACACATTTTCTTATATAATACAGGTGGGTTACTAACTATACAGTTTTTATAATCACTTATATCTAACTCTTTACTAACAACATTCTTTTTCACTCCTTTTAATTTTTTTACTACTACATCATCAATTGTCATATAGCTGTATGATTTAGATTTTGTGCCTACAAAGGTGTCTATAATAACACCAGCACATTCATCCTTAAATTTCCCAAGAACCTTTTTGTTTACTAGAGGTAAATTGTAAATATTATCCTTGGGGTAGTCACTTGTATCAAACCTATTTAGCTCAGTTTTGATATCCTCGTAAAAATCATCAGTTTTAAACTCATAAATAAAAGAATCTGTGTCTGTGTAGAGTAATTTAGCATTATCAAGACAGTTTTTCTTTACATAATCATAGTGAAATTCATACATAAGTGTTTTTGATAATTCCAGAATGGTGTAACCCACATATATGGGTTTGTTGTAAGTTACTTTAAGACGATTCATTTGTAATACAGCTAAATCCTCATGAATAATTGAACAGCTATGAAAGTTAGGCTTGCTTATTAAGTTGCTCGCACCATACCTTTTACCATCATTCTCCCACTTTGTTATCAGTTTTACATCAACTCGTTTATCAACATTCTCCATAGTCTTTCCAAAAACACTATTATTCATGAGTTTATAAAAATCTTTTTTAAACGCGTTTGTTGACTGTGTTCTTAAATTATTGTTTAGATCAATATACGGTTTGAGCCATGCTGACTGATGAAATTGCAATACGCGATGAATTTTAGTTAATTTCAATCCATGCTGTAGACACTGTTTCAAGTTTTGATAATGTATTACATATTTACATTTATCATTTACATTAGCAATTAACATTTTTGTTCGTGATGTGATGTATGGAGATTTCATATTCTCAGGACAAAATGGTAAATCATTATGATCATCATGTAACTCTTTAGGGTACTCATGATTTACCTCTAAAATATATCCTTTATCATCGTTATCATTAAGCGTGTCAACATGTAAGACATCAATTTCAGGTTGTGTCAGCCAGCGAAAATCTTTCAGTGGTAGATATTGACTCATAGCCCAACCATATTGGTTATTTGCATCGAGGTAGACAATATACTTTGACTCTTCACAAGGGTTGTAGCTAGGCATGTATTTATTATTCGCTTTAGAGTACCGTCCACTACATTGGCTTAATCCACCTCGAATTGATGATTTTATAAAATTGATCATGTCTATATCAGTCATTAATTCTAAATTTACTTTCGTTTCTTTTCAACATTGAACTGAAACTGAACCCAAGAGCAGTGAAATACTGACAAGGATCAAGGTCATAAGTTTTCATACAAACATTCCGAAAATTTTCAAAAACATCTGCTAATAACAACACATCTGTCTTCAAATATATGTCTGAAAATTCTCCTAAAGTTTGAATGTCGAACTGTGTCCATACACGTTGTGCATGTAAATATTCCTGATCACTGATATGACTTGTGTTTAAGGAACTGTAAAATTCATCTTTCGGTGGTAAAGAACACTCCTCAAGACGTTCCACACAGTTAATATATTCATAAGGGAATATACCCTTTTGACGAAACAAATTAAAATCATCTTCTTTAGGAAAGACACGTCGAATTTCATGAAACTGATCTGATTTTAAATTACTAGCCAGCTACTCGACATAAAGCGGAATGAATCTAAAAATCGCAGTTTAATGGTTTTTTATTGCTAGTTTTGATGTATTTTGTGAACGATATGTATTGTTCCTTATTATTTGCAATCACATCAATTTTCACATCTGAAGCTCCAAATTATTTAACGATAAAGTGGGTATCGTATTTGCTACCGTTATGTAGAATGACCGGAATGAATTTACTTACTATATAATTTAAATTACATTCTTGGTGAGCAGCACCACGATATTTTCCTGTTAAATGGTCATGATCGCGGACCCTATCTGTATATAAACATTCACCACATATAAAACAATTAGTTTCAGTTTTAAAATTCATTTGCTCTGATGAAGTTAGTGGCTCCATTGGAATGATCGTATTTAATATAGAGGATAAACGGATGGCATCTTTCTCGAGCCTTTCCATAAAAACTTTAGGTGCACCAGGTCCTCTATAGAGCTCAAACTTATTTAAAGAGTCATCATAACTACATTTAATATAATATGCAAAGCTAAAAGGTTCATGAATGTGAGTAGTGTTGGTGAAAGGTTGGGCTGGATTCGATGAACATGTATTAAATGGTTTTAGCAAAGCCTCGAAGTCAGCATATATAACAAATGGTACTCGAAGCTGTTTCTCATAATCCTTAAATTTTAGAATGTTATTTTTAGGAGTCGGTAATACCGTACACACATGATTACACCCCCATTTTTGATGTTGAGTTAGTTGATCCTCTTTTCTGAAATGTAGCAAACAACCATCACACAACCACCTTTTACCATCGCGTTTTGTTATCTGACTACTGACAAGTCTACTTAAATGTTTTATCCAACAATAGTGGGCGTTTTCACCTTTAGTTATGTACAGTAAATTTACATGAATATCCTTTTTTTTCTGAGTATAATATAGAGGACCTACTATTCTCTTATTTTCAATTCCATAAACATTAATACTTACATTGTTCAGCTCTTCAAAAAGTTGAATGTCTTTTATCGCCATAGGAAATTCCATTTCTTCTAAATCTAACACTGAAGAATAGTGAGGATAAGATGACGTTCTCTTTTCATTCATCGCTGCTGGATGGGGAGCTGAGGTTACAGCCCATGCAAAACATGCATGGTCACTATTCATAACGTTTACACAAGCTTTCTTCCGTTTAATCCATGCAGGTAAATCAATGTATGATGATGCTCGAAGGCGATTATATTTATTCATGTTGGTTTCTAAATAAAGTACTTCAACCAATGCCCAGCCCGACTCCCTTTCCTGGAACTCTTCACTCTTCACGATGATAGCACTTGAAATATTTTGATATATATCACTAATATTAGTTGATTCGCTAACAATTATGTTTTTGTATTAAAAGATTTGATATCCGTAATTTCACCTTCGCTCCCAGTTTTTACATAGAGTCCAAAAAGTTCAAAATTTATTTTAATTGTTTTATGCTCTAATAAAAAATTTTCTACTAAGCCAAACACAGTAGGTTGAACATTTTTTTAAAAATGATTCAATACTTTGAGTTTTTTCTTTACTATAAAGTCTATAACTAGCAATTCGACTTTTAAATGCACTACCAATTTGTTGAACATTTCCAGAATTTCTTTCATGGCAAGCGTTATTTTTATGATGAATACTGCGTAAATGTCCATGAATGAATGAAGAAGGTATATCAATATTACATACATCACAATGTGTTATCGAAGGTTCACCATTCTTCTTTCTTTTTGTTGCACAACTATTTTCACAATCTTGAGAACGTTTACGCTTTTGAGCATCACATTCATTTAAAGGTTCCGTGCTAGTTGTTGGTTTTACAGTTTTTAATTCTTGTTGTTCACCATGCACTTCAACCATGTGGGATTGATATCGCTTTACAGAAGAAAAACCAAGTTCACAAACTGAACATGAAAATGGTGCTGAACTAACATGCATTAAATTTACATGACGTGCAAGATTATCTTGTCTGTTAAATGTGGTAGCACAATGACTGCACACAAACATTTTAATGTCATGTTTAGCATTTGCGTGTCGTTGAAGGTTGTCAGGTCTTGAGAACTGTTTCTTACAGTCACCACACTTGAACATGATGATCCCTTTCGAAATTACCTATAAAAGAAAGAAATCATAAATGTTAATAAATGATAAACAAAAGTACAATATAAATAGTTTAATTACATTCCAGTCAATGGTTATAGCAGGGTATTTAAATCGATCATCTGTGAACTCCTAGCAAGTCTAACTTCATGTAGTTCTAACTGTCACTGACACCTAGCGGTGAACATTGGAACTTGATAGAGTGGGAGAAACCAGTGATCGCCAGTTAAGTGAGCTTAGTGTGACGTCATAACCAATCTTAAAGCAAGTCTAAACTTGTAGAACATGTCACGTGATAGAAACCAGCGATCGCCAGTTAAGTGAGCTAAGTGTGACGTCATAGCCAGTCTTAAAACAAGTCTAAACTTGTAGAACATGTCACATATTGGAAACCAGCGATCGCCAGTTAAGTGACCTAAGTGTGACGTCATAGTCAGTCTTAAAACAAGTTTAAACTTGTAAAACATGTCACATGACAAGGTTAAGTTAGGTAAAGTTAAGTGAACT
This sequence comes from Meconema thalassinum, assembly GCA_946902985.2. Taxonomy (NCBI): domain Eukaryota; kingdom Metazoa; phylum Arthropoda; class Insecta; order Orthoptera; family Tettigoniidae; genus Meconema; species Meconema thalassinum. Next base: position 417,981,656 of record OX336389.2, read on the forward strand.
GAGGTTAAGACTTTAAATATTCCCTCTGTCACTGACACCTAGCAATGAACATTCGGACTTAATACAGTGGTAATCAAAATCTAACCTACAAATTTAGCTTTACACATCATGGTCAAGTAGTTCCAACTTTTGACTGCTAAATATACCATTTTCACTGACATGTAGTGGTGAACATTGGAAAATAATTCTCTAGCTGTTTAAAAGTTATTAGAGGGGTGGGTAGATTATAGGCTAGGGAATAACCCACCCACCAAGGGAAGATGATTAAGAGAAGGAAGTAGATTTGGGATTGGAAAAGAAAGATAGAAGAATAGGAGGAGAGTCCCACAAAATTAATAAGTTTAGTGTTAAACACACTTAAAGGTGGTTGCCACCGCAAATTTGTGCTCGGATGCCTAAAGTGGGTACGAGCTTGGTCGAAGCTGACGGGAGCCGCAGCTAAGGCTTGGGCAGTTTGCCAGAGAGAGGCTTTAGTGTGTTTCCTTCCAAGCACGAATGAAAGTACTATAGGGAAGGGTGATGGTCTGGCCAGACAGATAGTAAACGATTTATTGTATATGAACGAGGGCATAAACCTAGGAAGGGCTAGGAAAGCCAGGATCCTGCCTAACTGTATTATCAAAGAAATGATGAATCCAAAAACAAATATTTAATTTATTTAACAATGCAGGAAGTTTGAGGAAATTAACAATTATGCAATATAAGTTTAATAAACATAGTTCATTTGAACTTTTTAACAAATAGGGTCGCAGACCTCTCCACATTAAACAGTTGCTCCAGGCAATTGACAATTTTTAAGGTTTTTAAACCGTGTATTAAAATCTTGGTAAGATTTCATAAATAGGCAAAATGGAATAATTAAAGTTTCAACATTTACAGGAGTACAAGCAGTGTACTATATGAAACCTCTGAAAGAACATTCTAACGAGAATAACAACTTCGAAGATAACAAAATGGAAAACATAAAGAATAAAAAGGAAGTTCCTACAACTTCTTATATTTAAACAGAATTACTTTGTGAGATTTATACAAAGAGAGCAGGTCACTTACTGTGAACCTGAAAAGTTAATCAGAAGGAAGGTTCTAGACCTCTTATACTTTGAATAAGACTCGCCAGTCAAATGAGGCAGTTTTCATTTAGCGAGACCAAAAAATAACTCACTCAAGAGTTGAGAGAATTGTTTTCCCTGCTTTTGAAGGGAGGAACAATGTAAATTTAAAACTTGTATCACACAAGCAATTATGCAGAATTTACTTAATGTTAAACTAGCAAAGTTGGAAGGGCACCTCGTGAGTGACACCTTATAGAGAAGTTTCAATTTTATAAATAATGGTTGTTAGTAGAAGGTTAAGGAAAGATCATTGGGATATAGGATCAATGTTCATGGCCGTATTTAATATAACCGGACGATCGCGACGCGGTAGAAACGAGGAGAAAGCACTGTTTATCACTGTAGTCTATGAAGATAGATTCAAAGTTCACTATAGAAACACTAAAGTTCATGAAAAAGAAAGTTATTGCAATTATGGAAAGAACTGATTGCACTATATAGGTGAGAGTCTATTTCTTGAAACAGTTGTGATTTACAATTAAATGCGCCATAAAATGTTCCAGCGGTGGACGAAAATTCACTATTGTAGTAATTTAGTTTTAAACAGAATTCTCCCAAGTACATGAGAAATACATGACGACAGGACTCGTAGATTGAGTACCGAATCTGGAAAGTTCCAGAACAATCTTAGTAGTAAAATGGGGCTAATGAAAATCCAGCGGAGGAACCAACTTGTTGAATTATAGACAGTGGGTATTAGATAATATCCCACGTAGAGAGAGGATTTCTCATTAGAATAGCTTAATAAAAGCTCTTTATGGTAAAGTCGGCTTGTACAAGCGAGAGCTCAACATGACAAATCCCACGAAGAATGATTTTGCCCCAAACTAAGTAATTTCACACTGCCTATAAAAGATAGTTAAAAGCATGTGGTAGGTAAAATCATGAAGATGAGGTTAAAACTTGAAGCAGGTACTTATCTTTGTTGCATGGCGAAGGTGAAGTTCCCTTAACCGATACTTAATGCGCCAACATGGCGTAGAACGTAGAGAGTGTCTCTTGGTTTGAGGAGACCGGCTCTAGATGAGCCCTGACTGATCAAGTCAACTGCCGAATGAGAAGTGAGTGCAGCTCAGCGGAGCACGGAGGGTCCAAGAAAAAGGGGAAAGAGAGGGGGGTAGGAGACAAAAGGAGAACATATAAGCATGGCCAACTTAAATACAACAAATTGATTTCTTGGTGAGCTGGTCTTCAAGGAGTTGATAGATGATACTAGCGCAGCATGGTGAGTAAAGAAGTAAACGTAGTCCTCTTGCTCAAGGAGAAAATAGCTGACGATGGTAACGAGATCTGGTAGCCAAATAGATAAGTAAGTCCTCTTGCACGATGAGGAATTGAGTAGCTTAAGAGGTTCGCTACTAGATGACGCTAGGTGGATCACAGAAGTTATATATCTGAAACATACTTATGAAGACATGAGAAACATGCCCAACAAGGAGAAAACAGATGATCACTGTTGGTGTTTGGCAAAGAGGAAGGAAGAAATGAACATGCAAAGAGCAATAGACATTATATCTCTAGTACCGTGTATTCAAAGAATACACCATACTGGGAGGAAAACACCAACAGAGAGCAAATAAGCAGTTACACATTTATTGGAAGCGGAGCGATCAAAGACAGTGGTCTTGTGATCGGTCCATTTGTAGTCAAGATTCTGGCCACCCTGACTCTCCCATCTCTTCCAGGGTAGCAATCGGTCACCCTACCAGAAATCCATACTAGGGGGGGTGAAATATCCCTAACCAAGACCAAGTCCCCTACTTTAATGTCGGGACTGGAAAGAAACCACTTCTGCCTCCGTAGCAAGGAAGTTAAATATTCCAAGTTCCACCTTTTCCAAAAAGAATTACGGAGGGCTTCAAGTTTCCGCCAAGCGATAGGTAGATTAGAATCCCTGTAAGAATTAGGAAGAGGAGGAGTGGCAGAAAGAGAAGTGCCGATAAGGAAGTGACCAGGGGTGAGTGGAAGTAGGTCATCAGGGTCATTGGAAAGTGGAGTTAAAGGGCGAGAGTTAACAACACCTTCAATCAAAACAGACAGTGAATTGAATTCTTCGTAAGTCAGAATTCGATTACCTAAGACTTTTCTTAAATGACGTTTAGTGAGCTTTACGCAAGATTCCCACCTACCACCATGATGCGGAGCGTAAGGAGGTATGAAGCGCCATTTGAAACCTTTTGAATAAGAAAAATTAGAGATTTGTTCCATGGCAGGAGAGGAAGTGAGAGCTTTCTTCCACAGGGAGGCTGCGCCCTGAAAGGTGGAAGCGTTATCAGAGAACATCTCAGAAGGAACACCACGCCTAGCGGTGAAACGAGAGACAGCTGATAAAAAATAAGAAGTAGAAGCATTCGTTACTAGTTCCAAGTGGATTGCGCCGGTAACCATACAAACAAAGAGAGAAACATAAAGCTTACCAAACAATTTGCGTTTAGCTTCAGGAGAGTTTTGTTGATATTGGAGCGGACCCATATAGTCCACGCCAGTTAAAGCAAATGGGCGTATAGGAGAAGAACGAAAAGAGGGCAGATCGCTCATTAATTGAGTGTTGATTTTAGGTTTCGCTTTGAAACAAGGAATGCACTTATGAATTACAGAAGAAACTTCATGAATTCCATTTATAATCCAGTACTTTTCTCTTAAGAGGCAGAGCAGAGTACGTGTACCAACATGAAGATTACGGTAATGAAAGTCACGTATAATTAAAGAAGTAACGTGATGTTTGGAAGGCAAAATAACGGGATGCTTTTTGTCCTCAGAGAGTAAAGATTGCGAGAGCCTTCCACCTACCCTAAGTAATCCATGGTCATCAAGGAACGGGGCTAAAGCACGAAGACGGCTGGATTTGGGAAGATCTCTTTTAGAAGAAAGCAATGACAATTCAGAAGAAAAGGCTTCTTGCTGTGTCAGTTGTAAAATCTTAATGGTAGCGAGATTCAATTCATGATTGGTAAGGTGTGGTTTAGGGAGAAGAGGTTGGTCAACCACAAGATATTTCCATCTAAGAAGATAGGCGACAATCCGTAGTAATTTATGAAAAGAAGAATAGCGGGACAACAAAGGATGAGATGCGTTGGAAACAAGACACGAAGCAATGGGTAGAGGTACTTTAGCGTCAGGCAAGTTGGAGTTTGTAGCTGGGGGTTTAGAAGGCCATGAGGAAGATTCATCGATTAGCCACGAGGGCCCATGCCAGTACAATTGGGAAGCTGCCAATTGAGAGGGTAAACAACCACGAGAGATGATATCAGCTGGATTATCCGCACTGGGAACATGCCTCCATTGACATCCAGAAGAAAGAGTTTGAATTTTGGAAACCCTGTTTGCGACAAAAGTTTGCCAGTGAGAGGGGTTTTTGGCGATCCAAGAAAGGGCGATCATAGAATCGCTCCAGAGATAGATTTGCGAAAATTCGACCTTTAATACTTCCCGTAATTTCTTGACAATTTCTGCAGCCATTAGTGCAGCGCACAGTTCGAGCCTAGGCAAAGTGATAATTTTAAGAGGAGCGACCTTTGATTTGGAACAAACAAGGTTAGAAACTGGAGATCCATAGAGTGAATCGTGATAAACTAAATATGCACAGCAACCATAAGCTTTTTCGGAACTGTCCGCGAACACATGAAGGAAAAAAGATGCATTAGAATGAGAGCTGATTAAATTCCTGGGAATTTCAATAAGGGAAAGGTCCAACAAATTGCTGCGAAACGAGAGCCAACGATTAAGAAAAGAAAGAGGGACAGCGTCATCCCATTCACATTTAAGCGACCACAGCTCTTGCATGAAGAGTTTGGCTATAACGATAACTGGGGCAAGAAATTGAAGCGGATCAAAAATTTTTGCAATTTCAGAGAGGATTTGTCTTTTTGTATTAGGAAGCTCTTCTGCGAGCGTAACTTTATAGATAAGAGTGTCAGTGCTAGTGCACCAGTGAACTCCTAGAGTTTTTATAGATTCGGAGTTTCCACAAATTTCGACAGAAGAAGGATCTACGTCTTCAATGGGAAACTGAGCGAGAAACTCAGGGGAGTTGGAGTTCCACTTATGAAGTGGGAAACCTCCATTCTTTAGTAATGCTTGAAGTTCTAAAGACACAAAAGAAGCTTCCTCCAAAGAGGGGAAGGATTGCAAATAATCGTCGACATAGAATGACGTAGTTAGTACTTCAGAGGCTTTGGGGTTAAATAAATGACCATCTTGAGAGGCTAGCAAGTGTAGGGATCGGATAGCAAGGAAAGCAGAGGGTTTTAAGCCATAAGTAACCGTTTTCAAGCGAAATACCTTAATGGGCTTACTGGTTTCATCACGCCACAAGATTCTTTGAAGATCTCGTTGTTCTGGTCGAATTAACACTTGACGGTACATCTGTTTTATGTCGGCTATGACAGCTATGGGAAATAATCGAAAATTTAAGAGTATAGCGGATAAATCTGATTGAATAGCAGGACCAGAATAAAGAGTGTCGTTAAGGCTGTTGCCATTAACGTCGGGTGATGAACCATTGAAAACAACTCGGATTTTATCTTTTACAAAAGGGTTTTTCCACACAGGATGATGATTTAAATAAACCGTTTCAATTGGGGGGTGCAATTCATCATCGGATTTGTTAACAACCTCCATATGATCTAAGCTTTCATACTCATCCATAAACTCAGTGTACTGCTTTTTGACGAGGGGTTCCTTTTTGAATTTGCTCTCGATAGCAAAGAGAGCTTTTCGAGCTTTAGGCTGAGAGTTAATAAGTTTGGGGGGATTGTGTAATCTTGGCATTTGAACAACGAACCGGCCATCAGAAGAACGAGTGGTCGTGTTCAAAAAAAGTTGCTCACAGAATTCATTTTCTGAAGAAGTTACATTAGGAGAATCAACATTTTCAAGCCTCCAAAACTGTTCCAGATCAGTATTGGAGAAGTAACATTGCGATGCAGGTTGGGGTGAATAATGGGGAAGTTGCCCTGTGACAATCCATCCAAAATTAGTGTCTCTAGCGACCACGTTTGAGGATAGCTTGCGAACCTGTTTCCGAAGGCAGTTCCAAAAGACATTGGCACTAAAGAGTATGTCAATGGGATTTTGTATGATAAACGAAGGATCGGCTAACCTTAAATGCGAGGGAATGTTCAACCCCGAAATATCAACCGAGTGACTAGGAGTGTCTTCTCCAATGCTATTGAGAATTAGACAATTAAGTTTAAGAAAGTTGTTTCTATGACAAGTATCTCTTATGGTTAGTTTTGAAAATTGTAAAGCTTGCGATTTTGAGCTGTTGATGCCCGACACATTGATAGAAGTGGGGTTTACGGGTAGGCCTAGTTTTCTAATCAAGGAATTGGACACAAAATCATGAGTTGCCGCTGAGTCTAGAAGACCGCGTGCACGGACCCAGTTGCCAAAGTTATCCTGAACGTCAATTTGGACAGTAGACAACAATACTTGAGCACTGCGAATAGAATTAGCATTTTGAATGTATGATGAAGCATTAGAACTGTTAACACTATCATTTTTCGGCGAAGTAGATGCTGTCGATGACCTTGCCTGATCATGACGATGTAGCAGAGTATGATGAGCCTTTTCACAATGGTAGCAAAGTCTTGTGGACTTACAGTTAGAAGCAGAATGCGTAGGCGCTAGGCAGTTGAAACAATGTTTGTTTTGAGCGACTAATTTTCGTCTGTCATCGACTGACATTTCTTTAAAGGATTTGCAGAGGTATAAGGCATGGGGATCTTTGCAAAGTATGCACTTTACCGGTTCGTTTAAACTTTTGCGAGGTTCACCTTGCGTGTTTAAAACAATAGAGCTAGCAACACGACGTTCACTAGACCTAGTTGGGTAACCAGTAGTGTTTGATTTGAATTTGGATGAGCTGGACCCTGGTTTTTGAGTATTAGACGCTGAGCGTTCGCTTTTGGGTTTGATGGACATTAATTCGAATTTGGAACTAGGAGATGAAGGTTCGCTCTGATTGGCTAGCGCGGTTAAAAGTTGGCATCTAGCGTTTATGAAAGTGACTAAATGCTCGTAAGAGTAGTCGTCTTCCTTAGAAAGTTCAATTTCCCAAGCTTTGAGGGTAGCAGCATCAACTTTAGAAACTACTAAATGTATTAGGAAAGTATCCCAATGTTCAGTAGGCTGCTCTAATTGGGACAAAGCTTTAACGTGGAGTTGGGTAGTGTCAATTAAAGTACGCAAACTAGTGACGTCATTGTGCTGTGACGCAGGTAGGTTAAATAGAGCCTTAATATGGCGTTGAATACGTAAACGTGAATTTCCATATCTTTCTTTTAATAAGTTAAAGGCAATGGGGTAATTTTCGGCACGCAGAGGAAGTGCTTCAACTAACTGCAAAGCTTGACCTCGAAGGATAGATCTCAAGTAATGAAACTTGTAAATGACTTGAATGTCTTCATTGTCATGAACAAGGGAGCAAAATAATTCGTAAAAAGAATCCCAAGTGGATTCATCTCCAGAAAAATGGGGTAAATCAATTTTCGGTAAAGTAGGTTTGGGCTTGTGAGTGCTTTCACGGAAAGAAGTTTGGGGTTCGTGAAGGGAACCAAGAACAGAAGCGTCCTTTTTCTGCTCCTCTTCGAGTTGGCGTATTATTTTGAAAGCAGAACCTATGCCTTCGTAATATAAGTTCTCTACTTCGACACGATCTTCTGTTTGATTAAGCATGCAAGTTTCAATTTCAGTTTGAATGTTACAGTAGTTTTCATAAGAACGTTCAAAATCCTTTACACGATGTTTCAACAAATCTAATTGCGCGTCTGAGGGATCTAATTCTTTTATGTACCTTCTGAATCGGGTAATTTGCCCTTTATAGGATGCTCGTTTAGAAGTAAGTTTTTCATCCTTATCCTTATCAGTGGGAGCCATATTAAAGAAGATAAATGAAAATGTAACTCACGAAACTGTGGAACCTTGGAAATGCTGTCAAGCTGGCAGCAGCGAATGAGTAGAAAAAATAGGACACACCATAGGAGACAGGAGCGGCCTCTTTCCCGTTCACTGGCTTTGCACGATGTGGTTATAGCTGAAATATTCAACACAGATATTAGAAATATGCAAAGTATTGTCAAATGACACTATTTTAAAAAGAGAAAAGAAAAAATGGGCTCTCCCGGGTTTCTGGGACCAAATTTTGGGTAGATTATAGGCTAGGGAATAACCCACCCACCAAGGGAAGATGATTAAGAGAAGGAAGTAGATTTGGGATTGGAAAAGAAAGATAGAAGAATAGGAGGAGAGTCCCACAAAATTAATAAGTTTAGTGTTAAACACACTTAAAGGTGGTTGCCACCGCAAATTTGTGCTCGGATGCCTAAAGTGGGTACGAGCTTGGTCGAAGCTGACGGGAGCCGCAGCTAAGGCTTGGGCAGTTTGCCAGAGAGAGGCTTTAGTGTGTTTCCTTCCAAGCACGAATGAAAGTACTATAGGGAAGGGTGATGGTCTGGCCAGACAGATAGTAAACGATTTATTGTATATGAACGAGGGCATAAACCTAGGAAGGGCTAGGAAAGCCAGGATCCTGCCTAACTGTATTATCAAAGAAATGATGAATCCAAAAACAAATATTTAATTTATTTAACAATGCAGGAAGTTTGAGGAAATTAACAATTATGCAATATAAGTTTAATAAACATAGTTCATTTGAACTTTTTAACAAATAGGGTCGCAGACCTCTCCACATTAAACAGTTGCTCCAGGCAATTGACAATTTTTAAGGTTTTTTAAACCGTGTATTAAAATCTTGGTAAGATTTCATAAATAGGCAAAATGGAATAATTAAAGTTTCAACATTTACAGGAGTACAAGCAGTGTACTATATGAAACCTCTGAAAGAACATTCTAACGAGAATAACAACTTCGAAGATAACAAAATGGAAAACATAAAGAATAAAAAGGAAGTTCCTACAACTTCTTATATTTAAACAGAATTACTTTGTGAGATTTATACAAAGAGAGCAGGTCACTTACTGTGAACCTGAAAAGTTAATCAGAAGGAAGGTTCTAGACCTCTTATACTTTGAATAAGACTCGCCAGTCAAATGAGGCAGTTTTCATTTAGCGAGACCAAAAAATAACTCACTCAAGAGTTGAGAGAATTGTTTTCCCTGCTTTTGAAGGGAGGAACAATGTAAATTTAAAACTTGTATCACACAAGCAATTATGCAGAATTTACTTAATGTTAAACTAGCAAAGTTGGAAGGGCACCTCGTGAGTGACACCTTATAGAGAAGTTTCAATTTTATAAATAATGGTTGTTAGTAGAAGGTTAAGGAAAGATCATTGGGATATAGGATCAATGTTCATGGCCGTATTTAATATAACCGGACGATCGCGACGCGGTAGAAACGAGAAGAAAGCACTGTTTATCACTGTAGTCTATGAAGATAGATTCAAAGTTCACTATAGAAACACTAAAGTTCATGAAAAAGAAAGTTATTTCAATTATGGAAAGAACTGATTGCACTATATAGGTGAGAGTCTATTTCTTGAAACAGTTGTGATTTACAATTAAATGCGCCATAAAATGTTCCAGCGGTGGACGAAAATTCACTATTGTAGTAATTTAGTTTTATACAGAATTCTCCCAAGTACATGAGAAATACATGACGGCAGGACTCGTAGATTGAGTACCGAATCTGGAAAGTTCCAGAACAATCTTAGTAGTAAAATGGGGCTAATGAAAATCCAGCGGAGGAACCAACTTGTTGAATTATAGACAGTGGGTATTAGATAATATCCCACGTAGAGAGAGGATTTCTCATTAGAATAGCTTAATAAAAGCTCTTTATGGTAAAGTCGGCTTGTACAAGCGAGAGCTCAACATGACAAATCCCACGAAGAATGATTTTGCCCCAAACTAAGTAATTTCACACTGCCTATAAAAGATAGTTAAAAGCATGTGGTAGGTAAAATCATGAAGATGAGGTTAAAACTTGAAGCAGGTACTTATCTTTGTTGCATGGCGAAGGTGAAGTTCCCTTAACCGATACTTAATGCGCCAACATGGCGTAGAACGTAGAGAGTGTCTCTTGGTTTGAGGAGACCGGCTCTAGATGAGCCCTGACTGATCAAGTCAACTGCCGAATGAGAAGTGAGTGCAGCTCAGCGGAGCACGGAGGGTCCAAGAAAAAGGGGAAAGAGAGGGGGGTAGGAGACAAAAGGAGAACATATAAGCATGGCCAACTTAAATACAACAAATTGATTTCTTGGTGAGCTGGTCTTCAAGGAGTTGATAGATGATACTAGCGCAGCATGGTGAGTAAAGAAGTAGACGTAGTCCTCTTGCTCAAGGAGAAAATAGCTGACGATGGTAACGAGATCTGGTAGCCAAATAGATAAGTAAGTCCTCTTGCACGATGAGGAATTGAGTAGCTTAAGAGGTTCGCTACTAGATGACGCTAGGTGGATCACAGAAGTTATATATCTGAAACATACTTATGAAGACATAAGAAACATGCCCAACAAGGAGAAAACAGATGATCACTGTTGGTGTTTGGCAAAGAGGAAGGAAGAAATGAACATGCAAAGAGCAATAGACATTATATCTCTAGTACCGTGTATTCAAAGAATACACCAAGGGGCACTTACCTTTTTATAATTGATCAACTGCTGCCACTGAACGAACAGATTGTAGGAATCTGGTAACCTACAGGTGCCCAATTATCTGTAAACAAATTAATCAATCAATCAATCAATCAATAAATACATTCCAATCAATAACTTCAACATCAATTAGTAATAAAAGACTACAATCCATTAATAATAAGTACTTACCTTGCAAAATAATTTAATGATTTTCTACCAAAACGGCTTTTTTTACAACTCTTGAGCAGTAATAGAGCACTGTTCACTCAAAGCGAGTAATAAAGACTGACAGTAGGGAGATATATGACACCCCTCTTATATAAACTCTCATCGCTCGTGTCAGCAGTTTTTTGCAGATCATTGCAATTCCTTTCCCAATACAGCTGAGAGTCCAAAGCACACTAGGAACACCTGTGTGGTATCCAATGACTGCTGACTTTGCATAATCATCCCCCATTGTCCTGATCAACACCTGAGGTTTCAAATTACTGCAGCGTCAGTCATAGCAACAGCAGCGTGCGCTCTCTGCCATGTCAGCAATATGACACCGGAAGGAACACCTGTGTAATATCCAATAACTGCTAACTTTGCATGATCATCACCCATTGTCTTAATGAACACTTGCGGTTTCAAATTACTGCAGCGTTAGTAATAGCAACAGATCTGTGCGCTCTCTGCCATGTCTGTAATATGACACAGGAAATATAACAAGACGTCTTACTGCACATACCATCTCCTCAGTTTTAACATCTTAAGAACATGTATTATTCTCTTTCAACTACAAATGACTCGTTAGAACACATCCATCCACCAAGTTAGATCCCTTGTATGTTCACATGTATTTCGTCACTTTACTTTCATATCGTTATCACATTATACTAGTGGGGGTTGGTGAACAACGTCAGTTCAACACACTGCTTTACACGCAAAATGTAGTTAGACCCTTTGACATAATTTAAATAAATTCATGGGCCAGTCCATAGGGACCAGGCCAAAGGGACCGCTCCAAAGGGATCAGTCCAAAGGGACTCATCCAAAAGGACTCGTCCACAAGGACTCGTCAACAATGACCAGTCCACAGGGACCCGTCAACAATGACTTGTCAACAATGACCTGTCAACAAGGACTCGTCCACAGGGAACCACTCCCCCACCCTCTTCAAAAGCCATGAGTGGGCATGCGTAAAAAACAAAAACAAGCATTTTAATTCATAGTGGCTATCCACCGAACACATGCACTTTATGTAGAACAACGTTTCATTCCATATTGACATTCAAACTCTCACATGTTGCAGTTGGAAAGAGAGATTCTCTAAAAAATTACAATTTCGCCCCCTAGTAGGGGTAGGTTTTATTTTTGGGGTTGAAATATGCTGTCCATTGGAAAGGGGGTGTCATCCCGAGTTCAATGACACCTCATTCGTCAAAATCCGACCATGCGTTCGGGAGTTATCGGGCTGCCGCCATCTTGTGAGGAGGATGAGGAGGAAGAGGCATCTGAACTGTCCAAAACACACTACTTACTTCTACTCTAGGTAAATGCCGTGATGATCCCTCACTTAAGGTCACGGCCACCTCCTTCCCAAACCTCACCCGAATTACAAATACGCACATTAGTACAGCCATCACAGAAGCACAGATTATCAGACAAAATTTCACTCACACCCAAGTACATGGGCCTTAATGTCCACGATGTCCAAGGCCCTCAAATGAAACAACAACAACCCTTAATTACAGCTCTGTTCAGAGAAATACGTGAACAGAAGGCAGACGTATATTTGGAAACACTAGCAGCGTGGTGCAGCGGTAACGTTCTCGCCTGCTGTTCCCAAGATTGCAGGATCGAATCCTGGCGCAGTCATTTGGTATTTGAGGGTGGGCAAATGCCAGGGAGCCGTGTCAGTAGATTAACTGGCATGTTAAATATCCCCTTCGGAGCAGAATTCCGGCACCTTGGCGTCTCCAAAAGCCTCGGGAGTTAAAAGGGACGTAAAACCAATAACATTATTATTATTATTATTATTATTATTATTATCTCTTTGGAAACTCCTGCGCATATAATACGCGAGTTGCGGCTGGATTGTGATCAGATTCCCCATAGATGAACTAGTCGCTGGTGAAAACCTCAGCTATTGCTCATATGTTGACAGCAACTGTAGTGCTGCTGTACCAAATACGAGCCTAGAACAGATCTGCCGTTCTACCAAGAGCTTTGCTGTATTCTTAAAATGTAAGCAAGATGGAAGGGACTAGTATAGTATAGTATGGTTTAGTTTTCATAATCCGTACTCACTCCGAAGAACAACAACGTAATCAAAGAAAGGTGAAATTGGTCTCCTTTATTTACGTAGGTGATAATTTCATACAACCATTTATTTGTCCATTGTGACACGAGTTTTAACTAGGGATTGATTCTTAATTATATCTCAATCTCTTGGCTCATTGGGTCATTATGCTCGGAATACCTTGCTCCTGGGTTAAACGGTTAATTTGCTTTGCTTAAAGACCGAAGTTATTAGGAATAGACAATATACTTACTCCTTTCCCATGAATGGGTATGCTAAATTCAAGAGGCTGTGTGGAATATCAACCGGTTATCAACGAATCAATCTGTAGCAAGGTCTCATTTGGTTCATGCACATTACATCATATACCGTAACTCCAATGTCTACTGACGCGAATGTTATTGATCAATTATTAAGTCTTATTTGAAAGCGATAATGATTACAATTGTTGCTTAAGAGACCTAACATCTAGTTTATTGGCCCCTAAATATTTGTAAAGCGAGTAATTGTAAACAAAAAGGCATGAACAAATTATTTTACAAAGAATTTGAATCCGTTTGTACTTTATTTAAACACATAAATACCGTAGAAAGCACAATTCCATCACCCCTTAAAATAAATTAAATGCATTGTAGTCGTAGCAAAGAATCTAATAGAATTTCAGTTTCGATTTTAAGTCAACATTGAATTTTTTACAGTTACCAGTACTTAAAAATTGAACAGGGTTAATAGGGAAGGTGTTCAGCCCTTTTTACGTTGCGAATAGCACAGTGCATTTGTTTCATTTAAAAAAGACGAGATGGCTGTCCAACGCAGTTTCCAAACATTTGTAGTTATTGAGTTTTTCAAAAACACTCCATAGTTTCTTGGCTCTTAATGACCGTCTACCCACACATATCATGGGGGGTATGGAAAGGGGATTTCAATATAACTATATAGGAAGATCTAAATATAAGAAAGGGTTGAATATACCTGGAAAGATAATTTTTTCAGATTTAATTGAAAATTTAATAGGATGAAAATACATCTGCTGCAGTTAGAAACACATGGATGCGGAAGTTGAAGGTTTTCATCTTATTTAGAAATAACTGCAATAGGTACGATGTACCCATTGCTGTTTAGACGTCACCTCTCTTACAAAACTGTACTTATATAACCATGTATTTAAAGAAGTGGTGTTATTTGTGCAACAGTCAAATGTGGAAAATGGTGTTATCTTTGTTTCCAACTAATTTTAACATATACGTATGAGAGCATGAATTAGCATAATTATTAGAATAGAATTTTATCTCAACTATAACAGTAAGCAAAGTTTAACAAAATGAGTGAATGATTGATGAATGCATGAGTGAATGAATCATTGCTTTGAATGAATGAATGAATGAATGAATGAATGAATGAATGAAAGGCTTATTGGATGAGTGATATGAACACTTGCATATATTAAGTTTCATGAGTGTACAATAAAATACTCTTGTATATCTATCTCATACAGGAAGTATTCACATTTGTTGCTCTTTCTCTTACATCACTTCCTACAATGAATTTCTACACTGTATGAGGACTTTAAAATATTTATTGGCAAACTTTACCATCAATGTTAACTTTAATTGGAGCTAAATATGGCGTACTTCGTCTTCAGTTTCCTCTTCCTCACAGTCTCTCAGAAGTAATTGTTCTAAGTGATTATCATATCCCATAGATAGATATTTCCATGTGATTATAACGTAGTATTAACTTATTTTCCCTCAAACTAATGGATATGGCTAACTATATCATAAATTAATTTACTATAACAAAAATAGTACGCAGAGTATCTGAACAACAATAACAGTTGGGCATCAGTGCCTAACTCTTTCCCTGTTTCATTATTATTATTATTATTATTATTATTATTATTATTGTGTTGTTATTAACAGAATTAAGGACCAATTAACTTATCTTCGAAACAATTCCAGGGACGTTATCAAGTGCGCAAAGTTTTCAATGACCTCATGCTAATACACTTGTTGTTAAGGTGATTAAATAAAGTGCTGAGTTCTTATTGAAGAACAAATAGTGTATGTATGTCTAGAAGAAGGTACTAATGTAATATTTCTATCTTTAAAATAATACAAGATGTTGTATCATTAACTGAATCATCTTCTTGGCATGAAGGTACAATCTTATACATATTCGTCAGTGCTTTATCACTCTAGTTAAAGATTATTGCATATGAAAGATTCTCTAATGCAAGTCTTGTGATTTTTCAGAATATCTGGTTTCCATTCATGGACCTAATATACTGTAGGATTTTCCGGCTCATTACCTGTTAGAACATGTTTCACCTATCACAGTCACACATTGGCTAACAAAGTCTCATAAATTAAAGAGCTATATTTATATACTGAAGCCCTATAACTATTAGTTGTTATATTAACAAACAATATTTCAACAATGAAAGGAGAGCTGCTCAAGTTATAGTTCCAATAATTTTGTGAAGTTAACTCAGTCTTCAGTTACTGCGAATGTTGATTGGGATACTTATTTCTATACAAGTACACACTTTATAGCTAAAGATCTTGTCGAAAAATGTTAGATGTATGTAAATCAGTTGAGCATCAATGTCTCAAAAACACAGAGAGCAACTGGTATCATAAAATTAGCCCTCAGTATTTGCAATACGTATGAACAGGTCGTCACAACATTGAAACTTTATATTTTACCAAACTGCGAACATCAGCTAAATTGCTCTATTTATACATTTAATTGATCCTTACATGATAAAAGTATTTAACAAGTACTTTATGAACTCTATAAAGCTAAAAAATGTGAAAAAATGTCGTTTCTGGTTCTAGAGAGATTAGTGAAATGTCATCCAGCGTGCAGTTCAGTCAAGGAAAATGAAATTGATAAATATACTTTGAACTTTACGAGGAAATTACACTTCGAAGAAAAATCATTTTAAGTTACCCTGACAAATAAATATTGTTACTTACATTTCCCTTAAGAGATAAATGCAAGTTTAAATTGAAACATACATTGAAAGGTAGGCTACCATATGTAATGAATGTGAGTGGAAAACCAACTTAGCAAATTGTTTCATTTGGAACACTTTCTTTCGGAAGATGGTGATTAGGCAGATTACAAATTAACATTGTCTGAAACTATAAATAATATATTGTAATGTTTGTTGAGCTTAAGCAGTACGGTACGCAATTCAATTTTGTTACTTTAAAAACGTATTACGTCAACTGAATCCGTGTTCAACCATTATGTGCTATAATTCGACAGTATTTTAAACACCTTGTTGGCCAAGGTAAGGTATAAAATATGATATGAAATAAGTTAGAATTTGGTGTTCAATGACATGTTCTTGTTTCACATAACAATTGCACGCTGGTGCCACTAGTTCTCATAATAAGCTAATTGACACATTGGTCATATAGAGTTTATGGGGAATTAAGGGGTGCAGTGTATCTGAGGAAGTACTCCGTGCTGAAAAATGTTGATTACTTTTAGAATTTCCAGTCTATACAAAGAGAATGATCGTCTATGTGTACCGAAGTTTGAGAGGAATACTGCTTCTTCTTTCAAGAAATATTAACTGGGAGACAAGATTTGTTATCTAGACAATGTTTACACCATAACAACAAATATCTACTGTTGCCTGCAAAACCCATAACCACTTCTTGAAACTAGAAAATCAGGATACCATTTAACAACAGACTGTTGGAAAGTTACACGAATGAAGTCAATCTCTTCAATTTATGAAATGCACACGTGCATATTTGAACAAAATTCACTCTTCACTCGCAAGTAATGAAATAACATTCAGTTTGTGTTCGTCATTAACTTCATATTTCCCTGACAATAATTCTAATATGGCTCAAATATTTCAAGGGATCTTTACTTCCTAAAGTGAGGAACACATTTTTTATACCTGTAGGTTCATAAGGAGATGCATGAGACCATGGAGGTTAAAGAGCTACTTCATAAGAAGATTGTAATGGTTCACCTGTATCTAAATTGTCAGTCTCAATTAAATCTCTACTCCATAATTCAGAAACTCTCTTTAAAATATTAAGGCCAGGGAAGAGACACACAGCGAATTTAACCAAGGAAAATATTTCTCTGGTTTACTACGGAATGACTAGACGTTGATGAATTTAAGCTCAGCACTGAAATGGGGAAAAGGGAACAAGAGAAATTGTTGACAAATTCTAACATGAATTTCCTTGTACTGATACCCCTTTGGTGTTGCAGAACTTGAGAACTAAATTCACAATGTTGAGATGCGGACCTCAGGTTGCTGGTCAGGAGATGTAGCAGGGGATGCACTCGGAGATACAGGTGATGCTGGCTCAACTTCTGAGCCAGGATACGAAGCCGGCAAGTTGACAACCACTGATGCAGTCATAGTTGAAGATGTTGTTGAGTTGGGCTTACTGATGGACACAAGTGAAGCAGACCCTCCACCTCCTGTACCGGCCCCTGTTCCGCCTCCACCCGAATTGGTTTGGTTCAGGCTGGCACGGGATAGCCTATCAGGTGTTGGCTCACTAGGAGGGGAGCGGTTTGACTGCATCCGAATTTGAATGTCGTTCAGCTCCTCTTCTTGCCCTGTTGATTCAGGTGTTGCTCCACGCTGATGCTTCTGAGGAAAAAATGAATTAATTTGCAATATTTACAATGCGCTACAAGACATAAGTCATTTAGATTTCTTACCACATATATTATTGATTAAAAATGAAAATTAGCAATGTCTGATAATATATAAAGTACGCAATCAATTTAAGTGAAACAAATGTTTGATTTGAATATATTTAGGTCACGAGTTTAACACTGTACTTCTGTGAACACGCATTTCATTCATTGGAAACCTCATAATTTACATTTTGAGGCAACACCAATTGATCATATCTTTCCGTAAATGCATCTAATTTTTCCTTGGGTGCAATGGCGTATATTTAAAGACACAGAATTAGCTTACTGCTAATGGACTTTTACAGTACTTTTATGTATTATTTTGCTGTGTCACCATAAGATAATTCTATTAAATGCATGTTATATTCTTCAAGTTAAGTTGGTAATCATGAAATACCACAATAGTTAAATGGTGCGTTCAATACATAACATTAAAATTACTGTAATCATTATATCCTGGGAAGAGAAAATTGTACTATGGGGTCATTTATTTTTGGTCTTTGAGCGTATTTGAAACTATATATAGAATCATATAGCATCATGTATTTAAGCAGGTAGGCTACCTGGATGGACAGATAAAAGGGAGGCATTTAATTTTATATAATATTTAATCCTTACAACATTCCAATTTTGTAAGCCCCCTGAATATAATTAAGAGGCTGCGTCGTTTAGTTGGTGGAGGCTCTGTGCTGAAAGGGAGTGGATTCGATTCCCACCTACTGTCGACCAAAGTATTATGTGCACTCGAGTTTGAAGGTTGTATGTGAAGTAACCAATAGACCTACATAAAATCCAATAACATCATCATTTTCGTCGTTCTATTGCACGTTAGCTCATGTAGGTTTGGAATTTTTAATTTATATTTTAATATTTTTTGTCGCAGTTGGAGCACAAAAAGTGCACGTTTTTAAGCGTGTTTCAACCATGCGTCACATTTAAGAATTATTCTCTCAAAAACCCGTCATCAGATCGAATCCAAATTTTAACACAATATACATTGGAATGTTGTATAACAGGTTTATTAATTTCAAAATGTTGCGTGTCCAAGAAAAAAAGTTGTTATCATTTTTGTAAGGTAACTTTTTCTCGGCTCGGGGTGGTTGGAAAATGTAGTTCTTAGTTGCGATGTAATCCTTATGCATCAAAAAGTTATGCTGTATGACTGTGAAATACGTAAATTAACTCACTTATTTTATATCGGTTTGTATTTCTAGGCGGAAATAACACATCGTTCACCACCTACCCGCTCCCGGAAAAGCTGTACAGCGTTGCCGAAATAGAGCCCATCACGCATCATGGCGTGCCTCGCTCGGAAGTGATGGTTACTTCACAAACAACCTTCAAACTCGAGTACACATAATACTTTGGTTGACAGTAGGTAGTAGATTTTAGAAACAAAACTACCACTTCCAGAAGCACAAATGACCCTACAACAGAAATGAAGACCAGAGTAAATCCTGGGAGCAAAGGCGGCTGGGAGAGGAGCTGACAATGTTGATGTCACGAAAAGTGGAAAGTTCTACCTTCCAGTACTCCATGGGCCTCCATGGTCTGTATAGGAGATTTGCTTGGGTGACTAAGCTATAAGATTGCTTTTAGACCCACAAGGGAACGGATTGCGGTGTAAAATTCTAATCTGGTTGAAATTTAGTGCACGATATTCCTACAAAGTTGTACATTGACGTAGTGAAAACCGCACGGGTCACATCTTCAAAGGAAATTGAATTTCTTGACTTACTATAAGCACATTTGAAAGAAATATGTGTGAAATTCTTCTATGATCAGTCGTATAGAATACCATATTACGGTCGCGCCTTCAGCATTGCATAGTTTATAAAAAGAGGAACCGGTGCATGCAGTTATGTTCTTAATTGGTAAAATTAAGAGAGAGAGTTGAATTGCACAGTGGATTATCATATTCGTTTTCTCAAAACTGAAAAAATGACTCCAGTTCCTGTTTATAGTGTGGTATTCCATGTCTTGTATATAATAAATAAGAATAATGATGTCTGGTGGAATAGCTATCATTCACTCGCATCCAATGTTCATCCGTATTTGTTGGTATGGTGAAATACTTAGCCACAAGCGCCTTTGGACCATCATACACATACCGTACTGTATTTTCTATGAGTAAGCAGGATTGGGTAAACATTATTGGACGCTGTTTTCTCATTAGAAAGTTTGAGTATTAATAACTATATGAGGTATGCCTGGGTAACATCCTGTAAGCATGAATGTCTATTAGCCACAAAATATACATTGGGTGCAAGAAATGATGCTACAGGCTTATACCAGACATAGTTTGGACGTGATATCCGATAGAATCTCACACAATAATGCCAGGCTTTTATGTGGTATCTGTGAAGCGAATACAATCTTGGTGCGGCTGTCATCCATTCTTTAATGGGCAAATATTCTGCCATCGTTATCGGATAAATTGAGTGGAGAATCGTCGAAAATGACAATATTACTTTCATCAAACAACTCACGCTGTTGAGGTATCCGCAGAAGAGGCTGAAGAAAACGCAGACTGAAGTAAAATATTAGCCGAAGATCTGTTGGAGATGATGTTGGGCAACGTAATACGGTTCCCCAGTGTTACACTTGTGTTGATAATAAAGCCAATATATTATTTAGAAGATAGATTGATTCAATGATCTCTCGGCCCAGAACAGCCTCTCGTTGTATGTCCATCCTCGAACCAAGATTTTTTCTCTCTTTTGAGAGTTTTTCTCTGGTAGGGAGTTATTGCAGTCACTGATGCCTATAGTATGATCGCTGTCAAAGAAAGTTCACGTTTGAATACGTGACACATTTACTCCAGATCAAGAAACATGTATGAGATTAAGTACTAGTCCCGATGGGGCTGACATTGAGTTAGGTTCTAACTGGCCATCGCAATGATGTAAACATTCCTTCAGTATTGACAAATAAACACCCAGCGTAAAAAAGTCTCCTTTACCGGAGTGTGCATTTGTAATTGGGGTGTCATGGAGAATGAAGTGGCCATGGCCTTAAGGATGAACTATTTCATCAAATAAGGAAATCTTGGCAGACATATTCCAGGAATTTCAAATGCACCTGTGTTTCGAGCCCAGGGATATTGGGCTCTCTGAGTTATCTGGACAGGTTTGTATTTTAAGAACAAGTATTAATTGTTCTCAGAGTTAAAGCATTTAAATTTTGTGGAAGCTTTCGGATGAAATATAAATGTGATCCAGAAGATATCATCATTAGCCGTGCCTAAGGATTGGAGACTTCATATACTTTAGTAAACTTAAGTGTTTGCTCATGTTTGTTTTCCTTATGATAGCCGGATTAGAATTCCACTTAGATAAATATCTACACACTTCTCTCAAATATTGATGGTGATGAGCGCTTTTCAGTTTTACAAAGTTAGAAGTGCTTGGGAATGGAAACTAAAGAATTCTGCACTTCACTGCTTGAATTAGCTGATACGACTAGGAGTGTAATAGAAATAAATATTCTGAAATTAGGTGGATATCAGTGACACAGCCCGTGAAATGAAGTACCGTATGCCATTTGCCAATTTGCCAATATTTGTGTTGGTGTAGATTATTTAGTCAAATTGCATTTATCACCAGAGATAAAAAATCATATTGAGATTCTGACTAAAAATCTAAATCAAGATAGGGCTTGTTCGTAATTGTTACTCGATGGGTGTTGACTTGGTTACTATCAGTCTGTTTTATTCATTCTAGCAGGAGTATTCTGTTTCGAAATTCCAAAGAAGAGTAACACTGTAGCAGATCTAACTTATCTTCGTTATCCTTTAGAATTATGGTGCTATTTAATGAATAAATACTTTTGATGATGATGATTTTTTCAGTTGACATTGAAAGCCCTAAGTCTACTGTACATAAATACTTCATGATATTAGTTTTGAAGTACCAGTCATATTTATGCATAACTTTCATCTTCTTACACTTTGAATTTTAGACGTTTCTAGAAGGAAGAATGTGACCTTCTGTTTTATTCAGTGGACATCCAATTTCTTCGTTACACACAATGTGTTCAAAAGGCGTCTGGAATGTTTGACTCACTGTGGACTCAGTCGAAACGAGTGGCAAAATCAGCAGTATTTTAGATTCACATTTAGCATGGAAACATGAGGCTATTCACTTTACTATACGGTAATATGACAATATACATCTCGTACAGAATTTCTTATAAACATTAAACATTGAACATAGTCATATCTCAGCACGATTGCACATCGTAGTCATTGTCTAGCTTCAACATGTAGGCATTAGTACGCGACGTATGCAAGTTATGAACCATCTTGAAAGTGACTGCATTATCTGTAGAGCATGGGGGGTGAAGGGCGTGGTGGTACGGTGGTCAAGTTGTTTGTCTCTCACCAGGGTGAACCGGGTTCGATTCCTGGTCAATGCATGTGGGATTTTTGAATTAAAATACCACGTCTTGTGGTTAGGATTCCATGCAAAAATTGAGCTCCCGTGGCTTATGATCGTTAGATTAACGGTCACGTAAAACTACAATCTCCATTCCTTATCTGTAGAATAGACAACTGTTCAATGATGAACACAATCTGAATTATCTGGACGGACATCTATTAGGAATATGGCGTCGTAGAGCAGTTATTTTTTTGAAACCTCACAAGCATACCAACAAGTTTCGTGGTCTTGTGGTCGTGGCTAGGCCGGAATTCTCCAGTGACATGCAATTTGCTGCAGCTGTGGAGGCTGGTGGGTGATCAGTCAGCTTGGAACAGCGATTCCTGGACACTCTCATAGACATAGTGCCAAGCCCCACAGTATTGTGGCAACTGAACTGTTTTCCATTCAGAACTTTGAAAAAGGAGGAAATGTTATTTGTCATATATTCTTCCCAATGATGACGCTCACACTGTATACGTGAACAAAAAAAAACCGTTGGAATATTTTCAGGTATATGGACTGCTCAGTATCCTAATGAATAGCCTACATGGAAAATATTCTGAATTAATATATATTTTCCTTATGCCTAAAATCAGTAGCGGCTGTGATATTATTTCGAATATTTCAGAGAATCCAATTTACACGTGATTGGTGTATACATATGATGTCACAGACATTAAAGAGAAAACAATTGTGGTGGCAATACCTGCAGGCACTCCAGGTGTACGATTTAACGTGAATCATCTTCATTTCAGTTCAATGCCGTCTTTCACAGAGCTAGATGGCTCATCATTCATCTCACACTACATTGTCATGCCATTCCTAGAAACTTTCAAATGATTAGTAATAAATAACAATGCTTCATGTTTCTAATATGGCACTGTAGGCTGGGTGCGAACAGCAACAGTACATTTCTCCAACAAACACTTAGACAGTTCTCCTTAATCTGCAAAATATGCAGTGAAACTAGCTTCCATCACAAAAATCCTGTATCTGTTTCTTGCAGTGTCCGTAATGAGAACAGGAAGCAATGCAATTTTAATTTTCCGTACCCCATGTTCAAACTATCAATTGTAGGACAGGCATTGTGAAGTATGCTTTTGAAAAGGAGGGGTGTGGGTATTCGAATGAAGAATGAAATGCAAAGTAACAGCTCCAATAAATAAGTACCAACGTAGTTTGTTATAAAGGAGGGCAGAAGGGCTGCCAAAAGGGTCTCACTCATGTTACTGTGACAATGTAATACAGCTCAATTGATTTTAAATTAGCAATAAGAAAATTTTAGGATTTAGACTAATGTAGTTCTGTTCCAACCTTGGAAATATATGAATATAATATCGCAGCTGGGCACTTGAACCATTTTACATGTTTTGCTATATGATTCTATATGATTTCTCTGAATATCCTCCAGCTGTCTAGGCAGGAGAAAGAGCAATGATCGCTGCAGAGTATAAGCGTTAATGGGGGTGCTTTGTGTGGACTATTTTATGTTTAATTATTGTATAATCAATAACGAGCTAAAACATAATTGAAGGAATCATGAATTATATGCAAATTTCAATTTACATAGGTCTACTATGTCTCGATAATAACGCATGATACAAGTACAGACACTTTTATTAACATAAAGTTTAATATTTGAAATGATATACACTGAAGTATGAAGATACGTACACACAGTAGTGACTCAGCTATAATAAAACCAAAATATTAACTCGCATATTTTTGCGTTTTACATCCCGTAAATTTAAACATAAACAACGTCCACAGGACGTGTTTTTAGGAGGTTTTCAAGTGGAAGAACATATTTGTGTGTCCATACTATGTATACGTATTCTCAAATGCACTTTTGGATTGTAGTTCGTATCTTGTATAGGATTAGCCAATGTGTAGCAAATATGACAAGTCACAATGGCAAAAATGGTCTAATTACTAGCTCTAGCATTAAAACTATAGACATTGGTCTTGGCATGCAAAAGGGACAGAATATAGAAGAGGAAGAAAGAGAGTAGAAAGACAGAAGAGAATAAGGTGGACAGCGAAAGAAGACTTGGCTTAAATATTACGTTAAGTACTTTATATTCAGAATTATCTACTTTCTAGCGGCTATAATTTCAATATATCTTGATAATTTTGATATTGCCTAGTGATTTTTTGTCTGGCTATTTCTCATACTCATAGAAACATATCTATTCCTTTCAATCTACCGCAACTCGCTCACGACAGTTTGAAATACCAAAACAAAGATATGCTCGTATGGTGCTGAGTCATGCAAGGCCCAGAACCTGTGAAAAGTGCAAGTATGGCACATGCAACGATGAAACAACTGGTATAGAAAATTAGAAAGAAGAAGATAGAATATGGCATTTTACCTTGGTTCGCACTTCAATCTTGTCACTATAGACAAGGACCACACGGTCCTTGCCCGGGCTGGTAGCCAGGAAGGGGATGCTCTTGATGTCACGACGGCATGCAGAGGAGTGGGCACGGGCAGGCCATGCAGTGGCGGGCATGCAGGCACAGGCACGGCGAAGGCGGGCGGGCGGAGCGGGCGAGCGGGCGCAGCATGAGAACAGGAGGGAAGACGAGAAGAGAAGAAGAAGTGGGGCAAATCAGAACGAGGCCTCAACAAGACAAGTGCCGTCCATCCCGCCCCCAGACTGGTCTCCCCGTTCGGCTGAGGCAGTTGGAATATACTGGCTGGCGGCCCGCTGAAATACAGGGAGGGGCTGTTGCGTGTTCACTCTGCTCCTTGCTACATACAGGAATGGAGAGAGAGAGAGGCAAATAATCTCTGGGTCAGTATGAAGATGAAATGAGAGACCTCCCCCGATGTCCCCGCTCATGCATACAACATGTGTCATTTGTAATTTATCCCTCAGGTAATCTGTTTGGTTATAAGTTTGTTTCGCAATGCCTATTTTCATTAACAGTAATATGTGCTATAATAAATTGGATTATTATTGTTATTATTAGTATAATCCTACATTTCAGCTTAGAAGCAGGTTAGTTTCTTAACGTCAGTTCTTTTAAATATTAATTATATTGAATTACGAAGTATGAAACCATTAACGAAAATGTTACATTCCTTTTGCAGATTGTTATCCTGCAGTTCCTTTCGCATTTAGGTTGCTTACAGTCAACCATCTCGCCGAGAATGATCCCTAAAGTTCAGTTATATTAACACTTACCGGTACTTCTTAGATATCGGCATTCAAAAATAATATATCGTCCAAGGAACTCCCTCATTTGAGCCACTTCCTTGACATGTACGGCATTTCACTAACATTTTACTAACGATCTATTGTTCTCTTTAAATACTTAGCCTATTTCTATTTTGACATATTATTCGTTGTGACTAAATGCCATTCTAATGATTATGCTGTATTACACACAACTAGGCTATACCTGAAACGTAACCCCATCCACTGCGCTACGAGCTGAGCGTGTTATAGTCCCTCATACGCTGATAACAATTAATTCCTATAAGATGTATTTTATCACGATTACTTTCAAACAGCTTCGATTTATTGATTCATCAAAGGAATTATTCTATGACATGAGCAGATCCTTGGATAAGTTGCACGTATGCATACATCGAGCGAATAATTTACGTCTGATATGGTGGCAGGATAGCCCTGCTTTCAATTTTGAGAAGTGGATAAGCGATTTGCTCTGTCATCGAGTTTACCGTGGCGTAGTCGTGCTCGTTAAATCATGCACCATGGCTGCAAGGGCAGCTGAAGCAAGTCCGCAGGTCGTACGTTGGAATCCAGGCGCTGAAAGCGGCTTTCCCCCATAGTTTTCCAGACTCCCTCCAGGAAAATGCCGGGATAGTACTTAATTTCAAGTCCCGGGGTACCTACCTCATCCCTGTCCCTAATACAGTTAAATACACTACGACAGTCATCACGTAAATACAGGATATCAGACAAGTTCAACACACACCCAACTACACGGGTCTGATGACCAAGATGTCCCAAGCTTCTCAAATGAATTCACAACTAAACAACTGTCGTCGAGTATTTGAATTCCACTTAATTCGGACTTGTCAAGCTGTTCAGGAACTCAACATGAACACAATGGATTAAATAAACTATTTTGATTGGTTCTTGAGCATCACAAATTTTAACTCTCACGTTACTGCACGTTCGAGAAGGCACCAGTAAGGCAACCAATGTCGGAAGCAATGATATTGAAAAATCGTTCCAAAAGGCACAGAATTCGAATGTCCAAGTCAGAGTTATGTATTGTGAACACGGAGATATTTTATACAAAAGTAAAATGGATGGTTATACTATTACTGCGCTTGGGATAATATTGATTCCTTGATCAACTATATGAGGATATAAGCCACCCTGGGAACAAATCACTGAGGGTATTTTCTGAATACCGATTCATTCGAAAATTGAATTATTATAAGGTTTTTGTCCAGTCTCAATAAAAGTAAAGATAGTAAGACATATATTTTGAGCGTAGTAACCGAATGTTGGGCACATTCCCGTTCTAGCTACAAGACGTACTTTTTAATCGTAGTGACGGTATGATGGGTTCATCCCCGCTCTAGCTACAAGCCGTACTTTTCAATCGTAGCAACGGTATGATGAGTTCATCCCTGCTCTAGCTACAAGCCGTACATTTCAATCGCAGTGAGGGTATGATGAGTACATCCCTGCTCTAGCTACAAGCCGTACTTTTCAATCGTAGCAACGGTATGATGCGTTCATCCCTGCTCTAGCTACAAGACGTAGGCTACTTTTCAATCGTAGCAACGGTATGATGCGTTCATCCTTGTTCTAGCTACAAGCCGCACTTTTCAATCCTAGCAACGGTATGATGAGTTTATCCTTGCTCTAGCTACAATACGTACTTTTCAATCGTAGCAACGGTATGAGGAGTTCATCCCTGCCCTACAGTAACTACAAGACGTACTTTTCGATTGTAGTGACGGTATGATGAGTTAATCCATGCTCTACAGTAACTACAAGACGTAATTTTTGATTTTAGTGACGGTATGATGAGTTAAACTCTGCCCTACAGTAACTACAAGACGTACGTTTTGATTGTAGTGACGGTATGATGAGTTAATCTCTGCCCTACAGTAACTACAAGACGTACTTTTTGATTGTAGTGACGGTATGATGAGTTAATCTCTGCCCTACAGTAACTACAAGACGTACTTTTTGATTGTAGTGACGGTATGATGAGTTAATCTCTGCCCTACAGTAACTACAAGACGTACTTTTTGATTGTAGTGACGGTATGATGAGTTAATCTCTGCCCTACAGTAACTACAAGACGTACTTTTCGATTGTAATGACGGTGTGATGAGCTCCCGACCACTAGCCACACCCATTCTCATCAAGTTCTGCATTCGTTCGTTGTTACTACTCAAACATATTCCCTTCACGAGTGAACAATATGTGATATGCCCAGTTATCTCCTCCTTTTCAAACGTTTGTAACTTCTTTCATTGAATCTTTTATTTTAAATTTCATAACACTGTAATAGACTTGAAAAGGATATTACAAACAGTGAATTAGTTGTTTCGTTTATTTTCACAACTTGAGAATTAATTAGTCTATCTTATCCAAATTAATTTGTCGTCACAGAGCGTGGATGGTTTCTATGCTTCAAACTCTCTTTTCCACAAGTTAATTTATTCGTTTTAGTAGCAAATATTTTGTAAATAGTATAACTCTATCTCACCCAACTGTTTGAGGCATTTTGTACGTTCTTACTGGTAAAATCACTATTTCATTGTTTATATGAGCTACTCCGTGGCGTAGCTGTGCGCGTTAACTCACACACCATGACCATGAAGGGTAGCTGCAGCAAGTTCGAAGGCTGGAGGTTATAATTCCGCAGCTGACAACGGCTATCCTGAAGGTGGTTTTCTCCGGTTTGTTCACAACACCTCTAGGAAAATGCCCGTACAGTATCTTATTCGACTTTCCGGTGCACCTTCCTCATTCCTGACCCTAATCATCACAGTTACTCACACTACTACAGTCACCACTGAAACATAGGTTATCAGAACAACTGAACACTCCCAAATACATGGTGCTGATGACCAAGATAACTCAAGCCCCTAGAATGAAGACACAACGACAACAACAACAAATACATCAACACAAATACAACAAGAAAAACAACTGTTTTTAATTAATGAACACACACAGAAGAAATAGTTTTGAGAAACGATTTAATATTAAGCCGAATGCATGCACGAGAGTGTTTTCCAATTTTTTATTTGTATAGCATAACAATTTGATAATATTACTGTAAGAAAATTTTAACGATGAATAGTTAGAAATAAATTTAGAAAAGGAGTCTGACTTATTACATACATGAATCAAATAAAACGGATATTTAAAATATACAGCTCTCAAATAAGATATATTTACTGTAAATTAATTTGGTTGAATGTTGAGTTGTAGAGAGTACCCTTAATTACTGCACATTGACAGTCGCCAATAGATGGGCAAACACCCACGCATACGCACGTACATACATACACGCAGTATGTACAGTATATATAAATCAATTTATACATACTTTCGTACATAATGTACATACATGCATTGATACATACGTGCACACATAAGAGATGTAGATACACACACATATATATATATATATACATATACATGCATACATACATACATATATACATACATACATACATACATACATACAGCACGTTGACACATACGTAAAGTACATACATATATGCATACATGCTTACATATATGCGTACAGTACGTACAGACACATAAACATACGAACATTACATACATACTGTACATACATACACACATACATACAGTACGTACATAGATACATACGTACATTACGTGCATACTGTACATACATACAAAATGATCTGTGATGATTTGGACTGTGGCCGCCACATGGAAGATGGTGACCACTGTCCTATCTCTCCTGCTGCAGCCTCTAAACCATGGTCGCGTGACGGGATATTGTGCGATGAGAGCTTCTTGGTCTCTAAAACATATAGTTAGTGGCAATTCTGCCTTTCAGAAGTATCTTATTTAAAAGAAAATAATAAACTGCATACCTGCGTAAGACTCTGCCATTTGGAGGAGAGGTGTCTCTCTATACCAATGACTACAAATCGCGGAGTGAAATTTGAAGAAAGAAAAAACAAAAGAGAAATGTGGGGCCTTATTGGCCATGCAGCCAATCAAAATTTATTTCGAAGTCATACTGATGAGATAGCATTTCTATTTCTATTAACTATAATTTCCCGTTTTACACTTTGTTGACATGAAACATTATGAGCATGATGTATTAGATACAGAATTAAAGACACGCCCGAGGTCTGACTTGAACCAGCAGCAGTTCCAGAGCATCACGCACTGGTCATGAACTATGTCTGCCAGCGAAGGATATGCTTGCGTACTCCCTGCGTACTACTGCAGAAAAGAGCGACGTAGCGCGTGTTCTGATTAATGTTTTTCTTTGATTTCTATTGCTTCACCGCTTGTAAGTTGCTGGAAAACAGCAAACACTCGATTTGAAATAGGTGGATTGTTTCCAGATAACCTAGATTGTGGTGATTGTGGTAGTGTGTGTAGCTATTATATAGGGTTCAGGGTTAAGTTAGGTGCCCCGGAGTTTGAGATCACGTACCACCCGAGTATTTCTCAGCGATGATTATGGAAACATCCTGGCAGAGACATACTCAGGATTGTCACTATCAACGGAGGGATTCTAAACTTAGATCTCTGAACACACGTAACTAAACGCGCTCGGCTACGCTGCTTGGTTAAATATATCTATACTTGTCTCCGTGGAATGACTATATACAAAAGAGAAGTCGAAAGAGTGACACAATTAATATAATATACAAACGATCTTAGTCTGGGATTGTTATTGGACCGAGTGTACAGTATGTGCTTATGTCAAAAAAAAGGGGGGGGGGTCTTTTTTATTTGTTTCTTTTAGAGGTTTGGACATTGTGATGTAAAGTTTTCAAGTCATATTTTCCAGTGTTGCCCACTTAAGGTTTTTACCACAAACATATCTGAAACAAGAATATATATTGAAAAACGACTTTCACAGGTATGAAAGCAGGGTAGGAACTCATTAATGTAGATAATATGGTTAATTCAAATACGTAGCCAAATATGATGTTCAACATAAATGTATGCATTTTTAAATGGATACCCCGTATTATTTATTGCACAATTGATAACATAGACATTCACGTTAAGAATGGCGATTGTTGCATCGTAATAAGTCAATTACATCCCGAGAAATTGTAACATGAAGTTGACGCTTGAGATGAAAGAAACGTTTCAATTGAAACGATAAAACAAGTGGCGGAAGATAACAATTTCTCGCCTAACATGGTTGACCAGATACTGTCAAACCAACGGAAGAAAAAAGAGGATAACTCACCAAACCAAAATGAAAAATAATACGTACGATTCAATTTTGTGAACAATACCACATACAAAATAACAAAAATCTTCAAAAAGAACAAATGATCAATATAGCTTTCAGAACAAACAGCTCACTCGGTAAGCGCCTACATAATAGTAACTTAACAAAGAAAACCCCGCATTAAATATCAGGTGTATGTTTGTTCACGTGCCAAAATGGTGGATTTAAGGCTATGTCGGACAAAGTGGATGGCAGATTGGAACATGTTACTAAGAACGCAGAAATGCAATTAAACACAACAAACAGTCAGCTATATGCGAACATATGTATGAAAAAAACCATAGGTTCAATAGCATACAAACGGGCCTAAAAATTCTACACCACGAAGCAAAGGGCAGAGCTCTCGACATTAAAGAATCCATAGAAATACATCTAGCCAAGAAAGACAAACCAGCGAATCTGAACGAACACGTGTTTTTAGAAAGGTCCCCACTTTTCGCGGTGCTAAATTAAGTAAATCCACATTCGTAATGAAACTGAGGCAACGAATGCGTTATAAGAGGAGGATGCAAATTATGCCAATTTTCAACAAACCGAGGCTACTTAGAAGGCAGCTTTTCAGGGCCCTATCCTGTCTTAAAGACTGGTTGCAAGCATATATGGGCCATCTACCTAAGCTGTGGCTTATAGGTTAAATGGTCTGCAATGTTAATGACAATAGTTCCAGAATCGACCACGCACACCATTTAGTGTATGTCATTCCAGCTTCAGTACTATTAAATCAGGTTAGTCACAACTTCTACCAACAGATTTTTCACGAGTGTTTATTTACTTATTAAGTTATATTATATACATTATACCCCCACCCAGTCATTGGGCCAATTCGTGAAGACCGACTGAAGAGTTTTAGCTAACAGCTTGTACATCAACTCCATGTACTTGGGAGTGTAAGCTTTGCCTAATAACCTGTCTAATTGTGGTGTCTGTAGTAGTGTGTGCATTTGTAATTTAGGCTAGATTTGGGGAGGAGGTCACTGTGGTCTTAAGTTCTATGATTGCTGAGGAGGGAATCAAAGGCACCTATTCCCAGTTTTGCCTAACGAGTGTGACAAGAGAATATCATGAACTTGAGCCTCCCGATCTCAAAGAACTTAACATACACATCAGATCACAGGAAAGATATCGGTTGTGGTATTTCATTCCAAATTCATCCCTAGAGAGGCTGGAATTGTGCGTGTTTGAATACATACATGAGATCTGAAGCAACACACGTGAGTGTGCGCACTGAGTTTCCACATCTCCCCGATCAATCGCACTGCTGCAACTACTTCCACCAGCATGTACCGTAGGCCCTCGCACCATAGACAGCCTTCTAATGGTCAGAGAAGACATAAGAATAGCTTCCACCTTACCCTTAAACTGTCCAAAGTCTCACGTCAGTTTTCCGACATTTAAAGATTCGCGCTCACTAGGGACGGTTCATATTACTTGGGGATGAAATACCATTAGAGAAAATTCCTTGCGACCTAGCCAACAGAAAGCAAAGTTTCAACGAGATCTGAAATGTCACGTTTTTGATGTTACCTTGTGAGTGTATCAGGGTTCAGCTACAGGACAGGCAGTGTGATGTGTGTATTTACAAACCAAGGGCACAATAGCGCTCCTATGTTGTGCCAAGAGTGGTTCCCGCAATACAGGCGGAGCGAGGAGTTAGCAGTGGAGGGGAAAATTTCCGGCCCTAGTAGGCCGTTCTGAGCTAACACGCTCGACGTTTATTCAATTGCAAAGAAATGAGCAGTGCTTCGAACCCCACCAACAGGGAATACTACATACTTACATCAAAAACGTTATGCATCACCTATGAATTATATATTGCATGACTCGGGGCACCGTAAAGGTTACACACGTTCTGGCTTGGTAATTCAAGAACGACAACCATATTACAGCCGTAGGTTATCATTGGGAGAGTGTTATACCAAACATGATGGTATTAGTACAAGGGCCGATTCAAAACATTCTTTGATGTGTGTATTTACAAACCAAGGGCACATTAGCGCTCCTATGTTGTCCCTCAATGCAGTATCTGATGTTTTACTTAATTTAGAGGCTTAGGTCCGCTTAATTAATCTTCAACATAGGTCCAAATGACTTGACACGCCCACCAGTGAAAACTGGCGGACAAAGTGCATTGCTCTGTCCTTATTCGATGTAATTAGCGATGGAATGTAAAATACAGCTACAGAAATAAAATACATCAGAAATTTAAAGTTTGAAAGTATGTTCGTATCTAAAATGCACTTCGATGAAAGGTAGATTTTTTCCCGAAGTTGAATTTATAACAATTGTCTTGCACATATACGAAGTTACTAAAAGAAACCATTCGACGGAAGCAAACTAGACCAGTGGTTAAGACGTTGACCTTGCGCCCTGTTGCTCGTGGTTCAATTCACGCACACTTTTGTTTTATTTCAGTTACTCTTAATTTGGTTTAGTGTTGTATAGTTACTCAATTCAGGTGTATAGAGTGCATTTGGAAACACGTGAATGCGCAACATTTAATTTAAGCAAACTGCCACAGCGAGCTTACTGCACAAGATTTAACCCAGATAGCAACAAGGCCCAGACAATCAAAGTTTGGAACATATATCGTGTCAACACTCAGCAGCGCCTTGCTGCGCAGTGTACGAGATGTTCAGTAAAGAGCTTGTAACCTTTATTCTCTTAAATGTATGGGTATATGTAGAGAGTGGTTCACCAGTCCCTTATTATTTAGTTTTATGAAACCCAACTAACATTGCATTTCTCCCGATGGTCGATATTACCCTGAGCTTTGACTGTGTGACAGCAATGTAATTGATTCGTGGGTCTAGGAAAGAAAAAACGACCGTAAACTTTTCCCCGCCAAATACTAAGGCCCATTCTACTAACATGTGACGTATTGCTCCTTGATATAACACACATGCACTTAATACGATTGAATTAATAGCTTACGCCACGTGATCTGTAATAGTAGAAAGTTAAATCAACACCATAAACCATGATTGAAGACCTTGACAAAGACTTTAACGTTTGAAGTGGGACGGTCACAGTAACAAATGCATTTGCAGTGCGCGATGTCTGCCATGTGTCGATGGCTGAATCGGTATCGTTGCTCCCTCTACCCTTGATGCAACGTGTGAGCACGTGCGTAGGAACGCGATTGTAATGGCGGTGGCTTAAGCATATGACAAAGCCATTATGACGAAAGATAAAATCAATCTTTGGCAGTTGGTCACTAGTCGTGGCCGAGTGAGGTACGTGTGTGCGCGCTGTGTGACCGCACTGGAAGAGTGTACGTTTCCTAATACCGGTGCTTCCGATAGTTCCACGGGTGTACTGACCTTCCGTGTGTCATTCAGACAATACTTTTTCAAGTAGTGTTCCAGATAGGACAACAAAACCAGAAACCCAGAAAACCCCGCTGAAAATCATGTCCGGATACCAGAGGAAAAACACCGTACGCTGCCAATGGGACAGGCAGAGTTCTCGCCCCACACCAGGAGAAATTCACCGCTGGATTAGCGATACCCTCCGGTTGACTGTCGACCAAGTAGAAGCCATCCAGTTAAATGCCAAGAAAAAACCATGTACATCAAGGTAATCAGCATATCCACTTATCAGAAATTGCTGAATACTTTTGCAGATCCTATTAAATTTCAGTATGACTTAGGCGAAATGACAAATGTTAAGCTCTCCACAGCGGATTCCAATTTTACCACAGTGCGTATATTTAATGTCCCACTCGAAGTTCCCCCTGAAATTTTCAAATCCGTCCTGTCGAAATATAGCACTGTGAGTGACGTCAGGAAAGAACAATGGTCTTCTGCTTATCAGTTCCCGGTGTATAATGGAATACGTGCAGTCACTATGGAAATCAAAAAAGATATCCCTTCCACTGAGACTTTTGGTGGCCATTCTGGCTATAGATCGTATAATGGATAGAAACAGACCTGTTTAATTTGCAATGCTAACACACATCTACGTATCAACTGCCCAAAGAAAATGATTCCCCTCGGTATAACACCTACACAACAACGACGTGTCCAATACTCGGAAGTTGTGACACAGCAAACGTCACATGAAAACATGCTTATTGATCAGTCAGCTGGGACAACACCAGAAGTGGCCTCGGACACACATGACGCAGAACTGGTACCTTGCACGGACCAGATCAGCGAGCCCCAGAGTGCCCCTGTGCTATCGGCAACCTGTATCGCAGCCTTAGAACCAACTATGCCGTCACTACAGGCTGCCACAGAAATTTTGTCTTCACTGCCCCCACCTTCTCTGGTACCTACCGACTCACTTAAGCAGGTTGATCGGGGATCCGAGAACGTATCTAAGAAGATTAAAACAAATGCCTCGATTGCCGTACCAGCCCCGAAGAATCAAACTGGCTCTACAAACGTTCCCGCAGCTGTGAAAAAGAAACAAAATCTTCATTCTACGTCATCTAGGGACCCACGAACGCTCTCAAACGCTGACAGCCGGCCTATGAATGGCAGTCATAAGGAACTATCTCAACCTAATTTGACATAGTGCACCAGTAAATTTCTCACCTGTGTCTTTTTTCTTTTTTCTTTTTTTTCTCGAGTCCACCTTCCAGTATGTCTAGCACAGCTTTTATACTTCTCTTAATGGCGCAATTTCTCACTGTGGCCACTGTGAATATGAATATAATAGAATGCCCTCTGAAATTTCAACTGTTGGAGAGATTCCTTCGAGATGCAGACATTGACATTGCCTTCATTCAAGAAGTTGCTATACCCTGTTTGCCCATATCTGCCTTCTACAAACAATACATCAATACCGGTAATACGAATAGAGGGACCGGATTCCTCATAAGACATGATATCCCACTCGAAGGTGTGCTATGTCATCCATCAGGACGCATAATATCTGGACTCATAAACAATACCACCCTGATAAATGTATATGCCTCATCCGGGTCCAATAAACGTGTGGAACGGAAAATGTTCTTTCAACAGAGTATACTGCCTCATCTGCACGACGTTAAGGAAAAACTTATTCTTGCAGGGGATTTCAATTGTATTCAACGCCCAGAGGATTCCACTAGTCCATACCAAGGTGTCAACCCGGCTCTCAGGACCCTTCTTACCTCCCTACACCTCATTGATGCTGTGGATAGTTTAAGGGTGCCCCTGCCCCATTACACCTGTATAAGTCACAACTCCTCATCACGAATTGACCGCATCTACTTTTCACAGGAACTTATCCAGCCTAGACGATATGAAGTGATACCTGCCAGTTTCACTAACCATCATGCTGTCGTATGTACAATCTCTTACCCCCATCCCATATTTCACATAGGAAGAGGTTATTGGAAACTGAATTGCTCGCTGTTACTGGAGGAGGAATGCCAATATATTTTCAGACAACACTGGACTCGATGGGTCCAACAAAAATGCAAATTTCGCGACTGCGCAGACTGGTGAGATATTTTAGTTAAACCAGGGATCCGCCGCGTCTTTAAGAACATATCCTATCAACGAGGTCGGGAAAGACGGGATACAGTTGAATTTTACTATCGAGTTCTTCGCCAGCTCCAGCAAAGATCTGATGCTGGGGAGCGTATATATGACCAGATTCGGGAAGTTAAAACCAAGCTCCTGTCTCTACAGCAACGAACGCTCGCTCATATAAACGTGGCTTTAAAAGATCGTACAGTGCTCCCGGACGAAAGTGCAAATGTATACCATATCGCCAAAGGACAACGTGAGCGGCAACGTAAATATATCCACCGCCTCCGCACCAGTACTGGAAGTGTCGTCACCTCCCCTGACGCTATACGTAGTGAAATATCATTATTTTATCAACGGTTCTACGCTAAGGCTCCAATTGATCCTCAGCAGGTGACCCTATTGCTTTCATCTTGCAGTACCCAAATATCTCCGGACAACAAAACTCTGCTCAGCGCGGATATTACGGATGAAGAGATTCACTCTGTGGTTAAGCACCTCCCAAACAACCGCTCACCTGGCATTGATGGACTGCCATATGAAATGTATAAACACTTCTGGCCTCTCATTGGCAAAGAATTTTGTCATGTCCTGCGTACCATTCTCCAACGTCGTGCTCTTTGTCAATCACATCACGAGGGTACCATAGTCCTCATACCAAAAACATCCTCTCCCATGGCAGTTGGTGACTTCCGACCAGTTACTCTGCTCTGCAGTGATTATAAAGTCCTTACCAAAGTACTTGCATGCCGATTGAAGACTGTTCTACATGATATAATTGGTGATGAACAATGTTGCAGTATTCCTGGAAGAACTCCGTTAACAAACTTAGCGATACTACGGGACCTACACCTAAATGCCGAAATGCTCCCCACTGAGCCAATGAGTTTTCTCACCTTAGATCTTGATAAAGCTTTCGACCGCATCAGTCATGAATACTTGTACATGGTCTTGCAACACTTCGAATTTCCTGAAATCCTTATTGACTACATTCGTATGATAAATTGTAATGCTACGTCTCGAGTGCTCGTCAACGGTTTTCTTTCCCCTCTGATTCCAATACAACGATCAGTTAGGCAAGGATGTCCCCTTTCCAAGCTACTTTTTGTCATTGGCCTTGAACCGTTCATTCGGACTACCCAGGTGAAGCTACAGGGTTACAAACTGTCCACACATGTTTTTGGCATGTGCGCCTATGCTGATGACGTATCAATATTGATCCGCAATAATGAAGACATCTCCCACATCGATAGCGTCCTTCAGCTCTACCATATCGCCTTTGGAGCACAATCGAACCCCCAGAAAACTGCTTTGCTTCCACTCAATACTAACTCAGTGATTACCCAACAGCCCTGGTTCCGGATAGTAAATGAGGTGAAAATTCTTGACATTACCTGGAAGCAATCGCTTCTGGACACAGTGCAAGCAAACTGGACTAAGGTCATTGGCAAAGTTAGGGGAGTGCTGATCCAATTTGGTCAAAGAAACCTCAATATAGTGCAACGGGTCATGGTCCTCAACGTGTTTGCGCTCTCTAAAATATGGTATGTCACACAACTTTTCCCACTTCCCAAAATGTTTGAGAGCCAATTGGCAAAATATACAGGTTGGTTTATATGGCAAGGATTTTTGTTCCGAGTACAACGCGAACAGTTGTATCTCCCATCCCGGCAAGGCGGGCTAGGGCTAACAGATCATGGCATGAAATGCCGTGCACTCCTCTGCAAGAACGATATCACCATTCTTTCCCAACATGACACTTTTACGAAAGCGCTATACAAAGATATTCGAAACACAGCCCGTGGTTGTGATAGAGCTTTGCCGAAGATATTTAGGGACCATCAACAGCACCTTCTGGAAACTGTTCGCCAAATGCCTTCAGGGACTGTTCCAACGACGAAAAATATTTATAACATGTTGCGGCAAGTGGTACATTCCAAACCGCGAATCGAGGCCACCACCCTCTACGTCCATTGGCCCACTGTTTGGAAAAATTTTGGGGCTATGACCATTTCTTCTGCTGTACATTCCCAGGTTTTTATCTTCCTCAACGATCTCATCCCAACCGCTCTACGGCGATATACCATCCGTCTTGAAGCTTACCCATGGTGTACTATATGTGGTCAAACTGATACGGTGATACACCGCTTCACATCATGCACGCGAGTTGCCTCCACGTGGCTGTGGTGTAAGGGAAAAGTATGTCAACTATTAAATGTGCCCACGGATGACCTTGATGACAGGAAGTTGATTCGTTTGTCGGTGACCGCCTTCCCCCAAATTAAACAGACTGCCATTGTGTGGATAATGGGCCAATATGTACACTTCGTGATGGACAATGATCAACATTTCTCGTTCCTGGATCTCAGGTATCACCTGCAGAAAGAGCGTTGGAAGCTTAGTGAAAGTGGACAATTGTACGATAAATATGGACACTATCTGGATTTCTTGTGATGTAATAGTATGGTATTTATCATATCTGAAAATTCTGTAATTCTGTAAAGAGCTAATAAAAAAATCGGTTAAAGCCTAACCGTACGTGCTGGGCGGGATCCGGTTGAATAGAGCTTCGAATCCAGTGGTAGGCATACTTTTTTGAACGACAGCCCGTGCTCCATTTTAGTGGGGATGTAACTACATTGCCACATTTATTCACTTACGATGTATTCCTGTTAAGAGTACGTTAAATTTTGCTGATTTATAAAGAGAATGTGATCGAATTGGTAGGTTATGCCACGTGACCTGTAGGCAGAAAGTTTAAAAAACTGTCATGGATATTAACATAACATATCGAAGTGTCACTCCAGAGGTCCGGGTTCGATTCCCGGCTCTGCCAAGAAATGTAATACTGGTCTGAGGGCTGAAATGGGATACACTCAGCCTCGTGAAGCGAATCTGAGAAGAGGTGGGTTAGATTCCCACCTCAGCCACCCTGGATGTGGTTTTCCATGGTTTCCCACTTCTACTCCGGCCAAATGCCGGGACGGCCACCTCCTTCCCAATCGTTAATTGCAA
Source organism: Meconema thalassinum (assembly GCA_946902985.2). Classification (NCBI taxonomy): domain Eukaryota; kingdom Metazoa; phylum Arthropoda; class Insecta; order Orthoptera; family Tettigoniidae; genus Meconema; species Meconema thalassinum. Next base: position 418,020,702 of record OX336389.2, read on the forward strand.
TTACACACATTATTACAAGCCTGCAATAACTTAGGTTATCATACAAATTCTACTCACACACGCAAGTACACGGAGATAAATGACCGCGATGTTCTAGCTCCTCAAATGAAACAACAACATATCCTAGAAGATTCTGATCGCCAGTGCTCGCATCGAAGTATACGTATTGGTATTATTTTGTTATTAAATTTTAACAAAAGTCTAAGCATATCTTTAGTGAGAAAAGTCATGTTAACTGACTAATGAACTCAATACACTACGGTATTTCTCATTAGTTGATCAATTAATTTTTTTAAATCGAGTTTACCCTCCAGGGTGGTAGCTCCCACGGACTCAGCAAGGGAGCTCACCACTACCCCCATTTTTCAGGCAGTGTCCTAGAGCTGGGAACATCTAATCAGAGTGGATACAACTGGTGAGGTGGGATTGGCACCTCGCTCAGGCGGCCCCACCTGCAAAGCGAACAGGGGCCTCGTGAGGGAAGGGAGAGGAAGGTTAGGATAGATAGGCAAGGAAGAGGGAAGGAGGCGGCCGTGGCCTAACAGTAGGCTCCATCCCGGCATTTGCCCGAAGACGAAGTGGGAAACCACGGAAAACCACTTCGAGGATAGCTGAGGTGGGAATCGAACCCCCTCTACTCATTTGGGCCACCCGAGGCTGAGTAGACCCCGTTCCAGTCCTCATACTACTTTTCAAATTTCGTGGCAGAGCCGGGAATCGAACCCAGGACCGCCGGGGCGGCAGCTAACCACGCTGACCGCTACGCTACGGAGGCGACTGATCAATTAATACTTTTTTTATATTTGTTAAACGTAAGAATGAGGATTAGATTATATCCCGCGATTAGAGAGGGCTTTGACTTGACACATCGTAAGAATGAGGAATGGTTTACAACCCGAGACGTTACAGAGGGCTTTGACTTGATATGTGTGGCGGCCTAAGTGAGCCTGAGTTTTCCTTTAAACCAAGGTGGTCAACATTAAGAACACTTGCTACCCTGAATATACAGGATACCTTGCTTTCGTTCTACAGATCATTATGTCGTCGTTCAATCTGGCTACGTACCATCGGATAAATGCGGTTCTTTTCAGGACTAAATAAAAATCACTCTTTGGAGCAGATAGATATGTGTCCATAATACATCCATAATAAACGACATTAAGTAAAAAATAACTAGTTCGAGGTTCGAACCTAATACTATGCAACTTGGTCGACGCTACTCCAGCATTTGTTGATTTAGCCACCTTAGCTACTGAGAACCATGGTGTACTGCTGGCACGTATTGAATCTATTCGTAGACACTTCCTGTCTAAACATAAGGTGGTGATATTCGGAGCTGTGATCGTTTTAATTGTACCGATTTGGAAAATCAGTACAAATACATCTACATTGTCGAGACGCAGTAAGGACTTCTCAGGTGTGGCCGAACTAGCTATCATCATGGGAACGTGCACCAAGCCTCTTCTGCGAAGTCATCTAAACCCTCCTGCACCTGAGTTAAGATACACTTGTGAAGAATGGACCTTTTCTATTCTGAAAGACTTAGTTCTGGGAGGCTTTCTACTGCTTTGTCCCTGCCACTTACAGTATTATAACTAATGGAAACTTGTCAGGCAGATTTCTAAAACTAAATATCTATGAACATTTGAGAAGGGAACAGCCCTTGTCAACAACACTCCAAGGGAGATTTATCCAGACCTTACTAGAATTGTTTGAAACAATTTGGTCCTTGGGAACAGTTCCACTCCCTAACTGTGTGGGGGTGATTCTGCGCACCTGCTGAAACTACGCATGTATTCCTAAATTGGTTGGTGCTGCGTGCGCAAGACAGTTCGAGCTGGATAAGCCTTGAGCCAGGCCCTCGTGTCTTCGTCCGAAGGGCCTGGTCGCTTGGGAAGATAATGCGGACTTAGATCTGGTGACAACCACACGTGTAAGAAGCAGGCTCCTGGGGAACCAAGTTGGCTCCCTAGGAGCCCTGGACTCAAGGTGGTATCGAACTCATGTTTTTTGATATAAAGGGCAACCATCCAATATATTCTCTCGAACTATTTTATTTGCATAATCTTAAGGCCACGTGTCGGTGGACCATATTTTGATTTAGATATGGACTTTTTTTTTTTAGCTAGGTAGTATGTAATATTTTGGAAGGGCTAATATAATTTCGTCATGCTGTTATATGTAGTTTACTGCAGGGTGGGTTATTCATTGTCCTATTCCTGTTAACTGGGGGTGGGAACCTCGTGGATTTAATTTGGGTCAGACAGGCTTCACAAGACAGTGAGTGCTGAACTGTGAAGGTTGTCAGACGTCTTCGTTCCACTAAGGAGCGTTTCAGTTGCTTAATGCTGCATTGTTTTTTGAGAGAAGGCATTGCGCCTTTCTCATGTTGTTTTCTTTGATTCTTTCTTCTTCTGGGTACCATTTTGAAATTCATGTTTAACCTCAAATGTATTTGCGTAAATTGCCATGCGGGCAAATGACTGATTATTTAGTTCTTGTATTAATTTCTGGTAATATTTGTGTTAGCGTTTATATGTTAGGCTAAGAGGTGTATAGGGTTAATCATTATGTTGTTCAGATTTGTTCTTTCTGTAAGAGGTGACGGGATCTATTGCAATGTAACATCATTTTGATTTTATAATACAATTATTTTGGGAATTGGTTCTCGTATTTTTAATTGCACGCACTCAGTAGGAAGCTTTCCTTGTTCCTCCACCATGTTTGGCAGGGTCAAAATTATCGGCCTACCGCACCTTTTCGCTCAACAAGCTTGTCTTGACTTGCTACGTCCCACCTGTTCCCTTATTCTAAATTAAATCATGGTGTTTCTTAATTTTACGAAAATAGGAACATTCTCTCCCTAGCCTTTCGTGGTGAATTTCACTGGACTAGAGAGTCACTTAAATTAGGGCTGTTTCTGTGTGTCCTAAATTATTTATTTTCTGATATGCTAATTTCATTACCATTATTATTATTGGTTTATTTAAATGGTAAGGTGGGGTAGACGTTCACATTAATCATGCATTATATTTGAGGTCATTGAAATAACACTGCCACTATCGGCTTCTACTATATTTGCGAGCATGTACTCAACGGTAAAGTTGTACTAAGGTCCTAAAGGAGCAGGTACTAATGTTTTTAGGATGACTATGATATACGCGTTAGTTGGGTTGCCTTTCTCAAAAAAAAAACGGGGGGGGGGGGCTGGTGAACCACTCTGTATATATATATAAAGCCAACGGCCAAGCCATGTTGAAACACCGGATCCCATGAGAACTCCGCAGTTAAGCAACATTGGGCGCAGTCAGAACTTGGATGGTATGCCAGTTCTAGGCACTGCGTGCTGTTGGCCAACGTAAGGAGGAGCGGAAAGGCCCTGGCCACCCTACCGCAAGTAAACTCCGGTTGGGGGTAGCCTCTTTGGAGGCTCGGACCTGCCTTCAGGAAGAATACCAATTAATTAATATATATATAACTCTTTGTTCTTATCAAGCAGTATAATTGAATGTTCTTGTGATGAACGTTAAAAGTTAAAACACTTCTCGTTTACTTCGTTGTAATTCCGCTCTTGTATCCATAGAAATTGATTTTACCATTGGAAAAGTACATCTATCCACCATCATTATTGTATGAAAATCTCTAGGTGCGTTTCGTCATGCAACTGTAATAAATAGTGTGTTATCGTTATATTAATGTCTTATAATTTTACGACGGCCGGCTGCTGCGTGCTATATGCAGTGTGATAGTCTTATGACTACTGCTAGCGAGGTTTCTTATGCGATACTCGCCCATTACAAAGTTTCGTTTTAATTGCGCAATTGGATCCAGATTTATTGCCTTTGAAGTTTTAGTAGTACGCTCAGCCACCATCTTTAATATAGTGAGGCTGTTCTTTCATGTTGGGCATAAAAGGCCTATTATGGTTATACTTTAATACTAATTTCAGATATTGTATCAATAAAATATAGTTATTTTTAGAATTCATAATTTAAAGGTGGTCGCTGCGCACTAAATTCAGTGTGATATTCGTATGATTACTGCTAGCGAGGTATTTCGTATGGTACTCCTCTCACCAAATTTGTGTTAATTGTGCAATTATATCGTGTGTTAAGGTTTTTCAAATTTTTAAGAATACCCCCAGTCTCCATCGTGAACACATGGTGTCGATGTTCTATTGACTTGGCAAAGAACTTACAAGCCACTTACAAGGTTCTACTTAAGTATTAACTTTCGTTATTGTAGCTTCAAAATACTTTGAGTTATTTATTATCATATTCTATATTTTACTGCTGGCCGCGCGTTGTATTCAGTGTATTAGTCTTGTATCTTATTTCAGCAAAGTCCCTTACGAGTATAATAGTACTCCCTTCTTACTAAGTCACGTTTGGATTGTACAATTACATTCTGAATGATTCATTATTACGTTGTAATAGTAAGCCCAGCCACCATCTTCAAACTATGATTCGCTATTATTTTGCTTTGGGCATACCGATCTATTATAAGGTTCTAATAATAATAATAATGTTATTTGTTTTACGTCCCTTTTAACTTCCCTGGCTTTTAAGGACGCCGGGGTGCCGGAATTTTGCCCCGAAGGGGAACTTTAACGTGCTAGTAAATGTACTGACACGGCTCCCTCGCATTTGCGCACCCTCAAATGCCAGCTGACTGCGCCAGGTTTATTATTATAAGGTTCTACCACATCATTAATTTTATCCATTGAAGCTCTAAAACAGAGAAAGTTATTTATTTTTTAATGATGAAATTTAAGGATGGCTTTGTTCAGTGTGATGAATTTAACACTAACGCTCCAGAAACCTCATATATTACACCTCTCGCACGAAGTTTCATCTCAGTCCTGAGTTACTGTTTTGTATATTTTAATAGTACGCCTAGCAGCTATTTTGAGTGTATAGAGTCGCTGTTCTTTCCCTTCGGGCATACGAAGCTTATTACTAAATTCCGTTATTATAGGTCTAGGATACTAGGAGTTATTATCGTATTTTGAAATTTCAAGATGACAGTTGTGTGCTATATTGTACGATTGCCTTTTAAGTAACACACGTGAGAAACCTTACACGATACTCATCTCTTGCCTAGATTCGACTTAATTACGCAATTACATTCTGAGTTGTCGAATGCTATGTTCTAACAATTCGCGCATGAATATATAGATAGTCTGTTCTTTTGCCATGGCCATACAAGATCACATATACGGTCCTACCTTGTCACTAGTTTTCGTTACTGTAGTTCATGAGTGTCGAGAGTTATTTATCTTTATATCTTATAATTTCAAGATGGCGGCTGGGAGCAATACCCACTCCTATACAGTCATCACATTGGTAACAAGGGACATAATGATCTCACTGTTCCGCCACTTGAAACAGCAAACTAACATTGGTAACAGAGGGCCCTTATATAGAACTATCTGAATGTCATATACTATGAGCATTGATTCAATGGATCATAAGTTGTAGATCATAAAGGTTGCATGATTCGCACGGCCACCATCTTGAAATTATTCGTCTGATGACCTTGTAGTTTGGGCCCCATACGCTTTGAACATAAAGGTTTATTTTTCCAAAATTTTGGTGAAGAACTGACGATTAGTTTAACTTAGTCGTAATTTAATTTTAGCTTCGAACACACGCGTGACTACCATATTGTTTTGGTTAAGATGGCGGCGATGTAAAATATGACACTCAAGTGAACCTTACGAGTGCTACGGGGACGGGGTGAGGGCAAACAGATATACACACAAACACACAGATAGACACAAGGACATTTGGCCCGTGTAGGTCTCATAAGTCTATTTATATTTCCTACGAATCTAAAAATGCACCTCGCAGATCCGCTTTGAATATAGTAAGCAATAGCCTACTCATGTGAAGGTATTTGCAGTTTATCTAAAATCAGAGATTTACGCTTACTACCCCTGTTCTTGTTACGATGTAGCAACCTTGATCATGTAAAAGTGCCTCTTACGCCACATTTCTGTAACTTGAAGGACCGATATTAGCCTACTTTAAAAAAAAAGAAAGAACTTAACGTTAAAGTAACACGGCCAAACTGTCCGTTTCTCTGAGTGTGTGTGTGCGTATATGAGCGTGTGCATGTCTGTCCCGCCTATTAATCCAAACACGACGAAACCGAATTGAACCAATTATGGTACAGAGGTAGCACTAGCGAAGGGCACATCAGTGATATGCTTTATTTTGCCGCCATCTTAACGAGAACAAAATGGTGGCCACCCAAATGTTCAATGCTTAAATCAAATTACGACTAAGCTAACCATCAGATCACAACCAACTTTTGGAAAAACATACCTTCAAGCGGAAAGCGTCTACTTCCCAAACTACAAGGCCATAAACCAAACATTTTCAAGATGCCGGCCGTGCGAATCATGCAAGAATTATAATCCATAACTTATGATACAATGAATTAATATTCACAGTGCTTGACATTCAGATAATTTTATACGAAGACTATCTATTACCAGCGTGAAGAGTATATGAGATTGCATATTGCGCGCAGCCGCCATATTGAAATTTTAAAATAAAAAAAACAACTCTCAACACTTTAAAGCTACAGAAAAGAAAATAAGTGCCAAAGTAGATCCATATACACACAAACACACAGACAGACACAAGGACATTTGGCCCGTGTAGGTCTCATAAGTCTATAAAAGTCTATAAAAGGCCAGACTCTCCATACATTCAAGATGGTGACTGTGGGAACTAAAAGATCATTACAATCTACAAATCTGAATGAAATTGTGAAATAAATACGAATCTTGCCAAGAGGTGTGTATCATATAAGAACTCTTATTTGAAATTTCAAAATGAATTAATACTTTTCGGTATCCTAGAGCTATAATAACGAAATATAGTCTAATAACCTAGATCCTTATAAGTCGCTTGGTGTGCCCAAAGCATAAGAACAGTGATTTTATAGATTCTAGATGGCACTAGGCGTTTATTAAAGTGTACAATTTAGTAACTCAGGAATATTGTTGCACAATTAAGGTGAGACTTGGTAGAAGCGTCATTAGCGTTAGTGATACATTTATGGTGCGCGGCCATATCGAAAATTCATAAATTAAAAATAAATAACATTCTATGTACAGGGTGGCGCACGAAATGTCATACATCGAAAGTGGTTTATAAAATGAGTAAATCTGGGCTTACAAACATGTCCTTTCGTGAACAGAAACCTTATTTCATGCCTGATTTGACAGAGAGCAGCACATGTCGTGCATGCGTACCAGCTTTCAGTTATACAACGTGGCGGACAAAGGGAAGTTGACGCGCGAACAGAAGGTGAAGACGGTGTTGTTTTATGCGGAAACGAAGACTGTAACTCGGTCTTAGGAAAGGTTTCGTGTTCATTTCCGTACCTGGTGGGCTCCCTGTCGGCAGACGGTATACAGACTGGCCAGCCAATTTTAAACAGAAGGAGAGAAAACGAACCCGTCTCAAGCCAGTCCGCTCACCGGAGAATATTGCTGCTGTGAGAGCGGCTCGAGGTTGAAAGTCATGGTGTGAAATTGTGTCTGTGGGCTGCAATTTCCAGTCATGGAATTATTGGGCCAATCTTTTTCAATGACACAGTCAACAGTGCGCGTTACATGGACATGTTGCAAAACAGTTTCCTTCCACAACTCTTGGCATCACGACTATCAATAGAAACACAATGATTCATGCAAGATGGAGCTCGTCCGCACATAGCAAATGTTGTTCTGAACTTCCTGCATGAATAATTTTGGCTCCGTGTGATGTCCCATCGATATTCCGAACATTTTCGGAGCTGCTCGATCTGGCCACCACATAGCCCCGATCTGAATCCCTGCGACTTATTCCTGTGGGGATATTTGAGGGAGACAATCTACCGCCAGAAACGAGAACATGTACTGTAATTGCAAGCGGCCATTGTGACTTTCTTCCGAGGGTTGAGTGAGGACATGTGTCGTATAGTGGTCACAGAAATGCAGGTTCGTCTCGAAGCTGTTGTACGCCGAGAAGGTGGGCATATTGAACATGTCCTGCATACTGATTCATCATGCACATTTCAGTGAATGTTGTAATGCCAATTTTTATTAAATATGTTGTTTATTAAATATTCTATAAACAATTTCCAGTGTATGACATTTCGTGCGCCACCCTGTATTAGAACTACAACAAAGAAAATATTATATGATTGACCAAGTTGTGCTAGTTTAATTACTACTGTAACTAAAAAAGTGTATACATTGTACATCTCATAACCCATACTTTTAGACGTAGATTTAATAGCCTAAGTGAAGAGAATCTGATGATTATCGCTCGAATGATCGAAACTGGTCATCCAAGTTTATTTATTAATCTGATTCAAAGTTTAAAATTTACGCTAATCAATACTTAAACAAATATATCTATTATATATTGTACACATTTCGACCTGACATTGAGGTCTTCTTCATCTCAATTAAGAATAAAATAAAATACTAGAGATGTACTTAAGTCTAATGTTTGTTTGATATGAAAAAAATATGTGATAAATTGTAATTAAAAGAATGAAATTAAATAATAAAAATGGATATCCTTACAATGTAATATTAAATGTAAATAAAATATAATATTTGGCTTGACATTAAATTATTATTTCATAATACAGATAGAAAACAAGAAATGTTTGTAATAAAAAAGAATTACGAGCCTTACAGTAGTCGCATATGATGTGTAACATCTGACATAGAAGAAACCTCACGTGAAATTGTTACACTATTATTGGCACACATATTACTCTATTGTAAAAGGGAGTGTTTTACAGATATTGTAGTTGATAATACGGAACTCATTTTAAGATGATTTGTAGCTTCCACCAGCACTAGCCTAAATAAAGAATACGATATGGATCAACTAGATTAATAGACGCGACACCACTCATAACCTTAAATTCCTTATAAACAGGTCCTCTTCATTCACAGACCAACACGTAATTTCACATGGATTCTGTTAAAATGAGTCATATTGATATGATAAATATCGTTTAAAATGATAATCTGGTAGCAAATATATCTCCCCGTCCGGGATTCGAACCTGAGATCTCTAGATTCACAGTCATAGGCGCTAACCCCACGGCTATTTCGACTACGCAAATATTGTGCACAAGATGGTGATTTATTTCCACGTTCCAATAATACTTCATTACGGAATTAAGTTTCATTTATATTTTGCTTGTTTCGATAATGTTCCTGCGTGAAATTGAGTTTAAAATGCCTTATGAATAGGCCCTCTTGTGAGTAAAGAGAATGTATTCAGTAATAGTTCATGAAGGCTTGCTCAATTCTCGTATAACCACAACGGTTATATTATATTGATGACTGCATTACCGTTATGTGGGTTAATATTTGAATAGCCATTGTGCAGAAACATAATACCGGCAATGCCGACTACTTTCACTGTTTGATATTAAGGCATTTTACCATTTAAATACTGATACGAAGACTTCGAACATGTGCCATGTGCTTTGTTTCAATCACTTGCCACCAGAGTTCGTATGAGCGTTTACCGTTCAGTATGTCATATACATTCCACATGGCCAAGAGTACGTCATGGTATCAATTTCCGACACAGCGCGCAAATTGTTTCTCTTACCACTGCCAGCTGGATCGATCGATCGAGTTGGCAGTGCATCTTACACTTCTGTTCGATCCACCACTGCCAGCTACCACACGTCCGTTCGAGCAAAAATATCCAGCAACCGAGTGGAAAGATATTACACATCAAAAGTGTAAATAAAATATTGGGCTTTCTATTAAAAATTCAAAAATTCATATAGAAAATTAAATTAAATTAAATTAAATAATTTAGAAAAAACAAGTGCCGAATATCAACAAATATTTTAACTGAGTTGCCTGAAATGAGTAAAACTAAATCTTCTTCCCAAATATGGCGTGTGAATTTTGTTTTCAGGTGCCAATCAGTTAGTGCGTCGTTTGAATTGTCAACCGTGTTGTATGGATGGAAACATCAGTACACTAGGAAGACTACTTCAGTCAATATAAGTGGCATGTCTTCGGCCCTTATTATATTAGACAGCATTGCATTGAAAAAATGCGCGCGCCGATCCTGATGGATGACTTGCGTAGATTTCTTGTCTGCTTTATGAAAGAAATACTGTAATTCCGGTCAACTACCGTTTCAAATGTTCTCCACGTCACTATATCGTAGATTTCAGCGTTAATTCCATGTTTTGCGTTACCCAGCCACTTGGCATGACATCTTAACGCAGATGATATGTTGCACTACAATAATTGATTGCAGGTACATCATATTATTTGAACGGTCTGTAATCATATCGGGTGGGGGAATAATAGGGTTCAGTATCGTTTGCGGGATTAACTTCCAATGCATTAGTACCATACGGTATCCAAGCACAGAAATATCGACCTTCATGACATAACACGTTAGTTGGGCTGCATAAAAGCAATATTATAAGGGGCGGCCCACTCACCTGGTATATATAGATTGTTGTTATTATTATTAGTATCATGTCGCACTAAGATCTACTGACAACTATTCAATACAAGGGCTAGGCTCGGAAAGTCATTATGTGTCTGCGTAGAGACGAGATGAGACTTCATAAGATGGCTCTTTGTTTATTATCTTCTACACATCAAAATCGAACATTGGTGTATTCCTGAATGTTAAACGCCAAGAGCTGTTCATGTCCATGCTCCAGCACCAACACTTCAGCACACTCATGGAGACAAGACCTGTTAATGCGAGGACTGTGCACGCAGCCCATTTAGTGCAACAACAAGGTTATATTTTATTAGATCCCAATATCACATCATGCAGTTAACATCATCAGTCACAAAAACCGTACGCTATGAAGGCAGGACCTTACATAATGCTGGCTCAGAATATTTAGCAATAAAACCTAAGCCATATAAAAACCCAGGTCCCGTTTTGGCATGAGGAGAATGGAGGCAACAGCCTGCTTCAAGCTAGCGCGGTGATCACGACGTCATCAGCTCTGAACATGGGGTATTGACCGGAGACCACGAGAGGAACCCACCACAACGACAATCGATCGACCTCTTGGTGAGTGCGGTGATAGGTACTTTCAGCTAATCCTTCCCTCACCATCAAACCCATTTCTCTGAATTTAGTACATCCAAGCACAAAATGTTGGGTTAGTTGCGCATTATGTAGTTCTTCTGTGATCTGTTATGCTATGTAGTTAGGTACAACACAGATGTGCTAGCTAAGTGTTATGTAGTTACTCGGAGTATTCAAACAACACAGCTGTGCTAGCTAAGTGTTATGTAGTTACTCGGAGTATTCAAACAACACAGCTGTGATAGCTAAGTGTTATGTAGTTACTCGGAGTATTCAAACAATACAGCTGTGATAGCTAAGTATTATGTAGTTATGAGTAATCACAGACATGGTACGAAGATGTTATGTAGTTGCTGTGAGTATTGACCCACCGGAGCAATGTTAGTACATGTTATGTAGTAATGATTATTCACACAACACAGCTGTGTTAGCTAGATGTTACGAAGTTGTAATGAGTTTCATACAATAGATTTGTCAGCTACATGTACAGCATTTCTTACGAGTATTCAGAGAGTACAGATGTGATAAGTATATATTATGAGTTCAGACAGACAGACAGACAGGCACACACATACCATTGTTAACTACCTATTGGGTAATTGTTATGAGTATTCACGCAGATGTGGTTACAAGTTACTTGGGCCTTTTCAGTTTTCACACACACAACACTTCTGTTGGCTATATGATAATGTCCTTATGATTGTTGACACAATCCAGTTCTGTAAGCTACATTTATTGTAGTTGATGCGACGATTCCCACTACACAGCTATCTTAGCCACGTGTTATTTATTGTTATAAGTGTTGACCCAACACAGCTGTGTCTAATACTTGTTGTACTGTTGTTGAGGATGTTGACACATTGTGACTGTGTTAGCTATAAGTTATTTAGTTATTATGAGAGAGTACACAATACTCCTGTGTTACATAGCCTACATGACCATCCATATATCGTGTCCCCACAGATGAGCCGGCGTTCCGCTTAGCCGATAAGCTATCGCTTCTTGCCTGCCAGAGCAGCATTTGTGCGGGGGTAAGGGAGCTGTCTGCGGCAGCCGGCGATAAAAGGTTTAATCAAGGTCTCACAACGCAATTTGTTTCGGTCGAGCGGGGCCCAAACTCAGCAGTGAAGACACGATATATGGATACCTCTGTATATATCGTTTAGGTGATATGCCAGTGACAAAGCACAGCTGTGTTAGCTTGATGTTATAAAGTTGTTATGCGAGATGACGGTAGATGGGTATTTACGTATAGGCTATATTATGTAGCTTTTGTGAGTGATGGTATGTTAGAGGTTACGAGGGGTCACACAACAACGTTGTCTAAGGTAAATAGTATATAGTTGTTTAGAGTATACACACACCTCCGTTGACTACAGGATATACTGTATATTGTAATATTAGAAGCTATTTTCAGTGCTGCCTAAGTAATCTATTATTAGAAGCTTTTCAGTTGATCAACACGAGTGTGCTCAAATGAGATTGGACGGGGAATTACTATTAATTTTTTAATGCCTAAATAAATGAAAAATGAAAATCCACAGCCTGCTTCCAGTCTCCGACCGGGTCAGGAATGGAATGAATGAAGCCCCCATCTAGCGGCGAGGATATGAACTGTGCCGGCTGCTGAGGCCTGACGCACTCCTCTGGGGCAATGATTAAATGAATGACAGATGAAATGAATTGATAGTGGAGAGTGTTGCGGGAATGAAATTTTGACAGGGAAAACCGGAGTACCCGGAGAAAAACCTGTCTGCCTCCGTTTTGTCCAGCACAGATCTCACATGGAGTGACCGGGATTTGAACCACGGACCCAGCGGTGAGAGGCCGGCGTGCTGCCGCCTAAGCCACGGAGGCTTCGCCTAAATAAATAACATGAATTATTATTTATACATTCAATAAAGCACTTCTCACATAAATGGGGAGCTAACTTGTATGCATAGTTTCGTTCGTCAAGCAAACATCAGATCCTACTTACTTAGGTTTAATTTAGGTTAAATGGAAATGTATATAACACTTTCGTACAGAAGTATTTACAATATTGTTAAGGTACAGAAGTTTTCAATTTAACTTTGTAACGTGTCGGAGTTTTTAACCAATTATACCAGGTGAGTCAGGGACCAAACTGCACTAACAATGGTTTGTTACGGTAGGAAATTCTCGAATTGATGACCACCTTGGTTTATGCACATCTGCGCACGCTGCTGAATGGACATTTTAGATGATGATGATGATAATTGTTGTTTTAAGGGGCCTAACATCTAGGTTATCGGCCCCAAGGACATTTTAGAGTGCTGTAGCATGGCCAGTGTTATTGAATTACATGTTTCGACGATGAGTTGTCGAAGGCGCTCTGGATTTTCTGGCTGCTGGGTGTAGACTGCTTGTTTCAAATACCCCCACAGGAAGACGTCTAATGGCGTGAAATTAGGTGACCTGGTGGGCCAAGGGTCAGGTCCTCTTGTTCCTAACCAATTTCCTGAATGTGTGTTATTGAGATGGTTGTGGACAGCTAACGTACCATGTGGTGGAGATTCGTCGTGCTGAAACCACATCATTAATCGTTCTCCAAGTGGCACATTCTCCAGCAGAAGTGGGAGCTCATGGCGTAGAAAATGTAGATAGCGCGCCCCTGTCAAATGGCCTTCAAATAAATACGGTCCAATAAGGCGATCACCCAAAATTCCACACCATACATTCACTCCCTATTGCACTTGATGGGCCGCCAGTCGAATCCAGTGGAGATTGTCAGTACACCAGGAGAGCATGTTATGGCGGTTGACGGTACCATTATAGTGGAATATCGATTCATCCTAGCCGAGCTTCGAAATCTCTCCCATGGAGCTCCTGGTTTAGTTGTTGATGGTAGGGATGATACTTTGCGCATGCAATATACGGCTTACGGACGACTGGCTAATGTTCACCTGTTGTGCAATTGATGTTGTGCTAGTGTAAGGGTAATTGCGAGCTGCGTCCGTTACTGCTCCTTCATTCTCACCAGACGTTATGGACGTCTGTCGGACAGGTGTTTTCGCCTCATGTTCCCCTGTTGTTCGTAAACGTCTGTCTGGGTATCTTTTGCGATACGGACGTAGTGCCTGCAAGGAATTCCCTCTCGCCTCCCCGTAAACAAGAAACATGTCAACGTATTCGTCAGTGGAGTACATAAGGAATGAATGATTTGACTTCAATCCCACTGTATAGTTGCGCAGAGTGGGTAGCACACAAACACTGTAATAACGGCATTAGACTGCATGTTGTGGCACAAAATGACATGTGAAGCGTCATAACGTTGCAAAATATTTTTCCAATTGGGGATTCGAACCGCCGCTATTCCAGTCCATCAATTGGAAATCCAGTGATTTTCTACTTGAGCTACGTCTCAGCTTTGAAAGAAACTTGTATTAAGAGCCTCTTGGAGTACGTTACTCCTTCTGTTCGCTGTTTCAAACGCTCGCCACGTCATTATATCAAAGTTTTAAGCGTAAATTTCATAATTTGCGATACCCAGCCACTTGGCATGACATCTTAAAGCAGATGATATGTTGCACTGCGATAAATGACTGCAGGTACGTCATATTTTTCGAACGGTCTGTAGTCACATCGGGTGAGGAAATAATAAGGTTCAGTATCGTTTGCGAGATATGCTTACACTGCATTAGTACCATACGGCAGACTGTTCCAGCCGAGCAGCTCGCCAGTGAGTAACTGAGTACTCGCCGCCTTACGCGAGTAAACCTTCTATATGCAATACAGCTGTGCTGTGGGGGCTGCCGTCACTGCCCCGTGGATACTGGCTGAGACCTGTGACGGAGAATACTGTTGAATGGGGTTGCATGGCTGTGGACGTGGGAATGTAGGAGATATTCACAAGACACGTCCAAGATACAGAATACAATAAGTTTACTGAGTATCAGATGGTACACGGTTCACTGCGGACACAAGTGCTGAGATATCAGGAGTCAATGCATGTGCTGACATGATGCGCAGAGCATTCTTCAATGTCGGATCTCCGAGCATTGACCTGTCTTTGCATTTTATTGGGTTCATGGCCGAAAATAGTTGCTCGCAACAGTATGTGGACCCAAACATACACATGATCTGTGCTGCGTTCTTGTGCAAGCTGGAAAAGATTTCTTGGTGGAGTGAACGATACCATCGTGACTGATCCAGAGTGTTGTAATATCTTTCTTTTAATAGGGTAGAATTGTGTAAGTCTATTATTTCCAGCTGCATTGACGGCGGGTAGTCATCAGGGGTAACTGAGAAAGAAGTGCTGAATAATCGCATTTCCTTTTCACGAACATTAAGGTCTTGGAACCTCTTTTCAAAAGACTCGAGAAGCATCATTATCTTCATTAGATACTTGTCCAAACAGGCCTCAGGAGGCATTTTAAAGAGGCAAGACGATTGAAAAACGTTAAATCTCTATTTCGTATCTGCCGCTCAAACAAACGGAGCTTTTCAGTGAATGCTCTGAGTTTATCGCACATATCTACGATTAATAGATCGTTTCCTTGCAATGACGTATTTAGGTGGTTTAGGTGCATTGTTATATCTGCAAGAAACGCCAAGTCTGCTACCCATATTGGATCAGAGAGACATTGTTCTGCCTGTCCTTTCATTTCCAGGAAAAGAGCAATTTCTTCGCAAATGTAAAAAAACACATCAATAACTTTTCCCCGACTTAGCCAGCGAACAGTGCTGTGGTAGGGTATATCTCCGTAAGCCGATTCAAGATATTTTAAAAACCCTTTGAACTGACGATGATTAACACCATGACGCCGGACAAAATTTACACACGTCACTACAACTTTCATGACAGATTCCAGTTCCACTGTTGCGACACAAAGTACCTCTTGGTGAATAAAACAGTGAATAGTAACCACGTCCTTCCGGAATTCACATTTCACTTTATGTTTTAACCGAGAGACGAAGCCCTGCTCTCGCCCAACCATTTGTGGCACGCCGACTGAAGCCACCAAATGGAGCTTTTCCCATGGAATGCTCATGTTGTCCACAGATTCACAAACCGCCTCAAATATATCTTGACCAATAGCAGTGTAATCCAGCGGTACCACGTCTAATAGTTCCTCCGTAACTTGCAGTCCCATGTCGACACCGCGCACAAATATAGCCAGCTGACCGTAATCAACTACATCCGTACTTTCATCAAGTGCGAGCGAAAAGGCCACCATGTTTCGAATTCTACACTTGAACTGCCTCTCCAAGTCCCCTCCCATGGCGCAAATGCGACGAGACACTGTCTGTTTTGAGAGACAGACCGATTCAAATTTCTGCATCTCCCCTGGAGTTAAACATTCCGCAACGGCGAGCAAACACGATTTCACGATAGGCCCCATCGAGAACGGTTTCCCATTCATCGCAATGATGTGAGCTACTTTGTAACTTGCTCGAATTGCTGGCTCATTGGTAGTTTCTTCAATATAATTCACCTGGAAAAGAAAGTATGAATAAGTTTTCATTTTAATCTGTGACTGTTGATGTCAAACGAATCTACAGTGATATTTGTTTTTAAAAACCTACGTCTTTCTGTATGTCGTCTTTCAGCCCAGCTATGAGCTCCTGGCGTGCTTCACCTTCCATCCGTTCATACAGAGCTGAATGAAGAGTTGTGTAATGACGCTGTACGTTCCAGTTCCTCATTGAATGTAGCACTTTTTGACACACCAAACACTGCGGGAGTCCTTCCTTTTCGGTAAAGAGGAACTGTTCTTCCCACGAACTAGGCAACGGGCCTCTCCGGCTTGTCATAGTTATGTAGTGATGGGAAATAACACATCAAGTGGCAGAAAGCGCATGGACTTGTGCTATGACCTTCGCCCAGTGACGTATTGGCTACCACCCCTAAGCCCCCTCCGTGCTCCGAGCAACACTGCTGAGTACTCGCGTGAACGCATACTCAAACTCGTAGATTTGGAACAGCCTGCCATACGGGATGCAAGCAGAGAAATATCGACCTTCGTGATATTACACGTTAGTTGGGCTGCATGAAATCAATATTATAAGGGGCGGCTGACTCACCTGGTATATTTCATTCCGTTATACATCTAAAGTGTAGCGTTTAAAAAAATACTTTTTACGTACCGGTATGTAAATTTGAAACCTTTTTGAATTGTTAACTTCAATCGTTGCGAGCTATTGAAGTGATTGCGTAATGGACGGTTTTGTCATTAATCGGTACATTTCAAATTTCTTATTTGCTTCGTGAGCTTTTGTAGTTGGTTATTTATGTTACACACTTAAACAAACACTCAAATGTTACTCGGTTGACACTGCAGTTTGACACCTTAGCTGATTTGCAGCTGTGTCTGCACTTCACTACACGTCTCACTGTGGACTTACGCGACTATTCCCACCGTGTCTACTCGTTAGTTGGTTGCTAGTGCAATCTGACGCTCTGCCTTACTATTGGGCAATACAAACGTTATCTGTTGTTGCATCGTGCAACGTACCTACTTATGTGTGTGGAGCAGGCTACGAGTCCTAACTTATAGACTAGTGGTGTATGGCAATGGTCCTGGGCCTTCTTAACTATTATAGAACAACCTCTATCGTTGGTCAGTCTGAAAACGGATCGTCCATACACCGAGCTGCCGGCATTTGAACGCGATTTACACTCTATAATACTGCCTAATTTAGGCCTTGGTTTATTGAGAATGTGGTACAAGGTACACTCATGCCGCTTGACATTTTCCCTTTATCATTGATTTCCCCTTTATTTCTCTTAGCTTTCCCCGTTCGTTACGGTATGTTGCTTCCTGTCTGTTGTGGGGAAAACTGCCTAATGTTAATACGGGTGAGCTCTCTAAAATGTGGTTGGTTTATGTTAGATGGGGTGTTTACCTTAGTTAAGCGGATCTTAATGGAATCTTTTACCTAAGTTCCCTATCTTTTGTCTCATGGTGTTTGATTCTTAGGTCTGTTAGGTATGTTCGGTGTCATACATGTATTCGCATACTGCAGAGTGTTTTCTGTGTTTAATTGCATTTCTGTGTTCTTTATAACGTGTGTCCATTCTTCTACCGGTCTGTCCTGTGTAGTTGGCTGATACCATATTTCCTGGCACGTTAATAAATATACACTTGATATTGAGTATGGGTCTTGCTTATTAAGTTACTGTTAGATATTTGTGAAATATATTTTGCAGTTGCTATCAGTATTTAAGCAGCTGTGTTATGATTTCCAACACAGCTGACTTAGCTACATGTTACGTCTATGTAGATGTTAGGAGTCAAAACGTAAACGTTCTACTTGCAGGTTATGTATTGTTATGACTTATGATGTTAACAAAGCTGTGTTAGTTACATCTTATGAAGTTGGTATGAGTGCTGACGCAGTTGTATTAGTTGCATGTTGTTTAGTTGTTATGTGTGTTGACACAACACAGCCGAACTGTCTTAGTTACATGTTACATGGATGATATGAATGTTCACAAAGCTGTATTAGATACATGCTATGTAATTATTATGAAGAATGACACAACACAGCTGTGTTATTGTCATGTTATGTAATTGTTATTAGAGTTCTTACATAGCGATAGTTGAATGGTAATAACTTATTATTCGTTTTCAAAACAAAACGTGATGTTAGCGACTTCTTATATATTTGTCACGAGTGTTGACAATAGTGAGTTGTGTTAGACGAATGTTTAATGAGTATTCAAACAACAGAGCTGTGTATGCGAGATATAGTTGCTATTAGTGTTGCAACTGTGTGATATACTGTACGTGTTATGCAGTTGTTACGAGTGATCATACAACACTGCTGGTGCGTTAACTACATGCTAGGGAGTTGTTAAGAGTACTCCCACAACGTAAATATGCAAACTTAATACTACGTGGATTTTAGCCTACTTTTTTTTTTTTTCAATAAATGAATGTAGACTTATGAGATTTTCACGGGGAAAATGTCCGTGTGTCAGTCTCTGTGAGTGTGTACGTGTGTATGACTGTCCCCTCCCGTATTAATTCAAACTCGACGAAACCGAATTGAACTAAATTTGGTAGAGACGTAGCACTAGCAAAGTGCACTTCATTGTCATGTTTTATATCGCCGCCATCTTAACCAATTTTTTCTTGAGATACTGTAAGTGGTGATCACACATTTAGACAAATTGTGCCAGTGTAATCACTACTGCAACCAAATAAGTGTATATATTGTCAATATCATAACCCATACTTCTAGACTTATATTTAGTAGCCTAAGTGTAAAAGATCTGATGATGATCGCTTGACGATCAAAACTGGTCATCCAAGCGTATTTATTAATTTCATGTAATTTTTTCAGGTTCAGGGACCACCCATTACGATTGGGTACAATCGTGTTATCAACTGAAAAACATTCAATTTCGATTGAACAATATTGTTGCTGTGTCACCTAGACGGTTATTTTTATGGACGGTGCGAGCATTCACTCGGTCTAAATTAACAAAGATCCGGGATGGAACACCAGGAAGGCTTACGTTATCGAGTGGTCTTCTAATACTATTCCTCAGAACCCATCATAAACAAGGTCGGAATTGCTACTTATGGTTAATGCTCACAAACTTACGCACCGTACGCATGGAATAGATGGAATAGTGAGACAACAAGGGCATCATGTCGTTAGATTACCTCCGTATCCTTGTCACTGCAAAACAATTCAGATTGTGGGTGCGGTGAAATAAATAGCAGAGGGGAATAACGACACATTCCGAATTTCACACACATAATTATGTTGGAGGACGTTATCAGGGTCCTGAATATTTAACTTGTTTTGGATGTGGAAAGGACACACTGTGGTTTGGTGTGCGCAATCTTCATGATTTTATTTCACGTAAAACTGAAAACATAAATGTTAACTGAGACTAAATGTTTGCTTGCAGCTAACCTCGTAGATACTCGTGCGTAAGTGAAGCTAGATGTTATGTTGTTGCACGATTCTTAAAACAACTGTGTTAGCTATACATTACATAGATGATATAAATGTTATCTCAGCTGTGTTGATTACATGTTATGTTGTTGCACGGTTATCAACACCACTGTACTACCTATATATTACATAGTTGTTAAGAATGTTATCACAGCTGTGTTGATTACATGTTATACTGTTGCACGATTCTTAACGCAACTGCACTAGCTATATATTACATAGTTGTTAAGAGTGATATCACAGCTGTGTTGGCTAGATATTATGTTGGTGCACGATTCTTAAGACAACTGTACTAGCTATATATTTCTTAGTTGTTAAGAGTGTTATCACAGCTGTGCTGCCTAGATGTTATGTTGGTGCAAGATTATTAACACAAATGTACTAGCTATATACACTGAAGAAAATGGAAACTGCAACACCCAGAAGGAGTGGTGCTACATTGCTGCAATTGAACATGCAGTACGAGTGTTCGGTTGTGATTCGATGATTACACTTTCAGGTCCCTCAGACCGCAAGTTTGGACAACAATCAATAGAGGATGTGCCCACCACGAGCAGCAATACATTGATGAATTCGGCGGGGCATGGGGTCAATAAGGCCCTGGATTGCTTCCTGAGGAATTGTGGCCCATGCTTGCTGCACTGCATGGGTCAGTTGTTCCAGTGTTGTGGGTGGCTGCGGACGGTTGGCCAGTTGTCGACCCATCATGTCCCACAAATGCTCAATAGGACTGAGGTCCAGGGATCTGGCGGGCCATTCTAAGGTTGTGATGTCGTGGAGAGCTTCTCTGGAGATGCGTGCAGTGTGAACCCGGGCATTGTTCTGCTGAAACATCCCATTAGCAATGTTCGCCATCATAGGGACAACCACTGGATTGAGTACCCTATCAACGTACTGTCGAGCCGTCATAGTGCCCTCAACAAGCACTAATTGTGATTTCACATTAAAGCCAATAGCTCCCCAGACCATAATGCTTGGTGTTGGCCCTGTGTGCCTCTCGACAATAAGGTCTGGGTGGCCCCTCTCCCCGGTACGTCGGCGCACACGATTCCGGCGATCACTGCGGGCAAGACAGAAGCGCGATTCATTTCTAATGACGACCCTATGCCATTCGTCGACCCACGTCGATCGTTCTCGACACCAGGCCAGCCTTACACGTCGCTGTTGTGGGGTCAATGGAACACCTTCTGCAGGGACACGGGATCGTAAGCCAGCTGCACGCAGGCGATTACCAACTGTTTGTTGTGTAACGTGGGGTGCCACAGCTGCTCGAATTTGCGCTGCTGTTGCATGGGGTTCCATCCGGGCCATCCGAATGATACGGCGATCCTCTCTCACAGTTGTCTGTCGCGCTGGGCCTGTGCCAGGTCTACGAGTGTGGGTACCTTCATTTGACCACTGCTGCCATACACGTTGTACCGTAGATGCCTGTCGGCCAACACGTGCAGCGACAGTCCTTAGCGATAATCCAGCCTCACACAGCCCAATTATCCGAGCCCTCTCAAACGGCGACAGTTGTTGATAGCGTGCTCTTCTCTGTCGTCGAGGCATGTTTGACGGGGAACACTTCACTGCACAGACTGCAAGTCAAGTACGCTACACCAGAGTCCGTATACTGGAGTTGATTCCTCCGCGACCAATCACGTGGGGAGACCTGTAGCAACAATCCAATGGGTCTGAAACTTTGATCGTTTACATATCTTGAAAATCAACACAAACGACCATTGCCTTCATGGTGTTGCAAGTTCCATTTTCTTCAGTGTATTACACAGTTGTTAAGAGTGTTATCATAGCTGTGTTAGATAGATGTTTTGTTGGTGCACGATTCTTAACACTACTGTACTAGCTATATATTACATAGTTGTTAAGAGTGTTATCACAGCTGTGTTGCCTAGATGTTATGTTGGAGCACGATTCTTAACGTAACTGCTCTAGCTATATATTACATAGTTGTTAAGACTGTTATCATAGCTGTGTTAGCTTGATGTTATGTTGGTGCACGATTCTTAACACATTTGTACTAGCTATATATTACATAGTTGTTAAGAGTGTTATCACAGCTGTGTTGACTAGATATTATGTTGGTGCACGATTTTTAACACAACTGTACTAGCTATATATTACATAGTTGTTAAGAGTGTTATCACAGCTGTGTTGCCTAGATGATATGTTGGTGCACGATTCTCAACACCACTGAATTAACTATATATTACATAGTTGTTAAAAGTCTTATCATAGATGTCATGCAATTACTGTTAACATAACAGTGTATCTACGTGTTCCGTTGTTGCACAAGTGTTAGTAAAACTCACTTGTAGTAGCTATGTCTAGTAGTTGTAAATGTTAAACTAGCTTTGGTAAACACAGTTGTGTTTTTTGTTAGCTAGATTATACGTAGTTGTTATGGGCGTTGTCACAACTCAGTATTTTAGAAGCACGATATTTAGTTGTTATCAGTTTTGGAACAACAGAGCTCCATTTGATGGATATTGTGTACATTAAGTTAGCTGTTACGAAATTGAACACAGCTGTTATTTAATAAACAAAAGTTTGGTGCTTTTCAGTCGATCAACACGAATGTATCCAAATAGAGCTGGGTTATGCCCTAATCCTGAAATAAATTACATGAGATTAATAAATACACCAGGATGACCAGTTTCGATCGTCAAGCCATCATCATCAGATCCATTACACTTAGGCTATAACACCTGTGTTTGATAATAGAGGTGAAAAGTATATACAATATGTACAATTATTTAGTTGCAGTGTTGGTAATGCAACTGTCGGTGTATGCTAAATGCAGTATATCTAATGTTAGGTGAAATTCTAAAATGGTGATAAAAATCCGGAATTTGTCTGTTTGGGGTGATTATATGGTTATACCAAATCAACTATGGTTATACTGTAATAATACAGGCTGATACTTATCCAGTTGTCTCCCTAACTGGAACTTATTCTATATTTCATTAATCCCCACGGCATAGCCGTGCTCGTTACATTGCCCACCACAGTCGCGACGGTAGATGCAGTAAGTCCGGAGATCACAGGTTTGAAACCCAGCGCTTACAGCGGCTATCCTGAGTGTGGATTTTCTCCGCGTTTTCCCGCGCTCCCTCCAGGAAATGTTGGGATAGTACCTTACTTCAAGTCCCTACACACACTACACTACGTCACAGAAATTCAGGTTATCAGACAAGTTCAACACACATCCAACTGGACGGGGATGGTGACCAAGATGTTACAAGCCCACACAAATGAATTAACAACATCATAGTATCTTATTTGTGAACACAGGGGATCATAAATGACGTCATAAAGAACGAAAGACGATCTGGTAATGCTGCCAAACTCCAAGTTACTTTACAACTGACAGGTTTAGTGTGCGCCAAAGCAGTGCCATCGAAAGTTGCGTGACGACTATGAATCCAATCCTGATGAAACCCAACTATAGGAACGTTACTACAAATCACCATGTTTGTCGTAATGAGGGGAAAATGTTAAGGTTTCGTGAGTGTTTAAGGTAAGGCTGATTGGTATACCAGGTGTGAATCCTGTGAGTAGTCAACTGCTTTCCCTCCAAGATTTTGGAATATATTTTCAATTAAGCTGTTTAATGTATGGGTTGGATCCGTACAAAATAAGAAAATGTATTAGTTATGTTCTGTTTAAGTGTAATACATCTTTTTTCTCTTGTCATTAAACACGACATATCGTTTAAAGCTGAACATTATTTTAACAACAAATTAAATGGTCCCAAAATAGTATATTACGGTATTTAATTCAATGATACCTATTGAGGGGTCCTGTGAAACAATGCAATTGCCTCTCCTTCACAAAGTGGCAATCTGGTCAGGCAACCGCTCAAACAATGAACGATCTACGCGTGCAGGTGCAGCATGACATGTCAGCAGCAGCCACCTGTATGATGGATTGCTTCGTCACATCAGGAGTGGGTGCGCTACCTTATATTGAACTCGTGCTTTACTGATGCCATTCAACGCGCATTCTATGCGTGAAAGATTAATCATTTGATTTTCTATCCGTGCTCTTACACACTCGTTGTGCCCAAGGTTGCAGGATTGACTTCTGGCGCTGTCGGTCGTCATTGAGGTTGCGCAAATGCGAAGGAGCCGTGTCAGTAGATTTAATGCCACGTTAAATATCCCCTTGGGGACAAAATCTGTCAACCCAACGTCACCTTGCCGCAGTAGTTAAAAGGAACGTAAAACAAATAACATTATTTATTACCTGACCCACTCACACCATGAAATACTTCCCCCTTTGCGATACTGTAGAATATACTGAGGCTACTTGAAGTGAGCTGTGGAACATTTCCAGAAATCAGGGTGACCAAGGAATTTCCATTGTACATTTATTTCAAGTCCTGAATTACGAATTTCTTCTATCGTTCAAAATGGTGGTAAATACATCAAATACATAACACAGCATTTATGTTGTTGTGGAGCGACTAAAACAGCTCTCTTAGACTTTGAACCTGGGCGTAGTCAGTGGTAGTCTTGTAAATTATGACAGCACTTGTCATAGTATTTCCTCACAAATGAGTCTCATCTTCCTATCTACAGTACTGCTTCTGGAATGATGACCAAAGATGACACCCCACCAGAGCAACTTTTATGAACCAACGTACACAACAATGACATAGTTTTCGTTAGATTTAATACATATATGCTGAAGATCGTAGGTAAAGTACCCAGTATTTTTCTACAGTTAATTCAATTTTAAATACCTGTGTTAATATACATTTATTTCGTATCTGGGGAGTTTCCAGAACCTTCAGTGAAAAGTTCATTATCAAACTGCGGTAGTTTCAAATGAGTGCTTCCTTATTATGGTGTTTGAAGTCATTTTCAGTGCTGCCTTAGTAAACAAAAGTTTAATGCTTTTCAGTTGGTCAACACGATTGTACCCAAATGAGATGGGTTATTACCTAATCCTGAAAAAATACATGAGATTAATAAATACACTTGGATGACCAGTTTCGATCGTCAAGTGATCACAATCTGATCCATTACAATTTGGCTATAAAATCTATGTCTGAAAGTATGGGTGAATATCTTTACAATATATACACTATTCACAAAAAGGAGTGCCCAATGAGACCAATAATCAATTGCAGGAACGCGCCAAATTACAAAATCAGTAAAGAATTGCTAAAAATTTTAAAACACCGCCATTCCAATTACAAAAACTATTCTGCAAAGAACACAACGGAATTAGTAACTGCATTAAACATGTTACAAACGAAACCTAGCTTGCGGCTAGTATCCTTCGATATAACTATCATGTACACCAACATTCCAATTAATGAAACAGTCTATATTATCGAAAACAACTTAAAGTCCAACAGCCTGGCAAAAGAAACTGATGAGGACGTGAGATTACTGAGGGTCGTACTCAGCCAAAACGTGTTTCAATTCGATAATAAAATATACACACAAACAGAGGGCCTAGCCATGGGATCACCACTAAGCGGGCTAATAGCCGACATCTTCATTAACGCACGGAAAAATGCGTTCCTACAAAAGACCACGACAAAGGGAATAGTAACGTAGAAAATATACGTGGATGATGTAATTTGCACCTACGACACTGAATTAACAAGTGAAGAAACAATTCTGCAAGCCATTGATAGCCTACACCAATCAATAAAATTCACTAAGACATTATCTCGACATAACTTTCGAACGTAAAGCTTTCATATTCCATATTCCGAAATGCCACACAAACTTCGCATGCAATTCACAATCCGTCCAATCACCCCCAGTACGCATAAATTAGCGGGGTTCAATTCAATGGTGCACAGGATTTTAAACATACCCATGTCAAAAGACAATTACAATAAGGAAATCGGAATAATCAAGCAAATAGCAAAGGAAAACAATTTTCCATCCAGAAAAATAGATCAAATTTTAGCCAGACATAAAAATAAAACGATTCAAAAACCGGACAATAATGCAAAAATATCCGCGTGTTTTAATTATTTGACCGCGAATACATATAAAATCACTAATCTGTTCAAAAAAGGCATAAAAATAGCATTTACATTGAATAACACAACCGGAAAGCATCTGCACAATAGTAATCTAAATAAACAAGACCCGTATTCAAAGTCAGGGGTATATTCCATTTCGTGCCAAGATACAAGGTGTCAAGCAAATTACATCGGGCAGAGTGGGAGAAGAATGGATACACGATACAATGAACACCGAAATGCGATAAAATACGAGTCGCACTATGCCGTATGCGAACCCATGTGCGACGCGGGACACAGTTTCACTAACATTGAAACCGACTAAAAATAATTCATCACGAACCGATAGGCATAAAGGAAGCAATCGACCCCAATAATTTAAACGAACACACTTTCATGGAGATTCACCCCTCTTCGCTCTACTAGAAAACACACCCCGTCGGAAACAAGACACAACATAACGATGTAGCTAAGCTAGATAAGGGATTAATAAGGGAAACATGTATTTGGATCAGGATGTACGATGTATATTTTTCTTCAATAAATCTAGGCCGGTATTAACGGCAGTATTAAAGGTGCCGAGACGTTCTCATTAGACCGTTTGCGCTTAAAGAGGGGTTTTTAGTTTATGCGTGGCGAATTTGAAACAAGGTCTTTAAGAGTTGAAGATTATCCTGAATACGGTAACATATACCACATTAGAGAGACTAGACTTGGCAACTTACAGTTACATTTCTACGAGGAACACATGTCACTTAGGAATGCGAGAGGGGGAATATCCCAAATAGATATGGGACCCTCACACACAGTAATTTCCTTTCAGTCGAGTGCAGACAGTGACCAATTTAACTGCTCTCACCAGGACCGCGCAAGACTCAATCAGATAAGTAACCTGTACAATACAATCTGAATTGACCATTTACAAAATATGCACTCCAAACAAACAAATTCCGGAGATCAATCAGTAGCTTAACAAAACATCACATAGACTACAACTACCAAATATTGACAAGTTGCATTATCTTAACTAATACTGCAACTAAATAAGTGTATATATTTTCAGACATATATTTTATAGCCTAAGTGTAATGGATCTGATGATGATCGCTTGACGATCGAAACTGGTCATCCAAGTGTATTTATGAATCTCATGTAATTTTTTTGAGGATTAAATAACCCATCGAATTTGGGTACAATCGAGTTGTCCGACTGAAAAGCATCAAACTTTTGTTATTGCTTCCTGTTAAATAAATAATTTCTATTCTTTGAATTATAAATTGCTCCCGTTCGTGGATTTCAAAATGTAGTAAAAACACTAAGTCCAATACAGAGTGTTGTGTTATTATTGAGAGACTGAGTGAACTGTGCTTGTTACGTGGCACAAAGAATGCCTTCGTCACAGTAATATTCGTGATTATCCCCAGTGGTAACTGCATTGCGTTCAAGGGGAATAAAAGTCAAACATGCTTGTAAAGCTGCTATTATTTGAAGACCATATTCATCCTTGAACAACAAATCAATCTCCCCCACAATCCACAGAATATCGAAAGATTGGTTTAAAAATGTAAACTGAATCGGTACAATTACCGATTCCCTAAACAAACTTGTGGCCTATAGCTTAAAAAACGTCATGTTTTAAATTGTATCCAGCACGGAAAAGGCATTCACAAGTAAGCAGTAACATCTTAACTGGTGAAACTGTCACTTCAGCAGATTTTCAATGTGACTACCGTTTGCATCAATGCACTTCTGTAGACGGTGAACAAGAGAGCGTTGTGCTGATCCCAGTGTTTCCACAGATATTTCCGCACACGCCGCAGTAATACGCTGTTGCATATTCGCTAATAGAGTTGGGACTTCCTGATAGACTATATTTCAATGCGCCCCAGAGAAAGTAGTCTAATGGTGTCAAGTCGAGGGACCGTGCTGGCCATCTCACAGGACCACCACGTCCTATCCACCGATTTGGAAAATTCGCATCCATTACATCTCTGGCAACACGTGCGAAATATTCAGGGCACCGATCATGGTGGAACCACATTGATACACGAGTTTCCAATCCCACGTTTTCCATGAGAAGGGGTGACGTGTCTTGAAGAAATGATGCATATCGCTGTCCGTTTAGTGTTCCCTGATCAAAATAGGGACCTACAATACGGTTGCCAATGATACCGCACCAAACATTGACACTCCACTGTCGTTGGTTTGCAACCTCGCGAAGCCAGTGGAGGTTTCCCACTGACCAGTTGTGCAAGTTCCTCAAATTCACATTGCCATGATTTGTGGACGAAGCCTCATCCGTAAACATAACATCCCTTAGGAATGTGTTAGTATCGTGCAACTGCTGCAATGCAAAAGGACAGAATGCAATGCGGGCTTCAAAGCCATTCCCGTAAGTTCCTGGTGCAGTGAGATATGATATGGATGAAATTTATGCCTGTGCAAAATTCTGCTAACACTAGAGCGACTTATTCCAGAACCGCGTGCAATTTGTCGTACACGCACGTGCGGATTGTGAGCTACAGCAGCCAGAGTAGCGATTTCGTTACCGTTGTTAGTTGCCCTGATATACGTTGACTTTTTCTGGGAGCCCAACTTCCTGTTTCTGAGAGACTTCTGCACATATTGGCAATGTTACGAGGCGACGGACACAGTCGATCTGGGTTGCGTTAAGCATACAATGTCACAGCTGTTTCTGCGACATTCGCCGTAAATTAAAATAATGTCTAGAGAACAAAGAGGTAGAAACAAAATAGGGTTTCAAATATCCCAGTATCTGCGAAGGGGCCACGAGTTCACTGAGAAGTGCAGCTGTAATGTTACTGTCCTGTTTCTTAAATGCTTTTAGAACAGCGATGCAAACAATCCAGCTGTGTGTAGGCCAACGGCGTACACTACACTGTTGTTAAACGTCACGAACAGTGTCTCCTTTACCAACCTCTACAACTTTAGTTATTTCAGAACGTACGAGGTTTAGAGAAGTGAAACCAATTCTGGTATCAATAATTGTATGTTTACTTTTGATTTTGCTAGAAAAAATATGTATGTTCCATTTAAAAAAGGTAACTTTCCGTCGAAAGTGATATTGTTATAATTTCCTGGATTGTGCATATCCTCCCATTGTGTGACCCCCTGACGTAGCTACATTCCTGCGCAAGTAGATTTTTCACATCTCGTTTCATTTCGATAATATTTGAGGTCGCAGAGTTAGGTGGGACACCCTGTATAGGAGGTAATATATTGCAGATATTACACAGGAGATAATACAGTATATAGGAAGTAATATACAGGAGGTATTATATAGGAGGAATATATTGCATATATTACATAGGAGATAATATACAGGAGGTATTATATAGGATGTAATATATAGGAGGTAATATATTGCAGATATTACATAACCGATAATATGCAGGAGGTATTATATAGGAGATAATGTATAGGATATATTTTATAGGAGGTAATATATTACAGATATTGCATAGGAGATAATATATAGGAGGTATTATATAGGAGGTAATATATAGGGGGTATTATATAGGAGGTAATATATAGGAGATATTATAAAGGAAGTATTATATAGGAGGTTATATATAGGTATTATATAGGAGATAATATAATAATAAAAATAACAGTAATAACAATACTAATAATGATTATTATTATCATTTTTTATTTTTAAGCAACTAAATTGAATATAAAACCTAAAATAAAGAACTCCACATCGTTTGAAAATCAGTCGCATTGCGGATATCAGTAAAGTGTAAGACACTTGAATGAAGAGCATACAGGAGCAAATAGTGAATTATGAGGAACCACAACGTTAGTCGTTTTTTGAATTTAATGTTAAAATGCCTTATATTGGTTGCATGCGAGTAGGTTTTACCACTAGCAGTGATTATAACACGTTTTAGGCACGAAACAAACTTCGAAACCCTCTTGCCGATGTTTACTGTATACATAGCTACTGTAGTAGAAATTATTATTCCTTAAGCGGCAAAGAATCTCGATTCCCATTCTCTGATTTGTCATATAAGTTGGTAGAAATATTAGTTGATGGATAGTGTAATATTTAAAAAAATGTACTTCATTATATTTAATCACAAGATCACACACTTCAGTTTAACCTTTCGGAGTTTACCTTACTCACCCCTTAAGCACTCATACAAATTCTTTCAAAAGAATGAAAGTTTTAATCTATGAGCTCGTCACTAGATGACAGAAATCGTGAGTAGAAAGCTTGACTGTAACGTCCATACGCTGTATCTAGCCCTCACTTGACTGTGATAGTATATACTGTAGATACGTAAGGATACCACTTAAAGACTTTCCCAGATGCTGACACTCTCGTACATTTGGTTGAGATCATCCTGTTGGGGTTGGTTCATTTAGGGGCTTGGCGATATCGTGATCATGTAGCCCCGTGTTCTTGTGTGTGTGTGTGGAATCTGTCTGATAACTTGTGTCATTTCCTTGACTGTACCAGTGTGTATATTTGTATTACAGGCTAGGATTTGGGTAGGAGGCGGCGTGGCCTTAATTTAGGTACTATCCTGGCATTCGCATAGATTATGTGTGGAAACTACGGAATGACAGAACTCTGCTGTCTATTAAATCCAACAGACAAACGGAAACTCATTTGGAGGGCATGTTCCTCATAAGAACAATACATTTGTGATAAATGTAAGGTATTGATGGACATGCTTATGCGAAAATAGTATGTGTTAATATTGGGAAAAAAAGTTACTCAGTAAATTAAGATTTAGAAAATATTATTAAATAGTCCGAATGAAGGTTAAATTTCTCGAACCGTTGAAAATATTCCTTAGCATTGTTTATTCTATGTATATAAACTAACCACCCATATGATGTGTGAGACGGGGTGGGATGGGTATAGAATGGGAAGTGGTCACCCTGGGAACATCAGTTTACATGTGGTGTGATATTGAGGTCGTACAACTTGCACCATTCTAGTGTGGTTGTGTTTAAAACCATAACAATAGAATGTACAAAAGAGAAAAACTGGGCACAGTTCTCAAGGTGACTTCCAAGAGTAAAAAATATGAATATTGAAAAGAATCCTCACCTTGTCTGGATAAGGAAAGGGTTTAACATTCGTAGCCACGTATAGGAAACAGTCGGTAAGAAACAACATCAACATAAGTATTTAGATTGCAGGTATTAGACTCTCAGGAATCATGCTGGAAACTGAAATACATAACGAGCACATACAAACACTTATCATCAAGCTGTATTCTGTTATATGTATGGCAAACATCCATCAACTGGCCTATATTCCTGTCTGTTCCCTTCACAAAATCGAAAGAGACACTCAATCTAGCACAACAAGTAAATGTCGTACGAAATATTCAATTACACATATTGCAGACAAACAACATGCCTGTAAGAGTTGCTAGTATCAGTCTCGCGAGACACGCACAGATTTCCTGTTTCCTTGATACCTCATTTTCAAATACTTTATGCACCCATGGAAAAGCTTCAATGATAAATTATCGTAAAACATCGACAAGTGATAAAACAAAACTTTCATTGTATGGCGAAAGTCAGACATAACAATGAATATATTTTGTCTACGTTCATTTCAAAACTTCACTACAATGTACAGTGCCACGACTATTTTAGGAAAAACATTATGAGGAATAACATGATTCGGGAGCTTCAATTTCATGAAATCCTTGAGTCATCTACGTGTCCGCTACGTGCGCTTCTTTAGTAATCCTTAAAATCTTGTAATAATTAAATTTAACAGCAACTGAGGTACACACATTACATTGGAAGGGATATAAAGTTTCGTGAACCTGAAATAAAGTGAAGAAATATGTTTCATTTTATATTCCTTTGTTCGTAAATGATAGTCAAGAAATTTCAATCCAGCCCGTCCAATATTGATGGTTTGTTCAGCCTAAGGCAGTGATTACTGAAGAGACCATTTGCCATTAGACCAAACACAGTGTGAGCTGCTCACTTCCTCCTACACTGCGAGGCACATGACAGAGTTAAAACCGTACGCTCAAGAGCTGCCAACACAGTCTAAGAAGACTTTGACTTCAGTTAGATATTTTTGCTTTAAGGGGTGGAACAGCGATGTCATCTGTCCCTAGATTTTGACTTTGCATCAACCATTACGTAAATAATTCAAAAGGAAAGTTGCTCGTGATTGTGGTAGATCAATCAACTTTTACTGAGTGAGACCCAATACAAAGTCACACACACGCACCACACTGTATTTTGACATAGTAACCCAGTCTCTTTAAGACTGAATGTTCTACCAATGTTTGAATTCCTTACAACAGAAATCTGTTCATTGGTCCTGAAACATTTGGAGAGCCGCTGTTTGGTTTTGTTCATCGTTCCCATATCTGTTTCCATCCAGATGAACTTTAAGCTTACCGAATCTCTTGGTACAATACCCGGACTGTTTGCCACATGGTCCATATCTACCTTCGAAAATGTAGAAGCAAATCATGTATTGCAAATATACTGTTCGTAATTTTGTAATGTCTCTTGGAATTCTAAAACTAGTTTCGCAACACATTGGTCTTTTCCTTAAAACCAACAAAATATATCAATCATTAGCATGAAAAATTCACATTAAAATGATTCGTATGTGCAAGAACGTTTCCAGCATAGACTAATATTATTTTACATGTTAAAATGTTGAACAGTTTAATTGATTAAATTGATTAAATGGGCTAATAACACCACAAAATTATGATGATGGCATCCCCACATTTAAATTACAAATAAATCTAGCTAACATACTACCCTAACAAACTTTATGTACAAAATATTTACAACACTTGTGCATTTCATGAGATTGAGTTGGAGGATTCTCATCGATCAGTCAATTATTGTCGTCGTATCTGGGAATTTCATCATCTTCGTCTCATCATCGTATATTATTTAAAAATATCAAATAATTATTTATCAGAGAATTAGTAAATATAACAAATTTAAATCAGAATTATCATTTTAAAATGTTTATTATTATGATAACTCCAGTTGATTATTACATTCTCAATGCATTAGGTGTTCTTATTCTGGTTATAGCAATCTTATCAAACTTCTATTACTTAAGACACCGGTTTATTGTGTGTATTACTCCCTCAACTCAATTATTTCAATCTTGTTATTTTTATACCTTTTACGTGCTGTAACATTCTTGGCTAATGTGCTCTAGTTTGCAAATTGCTGCCATATAACACTGTGCCAAACCTCAATAATTTCAATCAATATTCATTTAATACTCTCGTCATGGAATTCACCCTTCATGACTTAAATTGCACATCCTCTCTCATCTCATGATCGCATTTCTTGTATACTATCACAAGCGCTTATTCCTCTCGGTTATTTCACCAATGCGTCACACATGTCAACATTTATATATTTGAAATAATGCATCTTAATTTTTCCATTCTTCCATCTCTCTCATATATTAATTCAATCTGTCATAATATTTTGCTCAATCTACACTATCGTAATCAATTAATACATGTTTACCTTCAAGCTTGAGGGGCGTGGTGGCTCAGCGGTCTAGCTGTATGCCTCTCACCAAGGCGGTCCGGGTTCGATTCCCGGTCAATGCATGTGAGATTTTCGAAGTGAAATGCCATGTCCTGTGGTTCGGATTCCACGTAAAAAGGAGGTCCCGTGGCTCATGATCTCAAGATTAACGGTCACGTTAAACTACAAGCTTCCTTTCCTTTTTTCAAGCTTGAAATCAATATAATATATTACAAGCTATTACCCTAATAATATTTCGCACGGTTTATAAATTGCCTGTATTTACTTACCTACTTAATTCTTTCAAAATATCATTGAAGATTACATAGAATCGAGTGGATTACATTTTCCACGTGACTTGTCAATACCTAGCGATCTCTACCGATGCTTATAAATTCAGATTAAATAATTCATCCTGTACAAACATAATCTAACACTTCAAATACAATTATGAAAATATACTAATTACTTGTTCCTAAATGATTAACTGAGCATTGCTAATGTCGGACATAAAATACATGTAGCATTTATAAACTTTTGTAATAAGCATGTTCACCTTCACTTGGTCTGCTGGACCTGCCTGGAAAATCATGGGGGTCCACGATTTTCTCCTCGTCCTCGTGTTGTCGGGTTATTCTATCAGCCATCGTCCTGCAGATCGGCTACCAGTCTTCCAAAAGATGGTTTAGCGTGTCATGGTCTGCTCCTATTGTATCGGGTTGGAAACTTGTCATTGTACTCCCATCATCGTCTCTTCACTTCAAAAAGTCTAGAAGTTTGCCACACGTACTTCAATCGTTCACTACAACTACTAATTTTCCGTTAATATTGAAGAAAATATAGTTCAAAATAAATTCATTGTTTTTACTCGTTTTACGTCTGAATAATAATCTAATTGCCTTCACGCGACTTTTACTGTAACACACTGCCTGACCACGCTTTTATACTACTAACAAGTAAGTGTGATTTCTATTTCGCCACTGCGATCTTTTTTGTACGCAGAATTCCTCAATGAACTACAACAACGTGATCTAATTACAGATTTATGAGAGCACAAATATACGTCTCACATCGACCAAATCGAAGATTCAAGTCAGCTGTCTGTAAGTTGGGTAATCTTATCCTGCCTCCTCCTTCCTTCTCCTGTACCAATCAGATGTCTGGATTAGGATTTTCCTCCCGGGCGAGTCCTCTGAAAGTCGTAAACATCAAATATTTTAGAAATTATTTGATATTTGTCATAAACAACACTTGTAATATTTCTCTAATCACGTTGCCTGGTGAGTTTCATAATTCCGAATTCCTCCGTTGTGTTGCGTATATCAAGGCGCATCATCGTTCCGTCTCACACATGTCAAAGTCACGTCAATATAATCTTACAACGATGAATGCAAAGCTTGAACGGGCTCAATATGGTCGAACACACTAATCTATTTATAACGTTGATTAACGACTTCACGGCCCGGAACACTGTTCATTTTATTCTTTCGTGGTCTCACCGTGCCGAAACTCATTGAAATATACTAGACGTTTCGCTAAGAAACGTGCCTGCTTCGTCAGTAAAAGAATGCGATCTAATAACGTGTGGCAATCAG
Organism: Meconema thalassinum; assembly: GCA_946902985.2. NCBI lineage: Eukaryota > Metazoa > Arthropoda > Insecta > Orthoptera > Tettigoniidae > Meconema > Meconema thalassinum. The sequence continues at coordinate 418,055,855 of OX336389.2, forward strand.
GTTATAAAATGTGGGGGTTACTTTACCGTCACTAGATGGTTGACTGGAACCACTGTATGGAGTTAGCAGACACTGCGTTATGTTTGAGTGAGAGGGTAGAACGAGTAGTAAAGGAATGAGATCATTTTAAAACGTATTAGGTCTAAACTGTGAAGGGGAGGGGGAAATTAAACTCCTCGATGAATGAGGATGTCCATATAGAGGGAAAGGGGAGATAAATCATAAGAACAGAGATATAAAAGACACAAAACCTAATAAAAGTGCATCCGTACATTGCCTCATACGTGCTTCCTTAAAAGAACAGATCAAACCACCAGTGGCGAACAAAGCTATAGCAATGGAGCAATGTGAACTACGTTGAGAGAAAGAGAGACGCAATGAAGGGATCAATCTTCCCAGATCTTTAATAACGGGCAACCTAGTGCTACTTAGCTGTCAGCCAGTGTCTTTGTTGAAGTTATTGCCTTCCTTATGACCCTATGACCCGTAGGACTAATTGTGTTCAACATGGATAGTCGAATGAACATCCTTGAACTTGCCATCGTGATTTGAAGACAGGGCATGTTCAACTATAGCGAATGTGTCTGGTTGGTTAAGACCGATGTATCTTTGATACTCTTAGATACGAGTCCCACTGGACCTAATTGTTTGCCCAATATAGATTTTCCCGCAAGTACAAGGAACGTCATACACCCCAGGCTATAGTAAGGGGGAGGTCATAAAGGTTGACCAATTTTTGTAACAGTACCGAACACTGTTTTTATCTTGTGCTTGCGGAGAATCTCAGCCACATATCAGTGCTCTTATGAATATAAGGGAGGTAAGAAGTTACTCCCACGTTTGCTCCCTGAGATCGATTTCTATTTCTCTTTATAGGATACAGAACCCTAGATATAGTCAAATCATTGTAACCATTACGCTTAAACGTGGTTTCTAACTTACACAGTTCTTCTTGAAGATACTGGTTTGTGTGAGTTTGTTTACGGTAGATGCTGTGCCCCAGGGAGCCATCCACTTGGCTCCTCACTAGAACATCTCATGGTGGGAAAAACAAAACGTAGCAGGTCCCGAAGGAGAAATTCGAGCTGCCAATACAGCACTCTCTCTTGATCCTGAAACGTTCTATGACAGCTTGAAACGATTGATGGAAAATCGTCTGTTAACAAAAGAAGATACAAATACCAGTATTGACAAAAGTACTATATCCTGAATGTTGGCCAGATAACGTTCAGAGGAATGTCACTTTTGGTGATGTTGGAGTACAACATTTGTGTGACTAAGGATTCAAGGCCAGCTAGCTCAAGAGGTTACCGTGAATTCCTTGTTGAGAAGAATATGCCAGTTTCACTACTACCACTTGTAAAGGCAATCAACAGCATTCCCGTTACTATCTCAGAATATAAACGTGGTTTCTCGCAAATTAACTCAATATTGACACCAACAAGGACTTCTCTACACCTAACAACTGTGATTTCATTGATGCTATCAAGTTAGTAAGTCCTCCTCTCCAAATATTTCGGCCTCTACCGTATGTCAACTGACTGGCTGTGTGGCTCAGCGGTAACGTACTCGCATGCTGGGCCCTAGGTTGCAGGTTCGTATCCTGGCGCAGTCAGCTGGCATTTGAGGGTGCGAAAATGCGAGGGAGCCGTGTCAGTAGATTTACTGGCACGTTAAAGATCCCTTTCGGGGCAAAATTTCGGCACCTGACGTCTCTAAAAGCCATAGTACTGTAGTTAAAAAGGACGTAAAACCAATAACATTATTATTATTATTACATATGTCAACTCCTGGTAACTGAAAGGAAGACACCTCGCGGCCAACACAAAGAGCAAAGAATGTTCACGAGAAGATGGCAGCACCAGCATCATGGGCCCAGTTGGAAATTACTATAACGGAAAAAGTATTAATTTCATGTCTTCATTTTTATTAAATGTAAACTTATCTGTATTAAAGATTAGGGGCCGTTAACCTAGATGTTAGGCCCCTTAAAACAACAATTATCATCATCATCATAATCATCATGTATTAAAGACTGAAGGTTAATGTTGTGTTTTGTTCTATATACTGTGTTAGATATTGTGGCATTCTACGTGTTTTAAATTTTAAACTAATTTACTGCAACCAATTATCTGGTAGTTCAAATATGACACCATATAACTGTAGACTGCGAATCCACTATTCTATGTATGGAATGGGTCGAGTGAGTACTGGTAAAGAAAGGCACTGGATTATGCGCATGCTAATTTCTGAAAGAGAGACATCTCTTACTGATGCTCTATTGAACCGGTCTTCGAGATACCGTAGTTCATAAACCAGTACCATGAGCTAAATATTGTGGTACGTAGCCTAATTCTTTAGTGTTGTATTCATGTATTGTAGGTAAATAGCGCCTCATCATGTGAATTTGGACACATGTTTGTCTAAAATGATTACAATGGCAGGATATTCAGTTGCGAGTTTGAAATTATTAACCTTAACTTTTAAAACTGTTTTTCGGAATATTTGGAAAAATACAAATCGGATTACAAAACAGTTGGAATAAAAGTTGTTCACCTCAAAGGGGGACATCCACTAACATAATGCTCAAACCCCCTGCACCCCCTCTCCCAGGGGGGGGGGGGGAGTGGGGGGGGGGGGGTGACTTTGAAATCTTAAATAGGAATCCCTATTTTTTATTATTAGAGATTTGGATTTTCCGTGAAAATGTATGTAACTTTTGTATGAAACAGGTTTTTTTCATGATAGATGGCGCTATAAGCGGCAAACATGAAAAAGAGTTGAAAAATGGTAATATCTCATAGAATACACATCAGATTAGGAAAATCAAAGTACATTGTTGATATCTTTGAAAATTCCCTTGCCTCGCACTATCTCGGTGTGCTTGGTTACTGTGAGTCCCCTTACCCCTCACTATCTCGGGGTGCTTGATTACTGTTAGTCCCGTTGCCTCTCACTAGCTCGGTGTGCTTGATTACTGTTAGTCCCGTTGCCTCTCACTAGCTCGGTGTGCTTGATTACTGTGAGTCCAATTGCCTCTCACTAGCTCGGTGTGCTTGATCACTGTGAGTCCCATTGCCTCTCACTAGCTCGGTGTGCTTGATCACTGTGAGTCCCATTGCCTCTCACTAGCTCGGTGTGCTTGATTACTGTGAGTCCCATTGCCTCTCACTAGCTCGGTGTGCTTGATCACTGTGAGTCCCATTGCCTCTCACTAGCTCGGTGTGCTTGATCACTGTGAGTCCCATTGCCTCTCACTAGCTCGGTGTGCTTGATTACTGTGAGTCCCATTGCCTCTCACTAGCTCGGTGTGCTTGATCACTGTGAGTCCCATTGCCTCTCACTAGCTCGGTGTGCTTGATTACTGTGAGTCCCGTTGCCTCTCACTAGCTCAGTGTGCTTGATCACTGTGAGTCCCATTGCAATCAAGCACCCCGAGATAGTGAGAGGCAAGGGGACTTACAGTAATCAAGCACTCCGAGATAGTGAGAGTCAAGGGGACCCACAGTAACCAAGCACCCCGAAGGGAACAAATTACTACTACGTCCACGTCGTTGTTCCTGGATAACGCTAAATGTAGTCTAAGATTGTATTGCGGGAGGGTTGGAGGTGTCACATGATTGCATTTTCAAAATTATCAAAAAATGTACTTTGATTTTCCTAATCTGATGTGTATTTTATGAGATATTATCATTTTCAACTCTATTTCATTTTTTCCGCTTACAGTGCCATCTATCATGAAACGGAAACAATGTTTCAAAAAAAGTTACATATATTTTCACGGAAAATCCAAATCTGCAATAAAAATAAGGGTTCCTATTTAAGATTTCAAAGTCACCCCCTACCGCCCCAGCCCCGCCCCTGGGGTTTCGAGCTTTATGTTAGTGGATGTCCCCCTTCGAGGTGAACAACTTATATTCCAACTGTTTTGTAATCCGATTTGTATTTTTCCAAATATTCTGAAAAACAGTTTTAAATGCCGACCCTGTATACTGTAGATGATGTACCGAATGATATTCAGTCCATCACATGGACAATTTATTTAATTGACGGAAGAGTTTTCAGATGAAAAGGGCCAGTAAAACACATGAAAATAGGCTGTTAGGGTCATCACGGACCTACTTGTTAAATAGTGTAATATCCTTCGCCCAACATGGTTTATGTGATCCACGAATCCAGTGTGATGATTTCCCACTGCATATTTTCATGTCAGATGAACCATTACATTGGAAATGATTTTGATTAAATCTTGAAATGAGTTAGACCTACACTTGACCCCAAATATCTTGTATTCCAGGGAGGCATGCTTTTGGTCTAGCTACAGTGGTCCGCGCCCGAAATGAGTTCACTTTGAAATCTTCAAGTCAAGGAAGCGCTTCAGAGCGAGCATCATTTTCCTAAGTCATATTTGTGAATTTGAATGAGATCCAATGTCAGGTTACGAAAATCACATATGAGTGCTCTGGATATCGCCTATCGAGATTTCAGATATCTCGTCTAAGTTCCAAAGGTCACCGCTGTGGTTGTTTCAGTTATTTTGGTAATTGTGAAGCAAATCAATGGCTTTACTGTAAGATAGAAATTGACCAAGTATCGGACGCTGATTAACTAGTGTTTGCGACTTCTCATCGCAAGATGAAGAAGCACGTAAAACTATGACTACCACTAGAAATTGTATAAGAGTATTTCCCAGCGCTATTCTTCAATTAGCAACGGGTAATTTAATGAAACATAGGCTAGTTAACTATTTTAATCTTCTTGTGACGTGATTTCGAATCACTGAATGTAAGATTAATTTCCAAATACACACGTACATACATTTTCATTTAAGACTCTTTTATGTTCGACCCTGTCTAATATATGTCAGAAAACTGTACTATAATGAGGCTCATTATAACACTATGTTCGTTATGAAACAGTTTCTCCCACCAATCAGAGCTCAAGAAACAGTTGTTTGACCAATTAGTTAAGGATAGCATCGCACCTGCGCTGAGTTCCACGGCCTTCTAATTTAAATTTCACTGCGTGGCCTAGTGTCATAGTAGGGTAATCGAGGAGGCCATGGTCAAATACAAGGCATTCTCTACGTCTCATGCGCTCTGGTCAGTAAATAAAACTGGCGAAATATCGACAGATATTTATGAATATTTATGTTCGAACATAAAATAGTTATAATAATTATCGTCGAACATAAACAGTCGTATGCAACTCGCCTATAATGGTAATTAAGACACGAGTATGTTTATAAAACGAGCGTATGCGAGTTTTATAATTTCCATACGAGCCATTATAGGCTCGTTGCATAATGTACTACTGCCTTACAGAGTCCAGTCTAGTCTGCAAGCCTCTGTTTGCGAACAAGTCGCCGCCGTGATTCCCTATTAGCAGTTGACACTGTGGCCTTCTCTGCTTCTGCACTTCTCACTTTGAAATCGTTCGACACTGAATTTAACCATCGCCTCGTGGGTCTGCCTCTGCTTCTCTTACCCTCTACAGCCGAACTCATTAACCTCCTAGGTAATCTCTCCACACCCATTCTCTTCACATTCCACCAGTCATCTCATACGAGCAGCTTCATCTGGCATGTTCATTTCTAACTTAGCCTTCATCTCTTCATTAAATGTGAAGAGAAAATAGGACAAAGTTGGAATTACTTCAGAGGATGGAACACAGAACTGACAATTAATTTACATGGAAGGATTGAATATAGCCTCGGACAAGACAGGATTTGTGTACGTTAAATACCAGTTGGCCCATTCAACAAGTTGGTAATAAGGCAACTATTATAGCTAAATTGAACAAGTATTGTTGAATATAATTATAATTAAGGTTCACATTTTCGAATTTGTTTTTGAAATGGCAGTTTGTTAATTAGACAACAGCATGTGTAATTTAAGTTATATGAAATGGAAAAACAATTGAGATTCATGATAGCGAGAACTAAACAGAATTCATGTTAGAAAAGTTACCACTAGCAAATAATGGTTGTTTATTTCTCTCCTTTTAATACGAAGGGTTTTATTCATTCAGTCTCCGTAAGTGTGAATAGCAATACGTCGTCAAATTATGCTGAATTCCAGATAGAGGGCATGTTCAAATCGATTTTGTATATAACAATAGCATGTTGTTCAGATCGTTATGTAGCTTGCGAATTGAAACGTTTAATTTCATAAGTGTGTAAGTGCCAAAATCCTAATTTTTCAGATATTATTTTAAAATGAATCTATATGCCCTGCCCAATGAATTTCTGAAGGGACTATGGTCCACTGAAAACTTAACAAGAAACAATAAGTAACGCTGGATATGTTTTCAGAAGCTCGTTCATTGGGCCTATGTACCAATGTGCATGTTTAAAAGAATGTAAGAGTATTCATATATTGTTAAACGTGACACCTCTGTTACCTATCACAAGCTGTTGAGAAAAGCTATGGGCAAACAGCAGATCATGCTACTGATCGCCAATGTTCTTGGAGGACAAGGCACTTGAAGAAGAAGAAGAAGAAGAAGAAGAAGACAAACAATATGACCCACAAAATATGCTAAATATATGTCTGAATTTGCATTTGAATTGTGTTTTCTCTTTTTCCCACAAACCTAGTATTTGGCACTTCGACACTTATGAAACGAAACGCTTTATTGTAATTTTGTATTTTTTGCTCCATTTGTAAATATAACGTGGTGCTACTTTGAAATGCTATAAAATTCGTCTTCGAGCCTCATGAGCCTAGATGGGTGCAATATTACAGGGAGTGTTCAATGCGCCTGACAGCCAGGTTTCACTCAGTCATACTAACGAATGAGCAAAGAATTTCTCTTCTATCGAGTCAATTATGCAGTCATAAACCATGGTAGCTACACGCGCTTAATTGCAAGGCCATGGGACCAGGCTGTCTCCGGACTCAGTAGACAAGTGGATCTGAATCCGACCGTCAACCGTCCTTATTGTTTTCCGTCATTTGACATTTTGAACTCAGGCGAAAATCGATACGGTATCTTTCAGTTCCTTGCCCAGATTCATTCAACAACATTAATTTAATCTCAAAAAAGGCATGTGGCTGTAAATTCATCCACTACATCGAAATTCATCTCATCCCCGATCTCTTAGAAACAGGAATAATAAATATTCTACATTTTGCAGGTGCAGGTTGGCACAAGTTGCGGACGTGTGGCCGATGTACCTTTCTTGTTTATTTGTTTGGTATTTCGAGTCACACGTTGCGTGGCTGCAACTTCTTTTCCTAAGTTAATTCTCCTCCACGCGTACGGTTGTAAGAAGTGCGGCTTAAATGTGTTTCGTCATTATACACTATATCACCTGTTTCAAAGGTATAATTTGTTACCCAGTGTGTTTACAACTATTGACAAAATGAGTGAATCAGAATGCATTATTTCCTCACTAATTAATGAATGTGTGGAATTTACTTGTTTCCACTGATCCATTACGTTTCAATGAATGTTGTAGCCAGCAAGGATTTGATGAAATAGAGGGGGTGGATGGGTAATGGCACATTAGATAAAAACTGTAAGGCAAACGAACTGTGACAGAGATTTTCAAAACAATTCTGTTGCCACCATTGAAATTCTTGAGAGGTTTGATTTTTTAAAATCAAGAAGTATACCTAATTCTTCATTGGAGATGCAATATATCCATTATTTTCGTAAAGAATCACCGATCATCTGACGTAAAGTGCTTCGATACGGTATAATACATGCGATATTACCATGGTATTTACTTGCTTCTATTGGTATCATGGTAGTGAAGTGGTAGTGAGAGTTAACAATAAGGATAGTGTAGTACTGATGGCGGATTTCGATGCTATGATAGGAATTAGGACTGATGGGTATGGGAGGGTAAACAATGTAAGTGGGGTGAGGATAGGAAGCGAACACCAATGCGAATGATTGCAGATTTAATGTGCTAGCATGGGATTAGCTGTTGCAAACTCGTTCTCGACACAGGACAGATTCACTGATTCACATGGTAGGGTAGAGGAACCAGGTCAATAATAGAGTATATCATCACTGATTTTAAATTAGGAAATTGATTAAAAAATGTGAGGTATTCAGAGGCTTTTTTGATGAAACAGATCACAAACTGATCTGCTGTGAATTGAGCATAGTCATGCTTAAAGTGCATAAAATCAGGTCCGTTTGCAGACGGAGCAGGGTTGAAAATCTCCAGGATAAGGAACTTAGGAAGAAATACATGGACATGGTTGGTGAGAAATTCCTAAGAGTAGATGGGAAGAAAATTGTAGTGCTTTGAAACAGAGTGGTTAGGATACAGGGATGTAGTATTAGAAGTAGCAGAGGCATATCTGAGAATGACAGAGTGTAAAAAGGGAAAAAGCACATATCTTGGTGGAATGAAATAGTGAAGTACTTGTAGTTTGTAAAAGTAAAGTGGAGGCATACCAAAATAGGCTCCAAATAAAAAATCGGGCAAACCAAGAGCTTTGTGCAGAGGAAAGGAACAGAACCAAACAAATAATATAAGTCCAAAAGGAAATCCCGAGAGGAATTTGGAGATAAATTAGAAATGTTAGGTCAGGTGGCAGAGAAGCCCATTTTGGAGTGTTATAAAGAATCCTAATGGGGAAAAAAGACAAATGGGCAGTGTTTTGGATCATTCAGGGAAACGCATGGTTAGTAGATGCCAAGGAAGCACTGGGAAGATGACAAGAATACTTCGAAGACTTGCTAAATGTAAATAGAGACGTTATAGAGACAATCAAATCAGCATTTCAAAAACGGAGGTTATGTTTCTAGGGAAGAAACACAAGAAAACTGAATGCTAGGTAATAGGAACTACACTAGTGTCCAAAAGTTAAGCACAAGTTACGCATTAGCAGAGTAACAGGAAATAGACCGCAAATCGCACGATATATGCACCTAACAACCTTACGTGTTCACTCTGTATAGGAAAGGAGTATTCGCTGCTTTGACTAGCGGCGTAACCGCAAGGTAAACACAGCCAGTACCTGCGCCCCATATTCTCTCAGTCGTCTTTGCCCTGTTATAGTGTGCGTAGTGTAGCCTCGTGGTGAATGTGACAACATAATGGCAAAACGACGCCATTTGGACCCCGTTTTGCAGGCCAGAATACTCAGCCGCCTGGAAGCAGGCCAGACATAGACCGAAGTCACCGTATCCTTGAATGTGCCACAAAGTGTCTTTTCCAGGCTTTGGAGACGATTTTGAGACACAAGAGATGTTAGTCGTAGGCCAGTACCAGGCCGAACAAGAGTAACCACCCCACAGCAGGACCGATATCTGGCCTTAACCGCCCGACGAAATTGGAGTGCACCTGCAAGACAATTGTAGGCGGAGCTTGCAGCCGTCTCAGGGGTTGCTGTTTCCCGGCAAACTGTGTACCGGTGGCTCAGAACAGCAGGGCTGTTTGCCAGACGTCCAGCGGTGTGCGTCCCGCTCACTCCAGCACAGAGACGGGCCCGTTAACTGTGGAGCCGTCAACGTCGAAACTGAACCATGAATGAATGGAGGCATGTGCTCCTCACAGATGAATCCCACTTCAGTTTGCAGAACGATTCCCGTCGCACATTAATCTGGAGATAACCGGGTAGCCGATACAACCACAGGAACATCGTGGAACGGGACCAGTATGGTGGTGGTGGTGGCGTCATGGTGTGGGGCGGCATCATTTTGAATGGCCGTACGGACCTGCACATCTTCATGGGAAGTCCGAGGAACACTGTGAACGCTCGAAGATACATGGATGAGGTACTGAGACCACATATTCGACTCTTCAGAGGGGCGGTTGGTCCAGACTTCCTCTTAATGGACGATAATGCCCGACCGCACCGCGCTTCTCTGGTGGATGAATTTCTGGCTGGGGAAGACATTCATCGCATGGACTGGCCAGCGAGGTCTGTGGATCTGAATCCTATAGAACATGCCTGGGATGCATTGGGGAGGCGATTTGCAACCCGTCAGCCTCCATCAAGGACCCTCCAAGACCTTCGCATTGCCCTTTCAGAGGAATGGGATCGACTGCCACAAGAGCTCTTGGACCATCTGATAGAGAGCATGCCACGTCGCTGCGAAGCAAATGTGGCCGTTAGGGGGTAACTATACACTCTATTAAGAGAATATTTTGTTGTGGAAGACATTGCCAAGTTTTGTTAGTTGTAGTCAAAGGTGTACCTTAGCTATCAAAACCTTTCTGACACTATTTTTTTTGGACAAGTTGTGTGACATATGGTGTGTGACATATGGTGTGTGATTCAGCTTCCGTTTGTTCAGCAATCCGTCTGACTTTTCTATCAGGTGGTATGGCCTCGTTTAGTGATTATGCTTAACCTTTGGACACTAGTGTAACTAGGAGTAGGTGGACCATTTTAATAACTTGGGCTGTGTATTCTCTCAGCATGGTGGTATAGTGAAAGAGACAGAAGGAAGGTACAGAAAAGTGAGTGCAGTGCGTTTTCAATTGCGATCTTCAGTTTTCTGCAAGAAAGAAGTTAGTGTAGCAGCAGAACTCCCCCTACATCGCTCAAGATGTAGACCAAACTTGCCGTATGGAAGTGAGAGCTGGGTAGACTCAGGATATTTAATACTTAAGCTCAAGGTAACAAATTTGAGGGTAGCACGGATGATTGCTGGGACAAATAAGAGGGAACAATGGTTGGAGGGGTATCCGCAATGAAAAGATGAAGGCTAAGTTAGAAATGAACAGGTTAAATGAAGATATTCGTATGAATCGCGTCAGATGGTGGGGTCATGTGATGAGAAATGGGGAGGGGAGATTACGTAGGAGTTTAATGAACTCTGTTATATGGGGTAAGAGAAGAGCTTCTAGGATGCGATAGGTAAGAGTCAGTGTTTAATAATTTCACGGTGAGCGGTGTAGAAGCAGAGGAGGCCGCAGTGCTAACTGCTAATAGGGTATCATTGGAGGCGACTCGTACGCAAACAGAGGATTGCAGACTAGACTGGACGCTGGAAGGCAAGACAGTCTCAAATAAAGATGAATAGTGATGAATCCAGATGGTCTCTGGCAGGCCAGTTCCCTAAACGTCTTCCTAATATAGGCCTACGTGTGGCAGATCTAATATGTTACATAAGACCGTGACGACATGAGCTCCTCTTGCTTAGCCAGACAATCTCTATTCATTCGCAGGTAGTTCTTTCATATTGTATGGTTCAAAAGGACATTTAGGCATGCGAATGATTTTCATAATGTTTTTATATCCATATCATACACCTTAAATTCTACCTTGGAGTATAGAGTGATTTTCTAAAGAAGTTTTAAAATAGTGAATATGAGTTATCATAAGTTTCAGTCTGCATTGAAAAATACGAAATTTCGATTTCATTAAAATTGCATTGTGTCTCTGTGGAAGACTTGTCAATGATCACGAAATAAAGCAGACAATGTGACACACGCGAGTGAGGTATTGCAACAAAACATGGCGCTCTGCTATAAGAAAAGAATGATCATCTGTAAATGGGAACTTGAGCAATGCGTTACATTATCTTTGCAATATCTCATTAATTGAGGTGGAAAACCTGGGCATGAAGTTACATATTTTAGCGCTGTGTAGCCAATCTGATATATTCGGAATGTCTGAAAATAAGTTGCGGAAATTGTATAAGCATATTACTCTCAATAATACAAGACAGGATCCATCATTAATTTGGTGATCAATATCAGTAACTGCTTCATACATATTATGTCCTGTGACGTGCTATATTGATATTGCAACAAAACGTCAGCGATGATCAGTGTTAATATCAGCATTCTCTAGGAAAATGCATGTGGTGTGCAGAAATGATTACAACCTTCACGACTGAATAAAGTGCAGAGAAGAGTGCGCGACTTTGGACCACACTGTATCATCTGTTTACATGGCTCGGCTCTACATATGCAGGGGACGTAGAGAAAAGACAGGCAGGGTATCGGGAGGAGAAATTCAAAGCAGCATTTCTTGTGCGTGTCCTTGTTTTGGAGCACAGGACGATGATGCTACGTAATACGCTCCTATTACAGGCAAGGTGGCAAGTAAGCGAGTTACACGTCAATGTAGTTCCATGCAGACTGCTCGGCTGGATGATCGCTGCAGGTCTACAGGCTGACGTAGAAGTTTTCCACGACTGATCTTATATTTCCTTGTAAATTTTCTCATACTCGTTCGCCCGGAGGACATAAAAACGCTGAAGATCGATTTTTGGTTACAACAGTATGCTCTCTTAAATTTCTGCAATTTATTTTCAGACAGTCAAAATTTTCAACAATCCAACAATCCAAATTTTCAACGGTCCACTATTAGTCCAGTGCAATTAGACAAAATTGACCTCTGACTCGGACAAAATTAATAACAAGCTGAAAATTGGTGGAAACGTTAAGAACAATGTCCTAAACGAAATCCCAAAAGTCCCAAAAAATCCGAGCTGGGGAAAAGCCGCAATCTTGAAGAAAACGCCACCGTCTAGTTTTTTCGGTTCTTGGGCATATCTTTCGAACTAGTGGTCCTAGCGAGGTCAGACTGGTGTCAAATTGACCAGATTTTCCTGTCGACGTCTCGAAAACATTAATAAGACATGCTAGACGCACTATTACAGCTTTTTTAAAATTTATTTTAGTACTGTTAATATAAATGGGGAGCGTGATGGCGCAGTGGCTTAGCTCCTCATCTTTCACCCGGACGGCCGGGGTTCGAATCCCGGTGACAGCGGGGTGGAATTTTCACCTGTAAAATAACGTGGCGTCAGGAAGGGCATCCGGCCTTAAATCCCCGGCCGAAATCAAAATGAGCCTGGTGGCTCCGGCGACCCCAATTAATTGCGAAAAGCCGAAGAAAGAATGAAAAACTGTTAATAATATAAATAGTGTGTTTAAGTTCGATTTTGACCTGTTTTTACGCACTAACTTAGTAAAGTTACCTGAATTGGTGAAATAAGAGTTATTCTAAAGATAAAATGAATATACATACTATACATGTTATTTATATCACGAACCATCCCTTACTTTAAGAAAAAAGTCAGCAGGATGTCGCATCTGAATTTGAATTTCCCGCGACACGTAAGTGCTGCCCGCCAAAGCGCTTCGTCGTCGGTTAGAATATGTATTCATGCGCCGATTTTCAAAACAAACTATGTATCTTACGTTTTGTCAGGTTTCGCTACAATGTTTGGTTACGCTAAGAATGGAGGGGAAAAATACACGCTAAGATTACTTGTCTGACTAAAAAGCAATGCAAAAACTATACCACTGAGAAGTTGAGCATAGACGAGAATAACTTGACTCTGGATTGTATTAAACGGAAATGAATGTTGGGTTGCAACGTTTTATAATTCAAAACTAATAGTAACACAACATTTCAAGTCTTGTTTTTGTTTGTATTTGTAGTTTTAGTGTTAAAGTGGAATAAAGTGCTTATATACCACGGTGCGAAAGGAGGTTGGTACCGCTGGTCTCGGTATAAGTTTATGAGAAGGCGGCGGGCATTGTTCCGTACGGCGAGTTTGAATGCGGCTGTGTTGTTTGTCCGTTCTTGGCGTTGAAACCGAAAATAGCGACGTGTTTCATGAATGTTGTGTGTGTTCTAAAATATAATTTGAGTGGTCTGTAGTGATGATCCATTACTTGGTTGAAGGCAAAACACGGATTGGGGAAGTGTTGGAAGTTTTATGGAAAAACTATGAAAGCAGAGGTGTGTTGTTTGTGTTAAGTGTGGTGTTCGCATGGATTTTTTACTTCACCTATCCTATTATTGTGGGTGTTGCTGTTCAAATATTGCGAGTTAACGGTTGAAGTGGCAGTTATTTCTCCGAAATGGACAGTGTATGTATTTTGTGTCGAGGGGAAAACGGCGGTGAGCAGGTTAGGGTACAAAGAGGGATTGACACCATTCGTCGGTATAGTGAAGCTCGCAATGACGGCATTGCCGCTCTAATCGGCGACTCGAACAGTGTTACAGTGCACGTCAACTGTAGGAAAGAATATACTCGCCGTCTTCCTACGCAGTAGAATGATACGCAAGAGGAACCAGTTGAAAGAATGGCGCGTTTTTCGTTTGACGGTTTTGATTTTAAACACCAGTGCATGTTTTGCGAATGCGAGATCAGCTGTGATGGCAATAATAAACACCCTAATCGACAAGAACCTTACAGCGTAGTTACGGTGGTCCACGTTATAAATACTGTGCGCTCTATGGCTTCTGGACGCTCTGACGCTTGGGCAGAAACAGTATTGTTGAGATTGAACACGGAGGTCGACCTTGTGGCAACGGAAGCTCGTTATCATCGTAAGTGATACGAGTATTTTGACCGCCCACGTCACTTTCCGCACACATTTGGACTTTCCTGTGGAAATGCCAACCGCCCCGAGGATCCCAGCAGGCTTAGAGCTTTTGAGTAACTGTGTGAATATATAGAGAGTAACGACGAGTGTCAATACACCTTTGCCGAGTTGATCGAATTTATGAAGACTCCTTCCCCAGAAGAAATGCTCAATAGCGAGGAAAATCTGAAACGGAAACTGCAATATCATTACGGAGACCAAATTATCATAGCGGAACAAGTTGGAAAGTCTAACTTTCTTTGTTTCCTAGGAACAGCAAACAAGATTTTGACGGCTAATTGGTACAGTTCCAGAAAGTGCAATCTTGAGGAGGAAAGGACGAGAATCGTCGAAACTGCAGCCAACATCATTCGACAGGACATTCGATCCCGTGTTTACGACTGCTCTGTGTATCCTTTTTCTGAAGATATTGCTTCTGGACGAGAAGATTTGGTACCCGAGACTTAACAAACAATGATACGGACTATTGTAAAGACCAGAAAACCATTCGACGACGACACAATAAGAAAAGAAATGCAATCAACATCGCTCATGCAATTATTACAACCGCCCGACCAAGATCGTTCGTCTCGCCATTGCAGCTTGGTCTCGGAGTCCATCTTCACAGGAGGTTTGGCTCAAAGCTTCTTCTTGACGTATTATCGGGATGTGGATTAAGTGCTACGTACAAAGAAACGATCAACTTCGAGAATTCGCTGGCTAAAAATGCACCTCCGGTCGTAGACGACGACGCTTATGTGCAGTTCGTTTTCGTCAATGCGGACCACAATGTGCATACGCTTGACGGGCACGGGACTTTTCACGCCATGGGTGGAATTCAGTGCGTCACACCAGGAAAGAGCGTGAACGCAAGCGTTCCTCTACCTCCGCCATCAGAAGATATCGACTTACCATCTCGAGGGCTCCTGCCGGTGGCACCGTACCAGCGACCCCTAAAATCAGGAACATCTTTCGTCGTAATGGAAGACGTGAGCTTAGCCATTCCCGAACCAGAAAGCGCCAGAGATGCCGGTCTCATCGGCACACTTTGGCTCAACTACAACATCAATGAAAAGTCAGGGCCAGGTTGGAATGGATTTATGGATGCCGCAAATACCGGACTTAGCGTCGATAATGTTGCAGAGACGTCATCTGTTATCCCATTACCCTTTGTCAATTTATCGCTTTCACACCCATCGACGATTCACACTTGCCTCCTTTATGCAGCAGAGCTGAGAGAAGCGAGAAACCAGTCCTATGTGGTAACGTTTGACCAATCGATCTATGCAAAAGTTTTGGATATCGTGCTCTCGGCCGAAGAAAATAGCCCCTTATCAAATATTACTTTGCGACTTGGAGGTTTCCACCTCTTGATGTCCTTTATGGGCGCTGTTGGATCTTTAATGGTTGGAAGTGGCTTAGAGAACTTGTGGGTGGAAATGTATGCAAATAATTCGGTAATTCACATGATGTCTGGACATGCGTATGCTCGAGCAATCCGTGCCCTCTTCCTGACTCAAGTTGCTCTCGCCAGTTTGCTCATCGACGACATAAGCATTACAAGTCAAAGCTTACATCTCTCATAGTGTCTCTGTATTTAATACTGACAATAATTTAAGCATTTTAGATGTGATACGCACAATTTCAAAAATATGATTTATAATTTTAGGTTTAAATACATTATTCTCATTGGAAGTTTTTAGCTATTGTGACAGAAACGGTCAAAATCGATCTTTAAACACTCTATTTATTTTAATAGTAGTTAAATGAATACAACAGCTGTAAGAACGCGTCTAACATATTGTATTAATGTTCCTGAGACTTAGGCAGTAAAATCCGGTCAATTTGACACCAGTCTGACCTCGCTAGGACCACTTGTTTGAAAGATATTGCCAAAAAAGGAAAAATCCAAGATGGCGGCGGTTTTTCCAAGATGGCGGTTTTTTGGGACTTTTGGGATTTCGTTTAGGACATTGTTCTTAACGTTTCCACCAATTTTCAGCTAGTTATTAATTTTGTCCGGGTTAAAACTAATTTCACTGGGCTATATTGCTTCTTAAGACATGACCTATCTAATTATGACAACACCAAGGGAGTTTATAGTCGATGTACTTTAGAGGAGAGGATCATAAATAAGTCACTTGACTCACGCTGAGAACTATGACAGAGGAATCTGAAGGTTTCTCAATGCTGTTAGATCTTAGAGAAACGCGGATTCAATTCATTTAGGACGAGGTTTCATCTTCTGATACAACATATCATATTATACAATAAACTATAAATACATCAGAATCACTATTCAAATGAACATTCTACTAACTAGCAAGCAGATTGCCGTCATGTTCACTAGCAGAACGAGCAATGGCGTTTCTAAATCCTCTTTTTTCCAGCGTCTACATCAGGAAACTCGACATACTGCATATGAGAGATACACTTATATTACTTGAGCATGAATCATTTCTACAATATTTTTATGGGTATCAAATAAAGCATAAAACTACATTAACTCTGAAATGCGATATATATAGATTCACAACTGAGAAGCCTGATGAGAAAGGAACACGTTTTAAGTAAGGACGTTAGCATGTTACTGTTGGAACTGCTAAACCTACTTTCCAGTTACATGGCTTGCCACATGATGTATTATTTGCCATAACATATACCAGGAACATCAGATAGTCAGACCACAGCATTACAATTGAAGACATGTACCTGGATACAAGGAAGATTCACATCATGTAATAAACATGCATATGGTAGAGAATACACTCATTATGATATAATTGTTGCGGGCACAAATATCTGCTGGGATAGTCTCACGTCGCTGGAAAGAAGCACAGTAATGATTTGGGATGTCTGTCTTAAAAGCATGGTCAACACATCTTACAACAACTTGCTAGTAATGTCTGTTAGTATTGTATTGTATAAGCATAATGTTACATCTGAGTACAGCATCATAGTTGCTTGGATAATTAGTATAAAGGATGAGACGGGACACAATATTACATCATTATCAAGCTGAAAAGCCGTTACAGTTTGAGGGGGAGACACATTGGATTTATACATACAGATCAAAGAAAGCTGATAGTGAAGGCTAGTCTGTGGAAAATTATAAAAAAAATAATGGAAAATGATACATAGTAACTTACATAAGGCGGAATTGTCACCACTTTCAGGCCTTTATTCCGAATAAGCTAATTGAAATGGTGTTTATATAAGCTGAGGCCTAACTGACAGTGGCCTCTTATAATTTCTATAACCAGACACTGCGACCCCATACCCTAATGTAATTTAAACCACCCACTAGCAGAAGCTTTCCACAGCGAGCCTTCACTGACAGGAAATGAAGCAAGATTATTTCAGACATTGAGATTTATTTCTAAATATTAACGTGCATTGGTAACATGTTTGTAATAGAAGAGACAGATAAGAAAGAAGACATGTAGACTGAAAGTAAATGAAGAAAGAAATAAATCACAGAAGGAGATAACGACAGTAGAAAGTGAAGAAAGTGTAGAACATGTGTTTTTAAGATGTATAATACGAATTAAAAATAAATGGAAATGTGTTCATTGTAAATTATGATGTGTAGTAGTTTTCTCTACTGTCTAGTTATGTCAGAAACATTCTCTCTAAGTGTAGAAGTAGGAGAAAGATTTGCTACCAATACCATGTACAATCTAATAAAATAACATACATGACAGTTTACTACAAGATAAGTTAACTATGTAACACTTTAAGATACAGTAGAACAAGGATGAAGAGACATTGACACGTAGAAACAATCGTAATAGTGACGTGCCCATTGCATAGTACTTTTATAAGAACTGTATTTACAAATTCTGGTGAGTATATTCTTGTGCCGCGTGCAATCAATCAGATGAAGAAAATCCATTTTGATAGATTTTTACTGCTGGCAAGCGGATAGGAACTGTTCTTGTACTACTAAAAAGAAGTAATCTATGTTTTAGAAATAAATCTGACATCATAGTGTATTTTGTTCTCAGTCTTCGGACACACGTGTAAGAGCTTGCAGGATTAAAGTTTGTCAAAATAAACTCTTACATGATCACAATGAATTGTCTAGTCTTATACAATTTTAAGAGTTAATCCAATGTGCAATTTATTAACCACTAGAGATGACTGGAATATGTTCGTTATTATACTTCCATTCTTTCAGTTGTGTGACTAGTTTCAAACCGATAAGATATCCCACCTACAGTTAAACAAAGTAAATTTAAAAAAAAAAGGTGTTTAAAATCCCCCTGAACTGTTACAGGTTTTAGAGACACCAGAGTGCAGACAAATAACGTGCCAATAAGTCTACTGACATGGATATCTGGAAATTAACTACCCACAAAAGCCATCCTATTTTGCCAGCAACCAAAATGATTATGTACGAGTATCATTGGATTAACTTTCACGTATGTCCCTATATAGCTTGAGTCACTGCAACACTTTATATTTATGGCAGACGTCCTTTTAGTATAGTTCATCAATTTTTGCCGAAATCACTATTGAAATCTGGCTATTCCGGACGTGTTATACGTCTCTCTCCCTTAACTTGCCTTCACTACTTCAGGAACAACCCAAAATTCAATTCATTGAAGTATGAAATGTGATTCTTACTGGAAATTCCCGTTTACCTTCCAGGGTAAATAACTGTATCATCTGGAAGGAATTTGTTATCACAAAATTGGAAAGTTCATTGTAAAGCTTAAGAATATTTCGTGTCCAGTCATTTTAGGAATATTATATTTTTGTAGACAGAACCAACTATCTTGTCACAAACGTTTGAACCAATTGTCTGAAAATTATGTTCCTAGGGCTTTTCTTGATATAGCGCTCCATTATCCCCACATTTTTAATGTTCAAATATGAAAATAGGAACAGCCTTGTGCAGGTGCTACGTTGTTACCATTTGCTTTTTGTTGCAGTTATGGTTTTTCATATTTCTATATTAATTCAATATAATGTAATCGAGGTTATTCACGTTTAGAGCAAGTAGTTGAGTGGAGAACAAAAACACCTCTTTTCATGTATTATTCAGTACTGGTCATTTCTATCTCAGTTAAATCAGGTGTTTATGTAATAGCCCACCACATATCAACCCGATAACTGTATTAAGACGGGTAAAATAAAACATATTTGCAGAAATGCCAACGGCAACCATCATGAATTTTTAGACGAATGCATTTCAGTATGGGGTCATATTACAAACTCATAATACATATTTGTTATGTCAAGTTTCACTACACTAGAATGGTTAGGTCGCAAGAAATACATTATAACATTTGCACGACCACCATATTGGTTCGTTGCTAAATACGATTTCAATAGGCGTATCAGAAAACTAACTTCATAGTTCTCTATCGCGGCACAAATTTTAGACTTTAAGATGTAATGGGTTCTGAGAATAGGTAATTGAATGCAGATAATTTGCACGGTTGCCATGTTAGTCCATTGCTTTTGTCACTATGTCTAAAGTCAAATCTGTAAACTTGTTTCAAAGTCGTATATCATGGAACAAAAGTGCTGGTTTACAACAGATATAGATTCCGAGAAAATGCAACTGAATTTTAAATTTTTTACGGTCGCCATATTGGTTTCGTGCTTGTCACGGTGTTGAAATAATTTTGGTAAATTTGTTTTATATTTATTTATCAGGGTAACATTTCCATGTTATAGCTGCAATAGGTCCCGAGATAAGGCAATTGAAATGTGAAAATTCGTGAGGCCAGAATCTACGATTCGTGATTGTCCCGGTTTGATCGTCACTTCCGTGACTTTTTCTAATAGAGCTTTCACGATTCACAATTGCACCGAGCCTTATGCATACCTAACTTCTGGTCCACGAGTTTTCATTGGCAGTGAATCGTCCACTATTATTTTCTTTATTACTTCGGAATATGATTAATTAGATCATGGGTATTGAAAAGAAACGGAGGGTTGGCCTTTCTTGGATATCCCAAACAGAAATGCCTCCTAGAGGAATAGTTAGTAAAACTTTGCAGTAGAAATGACCCCCCCCCCCCCCCCAACACATACTGCCCGCGCATTATATCTCTGCCTCTGACGACCGTTGTATTTCTAAGAATATGAAGTGTCATCGACTTGTCAATTTCTCTACTCCTATTTCCGTGACATTACCCCTCATGTTGGGGCTAGGGAGTCTTGACGATTCGGTACACTCGGCCGACTTAGCCTGATGCAGTCAGAACCTGTCAGCACATTTCATTAGTACTTGCCAGACTTATTGTCAGTGTATGTAGTTCTGCAGTACTGTTGAATTTATTTATTGTAATATTTAATATGTTATTTATTTTTACGTTACATATTTAAGTAAAGTTATAAGATGCCACCTGTCATCTCTAAAGTTAAAAACAAGAAACTGGACAGCCAAAGTAGGGAGATGGTGGCTAATGTGCTGAAATTCATCGAAAATGAAGCGGCTTGCAGTGATTTCAATATTCCTGTTAACCAAGCACAGGCTAGGACCGCGGCGGCCACAGGTGTATCTAAAAGAACGGTGCATGTGATAAAGAGAGAGTTGGCCGATATTGAGAAAGAATGGAGCTCGTTCTCAACTCCTGATAAAACTCGTTACTAATTTGGACGACTTTGACCAGTGCATAGTAAGGAGGACTGTTCATGAATTTTACGTTAAGGAGAAGTGTGTGCCCACGATAACGAAACTGAAATGCAAGCTGGAAGATTGTATAGGATTTAAAGGGAGCCATTCAAGTCTCAGGATTATATTAAAGCAGTTAAGGTTTAAATGGTCAAACACAAAAACTAATAGGAAGGTACTAGTGGAAAAAAGTGACATAAGAAACTTAAGAATTAATTATTTACCACAATTGCAACATTTTAGAACAAACGGACATCCCATTGTATTCATGGATGAAAGTTACATCCTCACAATCCATGTAAATGAAAAGGGTTTGAGTGACGATTCCAACAAAGAGTTGTTAAAACCTTTAAGCAAAGGACAAAGGCTTATTATCGTACACGCGTGAGGTGCCGACGGATTTGTGGAAAGCTGGTTGGAACTGTTGAACTGCCTAATACAAGTATTATCTCTGAAATTCCTGGACATACCATTATCTTCAGAGAAAAATGGTTTCAGTCTGTCAAGTATCATATATTCCGGCACATCAATTTTACCATTACAACAGCAAAGGCCAAAGTAACCAAGCAAGAGAAGTACAATGCCGGACATTGATTACATTCGTTCATCTAGGACCCAACACTCTACGTCATAATAACTGGAATTGTTTCTGAATTGGTATATTTATGATGGATTTTCAAAGGGGTTTCGTCTTTTCTCCGATTTCTCATCTCTTTTTGCGTCTATTTGTAGTTTCCATACGACCATTTCGTCTAACGGGTTTATTTTCAATAGCATTTCTCCCCAAATTAACGTCGTATTCTTCAAGAATATAGTGTCCTGCATCAACAGAACTGCTAAACATTAAATGGCAAATAACACTTCCATTGTCATAATGAACAACGTGGTTAGTAACATTGTTATGTACTCTGAACAAATAATCAGTAAACAATTGGCTTATACAATGAAGTTCAACATGACCAGCATGTTCACCGTGCAGAGACTTTAGACTTTCATACTAAAGTTGGCTGTTGAGGGGAAGGCGATAAGACTGATCGCCAATAATAAAATCCTTTTTCTGTTTTCTAGATCCTCGAATGTCACTCTTTTTTTTTCCTTCCAGTTTCTGAACTTTTTCTTCCTATCTTTTCATTTTTATTTTTGTCTTTTTCGGTTTACTGTGGATAGTTTTGAACTTTCTGTAATAATTATTTTAATGTTTCTTGTACAAACGGATTGTATGAATGAAAGCTAGAGCACGTGTCTGTATGGTTGTGGTTGTTGATATATAATAGTGTATTTCTTTTTTTGTTCGTGTTGTTGTTTTTGTTTTGCTTATACTTGTAAATGTTATTGTTAATTATTATAGTGTCACAAGTGAATTCTGTCTGACAATAAAGATAACGAGGGTTGGGGGCAAACGTCATGGCAACTATTTTCTTCTTGAAGATACCAGTCCGGTTAGAAAATGTGACATATATAGACGAAAGGACAAGGTGTTAACTACATGTGTGGACAATTAATAGCACTGAAATATAGTAACACACTAATTTATTCCGGTAGTATACAGGGCAATATGGCCTTCACGGTGCAAAAGAATGACACATACAGTTGACATGACAATCCTGGGCCTAAAGACCCTCAAAGTAGTCCCTTGCTACTGTCACCACACGCTGCCAACGATGTGGGAGGCGATGAATACCATCTGCCTCAGCATTTGCCTCACCATGTGTGAATTGGGTCACCTGTTGGCGCACAGCATTAGCAATGTCCTCTCGAGTTGCAAACAGCCTACCACGTAGTGGTTCCTTAATTTTCCCATGAGATGATAGTCACAGGGTGAAATGTCGGGAGAGTACGATGGGTGCTCCAATTCTTCCCATTCCCAACGTCGCAGTGGCTGCCCTACACACTCTGTTTTATGTGGTCGTGCATTGTCGTGCAGGATTATTGCACTGTCCACAAGATCCGGACGTTTCTCCGGAACGCTACGTCGTACCTGTCGCACCAGGAAGTCCCTGTAGTACTGTACGGTCACTGTTCTGCCATGTGGAAGAAAGTGGCAAACAATGACATCCCTGACGTCATACGCGACGATCACCATCAATTTGACTGGGGAAGGATTCTGACGGAACTTCTGCCTCCTTGGTCATCCAGCATGTCACCACTCCGCGGACTGACGTTTCAGTTCTGGTTCGTATGCCCCATGCCCAAAATTCATCGATGGCGATTATTCGTGACGAGAATTTATCGCCGTCCTGTTGCCTTTGAACTTCCGTCAGTGCACGCGGTACCCACCGAGATGTGATTTTGCGCAGTTGCAGCTCATTACGCAATATCCTGTGGACGGTGCGTTTCTCGATGGCACTTGCCCTCTATAACTCCAGTAGCGTCCATCGTCTGTCATCATCCAGGAGCTGCTCGATGACGGCACGTGCCACGTCGGTCCGCACACTGGCAAGTCGTACCTACCGAACGTTGCTCATCACTGGTTGTCACACGTCCTTGCTGAAACTTTCCTACCCACCATGCTACTGTACGGTATGGTAGGGCACTATTCCCTGTGACATTCACTGTGACATTCCATCGCATTTCTCCCTCGGAGAACGGCTATTATGATGTAAGCGCGCTGCTCAACACGGATTACTTCCATGTCGCACGACACACCAACTGACTGATTTCACAGTCCTCGCTGCGCTACTACCAGTTATCACAGAGCCATCTGTTGTTCTGCATACACACTATGCCTGCAGACCTTCCACACGACACATATACGTTCGTGATCCGTTCACATATCTACAAGAAAAAAAAGTTGCCATGACTTTTGCCCCAACCTTCGTATATATATACATACATACATACAGTATATATATATTATACCAGTCAGCAACAATTTTTCCAACAGTTTGGAAAACGCAGTTCACGATAACGTTCTTATTCTTGAAATAGCCAGTACGTGACTGCTCTAAAAACAATTTCCATTACCTGTTATACAGGTGCAATCCTTCGGGTTTCCATGACAATAAATCATGAAGGGGACCATAGAATCACTTTGCCAGCTAATTGAATGAGCATTGACTCACTTCGCTAGCCACCGATATAGAGGCAATTTTAGAATTCTAAGTCCCGTTCGTGCCAAAAATCGTATTAACAAAGGGAGCCTCACTCTTAAGGCTGCCAATGAAGTATCGAAACAAAACGGCCCAGTAATTCTGTGAAGTCTCTTTAGCTAGCAGTACATAGCTATGCGATATAAAAGGAAAGGTTTAACAATTCATAGAAGCAGAGTGATGTATTCTCGTCGATGCCACAGCGAGAGAACGGCACACCATACTTAGCATTCGTTCGCGCATTTAAAGTTAAAACGTGTCTCTATGTAAATAGCGGAGAATTCGTTACTTTACGGTACTAATAAAAGTAAAACGTGGTTATGACAATGGGATACCAATAGCAAGAAAGGAGAATAGGCTACGGGGAAAAATATCGGAGGTGGGATTTGAACTCCTTTGGCTCCGCATATCACAGTAAATCTCTTGCAAGCATCACAAACACTATTTCCCCTCCATTATTATTATTGGAATTAAACACAATGTGTACAGAATTATTACATAACAGATATCATTGACACTCGTCCTTTGCATAGTACGAGATTGGCATTGTTCTTTTTGTACATTCAAATAGGTGATACTGTGTGCAGCATTGGTTGCAGAGTTCACAGCTGCATTGACTGTCGGCGTTGTGGTAAACTTTCCTGTTGCAGATTTTATGGTGGATGCCGTGTATTGCTCCTCGGGTGTAGAGGTGTCGTAGTTCATAGCCGGCTGATCTCCATTCTTTCTCCTTCATGGCTGGGGTGCGGTAGAATTCGGGGTCTATTTCTGTTGATTTCTGGGCTCTTTCTTCCAGGAACTTGATGCATGCTTGTGTTTGAATCAGGTTGTGTTTTAATATTAGGTCTTCTATAAATGTGTTTGTTCCCACCAGTTGATAAACTAATCTGGTTGGGGCGTACTTCGATACGCACAGTGTTTTCTTGAGGTA
The DNA here is from genome assembly GCA_946902985.2 of Meconema thalassinum. Classification (NCBI taxonomy): domain Eukaryota; kingdom Metazoa; phylum Arthropoda; class Insecta; order Orthoptera; family Tettigoniidae; genus Meconema; species Meconema thalassinum. Next base: position 418,080,808 of record OX336389.2, read on the forward strand.
TCTGGCTTTAACTCTATCCAGGTCTTTGATGTTTTTGTAGTTGAAGTATGGCCAAATTATTTCAATTGCGTATGATGCTATTGGGGCTATTTTCAGGTTGAACAGTGAAATTGATGTTTCTAGTGAGAGGCTATGAAGTCTTTTGATTTCCATTGTGGCTTTTATTGCGGAGATTGATCTTTCCTCAACATGTCTTGTGAAGGTGAATCCGGTGACCTGCAGAGTTACCCCTAAATATTTGTACGCCTTCGCTATGCCTAAAGTGTGATCCCCACATGTGAAGACATCCTTCGAGGATATTCGTCCGCCTTTCCGAAACTTCATTACTTTTGTCTTGTTCTGGTTTATTTTAAGTTCGTTTTCATTCGTCCATTCCTCTAACCGATTGATAGCTTGCTGCATCGCTTCCCTGTTTTTGCTTAGGATCACCATGTCATCTGCATAGAGCAGTATTTTTACCCCTTCCGTTGTGATCTTTTGAACTACGTCGTTTGTAAGCATGTTGAAAAGTATCGGGCTTAGAGGGTCACCTTGTAGAACTCCGTTTGTCTGTTTTATGTTCCTTGATTCTAGCTGACCGTCACATATGCTTATTACGTTGCTGTGCAGTATGCTTGTTATGAGGCTAAGGAAAGGGTCTTCTGGTCCTAGAACTGTCTTCAGTTTTTGGATGAGTATGTTCCTGTTCACTCCATCAAAGGCTTTTTGATAATCTACGAAGGTCGCGTATGCGCTGCCTTTGGGTTGACTTAGTGCTTCACCTATGTATCCAAGTACTTTCTCTATTGCTTGGATTGTCGATCTTCCTGGTATGAATCCGTGTTGTTCCTCTGGTGTCTCTTCCATTAATCGCTCGAAGATTCTTTCACGTATGACGCTGGATAACATCTTGAAGGCTGCACATTCAAGCGCAATCCCCCTGTATGAGTCGGGTGCATCATGTGGTCCCCTGCCTTTGTATATTATCTTGATTGTTGATTTCCTCCAGGAGTTCGGTATATTTCGGAGTTCTATACATTTGTTGTATAGGGCTGTCCATATTCGTATTGTGTATGGGAGTGATGCCTTGATGATTTCATTTGATATGTTGTCCGGTCCTGCTGCTTTTCCAGGCTTGCTTCTCTGTATTACTGACCAGACTTCTGCTTCTGTTATGGTTGGTGGCATTTCCCCTTCCGTACGCTCTCTTGGTCCGTCTTGTTGCTCGAAGGCAGTCAGTTGTAGGAGTTCTGTAAAGTGGGCTTCCCATGTCTCCAGCGGGATGTTTGGTACCAAGGTGCTTCTTCTTGCATCTAGGATTCTATACGGTTTATTTTCCGCTTCTCTCAGTAGCTGCTGCTCTTTTCGGAGTGCGTATTCTTTCCTCTTTGCGCGAAGTAGGTTAACATAAGTCCTTCTTTCCTGATTATACTTTTCTCGATTTTCCTGACTCTGTTTACACTTTAGGTTGTGAAGTCTTCCTAGGACGTTATTTCTTATTTCATAACATTCTGTGTCGAACCACGGCTTGCTTCTCCTTATTGGAGGTGGGCCTGGAGTTGCTTCCAATAGACAGTCCTGAAGTATTCGCATGGCGGTGTCCAGTTCTCCTTCTTCTATGAGTTTCATGACCTGGCCATGGTCAAGGGTCTGGCTGAGGGATTCTGTGTCTAATAGTCTGGGTGTCCATCTTCGCGTTTCCTTGGGCTCTCGTCCTGGGTTCTTTTGGAGTTGGAAGGTTGCTCTTACTGGTAAGTGTTTCCTGGTAGTATCCCAGGAATCCTTTCCCAGCACTGAGTGTCCCTTTAGCTTTATCTTTCTTCTCCCCTCCATTATAATTCCCATAAGCGACGATTGCAGTAACGCGATGCATCTTCTCTCCGCCATTTGTCTCTCATGGGCGAAAGCGAATGTGCGTACGCGCGAGATCCAAGAATATTGCATTTTTATTTAATAAAATTTAAAAATAGAAGGCAGCATTCTTTTTTTTTCTTTTAAAGACGCTCTACAAATCTCCAGGTCAAGAGCATTCATTTGAGTGCTTTACGAAGTCAATCAGTTCAGCTGTTCTCTCCATCTCGCGGTAAGACAACCTTAGTGTTTAAAATACGAGACTAGTTGAGACCCGTTAAAACATGACGGTCATTGGGGAAATATTTACTGAACGACTTTCTTATATGCATTCTTTGTATGATTACAGAGAAAGATCGACTTTGCAACATATAACTGGCCATGAATGAAAACGTGCGTTACGTTACGTTTGCGTTATCGTTTTACCCTCCAGGAATGGCTTTTCCCACGGACTAACAAGCGAGGGATCGGACCTCTACCGCCACTAAGGGCAGTGTCCTGGAGCTTGTGACTCTGAGTCGGGGATACAACTGGGGTGTGTGACCAGCACTACGCCCAGGCGGCCTCACCTGCAAAGCGAACAGGGGCCTGATTAAGGGATGGGAAGAGCGGGAGGGGTAGGCAAGGAAGTGGGAAGGAGGCGGCCGTGGCCTTACGGTAGGTACTGTCTCAGTATTTTCCTGTGGCTATTGAAGCAATTTTAGTTTGGATTTTTTTTACGAGGAACTACGATCTTTCTAAACGCTCGGATACAGTTGCAGCTGGGTTAGGAGTAATTCTGATACCACCCGCAACGCTTATGACGCAACCTGCCGATCAGCAGTTGGATGACCTGTCTCCATATGACAATCAAGGCCATTGGGGGAAGGCTCGGAGAGGAAGATTTATGCTCTCAGCGAAGCCACATTCTGTTCTTAATTTTGATAGTGAGCGGTTGAAAACACTCGGGAGTGAAAGTTACGTGTTTCGTTAAAACGTGCAATACAGCAAAGTATACACGCCGAACTAGCGGTAGAAATGGACCTAGAATTTGGATAACGACATTGTTCTAAATAATTTGGATAACGTCATTGTTCTAAATTATGAGAGTGTCAGAGAATGAACTTAAGTGTCAGAGAATGAACTTACAATCTTCACTGAGGAGCTACATAACATTATACGGTGTAGCGGAAAAGTAGTTCGATATTGATATTATTCCACTTATTTCAATACCATTCTTTTCAAACTGGAGTCGAGGGGAACAACTATGCAGTTCTTTGAACGTGCTGCCATGACTTGCTAAATAATGAAAGGAACATAACGACGGAGCAGAACTGAATATCATGAGTGACTATCCTACTGAAAATGTATACGAATTATACAAGATATAATTACAAAAGTCGACATAAGGAATCTTCATATATTACTCTGAGACGAAATGCTATTGCATATTGAAAGTATCTACTGCCAAGAGAGTAGGAGTCAACAACCTCTTCGCTACGAAACCTGATCCAGGGTTGTCCAAGAAGATATGTCCGTGACCAGTCGAGTGTGTACTAGCAGGGGCGTAAGAGTCCGTTTCCTGGATCAAGGCCACGAGGGTCATTTCAATTTCGGAGCCCAGATGAAATCTACAGTAGGAATGGTGTGTGTTCCTATACACACATACATCTTGAAGCCATCTGAAGGTAGCTGGGAGACTTTTATTACCTAGATAGTAGAATTAGAGATATTGTAGATAACCTTTTTCACAATTTTTTTAATTTGTTGAAAGTGAACAATAGTTTAACTATGACGCTTCGGTCATTTTTAACTATCTGTTTACCAAGATTTTGGTTCGACTACGAACGCATCTTTCGTCTGTCTTTTAGTAATTTTCTATGTACGTATATGGATTCCACTTTTTCGAATTTCGTTAATTTAAATTTTGGCAATACGGTTTGAAAATCTTCATCTGTTAAGAAGTCTTTGCGTTAGGAGGAAGATTGCGTTTATAAAGAAGATTGGCGATTATGAGAAGAGTATAATTTGATATGAACAAATGAACATTTTCCAAGTATCTGTCACAAGACATTGTGCATTTTTGCTCAGTATAGACTTCGATGAAATGAGGAAGAGCACTTTGATTTATGAATTATTATGCTGATTTGAAACTCGGACTTGAACCTAGTGGAATTTTTGAATCTTGTATAAATGATACTTTGCTTTTTTGAGGAGACATTCTATTTTGAATAACGTTTGTAATAATTATTTGTTGGATTGGAATCATTTCTGTTTTCCATTTTTCTTTAATCCGAGATGGTTGCTAGGTTTTTCTTGAGTCGTTCCTTTCTAATGGTTTTTATTTAATTCAATTAATATTTGAAATAACTCCATGATGTATAACTGTTCGATCTTCACGAAAGTCTGGCATATTTCGATTTTTGATACGAATTGTTTCGAATCTTACCAATAATATTAATAAGAAGAATTGTGTTAGATGGACAAAATTTTGGTAATTGCATTTCTTGTACGAAATGATTTAAAATATTGCGGAGGAGTTATTCGAAAGATTTTCAACATTAATAATGATCATGAGTATATTAACACATGATGATCAATGATCCATATTTGAAGTTTAAGGAATTTTAAAGTGGTAGAGGTATTTAAAACACAGTTATGTTAAGCAATTATTGTGTTGAAATCAGTCAACACGTGGTTAAATGTAACCATAATGGGATATTGTCGTATCATTGAATATTTTGAGAAGTGAGGGAGTAATGTATAAACTAATAGTGAGTGTAATGAGAATAATAAGGTTGACGTTGAATTTATTGAAATATTATAAGAACTAATTGATAGTCGCTTGATCAATTATAGCGTGGATTTTTAATCGTGATTGAGCACGTGAAATATTGTGATGAAACTTTGTTTGAAATATTACCCACGAATGAATTTTAAGAATGGATATTTAAGATGATGGAATGAATTGTTTAAATATAGATCATGTTGAAATATTAACACGAAACATAAATGAAGCATACAGCGATGTTGAGGAAAGATAGTATTATACATTCAATCACCGATTATGAGAATTACGTTTGAATAACTTAATTGTTTGTCGAATGAGACATAATTAGACGAAATGATAATTTACGCAATGGAGTTGGTAAAATTAAGGAAGACTTGAATAATGGATAGGCTGAGACATGATTAAAGTTGTATATATTTGTATATAAACCTATTGAACAGAATCTACGCGTATATAATAAGGTGAAGTTATTCTTAGTAATAAATTATGTTCGTTTGTGACGGAATTAAGAACGACAGATGCAGGTGTACATCAACCTTACTATTACGAAGACATGATTAATGCAGTATATTATTTTTGAACTTTGATTATCGTCATTTTTGTCCACGTTGTCTTCGTTAAATAAATAGTCATTTTATTTTAAACTTTATTCTAAAGTGGTGATTTGTATTAATGCAAGGATGTGTTGGGAGGACCAGTGTTTGATAATATCCCAATGTAAGACTTCATCCACGAGATCATTCATAGATTCTCGAGTTCTCCTTTGAGCTAGTTGATTTTATTTTATTTTTGTGTGCTTTTCCACTGGTGTTTTCTTAACACATTCTTATGAGTGTCCCTATTCCTGGTTGATCCATGTTGGTAGATTTTTTCTAGCCGGGTACTTCCAGATTCTAAGATCCAGCTGAGCCATCGGATTCAACAGGTAATTGACCACGAGGATACGGGTACAGTACCATCCCGGCATTTGCCCGAAGACGAAGTGGGAAACCACGGAAAACCACTTCGAGGATGGCTGAGGTGGGAATCGAACCCCATCTACTCATTTCGACCACCCGAGGCTGAGTAGACCCCGTTGCAGTCCTTATAAAACTTTCAAAGTACGTGGCAGAGCCGGGAATCGAACCCAGGGCCTCCGGGGCGGCAGTTAACCATGCTGACCGCTACGCTACGGAGGCGACGACTGAAAACTTGATAAGGCAAATAGTGACCTACTCGTTCCAGAGTTCCCCCCTTCATCTTTATTGATTGTGATAAAGTATGGCAAGCGATTGGAAATTGGTGCCTCTAAAAAGAAAATGGAAGTGATTTATCGGATGGTGTTAAATCAAGTCAAAGGATTTGAACTCTCTGCCCAATATCATCTGCACTTATTATTTCCAAATCCAAGCAATTTTCATACATAATTCTTCAAAATAATCTGGCATCATTTAGAAGCCCTTGGGAAATGTTCAGATTCCTAAGGAGCATAACTATGGCTCGAACATTTAGAGTAAGAATATGTGGAGGCAACTCACTTAATTCCAAGGAATTCAAGAATTCTGTAGGAAATTGTAGTAGCTGGCTTTCATCTTCATTATTTAATCTGTCAAATCTGGTGTATACTTTTGTTACCTTAGTGTTTTAAATATACAGTATATGGCAACGTACATCGCGCAGAATTCCTTAGTTTACGGGAATGCCGATTAAAATATGTTTTGACAATGTAATAGCAGTACCGTATCAAGAAAGAAAAATACGGAAATGAAAAAAACATGTCGGTGGTGGGATTCGAACGCCTTCCATTGCGCAATGCATAAATTATGAGTCTTCGACTCTACCAACTGAGCTACCAAATCCTTGGTAAAGGAGCGCAATATTAAGTTAGTTAAACAACATAGACACTCAACTGTCAGTTTACGTACAGTATTTCAACATTTTCCGTCTTTTATAAGTCTATTCCAGTTTATGTCGTGGAAACATCATAAACAATGTTCTCCTCTTTTATAATTCTTATAAATAACTATCAAATTGAAACGCGGTGGACTTCTAACCGCCATGACTGTCATGAGGCAATGCGATTGTGCGTATGCGTGAGTGGCAAGATTTCTGAATTTGTGTTTATTAATTTAAAACTATTCTGTGACATATTTGTTTATTTTAAAGACACCCTGCAAATCTACAGGCCTAGAGCTTTCGTCAGATTGCTCTACGAAGTGAATCGGTTCAGCCGTTCTCTCAATCTCGCGGTAACAAAAATCAGCATACTGTTTTAAATACACACATCAAAAAAGTTTTGCATCACCTCGGTTCCAAGAGTTCCGGAACCTTTAAATACAAAGGGAATAGAGATCAACACAAACAACATTTCAGCTCGTTTTATTGCTCATGAGACCCACACATTGCATGTTGTACCATCATACAGCTAGACTTTCAGCATTTGTGGTCCAGATTGCAGTACACACCACTACCTCTAATACCCAGTAGCACGTCCTCTTGCATTGATGCATGCCTGTATTCGTCGTGGCATACTATCCACAAGTTCATCAAGACACTGTTGGTCCAAATTGTCCCACTCCTCAACGACAATTCGGCGTAAATCTCTCAGAGTGGTTGGTGGGTCAAGACGTCCATAAACAGCCCTTTTCAACATATCCCAGGCATGTTCGATAGGGTTCATGTCTGGCGAACATGCTGGCCACTGTAGTCGAGCGATGTCGTTATCTTGAAGGAACGCATTCACAAGATGTGCACGATGAGGTCGAGAATTGTCGTCCATGAAGACAAATGCCTCTCCAATATTCTGCCGATATGGTTGCACTATGGGTCGGAGGATGTCATTCAGGTATCGTAAAGCCGTTTCGGAGCCTTCCATGACCACCAGTGGCGTACGTCGGCCCCACATAATGCCACCCCAAAACATCAGGGAACCACCACCTTGCTGCACTCGCTGGACAGTGTGTCTAAGACGTTCAGCCTGATCAGGGTGCCTCCAAACACGTCTCCGACGATTGTCTGGTTGAAGGCATATGCGACACTCATCGGTGAAGAGAACGTGATGCCAATTCCGTGGGGTCCATTCAGCATGTTGTTGGGCCCATCTGTACCGCGCTGCATGGTGTCGGGGTTGCAAAGCTGGACCTCGCCATGGACGTCGGGAGTGAAGTTGCGCATCATGCAGCCTATTGCGCACAGTTTGAGTTGAAACACGACGTCCTGTGGCTGAACGAAACGCATTATTCAACATGGTGGCATTGCTGTCAGGGTTCCTCCGAGCGGCAATCCGTAAGTAGCGGTCATCCACTACAGTAGTAGCCCTTGGGCGGCCTGAGCGAGGCCTGTCATCGACAGTTCCTGTATCTCTGTACCTCCTCCATGTCCGAACAACATCGCTTTGGTTCACTCTGAGACGCCTGGAAACTTCCCTTGTTGAGAGCCCTTCTTGACACAAAGTAACAATGCGGACGCGATCGAACTGCGGTATTGACCTTCTAGGCATGGTAGAACTACAGACAACATGAGCAGCGTACCTTCGTCCTGGTGGAATGACTGGAACTGATCGGCTGTCGTACCCCCTCCGTCTAATAGGCCCTGCTCATGCATGGTTGTTTACATCTTTGAGCAGTTTTAGTGACATCTATGAACAGTCAAAGGGACTGTATCTTGGATACAATATACACAGTCAACGTTTATATGCCGGAGATCTGGGAACCGAGGTGATGCAAAACCTTTTTTGATGTGTGTATATAGATAGATAGATGGCAACGTAAATCGTGCAGAATTCCTTAGTTTACGGGAATGCTATGAGTAAAATATGTTTTGAAAATGTAATAGCAATAGCAAGAAAGAAAAATACGGAAATAAAAGAACATGTCGGAGGTGGGATTCGAACGTCTTCCATTGCGCGATGCATAAATCATGAGTCTTCGACTCTACCAACTGAGCTACCAAATCACTGGTAAAGGAGCGCAATATTAAGTTAGTTAACCAACATACACACTCAACTGTCAGTTTACGTATTTCAACATTTTCCGTCTTTTATAATTCTATTCCAGTATATGTCGTGGAAACATCATAAACAATGTTCCCCTCCTTCATAATTCTTATAAATAACTATCAAATTAAACGCGGTGGACTTCTAACCGCCATGACTGTCATGAGGCAAGGCAATTTTGCGCATGCGTGAGTGGCAAGATTTCTGAATTTGTGTTTATTAATTTAAAACTATTCTGTATCCTCTTTGTTTATTTTAAAGACACTCTGTAAATCAGATTGCTCTACGAAGTGAATCGGTTTTGCCGTTCTCTCAATCGCGCGGTAACAAAAATCAGCTAACTGTTTTAAATATATAGATATGTAGATAGATTCTAACAGTTATACTAATTTCAAGAATCATTTTGTGCTTCAAACGGAAGACCAGCTAATCAATTATTTGACTGTCCAGAATTAGCTTTTAAATAAGGTTGGTTCGTTTTCAACCCACGCAGATACATTTCTTTGGTTTCAGAAAATGTCAACTAATTCGCTTAGTTGTCCAGCCAGGCGTGCAGACACATTGGAGTGTGAAGTGTTCACAAGCCCATGTCTTTGCTGGCTGTGGATGGCTGTAAATTTATTATGAAAAAAAAAATCAGGAAGAAATATTTGTTTGAGTCTTAAGTCCATAGACTGGTCTTCTCACCTCCCTTTCCTGCGCTAATCGTCTCATCTTTATATGCCTACTACACCCCATATCCGAGGCAATCCGTTTAACATGTTCTAACTTTGGCGTTCCCCTACTGTTCTTGTTATCCACTCATTCTTCCATCACTAAGTTCGCTATTACTGGTTCTGACCACCTCATGGTGTAGTGGCTAGAGTTCTTGGCCGCAACCCAGGAGGTCTGGGTCCGATTCACAGCTCCACCAAAAACTTAATTCTAGTGTGAGGGTTAAACTGGGTACACTCAACCTCGTGATGCAAAACTGAGAAGAGGTGGGTTCGAATCTCACCTTAGCCATCCTAGAAGCGGATCTCAGTGGCTTCGCATTTAAAGGCAACTCCCGAAAAATGCAAATTTTGATGTGTCATCAATCCAGCCCGGCGGCCAAGCGAAATACTGTATTTAACTGGTATTCAATATCTCCAAAACTATTTCACCTATCAACCTGAAACTTTACATATTGATCGAAGACTATAAAGGAAGTTCACAAGCGTGAATTTCAAGAACAGGATAAGTACAAACCCAACATGGCAGCCATGCGAAATACACATATTTAAACGGGCTTATCAGGCGACTCAACTGTTCGAGTGCAGTGCCATTTGGCGTAGAATATCTTCATTTAATGTCCGGCGGCGTGGCCGTGCTCGTTAAATCGTGCACCACGGCCGTGCGGGCAGCTGAAGAAAATCTGGAGATTGGAGGTTCGAATCCCGGCGCTGACAGCGGCTATCCTGAATGTGTTTTTCCCAAGTTTTCCCACACTCCCTCCAGGCAAATGCCGGGATAGTACCTTACTTCATGTCCCGGGGCACCTACCCCATCCCTATCCCTACAACAGCTACACACACTACTACAGTCATCACAGAAATAGATGTTATCAGACAAGCTCATCTCGCACACCCAGCTACACGCGACTGATTACCAAGATGTCCCAAGCTCCTTCAGCGAATTAGAAACATCATATTTATTTAGAGCATAATACACTGGCGTATAATATTAGGCCTAATCAATTGTTTTAATCATTCACGATGGCGGCTGTGTGAGGTTTAAAAATGTTTTATTTCTTATATCCTAATCAAGCGATCGAAATGAAACTTTATATAATGAACCACTAATGTATTACTTATCCACTGTTACATAAATCTATGGTTTATATCTAATAATTTATAGATGGCCCGCATGGCCCTAACTCGTCAAGGAATGATCGGATATCTGTCGAATCTCCACTTAGTATAAAACAAAGTCCCCGATTCTTGGATATTACGGGTAAACTCGAAAACCACTGGATGGAATTTGATGCAGTTTTCACCATTCTGTAAAGGATGTCTCGGGGATGATTTCTGTAAAAAATAATGTGTTTATGATCAAAGGAAGCCGAGCAGTAACGATTTGAGTGGAAAAGTCGGAATAAAAAAAACTGGCGTCTGAGCGCTTTGTAAGCTTACGGTGGGCAAACCGTTAAAAATATCTATATACTATGAGTGTAAGAATTGTTCAGCATGAAAAGTTCTACAAAAAAGTCCGGGACAGCATATCTCTATCTTCAATACATCGCCCACTATAGGCCTAAGTGTTTTTACGTTTTAATTCCTTCCAACCGTGTCCATTCGACTACTGAGGCAACAGTTTACGAGCTAGCTAAGGGCGAGTCTATCATCCCTGTTACAGCCTAGCTAGCGGGCGAACTTATTGCCCCAGATACAGCCAGCAGCAAACCGTTGAGTCGTGTTGAGTTAAGACTTCTGAGAAGGGTGGTTGTGTTTGGAGTTTCCCTGGAAGTGCAACTCGGGTTTTCTTCATTTCGCCTTTGAAACACAGTCAAGTTAAGATTGGACGGAAGGGGGATTTGAGTTTCATTCACCTCGCCATTCCCTGGAAGTGCAACTCTCATTTCGCCTGTGAACTTTTCGTTCCGCAAAATTCACAGTCAATTTAAGATTGGACTGAAGGGGGTTATATTACATTAAATTATACTGATTGGCGTATAATTTCTACTTAGTATAAAACCAAGTCCCTGATTCTTGGATGTCACGGGTAATCTCGAGAACCACTGAATGGATTTTGATGTGGTTTTCACCATTCTGTAAAGGATACCTCGAGGAAGGTTTCTGTAGAAAATAATTTATTTATGACCAAAGGAAGTCAAGCGCTAACGATTTCAGTGAAAAGGTCGAAAAAAATAATTGGCGACCGTGCGCTTTTTAAGCTTACGCTGGGAAAAACGTTAAAAATATCTATATACTATGAGTGTAAGAATTGTTCAGCATGAAAAGTTCTACAAGAGAGCCCGGGAGAGCATATCTCTATCTTCAATACATCGCCTACTATAAGTGATTTTACGGCTTCATTTCTTCCAACAATCTCCATTCAGTTACTGAGGCGACAGTTTACGAGCTAGCTAGTGGCGAGTCTATCACTTAGCTAGCGGACGAGCTTAATGCCCCAGATACAGCCAGCAGCAAACTGTCGAGTCGTGTTGAGTTCAAAACTTTAGAGAAGAGTGGTTGTGTTTGGAGTTTCCCTGGAAGTGCAACTCGGCTTTTCTTCATTTCGCCTGTGAACTTTTCGTTCCGCAAAATTCACAGTCAAGTTAAGATTGGACGGAAGGGGGATTTGTGTTTCATGCACCTCGCCATTCTTAAATTACGTCTGTCAGGAATTTGTTGCACATGCATCTCCATGATAATATAATTAATAGTCCAATCAGTGATTTTAACCCATCATGCCGAGACGTAAAACAGATATTGGTCGTTGTTCATTGACATTGGAAAAAAAAGCTCTTATCACGTAATGGGGTCGCCTCCGTAGCGTAGCGGTCAGCATGGTTAGCTGCCGCTCCGGAGGTCCTGGGTTCGATTCCCGGCTCTGCCACGAAATTTGGAAAGTGGTACGAGGACTGGAACGGGGTCTACTCAGCCTCGGGTGGCCCAAATGAGTAGAGGGGGTTGAATTCCCCCTCTGCCATCCTCGAAGTGGTTTTCCGTGGTTTCCCACTTCGTCTTCGGGCAAATGCCGGGATGGTACCTTCTTCAAGGCCACGGACGCCTCCTTCCCTCTTCCTTGCCTAACCATCCCTTACCTTCCCTCATGAGGCCCCTGTTCGCTTTGCAGGTGAGGCCGCCTGGGCGAGGTGCCAATCCCACCTCACCAGTTGTATCCCTTCCGATTCGATGTTCCCCGCTCTAGGACACTGCCCTTAGAGGCGGTAGTGGTGAGTTCTCTCGCTGAGTCCGTGGGTTCCACCAACCTGGAGGGTAAACGACTAAAAAAAAATAATCACGTAATGCATTCATAACTGTTCCCGGGCGAAACCGGGTCGTGTTGCTAGTTTAGTATAAAGAACCACTACTATAGCCTGAACGGTCAGGTGGGTAGATCTACAAGCTTTTTCTTATCGGTATAAGTTCCGTAACCATTGTGCCCCCCCCCCCCCCCCCCCCCCGCCCCCTGAACATTAGACTAGTGAGTAATCCCATCTCGCAAAGCCAAGCTACGTCGTCTCGTAACTCCGTAGTACACCACCGCACTTTAATATACTACATCGACCCATAAAACATAGTACATTGTCTCATAAAATACCCTTATTACATTATCATGTCATTTTATCCTCTTCACAGTCATACAAATATTAAAATAACAGAGTGGCCTTAAATGCTGACCAAATCAATACTCACTAAAGTCTTTTTTTGAAAAGAAAAAGTATTACAATATCGAGCCACTGTTCACTACTGATTAATATTGAAATTCCAAATTACTACAAAGGCATGGCTTCTCTTCTACAGCTTGTCGGACGCGTGCGTAAATTCTACATTAAAAGAGCTATCCCCTAAGATGCGACAAACAATGATCCGCTGGCAAATGAATGTAACAATGCCTGATCCATTCGGGTGACTGGTTACTTGGCGCAGTGGTAACGTTCTCGCCTGCTGTCTCCAAGGTTGCAGGATCGAATCCTGGCGCAGTCAGTTGCCATTTCAGTGCGCGCAAATGCGAGGAAGCCGTGCCAGTAGATTCGGGGCAAAATTCCGGCATCCCGGCGTATCTAAAAGGTGCAGTAGTTAAAAGGGACGTAGAACCAATAACATTGTTATTATTATTATGATCCCTTCTGCACATACAGTGGGATAAAACATACGTCAGCTTCCGGTAAAAGCAGGCGTGTGGGCAGACAGTCAGGCCCTTCTCTTTCCAATGTTCTTCTTTACGCCATGCTATAATGTTTATACTTTTAGTAATAATAATAATAATAATAATCTATCTCCTAATAAGTCAGCTCGGATACTGGTTGGATACACAAAAGGTGACGCGGGCAGAACAATGAATACCCAAAGCGTACCGGGCACGGTGAAGAGTCAGGTAATTAGCGATTGTTTTCTCACTGAGTCGGTGCAGCAGCACTGACCCTAAGAGTAACACATTTGAAAGCATCCACAGGCATTGGCTTCACTCAGAACCATCCATAACGCAGTAGCTTCCATAGAATCATAGCCTCGAATGAGATTCAAACATCGGTGAAAAGTCATATTGCTCGTCTAACACGTGCCAACACACACATGCTATGACACTGTAGGTATCAAGAAATGAACAAGAGGAATAATAATAATAATAATAATAATACTATTAATAATAATAATAAAATAGTAATAATAATTAGAAGAAGAAGAATCATAATCACTCAACAACAAAATATAAAATAACGCTCTAAAGATCAGTCATCATGGTTTGGTGTTGCTATCCGGTGGTTTAAAGTTTAAAACAAATCACAGAATCATCTGTCAAATCAACGACGCGCTAGAGACAGCCGTTTAGGACTTCCATGTCATTACATTGTAAATGGGCACAACGAACAACGAGTTAAAATTTCATTCGTACGTCACTGTCCCCTTCCAGTCACACATCATCAAAATGCGGGCGTCAACTTCGAGTACACCATTCACACGCGTCTACTATAAAACCCCAAACATTGGGGAAAATGTTTTGAAAAAAAAAGAGTCCCCCCAAAAAAATGCAGAGCCTCCTTCTGCGACTGACTCATGTCCACAAAAGCTGAGGTCAATCTCTTCGTGATGTCAAGCATAGGTACGCCATCTATCGTTCCAGCATTTGTAAGAAATCCCTTTGGTGATGTCAACCACGGGTACGCCATTTACGTGACTTTAAGTTACGGTAGAGCAAAGTCAAAAAAAATATATTTGATAAATATTGGGGAAATAATATTTGGGAATTTTTGAAAATCAATCAATCAATTAATCAATGCGCGCGGTGTCCATCTTGCCCGTTAGTCCCTGTCCAAGGTCTTTCTTATTTACAGTATTCTCGTCGCTGAATAATTCGATCACATGAAATCTGGCATAGAGAACCATTAATATAACTTAATCCTACAGGTTTGCCAACCTATTGCTTCTTTTTTTTTTACAAATTATAGATAGCGGGCATGTATGTCCATTCTTCGGGGATGAATTCTTTTAACTCGTCACAGAATAACTCTGAAACTTGGGATCATGGACCACTACTGTGGGTGTAAACCTAGATTATCTTATCTGTCATGCATTATAGATCACGCACATTCACGGTGAAATCGGGCATAGTAGGCTACTACATCTAAACCTATGAGTATATAAACCTGGGCTCACGATCAGAAACGTTTTTGTGATGTTCCAATTAAACGTTTAAAACCGTGTCATAGAAAACTTTTCTTACATTAAACGTTTATTTAAAAATGTTTGAATATTTCCTAAAAATGAACGTTTGAACGGTTTGCAAAGGAACGTTTTCTTAAACGTTTAGATTTTCTTTTTAATCTCGACCCTCTTAAACGATTTTGCATTTACATGTAATAACTGTTTCTGGCGACTGACGTTTTGCCTGATTTTGAGGAAAATGTTACGAAGGTTTTTCAGTTCTAGTGCGAGGAATAAATGCACAGTCGGGCGGTAGACTGGTATTTTGGAATATTTAACCCGGCAGTGGTCGCCTCCATAGCTTAGCGGTCAGCATGGTTAGCTTGGGTTCGATTCCCGGTTCTGCCACGAAATTTGAAAAGTGGTATGAGGACTGGAACGGGGTCTACTCAGCCTCGGGTGGCCCAACTGAGTAGAGGGGGTTCGATTCCCTCCTCAGCCATCCTCGAAGTGGTTTTCCGTGGTTTCTCACTTCGTCTTCGGGCAAATGCCGGGATGGTTCCTACTGTAAGGCCACGGCCGCCTCCTTACCACTTCCTGGCCTAACCGTCCAACTCTTCCCATCCCTTCATCAGGCCCCCTGTTCGCTTTGCAAGTGAGGCCGCCTGGGTGTAGTGCTGGTCACACACCCCAATTGTATCCCTGACTCAGAGTCTCAAGCTCAAGGACACTGCCCTCGGTGGCGGTGGAGGTGGGGTCCCTCGCTTAGTCCCTGGGAAAAGCCAACCCTAGAGGGTAAAACGATAGCGAAAAAAAACCGGCAGTGGTCGCACCTCTTAGACAGAGCAGTTTTGTCGCGGCGATCTCTTAGATTGCCTAGTTTTAAAATTAGTTTAAATGCCCTTATATATTATTAATATCATCTAGAGTGAATAGAAGTAATAGGAAATAAACCAGGAAAGTATGCTAATATGATCAGCTTAAAATATGTATTCATATGATGCCATTTAGAGGGAAGATTAGGAAATAAACATGAATTGCCTTACTCCAGCGTCACTTGCAAAATAAAGTTTTAAGTAAGTTGTAAGACTGTTCTAAACATATCCATTCTATCGCCTATGACTCCAACAATACATCAAACCTAATGGAAGGCCAACTACACTCATCTGTAATTAGGATATTATGATATCTGCAAGGACTTCCACAAGAGCCGCGGCGATCTTTGAGATCAAACTAGCTCCTGCACGTAATGCTATTGACTGACAAGGGATTTGAAGCTAAGAAGATAGTGGAGGCTAGAGACATACCTGCCACTCTTCACGAAGCAATGAATAAAAATGTCCCTTCCCGATCTATGAGATCAGCTGCGACTACTGCCGTGTTAATACCACCATCCAGTATGAGAAATACTGTACTGGTACCGCTCAAGATTAAAAGTTGATGAGAGAGAAGTTGTTTATTTTGCCGACAATAACACCCGTCAAATGCAAAACAGCATTAAGGTAAGTTTATTAAATCAAGAAAACAAAAACGGACCACATTAAAAACAAATGAAACAAAGCTTAGCGAAAACTGGTATAAAAATCAATTTATCTTTAAAGTCATAAAACGGTTTTCACAAAACGTTTAATTAGGAACCGATTTGTTTGTCGTTTATTTATTAAAACACTTGTAAACGTTTGTCATTTAATTAAACGTTTTAGGAAACGTGGATAGTAAAACGTATAATAGGGAGCGGAAATATTACAAGGCGCAGGAGATTCCTTTTCACAAATCGTAAATAGCATGCATGTTCCTCTAACCCATCGAGACATCTCTGTGATACATACTGTACATAGGTTATAGTTACATGCATGTTGGTTCCTCAGAGAACTAATCCGTCATGAAATGATTCGATCTCAGAGTTGGTATGACTGAAACGTTCTGGCGTATAATTTTCTAGTGTAGTGATCCTCAATTTTAATAAAGCTCCTATTATGCTCAAGATATAAATCCTAACGTAACGAATGCTCATAATATGAACTAGTGTGATGAAAGATAATATTATGTGTTTGTACTTTGTTTTAAAATGTTACATTCACGAATTATAGATGCATGTCTATGTGTTCCTATAATTACACTTTTATTATTCATGCTTTATTTGACCGATAGATGGAAGAAATGTGGGGTATATACTCATATAATAATAATAATAATAATAATAATAATAATAATAATAATAATAATAATTGTTACGAGCAAAGCCCGTCCCAACGTTTTTAAAATGCATCTCCCCTATATGTATGTATTCTCTTCCTTTAAAGCACCCGCTTAGATGGCTTGGTTTCGCTAATGAACTCGAGATGGCAGCATATATATATATATATATATATATATATATATATATATATATCGGCACCTCTCGCCGAGGGTTGTATCTTCGACCGCTAGAGTGTGTGAGTGGTGTCTTCTGATCTCGTCTAATCGAAACATATTTGAAGGATATTGTATTCTACGTCATTGAACAAAAGACTATAAATACATTATGCCGCCAAAATAATTATATAATCTGCACATTGTTACTTGATGTGTCAATCTGTGATTGGACAATTACAGTTAACATTAATGCACTGCGGCCTTTGACTTTGGAGTCTCCGCCATCCTGGCATCTTCACAGTCTGTCGACAAGAAAGCAACAAGCCGGCTGGTCGTGAAAGGTGTCGCCGCTGCTGGGGGCTTGGCCCCTAGCCTCTACGAAATATAGATATATTCAAGAAAAAAGGAAATGCCTGTGCTCCTAGGCTATAATTTCATAACTTGCCTTGAAGATGACGTGTGATCTGTTTATTTTACTGGCTACAAGAAGAAAAGCCTCGTGGGTGATCGAAGCGGGATGTGTGTGCTAACGCAGCCATGTTGATGCAGTTCATATCTTTTACATTATTTAAAATGTGTTAGTTTTTTTTTGTTTCCTTGTGTCTCCATTGAGGAAGGATTTTAAGGTACGTTATTATTTAATATATATATATATATATATATATATATATATATTGTTATGGGAGCTCCGTTATTGGCCATATATTAATGTTTTAATTCTATATTTTATTTCGTGTTCCAGGCCTAATATTTCTGTTTGTTAATGTTATCTGATATGTAAATATTTGTTTTTTGGTGCCTTCCGGAGACACGTACCTAGTTATCGTACCTGGTAAAATATTTTTTTTATTTAAGTTATTTTCTTTTGGTAATCTTAGGGATTGCTCTATTATTAATTTGATTTACGATCCGTTGCAGCCTAATTGCCTCGTGTCAATAGTGTTAAGGCGTAATTCTTTCCTCCCTTTCTGTTCTCTCTGGTGTCGTTTAAGTTTAAGAAGGTAATTGTTTGCCGTAATTCGACTGGACATGCTGTCGTCTATTTGGTGGCCATGTTTGTTTGTTGTTTTGCCCGAGTGCATTCTGGTCTAGAGAGAGTAGTTCTCTTGGCGTCGAGCGGGACACTCAAACGTGTTGTGGCGTGAGACTTAAATAATTTTTGTTAACCTCGTTGTTTTTCCTTTGTGGTTTTTGTGAGTGTTCCTGAGTTTTCTTTCGTCATGAAAGTTTTAGTTTTGTGAATTAATTTTATTTTATTAAATTTTGTTTTACTTTTCGTTTTTCCTCGTGGCCTTGATGTCTGCATGTCGGGTCGGTATTGCGTACCTTAGTAAATTATCAAGCTCTTTCTCATTCGGTAATACCTGTATTCTGGTTTTCTATCTTTTGGGCTTTATTGTTTTAATTTTAAATTATATCTTTTCGTTTGCTTTGCAAGCAAGCATGTTAAGCCGTCTCTTGCCTACTTATGTAATTTAATTATGTTGGCCTCAAGCCGTGTGCATCACCAGAGAGGGGTTGTTGTGGCAATAGAGTTTCCTTTTTATGATTTTGTTAAATTATATTCTTCTTGCCCCTTTGTTTGCTGAGTAAATATTCTTTTAAATATTAAGTAACTGTTGTGGCATCATTTCGTCGGTGGCAGTTCTATGGGTAATCGGACTGTGTCTGTGGACGAGCATGTGCGTTTCCCTCTTCTCCACCTTCTTCCACCTATAGGTGTTCTTCTGTTGGGACATGTCTTCTGGCGGTGATTTTGCAGTTAGCGATGCGGACCTCTGAAAAAAAGGTAAGTTGGCCCAACCATCCCCACCCTGTCCAGGTGTAGCAGTGGTAGCAGATCGCGCTCGTGTATCGCTTCTGCAGCTATCCCCTCCCCCATAACCGCAGGCTCGTTATTGACCCTCCTGATGCTGATAGAGCGGTTGCTGATGGGATGTGTCATGTCAGTGCACTTAATGTTATTTTATGCTAATCCTTGTCGTTTGTTCGGTTTCCTGTTTACCTCTGAATATCCATGTGGTGATATGTAAGTGACCTGTTCCAAGCGAGGTGTCTGTGCTGAATTATATCCTGTTTGCGATGCAGCATTCCCAGTGAAGAAGAGGCTTGGTGAGTGACTGGCATGTGTTCTTGGCATGGGAAATGTGGGGTTAGTTCATTTTCTGATAGCCTACTTGCTGCGAGTGAAGGCATCGAGGAGCCCTGTCTGAAGCTGTTCGCTATGTGGTTTGTAGCAATTTGTTGTATTTTAGCTTCCTGTTATCGAGCCAAGCAAGCGATGACGTCTGCAGACCTGGGCAGCATTGTGCGTGATTTTGTATAGTATTGTGGCAGGTTTCGAGTGTCAACCTAATCTATGGTGTTATTAATTGGTAGTTTATGGTATTGTTGTGAAATTGTAAACTGTCCTCGTAATTCCTAAAATTTGTTTCTTTCTGTATTGTCTGCCTGCATTCTGTGTTTTTCAAAATGGCCGACAATAATAGTGCTTTTGATTTGATTGACTTAAGAGATAACCTTGTGAATTTGGAGCGTTCTTCTGGGGTTGAACGTGAATCAGCTCTGTTTACTAGGTCTGAGGATTTGGGATCGATTACTGGTAGTGGTTTGCCTGCCCCTCTATTGCCTGGTTCTGGCTCGTCCAGACCACTTACCCCTGGATACGGTCATTCTTCTCATGTTAGGTCACCTATGGTAATAATGTCTCTTTTCCGAATGCTACGTACTCGCCTACCGTTAATTATGGGTCGATTCCTCACCCTATTTCTAGTTTCTTAACTAAGTTGAAGAATTTCAACCTAGATGACGTTACCCAGGTGGTCCTATTTTTAAAGCAAGTGGTCGAATTGGGCAACCATGCCTCAATTTTTGGGATGTCGGAAAATCAGATTTTCCAACTGTTGTATCCTGTTGCATCCGGTATGCAACGTGACAAGCTGATTGAAGCTATCCACCTCCGCATGTCCTTAACCATGTTCATTAGAGAAGTGTTGTGGGTTTTTGTCCCTGCGAGTGCCCTTAGTACTCTCGAGCAAAAGTTCTTATATCGTGTCCAAAGGTTGGACGAGTCACTTAGCGACTATGTCAGTGACATTAAGGTATATGCCCAGGTATTTGCATCCCCTTTAACTGAACGACAGTTGGTGTCGTCTATTGTAAATGGGTTTTCACCTCAATATACTGTAGGTCATACATGACTATGTGTACCAGGCCTTCGTCATTTGTCTAGCTGAAACAGGTCGTTATAGAGGCTATGGCTGTGAAACATGCAGATTCCCTTCGTGTAGCTAATGTTCCTCCTCCTTCCTTGATGTCTCGTCCCCCTCCTTCTTTGATGTCTCGTCCCCCTCCTAAG
Organism: Meconema thalassinum; assembly: GCA_946902985.2. Lineage (NCBI taxonomy): Eukaryota > Metazoa > Arthropoda > Insecta > Orthoptera > Tettigoniidae > Meconema > Meconema thalassinum. The sequence continues at coordinate 418,101,423 of OX336389.2, forward strand.
GTTATGTTTCATCCTAGACCCAATGTTAAGTGCCACACGTGCGGTGGCGTGGGACATGTTAAGAAGGTGTGTCCGAATAACCAAGTTGTGTATCGCCAATGACGGGATATTTTGGAAACCAATTCGGATGTTACTTCTAAGGATATTTCTGTGCATGAGAATTTGGGAAAACCATGTGAAGTTTCTGGTCGCCCTACTAATGAAATTCTTGATAACTCTTTGAAAACTAAATCTTCACGTGCTAATTCTGCTTATGTTTCTGACCTACCTAACTTGTCGGTGAGTAATGTCGTGGCAAGTCAACCTAATTCTAAACATAATGTGAAACCTGTGGTGCGGGTGACCTCGTCATCTAATTGTAATCGTTTTAGAGTGAATAACGATTTTGGAATTTCTCCTGTGGCTAAAGGAATATCCCCGTTTATTGAAATTTGTGTTAATGACGAGCCCGTTTCTGCGTTGCTTGATTCTGGTAGTGTTGCATCCTTTATAAGCGAGGTCTGGTTTTTATCTATGAAGAGTGTTTGCAATCTACCTGAGTTAGAGCCTAACAATGAATCTTTTATTTCGGCAAATTGTTCAAACTTAAATATTTTGGGTTGTATGACAGTCAAAATCCATATTCTAAATTTTTCTTGGAAGTTTAAATTTTTTGTTGCCAGAAATCTTTCTTGTTCTGTGGTCAATGGAGCTAATTTCAGGTCCCACGTTGGTATGCTTCTTGATTTTGGTGCTCGCAACTTATGGTTTAAGTTTAATCCGCAAATTAAATTATCGTTTAACCCGGTTTTATCTTCTCCTGCTGTCAATTCAGTTAGTGAACCTGTGACTATTGAGGATCTCGATCTGGAAAATTTAACGAGTCTTCAAAAGGATGCCATTAAGAGGTTATGTCAGGAGTATAGTGATGTATTTACTGACAAGTTGGGTGTAACCCATTTGATGGAAAACAAGATTGAGCTAACCGATTCTGTGCCGGTGCGTTCCAGCCCGTATCGCCTTGCCCCGCCCAAGATGGCTGAACTTCGAAAGATCATCGACAAGATGTTGGAAGAAGGTGTAATCCAACCTTCTATCTCTGCCTACTCATCCCCTGTATTCCTTGTGCCAAAACCTAACGGTGGTTTTCGGCCGGTGGTCGACTATAGGGCTCTTAATCAAAAGGTTGTTTTACAATCCATCCCTTTGCCGGATCTTCATACATGCTTTAGTTGGTTTCGCAACGCGAAGGTGTTCACGATCCTCGATTTGAATTCTTCTTACTTCCAAATTCCCCTCTCTCCGGAATCCAGGCATGTTACTGCTTTTTCCACTGACTGGAACCTGTTTGAATATGCCCGTGTCCCGTTTGGCCTATCCACCGGAGCCGCTGTGTTGAGCAGACTTCTGGACAAGGTGTTTTCGGAAATTAAATTCAAATTAGTGTACCACTATCTTGATGATGTGGTGATCTATTCTGAGTCCTTCGAGGAACACGTTGATCATCTGAAGGTTGTACTTGATTGGTTGCGTGATGCTGGCCTTACCGTCAAATTGTCCAAGGTTTCCTTTGCCAAGCCCAAAATTTCCTTCTTAGGACATATTGTTTCCGAATCTGGTATCTTCGTGGACCAGTCTCGTACTCAGGCCATCAAGAGATTTTAAACCGCCCAAGAACGCCAAAGGTGTTGCTCGTTATATTGGAATGGTGAACTTCTTTCGTAAGTTCATCTGTAACTTTGCCGACCGTGCTGCTCCTCTAAATTAATTACGCAAAAAGGCTGTGAAGTTTGAGTGGAGTCCCTCTCAGGAGGCAGCCTTCGAAGATCTAAAGCTTGCGCTCTCTAACGCCCCTGTATTAGCCATTCCGGATTTTGGGAAGCAGTTCATTGTGCAGACTGATGCGTCTGGTCGTGGTGTTGGTTGTGTCCTATTGCAAGAGTCTGATCTGGGTAGGCAACCCATTGCATACGCTTCTCGTACCTTAACGGACGCAGAGAGGAAGTATTCCATATACGAACTTGAGGGTTTAGCAGTGTTATTCGCCCTGGAAAAATTCCGAATGTACCTTGAGCACACTAAGTTTCTCCTCGAGACCGATAACCAGGCCTTGAGCTGGGTGTTAGGGAAACCCCGTAAAACTGGTAGGATTGCCAGATGGGCAACTAGGATCCTGTCATTCCAGTTCACCATCCACCATATTCGTGGGTCTGAAAATGCGGTAGCTGATTCATTAAGCCACATGTATGAGGAAACATCCGAAGAAGAAATTCAAAATTGTGAACCCGTAAACCTTGTATCACCTGTAAATTATGTCAATGTCGTTCTCAGCAATTCCCCTGTGCTTTTTGAAGATGTGAGGAGATTCCAGAAAGAAGATCCCTCCTTATCTAGCCTAATTGACCGAATCAATTCTGGGGAAGTGATCAAGCCCTACTCTCTAAAGGATGGTGTATTGTGTTGTTCGTCTCGTCATGACCGTCTACCTAAAATTGTGCTCCCGTCGGTCCTCATTCCGGAAATCTTTCGTTACTATCACGAATCTCCTATTGGTGGCCACCTAGGAGTATTCAAGACCCGAGCTAAGATCAGACAGTTCTTCATTTGGCGAAGTATGGATGGCGACATCAGGAGGCTCATTAGAAATTGTGCTTCATGTAGTATTAGCAAACCTCCGGTTTCTACTAAGGTTGGCCTGCTGTCATCTGAACCGGCATCTAGACCAATGGAGAGGCTTTTTATCGACCATGTTGGCCCGTTCCCTCGTTCTGGTCGGGGAAACCAATTTGCGCTTGTTTGCACTGACGGTTTCACCCGGTTTAGTTGGATATTCCCCACCAGACAGGCTACGACCAGTTCCGTCATAAAGTGTCTTAATTCCATCTTTTCATCTTTTGGGCCATGTCAGTTCCTGGTGTCAGATAATGCCAAGTGCTTTGTATCACATCAGTTCCGTCAATTCTTATTTGATTATGCTATTTCGCATGTAACCACCACTCCCTATTTTCCTAACCCGTCTCTCGCTGAGCGAGTCAATCGTAATCTCCGTTCTGTTCTGATTGCTTTCCACCACGACTACCATTCCAAATGGGATTCTAATTTGCATTGGCTCAATTTTTATTTCAACACCGCCGTGCATGAGAGCACGCAAGCCACCACTTTTTCGTTAATGTTTTCGTTGATGGCTAATTCTCCGTTGTCTAATCTGTGGAACCTGCACGATCTCCTTCCAGACAGTTTCACGCCCGAGGATATGAGGGCGAAATTCGACAAGGCTAGAGAGTGTATTAAGATATCACATGACCATCTTGCCAAGCGATACAGTGCCTGTCGCAAGCCAACTGATTTGGAAATTGGGGATGTTGTGTACGTCCGCAATTTCGAGCCCAAGGGCGTCAGTAATCTAGTATCTAGAAAGTTGACCCCTCGCTTCAAGGGCCCCTGTTATGTAGAGGCATTCTTGACTCCGGTTACTCTTCTTATTCGAAACCCTAAGGCCAACAAAATATCCAGAGTGCATCTGTCGCACATAAAACGAGGTGGAGAGATTTGTAATGAGGAAATGCTACCATAGAATTTGTAAACTGATTTTTGTATAATGTAGAGTATCCCTAACCTTCATTGAAGCCTTAAGGCATCTGTTCCTTCTGAAATTTTGAATTGGATTTGCAAACTCTACTGGGATACAACTTGTAACTGTTGGGTAATTCCCATTTAATGGTAAAATGTTATCATCGTGTAATAGCCTAACATTGTAAAATTGGAACTAATTTTGATGTTCTCGTAGAAGATGCTAGCATGTAAGTAGGACTCGGTGGGAGACCTAACTCATGGTGATCCTGTATACCTGTTTCCTTGGGAATTTGAGTGGTCATTCCTCTACCGTAGCTCCTTCTAAAGGTATAGTCGTTCAACTCGTGAATTCTAGAAAGGTACTTCTAGTCTGTAAAATCTTAACCTTGGTAATGTAAATCTTGTTTGTTTAATGCAATATTGTAAGCATGGATCTAGGTCATGGTTAGGATTTTCTTCATATAAATTCAACCTTGTTTCTCATTTATAAAGTGTATTAAGAATTAGTAATTTCTGTAAACTTTTATTTTTGAAATTAGATTAACTTCTGTTTTGTAAATGGCTGCCCACTCGTCGCATGATATCTGGCACATTGCTTCCACCTACTTCGTCTAAAGCAAACAACATTGGACTTTGTGAAAATTTCCTAACGCGTCTCGGACTCTGAAAGCACTGCAGGTGCTGGTGTTCTGCGTTTCTGAGGACTTATGGACACAGTGAAGCTGTTAACTAAGTGGTTTGCGAGGTGATCAATTATCCCTTCACTGATAATCTGACCCTGCACTCTTCCTAACCAAAACGATGCGGTTTTTATCCATCAATTGGAGTTAACTGGTGAACATTTTCTTCTGGAAACATGCTTGGTAAATCGACTAGTTATGGAGTACTGTCTATGCCTAGGCATATTCGTGAACGGTGTTCACGCTTAAGGGAGGGAGACTGTTACGTGCAAAGCCCGTCCCAACGTTTTTAAAATGCATCTCCCCTGTATGTATGTATTCTCTTCCTTTAAAGCGCCCGCCTAGATGGCTTGGTTTCGCTAATGAACTCGAGATGGCAGCATATATATATATCGGCACCTCTCGCCGAAGGTTGTATATTCGACCGCTAGAGTGTGTGAGTGGTGTCTTCTGATCTCGTCTAATTGAAACATATTTGAAGGATATTGTATTCTACGTCATTGAACAAAAGACTATAAATACATTATGCCGCCAAAATAATTATATAATCTGCACATTGTCACTTGATGTGTCAATCTGTGATTGGACAATTACAATTAACATTAATGCACTGCGGCCTTTGACTTTGGAGTCTCCGCCATCTTGGCATCTTCACAGTCTGTCGTCAAGAAAGCAACAAGCCGGCTGGTCGTGAAAGGTGTCGCCGCTGCTGGGGGCTTGGCCCCTAGCCTCTACGAAATATAGATATATTCAAGAAAAAAGGAAATGCCTGTGCTCCTAGGCTATAATTTCATAACTTGCCTTGAAGATGACGTGTGATCTGTTTATTTTACTGGCTACAAGAAGAAAAGCCTCGTGGGTGATCGAAGCGGGATGTGTGTGCTAACGCAGCCATGTTGATGCAGTTCATATTTTTAACATTATTTAAAATGTGTTAGTTTTTTTTTGTTTCCTTGTGTCTCCATTGAGGAAGGATTTTAAGGTACGTTATTATTTAATATATATATATATATTGTTATGGGAGCTCCGTTATTGGCCATATATTAATGTTTTTATTCTATATTTTATTTCGTGTTCCAGGCCTAATATTTCTGTTTGTGAATGTTATCTGATATGCAAATATTTGTTTTTTTGGTGCCTTCCGGAGACACGTACCTAGTTATCGTACCTGGTAAAATATTTTTTTATTTAAGTTATTTTCTTTTGGTAATCTTAGGGATTGTTCTATTATTAATTTGATTTACGATCCGTTGCAGCCTAATTGCCTCGTGTCAATAGTGTTAAGGCGTAATTCTTTCCTCCCTTTCTGTTCTCTCTGGTGTCGTTTAAGTTTAAAAAGGTAATTGTTTGCCGTAATTCGACTGGACATGCTGTCGTCTATTTGGTGGCCAAGTTTGTTTGTTGTTTTGCCCGAGTGCATTCTGGTCTAGAGAGAGTAGTTCTCTTGGCGTCGAGAGGGACACTCAAACGTGTTGTGGCGCGAGACTTAAATAATTTTTGTTAACCTCGTTGTTTTTCCTTTGTGGTTTTTGTGAGTGTTCCTGAGTTTTCTTTCGTCATGAAAGTTTTAGTTTTGTGAATTAATTTTATTTTATTAAATTTTGTTTTACTTTTCGTTTTTCCTCGTGGCCTTGATGTCTGCATGTCGGGTCGGTATTGCGTACCTTAGTAAATTATCAAGCTCTTTCTCATTCGGTAATACCTGTATTCTGGTTTTCTATCTTTTGGGCTTTATTGTTTTAATTTTAAATTATATCTTTTCGTTTGCTTTGCAAGCAAGCATGTTAAGCCGTCTCTTGCCTACTTATGTAATTTAATTATGTTGGCCTTAAGCCATGTGCATCACCAGAGAGGGGTTGTTGTGGCAATAGAGTTTCCTTTTTATGATTTTGTTAAATTATATTTTTCTTGCCCTTTGTTTGCTGAGTAAATATTCTTTTAAATATTAAGTAACTGTTGTGGCATCACTTCGTCGGTGGCAGTTCTATGGGTAATCGGACTGTGTCTGTGGACGAGCATGTGCGTTTCCCTCTTCTCCACCTTCTTCCACCTATAGGTGTTCTTCTGTTGGGACATGTCTTCTGGCGGTGATTTTGCAGTTAGCGATGAGGACCTCTGAAAAAAAGGTAAGTTGGCCCAACCATCCCCACCCTGTCCAGGTGTAGCAATAATAATATTAATAATAATAATAATAATAATAATAATAATAATAATTTATCATGTTTCATAGATGCCGTATATATACTGTAACTTTCCCAAAAGTGAGCTCCTTTGATTCGTCACAGAAAGATGAGCTCTCTACAGAAATGGTCATCATCAACCAATAATTTGTGTTAAATATTCTACTGCGTAATTTTCCTGGTACGTTGGTAGGAGTGATGATTAAGTGGCAAAACATTGAGGTTATCTCCCTAAATTTTAGTGTATATATCGTAAATTATGGATGATACCAATTATAATTTCTAAAAATAAACAATATTAAAGAAAGTTTCCCAGTCGGTGAACACAAATTTGTGTTGAAGCTTTCTTTAATAGAATTAGGCATCACTGAAATATGGCTTCTATCACTTCAAAAATAAACATGTAACATTTTATTTTCTATTGAACAGGACACTGGGGAAATTGATAAAATATTCTACTATGACGAACTAAATATTCTGGCACATATTTAGTCATTTATTTATTGTATTGTAGACAGTGCCTCTTCAAGTGCCGTCGAATACGTGTTTTCCAGTGCTGGAGAAGTGTTGTGCGAGGCAACTGTGTTTTAACAGTGCCACGCTCTACTATCCTAATATCATTTTCCTACTTTGAAATTATAATATCTTTTGCTTTTTCTAAAATGGCTACAATGTTTGGATATCGAGTTACGAGTTTGACAAGTTTCCTTGCACTTTATCACAGTGTAGGCCATAAACCAAATGCTTAGAGTAGACGGGGAGTTTCGTGATGTGGAAGACCAGTCAAAGTATATGCAACTAGGCTGTGTTAGTTCTTCATGGAACTATTTGTTTCTCTTTTATATTTATTGATTCATATCATCAATTATTTACTGAGGACCTTCCCTACTATTAAAGAACTCATCCACATTCTTTGATGACTTGGCTCAAGGGAAATATATACGTTAAATAATAGTATCATGAAAGAAAAGTTCATAAGCAGGTGTTATCTACCTGGTGCCATCCAATATTTGAGCCGCAAACTGTCCTACTTGTGCAGATCACGAATTACATTTCATCACAAGGAAATGTGCAGCATAGATTCTTGACGTTTCCGTGGTGCAGGAGAAGTGAGCGCGTGTTCCTCGGGATGGAAGTTGACAGGTGGCCACTTCTCATGTAGCCAAGCTGGCTCGGGGACCACTGCATCTCGCTCTGACGCCAGCTTGGCTACAAGCCCAGCGAGCAAGTGGGCCAAATGAATCCTAACTCAAGCCTATTTCTCCAGAAATAGGGGAGTAGTCACCAAGCTACAGTAATCACTACTAGCAGTAGTCTCCAATGATTTCATTTTCACCATCGACCATCTCTCTTCTAACCTCTGTACGAGTAATCGAAGTCTTGTTCCTAGAGTAGAAGCGGCGAAGACTACAGAATATCCACAAAACGACGGTCTCATTTGCTCTTAGGAAAGGTAACTTGTTGTGGAAGGAATATCCCAATAGCCCATTTGTTTCTAAACACAATCCATATTCAATTACTGTTTCTTTACGATATCGAGTATTAAAGGAGAGTCGGTTCCCACAAAGAGAAACTAATACCGGTATGGTGAAATGCATGGACTGGTGGGATCGCTGGTGTTTTCTAAACAATAACGTGGTGATCATTCTATGAACGTAACACATTCTTTAAATCAATAACCAGAAGATAATCTTTCACATTCTGTGAAAAGTTTCAGGAGGAAGGTCGCTTCACTTAGCTTTAGTAGTTGGGAATGAGCATCGACTAGAATACGATACTTAATGTCCGCCTGCCTCCAATAATTTATTCTTCATAACTGAAGAACATCGACTCCCGATTATAAGTTTGAACAAACTCAGTGCACGACATCATGCCTGATCGATTCTTCACCATGAACTCTTATGAGCATAAATGTTAATGTGGAAGCCACCCGAGGTAAAGAACTCACTGGAGTCATTAATAGTATTTACATTTGTTTTCACGTGTCTTTAAATGAATAATGATAATGATTCGTCTGCCTCCTCTGTGCCCTACAAATGGCGGTCATCAATCAGAGGAAAGTCATTATTATCCACTGGTTACCCACTGCAGGCTGTTCGAAAATCGAGATAAATTAGGATCACTTGAATGCTCTTGATAGTCGGCGATCTTCTGTCTACATTTGCTCACAATATCTCTTGCAGGTTGGGCTCGTCAGGGGCCTGGTGACAACTTCCTCGGCGGTAGAGGCCACCCCTTTCAGGCCAAATGGATGACCCTTTGAAGCCGGCGCATGCCTATGGACAAAACAATGACAGTGACGTCGAAGACAAACCAGAAAAATATCATTGTGTTCCATGTGTGCAAGCACTGCCAACGTTTCTGGTTGCACTCATAATCTTGATTGATTGACTGACAGATTATTGACAAGGCTACAAGTTTACAACCCCTTTTGATCGATAGAGAGAGGTAATTCTCAGTAAAAAGTGTAGAGCTTCCCTACATAGGATCACATTAAATCATATCATGCTACAGTATGTACCTAGCCTATGGCGATGCAACTCATTCAGCTGAAATGGACCAGTTCAATCAAACTGCTTTCTAAAGTTTAATTCTCCCTGTTCACAGTAACTACTTTTTCACCCAGAGTATTATTATTATTATTATTATTAATGATAATAATAGTATTAATAAGGGAGTAATGGCTTCGTTATACAACTCTCCTTCGGATGATAAAAGTTTGAATCCCGTTGACCAGAAAGCAGTAATTGCACCTGAAAATTCACGTGGTATCCGGAAGGGTACTCGACATAGAAACTCGCAAAAAACAACAGGTTGGTTGGGGCGGCCACATCCCAAATCTGAATATCAGACAGTTGTTAGACCTCTATATGAAGAACAATACATTTTACGAAAATCCCCCCCCTCAGAGACCATTCAAACCTGTACATTAACAGACTTTTAGATACATTCTCATATCTCCATAAGAAGGGAACGGATTGCGGTGTAAAATTGTAATCTGGTTCAAATTTAGTATACAATATTCCTACAAAGTTGTACAATGACGTAGTGAAAACCGCACGGGCCAATTTCAATTTTTAACGCCAATATTGAACGCCGAAAACCTGCCGGGCGACGGTACAAGCGAGGAGGTGGGAAGAGGCAAGTTGACCTCGATTCCTAGCAGCAGTTGATGGCTCACGGCCACCAGGCAGCGTTGCATTCTCAAGCTTCCACCTTCCCCTCATCCCGTCACTCCCTTATCAGTTCGCATCCACTATTGCCAGGATTACAAAGAGTAAAAGAGAAAAAAATGGAAGGTCTTTTTATTTATTTATAGTGTGGCCAAGTGCAAGACATCATATTATGTTGCATTTTATACTCTAATAGAAAGGATAGAAGATTGAGTGGAAGGTGAGGAATGCAACGCTGCCTGGTGGCCGCAAGCCATCACGTGCTGCTGGGATTCAAGGTTAGCTTCACTTCTTCCCACCTCCTCGCTCATGCCGTCGCCCAGCAGGTTTTCGGCGTTCAATATTGGCGTTCAAAATTGAAATTGACCCGTGCGGTTTTCACTACGTCATTGTACAACTTTGTAGGAATATTGTGTACTAAATTTCAACCAGATTACAATTTTACACCGCAATCCGTTCCCTTGTAATTGTTAGACGGAAGTGAATTTTTTACATGTTACTACGCACGATATGCACAGCAAAATAATTTCTTAGTAATGTTTTGTTCTTATTTCGGTATTCTAAATGTATACATTGTAAATATGTAAAAATTATTACAAGGGAAAAGTCTTCGTATGAAACTTGTAGGATGCTTCATAGGCGTTATCATTATGTAGCCTGCACAAGAACACGTACCGGTAGTTTTATAATATTTTTCCACCAAATAAGGTGGTATACTGCCACCAGAGTGTGACCAATGTTCACATTCAATCATGAATTAAGTTTTAAACATGAAATAATTCCCGAAAAAAATTAAATTTGGACATTTGGTGGACCACTGAGTGTGCCCCATCTCACTGTACTTGCCGCCATGCAGTCCCAAAACTACACCCTCTTTCGCAGATGTTCAGAAATTACCTTTTAACTCCACAACCAAATGAGGTATATGTGCGATCCTCTCTTACTTCTAAGCCTTATACTATGTGCTATAAAATAGTCTGGTGTCAATTTTGCAACAATAACAGTAGTGGAGTGAGGCGGTTTCTACTTCACTCCAGAACCCTCCCTGCCCCACTACTTAAGCCTCAGCCATGTAATATTTGTCAATATCTCTCGAATGCATGGTCGGAGGTTGACAAATGAGGTGTCATTGGACTCGAGCTGACGTCCTCTTTCCTATGGACCACTCGTTATATTTTTTTTGAACATTTTTGTTTTCGAAAGTAGGTGATAGTTTGAAAACCAAACATGATAGAACGTTATGCCATGGCTCAAACGAATTGTCTTTATGACCTTTATTTTCTATAATGAAACTTTTTTACTTTTTATGTTTTTTTGAAAACACTCGAATTTTGAAAATCCTATATTTTGGAAACTAGGAATTCTACAAAAAAAATTGTTTGACATAAATGAAAGGTCCCTATGCCCTCTACCCCAAAATGAATTTCAAGTCTCTAGAGCAAAAATTTGTGTTTTGTAAGTAGTGGGATGAGGGGGAAGCTTCTTTTTGAACCCTCCTCGTATTTGCCCCGAACCTGATATCTTGCTAACCAATCATGGGATTTGAACATACAGGGTGTTCTAGCACTCGTAGTGATGCCCCCTACTTTCCTATTGGCTCTTTATTTAAATAAAAGACCAAAACTAAAAGGTCATCCCCTTTTAATATTTCCTAAACCCATGGTTGGATTTGAGCATATGGGGTGTCGTAGGAATCGTGGTGAACCCCCCTTTCGTATGGACGTTTTATTTCCACTCTAAAATAGTGCTAGGTTGTAGATTCTGCTCTACTTAGGAAGTTGTGAGCCCCTGCGACCTTGGAATGGAAGGAGTCATGCTAGGAGGGCGTGCTTGGATTCGTTTTTTTCGTCTCGTTGCGCTCTTTACGGGAATGTAGGTGTCGAAAAGGTGAAAATGTGGAAACATGGTTTTTTGGGGTAAAACGTGATTTTAGACTTTTTTGATATATATCGCGAACCAATCACGCTAGAGGTGTGTACGACGGGTCCGAGGATTCGGGGTGACGTCCTCATTGCTATGGACCACTTTTTATAATAAAAAAATGGAAAATCGATTTTGGGGTAAACACGTGTTTTTTGTGATTTTTGCCGATTCCTCACCAACCAATACCGCTAGAGACGTGTACGAGGTGTCTTAGGACTCGGGCTAACGCCCCCTTTCTAGTGTGGTAGATATGTTTTCCAAAAAATAATTCACAAAGGGCCTAACGCCATACATGTTGAAAAAAATTCTTTACCGATACCCGTTTACAATGTTCATGAAGCGTGGTGGTTGAGAGAGACGATACTGCTGGGTGTGTGTGTGTGTTTCAACGAACCTGTCGCTAACCACAAGGACCATGCTCAATAGAAAAATCGCTATTTCAGCGGGTCGGTTTATGACAGAGCGAGGGTGAGTTTTTCTGATCTTTCCTATGGCAGATGGATGGAGCCAAATATTTGAAAATGTGTGAAGCATGCTGAGATTTTTTTACCCCCGAAGGGGATCTTTAACATGTAAACAATGATGAGAACTTGGTTCTATGTTCGTCGAAGCGAGTACAGAAAACAAACTAGCAGAGGAGCAGACGAGCAGGAGGCGAATGTCATTTCAGCTTATTCGAATGCGCTGGACTTGACAACAGGTGCAATGGAAAATGACAAAGACGCGGATGACGCTTCAAGGTTAAATAATCTGACCATCGTGGTGGCAGGGAAGAGCAAAATGCATGTGAACACATGTGAAATCACATGAGGGCTAAACAAGTTACATCCTGTTTGCTTCGTACGTGACAAAATGCAAGTTCATGTGAAATTTGACCTGGCACAGGTGTTCACCTTGGGTGTTAGCTGTCCACGTGACCGATAACAGAATGTTCAAAGCGTGGGAAAAAATGATTATACATGCAACGTAACATATATAAAGACATGTCGTTATCATTCCCACTCTCACTTAGGTGACTACCTTTGAACATATTGCGTTGCGTGAAACCCCTGGTCTTGTTTAACAGTTTTGGTGTTGGTGGAAAATACTTATCCTTGTTGTGGGGTAGGTATTTATTTATATATTTATTCATTTATACATTTATTGATTTATATATATTTACATGCAATTATTTATTGATTAGGTAATTAATGATTTTATTTATTTATTTTTTTGCAGATAACCGGTATACCTTACATGTCTGAGAGAGAAGAAACCATTGCACTTTTGAGCCCACTAGAAGGAAACAGCAACAAGCCACTGCAAGTGAAGGTGAGATTATTTTCTTAAACTAACTTGTTTCATTTTTTGTTTCATATTTTATTTTATGAAATGCATGTATTAACCTAAATTTAGGTATTTATAGCGTTTTATTTTATTTATTTTTAGAAACTTGTAAAGAAAAGCCTTACCGCCGCAGCAGTCGCTGAAAACCAGAGACGCAGTAAAGTGCAATCATTTTTCCCAGGCAGTGAACTATTTAAAACTCAGGTAAGCCTAACATAGAATGCCATTCCAATTTACCACTACTGAAAACTCGTAGACAAAAAAAATTCATTACCTGTACATGACTAGGACAATGATTGCTTTCTTGATTAATGACTATGTATTGGCAACCGGTACAAGACCATATTGGTTGTTTACCGGGAAAGTACAAGGCCATATTGGATTTTGTAAAGAATAAACATTTTAATGTAACTGACAGGTCGTTCCCTATAATAATAATAATAATAATAATATAATATTAATAATAATGCAAGCTTTGTTATTTGACACACAGAGGGTAGCTTGCATGACGAATTTAGTTGTTCCTTGACTATGAAAGTCAAGGAGGTTACATGTTAGATATCTAATTTCTTTAAACTCTATAGCGCTTTCTAGTAGAAAAATGAGGAACTTTGTACCCTATGAACTCAACGAATATTCACAGGTTTGACATTATTATTTTTTGTTTATGTATTGGTTAAAGGGGAATGTAAATGACTGCAGCTTTATAAAAAGAAAATAAGTATATGGGTTACTGTTAGTGCCGACATACAGTTTATTATGATTTTTATGGTGTTTTTATATATTAATGCCAATTAACGTTAAAGTTTTATTTACAAGTATTGATTGATTGATTGAGTGATTGGTTATTTTGTTTGCTTTTAGGTGTCGTCATGCGCCATTAACGTAATGAACAGACAGTGAACAAGCATACATTGTGCTTTAAAGTACTCTGTGCAACGTTAATAACTTACAATAAGAAAAAGTTTTATTATAACACATGGCGTTAGTACCAAATACAAAAAGTGAGCAACTTGGTTTAACACGTGGGTTAAATTTAAAATTAGAACATGACCGTTGGTTAACATTTGAATCCTGGCCTGTAGGCTTTTTGACGACACATGAACTTGCAAAAGCCGTTTTTTTTTACTTGAACCGAGAAGATGTGGTGCGCTGTGTGTTTTGTCGTATTGAACTTTCACACTGGGAAGAAGGGGATGATCCCTTTAGAGACCATTTGCGATGGTCTCCTTGTTGCCCTTACATGCTTGGAAAACAAGTGGGTAACCTACCTGTGTATCCATTTTACCGAACCACAAGGCCATTGGCTACTACTTACGTTGCTGAATCACAAATAAATAATAATAATAATGATTTATTACCAGCCAACAACGGTAGTGTCGATATATGTCATAGACAGTGTTGAATTGGCGCGTGCTTTTGAAAAATTTGGAGTTTGCAAGACTAAAGCACTAGCACACCCAGCGTACAGCTCTGTTGAAAAACGTTTAGAATCTTATAAAAATGTTTGGCCATTAATATTAAAACACCTTACCAAACAACTAAGTGAAGCTGGATTTTTTTATACTGGCGAAGGGGATAAAACAATATGTTTTTATTGTGGATTTGCTTTAAAGGATTGGCAAATGACTGATGACCCTTTTGTGCAACACGCTCGTTGGTTACCTAACTGCAAATACATGGTGTTGCTTAAAGGTCAGGGATTTGTGAACACTATTCGTAAAGAAAACATGATTGCAGCACAAGACTTAAAAGTGCCTTTAGAGTTAGAACACGTGGAGCAAATACACGATGCTGAAAGAAAAGACTTGTCCCACGAACAGATACAAAAGTGTGACCAACAATTATGTAAAATTTGTTATCAAGATGAACTAGGTGTTGTATTTTTGCCTTGTGGACACATGATAGCCTGTGTCAAGTGTGCATTAGAACTCAACACTTGTGCTATATGCAGAAAAGCAGTATCTTCTACAGTTAGGGCATTTCTTGCATAACTAGTAAAATTTATCAGCCATGCATAGTGCAAAGTCCCTAATTGCACAATATTATTAAGGCTGTTTTAGAGTGTAATAGATATGCTTTTCTTTTGTTTATAGACTACTACAATGAATATTTTGAATGCTGTGGGTCAAGCATGTGGCTTAGAGACAAAGAAGCTCAGCGAATTGCCAACGCATATTCCATTCCGCATTATCAAGATTCGGAAATTGAAAACAGCATATGGTGATCGTGTACTTTGTGTATGTGAAAACTTTGAGACATTTCTGCCTATACGGTTTAATGATATGTCGGAGAGTGTTTTTGATGAAGTCAATAGTGCTGTGCAACCTGTACACTTAATTTATGAAGATTTTAAAAACAATATGTGCATGGTTCGTTTTAATTAAATAAAAAAACAAATGTGAAATAATAATGGAAAATATAAGTAATGACAATGGACTGAAAAAGAAAGAAAATATGTGTATAGAATAGTAATGTTTTAGTGTTTAGTGTTGTCTTTAAAACTATTATGATGAAACCAAAAAAACAAGAAATGTATATAAAGTTTGTAAATAAATGCAAAATGATGTTACAATGCTGTTTTATTTTATACAAAGTTAGTATATTTAACATTGCAGAGTATACATGATTATGACAATAGATGCACACTGAATACAAGCCTTTCTCTCTTTACAATAGTTTGTTATTATTTTAAACACAAGGCTTGTTGTAGATCATTTTATAGCAATGTCCATTCACTGTTGTTTTCGAAAACTGGGGAAGCCGCAATGGTTGTATAGGCATAAAACCTTATTGTTATTACTATTTATTCATTTTGATCCTCTTGCATATCAAGAGCAGATGACCTAGTTTTTCCACTCTTTAAAACGACAACAACAACACTACCTCTTGCATAGTTTGTGATGTTGATGGCTCTTGCGACGTAGAAGATGGATTAAACATAACTTTTGGAACAGGGGTTAAACGTTGCTCATTAAACAATCCACTATTTTGAGTAGCAATATGGTTTTCTTGATTTTTTGTCGACAGCAACTGTGTTTCATGCAGTACACTACATTGATGATCACTGACACTTAAAACCTCACTATTTTTACTTTTTAGGTCACCACGACAATGTTTGGAACGTTGCTTTGAACAACGCCAAATAACAGTTCCATTTTTATTGGTTCGTTTCACAATATATGAATATCCTTTATAGTATGCGTAAGGCTTACCATACCTAGTCACTGATACTTCCATGTCAACTGTCAAGCATAGACTAAGCTCTAGTTAAGTCAACTTGGTAATAAGAATAATAGTTTAATGTGAGAGCAAATCTGGATTCAAAGAATTCAGGTAAAAGTGGAAGCAAATAAGCAAATATAAGAACCAAGAGTGGGGGTAAAAGTGGTTGCAAAGTGGTAGACCCATTACACAATAATTTCAGCACGTCGAAGCTCTTGTTCAATTTCTTTTATTTCCCAATCGTGACCGGTATGCCCAGCGTGTTGTAAAGCATGCAAGTGTCGAAGCCGTTGAATTAGCTTACTGGGTTTGTTCCAGTATACAAATTTAACAAATGAATTTTTAGGTGTAAACAAAGCATTACCATTATCATCATCATCATTATCATCATCATCATCACCATGATCATTATTATCATTATCATCATGACCATCATCACTATTACTATATAGTCCTTTTTGATCCTCTTGCAATACCACTTTATTTATAGTCTGTGTCGACTTTGATAGTGTTGAAGGTTTCTTGTACGTTGACAACTGTCCTTACATGACTTTTTGAGGACATGGTAAGTCCTTTTGAACAAACACTGCATTATCTCTAGCCGCAATATCGTTTTCTTGAACTTGCTTGATAGCATTTTGAAAATTGTTTGTAAACAGCAACCGTGGTTCGTTTGGAGCACTACATTGATGAACACTCACACTTAAAACCTATCCATTTTTAGCCTACTTTTCACATTTTGCAAAAATGAGGAAAAAGTAGTCTTATGAGATCGGGCAAATGTGTGTCTGTCTGTCTGGCTGTGTGTGTGTGTGTCCCCCTATCAACTTCTAAACGGCTGGAGCAATCGAAACAAAATTTGGTAGGAGTAAAGATCTGTACCTGAATATCTCACGGCCATATTTGAAAATGATGTCAGTGCTACCAACTGCTAAAAAATCGCAATTGAAATTTGAGCTCCATGTTGGATATCTTGGAAGTTATGAATGGGACTTATTTCAAAATTGGCATACGTATAGATAATCATATTGCAGTTTAATTTCCAGGAGGCCATACATTGCAGTGTTGCCAAAATGATTATAAGCCTGCTGATAAGTCCAATTTAACTTCTACACTATCAATTGGAATTCAACCACATTTCGGGTATTGTATGTGTACATAACCAGATATGACTGAGCGTATTCTTAAGAACCGCCAGGGCTGCCAACTGTTAATAAATGCTCTTAATTTCTTTTATCCAAATACCAATATATCAGAAAGTATGCAAGCTGACAGCTTTAAACTATGCACACGTATAGTACCTGACATTCTATATTAATTTGGAGTAACTTATATACGTCAGTGCTACCAACATGATTCTAAGGCTGCTGAGAGGTCCAACTTTAAATACATGTAACTTCCATACTATCATTTGGATTTCAACAAAATTTCGTATGTGCTATGTGTACCATAACAGATATGACTATGCGTATTCTTAAGAGCAACCAGGGCTGCCAACTGTTAATATGTGCTGTCTCTATTTTTGTTTCCCTAATATCAATATATCAGAAAGTATGCAAGCCAATAGCTCTAAACTTTGCACACGAATAGTACCTGGCATTCTAGATTAATTTGGAGTAACTAATATACGTCAGTGCTGCCAACATGATTCTAAACCTGCTGATAGGTCCAATTTTAAAATACATGTAACTTCTATACTAACTAATGGATTTCATTCAAAATTGACACAACAATAGATCATATTATTTCAGATTATTTCTGACCAATACATGTATGTCATTGTTGCCAACATGATTTTACGCGCGCTGTTAGATCCAATGTTTAACTGCATGTAACGTCCTTGCTATTCATTGGACTTCAACCAAATTTTGTATTCTGTACGGTACCTTAAGAGATGGAACTAAGAATATATTCAGCCACCAGGGCTGCCAACTGTAGTGCTCTATTAGGCTACATTATGCCAGGTATACATTATTTCGAACTAATTAGAAATTTCGATATTAGCAACTTAATTTCGTCATTATTCTAGATAGATCCATATAGATTAATCATTGGCATGAATCTTAAATTTTAAGAAAAGTGGGCTCTTTAGTTCGTCACGGAACTTCTTGTTACTTTTCAGATTGCCTCGACATTTTGTTGACCTTTCTTTTGAGCATCGCCAGAATATTATTCCATTCACATTCTGGCGATTATAGTTATAAGAGTAGCCTTGATAGAGTGCACGTTGCCTACCTTTGTTGGTTGTAATAAGTTCCATAGTAGTAACTGACCTGTCAGTACGATGTTCACACTACAAAGGTTACGACTGTTTTGCTGATGGAGTGACCTACCATATGCTTATATATCGGCTTATGTGTTGGCTATTTGTGTTAGCTTTTTTGTTGGCTTTTCGTGTTGGCTTTTCGTGTTGGCTTTTTGTGTTGGCTTTTGTGTTGGCTTTTTGTGTTGGCTTTCCGTGTTGGCTTTCCATGTTGGCTTTCCGTGTTGGCTTTTCGTGTTGGCTTTTCGTGTTGGCTTTTGTGTTGGCTTTTGTGTTGGCTTTTTGTGTTGGCTTTAGTATTGGCTTTTGTATTGGCTTATTTGACAAGTTATTTGTGTCAATGTATTTAGTGGATTTTTTCCTTGGTGTTGGAAAGTAGTTGAAAGAGAGGGAATATTTAAAGACTTAACCTCAGCTCACTAACCTAACCTAACCTAACCTAACTTCACGTAACCTAACCTAACCTTTCAACTCTCAGATGTTAATTAAATTCTGTGCATAGTCGAGTTGGAACCCAAGACCTCAGGGGTAAAAAACCAATTATTTTTTCATGGCTTATTTTGGTAACTTATTTTGATGGCTAACCTAACTTTACCTAATCTAACCTAACCTAACCTCAGCTCACGTTGGATTTTACTAGTAAGTGTTCTTATCCTCCGCTGGGTAGCATGCTAGTAGTACAGGTAGTGCTCATATTTACCGCTAGGTAGCGGAAACATACTTTGCGTGTTGCATGTGACACTTGTGAAGTTTAACCACATGCAAGACGTGCTTGTATAAGTTCTCTATTTAAACTCAATATACAATTGACCAATACGGAAAGCCAACACAAAAAGCCAACACAAAAAGCCAACACGAAAAGCCAACACAAAAAGTTAACACAAAGGGCCAACACAAAGAGCCAACACATAAGCTTATGGTAGGTCACTCCATCAGCAAAACAGTTGTAACCTTTGTAGTGTGAACATCGTACTGACAGGTCAGTTACTACTATGGAACTTATTACAACCAACAAAGGTAGGCAACGTGCACTCTATCAAGGCTACTCTTATAACTATAATCGCCATAATGTGAATGGAATAATATTCTAGCGATGCTCAAAAGAAATGTCAACAAATTGTCGAGGCAATCTGAAAAGTAAAATAGGAAAGGTTTTAAGTGTGAGTGTTCATCAATGTAGTGCTCCAAACGAACCACGGATGCTGTTTACAAACAATTTTCAAAATGCTACCATGCAAGTTCAAGAAAACGATATTGCGGCTAAAGATAATGCAGTGTTTGTTCAAAAGGACTTACCATGTCCTCAAAAAGTCATGTTAGGACAGTTGTCAACGTACAAGAAACCTTCAACACTATCAAAGTCGACACAGACTATAAATAAAGTGGTATTGCAAGAGGATCAAAAAGGACTATATAGTAATAATGATGATGGTCATGACGATAATAATAATAATGATCATGATGATGATGATGATGATAATGATGACGATGATAATGGTAATGCTTTGTTTACACCTAAAAATTCATTTGTTAAATTTGTATACTGGAACAAACCCAGTAAGCTAATTCAACGGCTTCGACACTTGCATGCTTTACAACACGCTGGGCATACTGGACACAATTGGGAAGTAAAAGAAATTGAACAAGAGCTTCGACGTGCTGAAATTATTGTGTAATGGGTCTACCACTTTGCAACCACTTTTACCCCCACTCTTGGTTCTTATATTTGCTTATTTGCTTCCACTTTTACCTGAATTCTTTGAATCCAGATTTGCTCTCACATTAAACTATTATTCTTATTACCAAGTTGACTTAACTAGAGCTTAGTCTATGCTTGACAGTTGACATGGAAGTATCAGTGACTAGGTATGGTAAGCCTTACGCATACTATAAAGGATATTCATATATTGTGAAACGAACCAATAAAAATGGAACTGTTATTTGGCGTTGTTCAAAGCAACGTTCCAAACATTGTCGTGGTGACCTAAAAAGTAAAAATAGTGAGGTTTTAAGTGTCAGTGATCATCAATATAGTGTACTGCATGAAACACAGTTGCTGTCGACAAAAAATCAAGAAAACCATATTGCTACTCAAAATAGTGGATTGTTTAATGAGCAACGTTTAACCCCTGTTCCAAAAGTTATGTTTAATCCATCTTCTACGTCGCAAGAGCCATCAACATCACAAACTATGCAAGAGGTAGTGTTGTTGTTGTCGTTTTAAAGAGTGGAAAAACTAGGTCATCTGCTCTTGATATGCAAGAGGATCAAAATGAATAAATAGTAATAACAATAAGGTTTTATGCCTATACAACCATTGCGGCTTCCCCAGTTTTCGAAAACAACAGTGAATGGACATTGCTATAAAATGATCTACAACAAGCCTTGTGTTTAAAATAATAACAAACTATTGTAAAGAGAGAAAGGCTTGTATTCAGTGTGCATCTATTGTCATAATCATGTATACTCTGCAATGTTAAATATACTAACTTTGTATAAAATAAAACAGCATTGTAACATCATTTTGCATTTATTTACAAACTTTATATACATTTCTTGTTTTTTTGGTTTCATCATAATAGTTTTAAAGACAACACTAAACACTAAAACATTACTATTCTATACACATATTTTCTTTCTTTTTCAGTCCATTGTCATTACTTATATTTTCCATTATTATTTCACATTTGTTTTTTTATTTAATTAAAACGAACCATGCACATATTGTTTTTAAAATCTTCATAAATTAAGTGTACAGGTTGCACAGCACTATTGACTTCATCAAAAACACTCTCCGACATATCATTAAACCGTATAGGCAGAAATGTCTCAAAGTTTTCACATACACAAAGTACACGATCACCATATGCTGTTTTCAATTTCCGAATCTTGATAATGCGGAATGGAATATGCGTTGGCAATTCGCTGAGCTTCTTTGTCTCTAAGCCACATGCTTGACCCACAGCATTCAAAATATTCATTGTAGTAGTCTATAAACAAAAGAAAAGCATATCTATTACACTCTAAAACAGCCTTAATAATATTGTGCAATTAGGGACTTTGCACTATGCATGGCTGATAAATTTTACTAGTTATGCAAGAAATGCCCTAACTGTAGCAGATACTGCTTTTCTGCATATAGCACAAGTGTTGAGTTCTAATGCACACTTGACACAGGCTATCATGTGTCCACAAGGCAAAAATACAACACCTAGTTCATCTTGATAACAAATTTTACATAATTGTTGGTCACACTTTTGTATCTGTTCGTGGGACAAGTCTTTTCTTTCAGCATCGTGTATTTGCTCCACGTGTTCTAACTCTAAAGGCACTTTTAAGTCTTGTGCTGCAATCATGTTTTCTTTACGAATAGTGTTCACAAATCCCTGACCTTTAAGCAACACCATGTATTTGCAGTTAGGTAACCAACGAGCGTGTTGCACAAAAGGGTCATCAGTCATTTGCCAATCCTTTAAAGCAAATCCACAATAAAAACATATTGTTTTATCCCCTTCGCCAGTATAAAAAAATCCAGCTTCACTTAGTTGTTTGGTAAGGTGTTTTAATATTAATGGCCAAACATTTTTATAAGATTCTAAACGTTTTTCAACAGAGCTGTACGCTGGGTGTGCTAGTGCTTTAGTCTTGCAAACTCCCAATTTTTCAAAAGCACGCGCCAATTCAACACTGTCTATGACATATATCGACACTACCGTTGTTGGCTGGTAATAAATCATTATTATTATTATTTATTTGTGATTCAGCAACGTAAGTAGTAGCCAATGGCCTTGTGGTTCGGTAAAATGGATACACAGGTAGGTTACCCACTTGTTTTCCAAGCATGTAAGGACAACAAGGAGACCATCGCAAATGGTCTCTAAAGGGATCATCCCCTTCTTCCCAGTGTGAAAGTTCAATACGACAAAACACACAGCGCACCACATCTTCTCGGTTCAAGTAAAAAAAACGGCTTTTGCAAGTTCATGTGTCGACAAAAAGCCTACAGGCCAGGATTCAAATGTTAACCAACGGTCATGTTCTAATTTTAAATTTAACCCACGTGGTAAACCAACTTGCTCACTTGTTGTATTTGGTACTAACGCCATGTGTTATAATAATAAATTTTTTTCTTATTGTAAGTTATTAACGTTGCACAGAGTACTTTAAAGCACAATGTATGCTTGTTCACTGTCTGTTCATTACGTTAATAGCGCATGACGACACCTAAAAGCAAACAAAATAACCAATCACTCAATCAATCAATCAATCAATACTTGTAAATAAAACTTTAACGTTAATTGGCATTAATATATCAAAACACCATAAAAATTATAATAAACTGTATGTCGTCACTAACAGTAACCCATGTACTTATTTTCTTTTTATAAAGCTGCAGTCATTTACATTCCCCTTTAACCAATACATAAACAAAAAATAATAATGTCAAACCTGTGAATATTCGTTGAGTTCATAGGGTACAAAGTTCCTCATTTTTCTACTAGAAAGCGCTATAGAGTTTAAAGAAATTAGATATCTAACATGTAACCTCCTTGACTTTCATAGTCAAGGAACAACTAAATTCGTCATGCAAGCTACCCTCTGTGTGTCAAATAACAAAGCTTGCACCCGGCACCTGAGGCCATACGATATTAATATTATTATTATTAATATTATATTATTATTATTATTATTATAGGGAACGACCTGTCAGTTACATTAAAATGTTTATTCTTTACAAAATCCAATATGGCCTTGTACTTTCCCGGTAAACAACCAATATGGTCTTGTACCAGTTGCCAATACATAGTCATTAATCAAGAAAGCAATCATTGTCCTAGTCATGTACAGGTAATGAATTTTTTTTGTCTACGAGTTTTCAGTAGGGGTAAATTGGAATGGCATTCTATGTTAGGCTTACCTGAGTTTTAAATAGTTCACTGCCTGGAAACAATGGTTGCACTTTACTGCGTCTCGGGTTTTCAGCGACTGCTACGGCGGTAAGGCTTTTCTTTACAAGTTTCTAAAAATAAATAAAATAAAACGCTATAAATACCTAAATTTAGGTTAATACATGCATTTCATAAAATAAAATATGAAACAAAAAATGAAACAAGTTAGTTTAAAAAAATAATCTCACCTTCACTTGCAGTGGCTTGTTGCTGTTTCCTTCTAGTGGGCTCAAAAGTGCAATGGTTTCTTCTCTCTCAGACATGTAAGGTATACCGGTTATCTGCAAAAAAATAAATAAATAAAATCATTAATTACCTAATCAGTAAATAATTGCATGTAAATATATATAAATCAATAAATGTATAAATGAATAAATATATAAATAAATACCTACCCCACAACAAGGATAAGTCTTTTCCACCAACACCAAAACTGTTAAACAAGACCAGGGGTTTCACGCAACGCAATATGTTCAAAGGTAGTCACCTAAGTGAGAGTGGAAATTATAACGACATGTCTTTATATATGTTACGTTGCATGTATAATCATTTTTTCCCACGCTTTGAACATTCTGTTATCGGTCACGTGGACAGCTAACACCCAAGGTGAACACCTGTGCTAGGTCAAATTTCACATGAACTTGCATTTTGTCACGTACGAAGCAAACAGGATGTAACTTGTTTAGCCCTCATGTGGTTTCACATGTGTTCACATGCATTTTGCTCTTCCCAGCCACCACGATGGTCAGATTATTTAACCTTGAAGCGTCATCCGCGTCTTTGTCATTTTCCGTTGCACCTGTTGTCAAGTCAGATCAGCGCATTCCAATAAGCTCAAATGACATTCGCCTCCTGCTCGTCTGCTCCTCTGCAAGTTTGTTTTCTGTACTCGCTTCGACCAACTTAGAACAAAGTTCTCATCATCGTTTACATGTTAAAGATCCCCTTCGGGGGTAAAAGAAATCTTAGCATGCTTCACACATTTTCAAATATTAGCCTCCATCCTTCTGCCATAGGAAAGATCAGAAAAACGCACCCTCGATCTCTCATAAACCGACCCGCCGAAATAGCGATTGTTCTATAAAGCATGGTGCTTGTGGTTAGCGACAGGTTCGTTGAAACACACACACACACGCCCAGCAGTATCGTCTCTCTCAACCACCACGCTTCATGAACATTGTAAACAGGTATCGGTATAAAAAAGAATGTTCAACATGTATGGCGTTAGGCCCTTTGTGAATTATTTTTTGGAAAACATATCTACCACACTCGAAAGGGGGTGTTAGCCCGAGTCCTAGGACACCTCGTACACGTCTCTAGCGTTATTGGTTAGTGAGAAATCGGCAAAAATCACAAAAAACACGTGTTTACCCCAAAATCGAGTTTCCAATTTTTTTTTAAATTATAACGAGTCGTCCATAGCAAAGAGGACGTCACCCCGAGTCCTTGGACCCGTCGTACACGCCTCTAGCGTGATTGGTTCGCGAGATATAACAAAAAGTCTAAAATCTCGTTTTACCCCCAAAAAAAACATGTTTCCAGATTTTCACCTTTTCGACATCTACATTCCCGTAAAGAGCGCAATGAGACGATAAAAACGAATCCAAGCACGCCCTTCTAGCATGACTCCTTCCATTCCAAGGTCGCAGGGGCTCACAATTTCCTAAGTAGAGCAGAACCTACAACCTAGCACTATTTTAGAGTGGAAATGAAACGTCCATACGAAAGGGGGGTTCACCACGATTCCTACGACACCCCATATGCTCAAATCCAGCCATGGGTTTAGGAAATATCAAAAGCGGATGACCTTTTAGTTTTGGTCTTTTATTTAAATAAAGAGCCTATAGGAAAGTAGGGGGCATCAATACGAGTGCTAGAACACCCTGTATGTTCAAATCCCATGGTTGGTTAGCAAGATATCAGGTTCGGGGCAAATACGAGGAGGGTTCAAAAAGAAGCTTCCCCCTCATCCCACTACTTACAAAACACAAATTTTTGCTCTAGAGACTTGAAATTTATTTTGGGGTAGAGGGCATAGGGACCTTTCATTTATGTCAAACAATGTTTTTTGTAGAATTCCTAGTTTCCAAAATATAGGATTTTCAAAATTCGAGTGTTTTCAAAAAAACATAAAAAGTAAAAACGTTTCATTATAGAAAATAAAGGTCATAAAGACCATTCGTTTGAGCTATGGCATAACGTTCTATCATGTTTGGTTTTCAAACTATCACCTACTTTCGAAAACAAAAATTTTCAAAAACATTTTCAAAAGTGTAACGAGTGGTCCATAGGAAAGAGGACGTCAGCTCGAGTCCAATGACATCTCATTTGTCAACATCCGACCATGCGTTCGAGAGATATTGACAAATATTACATGGCTGAGGCTTAGTAGTGGGGCAAGGAGGGTTCTGGAGTGAAGTAGAAACCGCCTCACTCCACTACTAATAACAGTATTTTGTTCTTGATTTTATGAAAACCCAATGTAGTGGCCCTGTTCTACTGGTACATTCACAGTACCTTGAAAAACTGGAGGGAGATATTAATATGAAAGTTTTAGAATGATTTGTAAGCTAAAAGATAATGTACACGTGTATAAGCATGTGTCACTCATTTCTATGCATCAAATTGAGGTGTCATGGCACCAACAGTGCACTGACCAATGTTCATACTACCATGGGAGATAAAGATTTGACGTTAATAATATTGTAGGTCTAACCCTTATTACTCCCGTTTCCAACTGAGTCGGGGATGAAATGCGATGAAATTCCAAGTGGTGGATGTTTTTTACGGACGGATGCCCTTCCTGACGCCAACCTCCTGAGAAGAGTTAATGAGAGATGAAATGAATGAAGATGAAACTGGGTAAGGATGAGGAAGGAAGCGGCTGTGGCCTGTCAGAAGGTACCGTCCCAGCATTTGCCTGGAGTTGGAAATAGGAAACCACGGAAAACCATTTCAATGATGGCCGACGGTGGGGCTTGAACCCACGTCTACCTAGACCACAGAGAGCTTGACCCCGTGGCTTAGCACTGCGCGTTAGCGAGCGTAGCTGCCGCTGTCAGTTGACGTTAGTAATATTGATTTCTTTTAAACGAGAACCTCATACCACAACCACTATGCTTGTGACTGTACCAAGTCATAAATGCGATCAAACCCACAATTCCCCGACCTGAGTATGTAAATATCTTTCAAGTGTGGATCTTTTATGTCTTGTATCACCATATCATCAAATGTCATATTATTTTATATCACATCACCATTTGATTTATTTCATTGTTTCCCAGGAGTAGGTCATTTTTATTGTAATACAAGCTGTACCCGGCATGCGTTGCAATGCCAATCGAAGAAAGTGTTGGCGTTGAAATTCTGTTTCTTGAAGTGCTTTTGGATACACAACATGTTAACTGCCTCTAAGCTATCGTAAAATGGATTTTCTAATTTAGAACCATTCGTGGGAGCGTGCACAACAACTTTCAAACGTTTCATCGCTGTCACTCATTTGTTGAATCTACTCGTGTGCTACCTATTGAGAAATGTATTACTAAGTCGAAGCCCTTCCCTGGCGTGTACACAATAACTCATCAAGGTTTCATCGCAATCGAAGAATGTTATATGAACGCAATAGGGGATTTTGTTGAAACGCTTCGCGCGTCGTAACCCATTTGTTGCATTTACTCTTGCGCTACTTATTGTGAAATGGATTTACTAAGTTCCCTTCCCTGGCGGGTACACAATAACTGATCAATGTTTCATCGCAATCGGATGAATAGTATATGAACGCATACCTGATTTTGTTTAAACGATTCGCGCTCCGTCACTCATTTGTTGAATCTACTCGTGCGCTACCTACTGTAAAATGTATTTACTAAGTTAGAAACCGTCACGTAAGTGTCCACAACATCTCACCCAAGTTTCATCGCTATCGGACTAATGGGATATGAAGACATAGGGGACTGTATTGAAACGCTCCGCGTGTCGTCGTTCATTTGTCGAATCTACTCGTGTGCTACCTACTGTGAAATGTATTTACTAAGCCAGAAACCTTCCTTGGAATGTCCACCATATTTCACCCAAGTTTCACCGCTAACGGCAGAATGGTATATGACTTTATACGGGACTTTGTTGAAACGCTTCGCGCGTCGTCCATCATTTGTTGAATCAACTTGTGCGCTGCATATTGTATAGGGGATTTACTAAGCCAGAAATTTTCCATGACGTGTACACAACATCTCACCCAAGTTTCATAGCTACGGACGAATGGTACATGTATGCATACGGGACTTGGTTGAAACGCTTCGCGTGTCGTCGCTCATTTGTTGATTCTACTCTTGCGCTACATATTTTAATATGGATGTACTCAGCCAGAAACCTTCCCTGGAGTGTACACAACATCTCACCCAAGTTTCATCGCAATCGCAATGTGAACGTATACGGGACGTTGTCAAAACGCTTCGCGCGTAGTCATTCATTTGTTGAACATAAACGTGCGCTTCTTATTGTAAAATGAATTTACTTAGCCAGAAACCTTTCCTGGAGTGTACACAACAATTCACCAAACATTTATCACTATCAGACGAATGGTATATGACTTTATACGGGACTTTGTTGAAACGCTTCGCGTGTCATCGCTCATTTGTTGAATCTACTGGTGCGCTACCTATTGTAAAATGTATGTACTAAGCCAGAAACCTTCCCTGGAGTGTACACAACATCTCACCCAAGTTTCATCGCTATCAGATGAATGGTATATGAAATTATATGGGACTTTATTGAAACGCTTCGCGCGTCGTCGCTCATTTGTTGATTCTACTCGTGCTCTACCTATTTTTAAAGGGATTTACTAAGCTAGAAACCTTCCCTGGAGTGCACACAAAATCTCAGCCTAGTTTCATCGCTATCGGACAAATGGTATATGAACGCAAACGTGACTTTGTTGATATGTTTCGCGCGTCGTAGCTCATTTGTTGAATCTACTCGTGCGCTGCCTATTGTAAAGTGGATGTACTAAGCCAGAAAATTTCCCTGCAGTGTACACAACATTTTACGCAAGTTTCATAGCTATCGGACGAATGGTATATGAATGCATACGGGACTTTGTTGAAACGCTTTGCGTGTCGTCGCTCATTTGTTGAATCTACTCGTGCGCTATCTACTGTGAAATGTATTCACTAATTTTGAAACCTTCACGTAAGTGTACACAACTTCTCACCCAAGTTCCATCGCTATCGGACGAATGGTATATGAACACATACGGGACTTTGTTGAAATGCTTCGCGCATCGTCGCTCATTTGTTGAATCTACGCGTGCGCTACCTATTGTAAAATGGATTTACTAAGTCAGAAACCTTCCTTGGAGTGTACTCAACATCTCACCCAAGTTTCATCGCAATCGGACGAATGGTATATGAACGCATAGGAGACATACATACCCACAAACTATCACGTTACATTGATTTTTATATATATAGATTATATATTTTGTTCATGGCTGGAAATTACGTTGTGTACAGAGGCTCTGTGAGTTGCTCAATTCTTTAGGATCCTGCTCTAACAATCGGTGGGTTGCACGAGCCGTGTGGGTTGCCTACTTTTACTCCTGCAAAGCTAACGCCATCTATGCGCCGTACTCAGAAACAGCCTGTCCACCATCTTGTTTAAAGGCCAGTTGGTGAACAATAGGGAGGTACTTGCATTTTGGGTGATAAAACGTAGAAAGTAGTCCTTTTCATCGTTGAATTCGAGCAGGTATGCTGTGCAATTGTTGCTTGTCACACGAGGACCAACAAGGATAGAGCTGTACGTTTCTTCAGCATACCGCCAGTGATAAAGAACCAATGCGAAGTCACGAAGAAACGAAGCGAGAGACGCCGGTCACTGTGGCTTTCTCGCATACATCGGTAAGACCTGAGAAATCGTGGTCATCAGCCTCATGTATTTGGGTGTATGTTGAATTTGACTGATAAAATGTGTCACTGTGGTAACTGCAGTAATGTGCAGTTAGATTCCCTCCTCAGCATTCCTGGAAGTGGTTTTCTGTGGTTTCCCCACTTCTACTCCAGGAAAATGCTGGGATGATTCCTAACTTAAGGCCACTCCCAGCTCCTTCCTGATCCTACTCCCAATTTACAAATACAAACACTAATACAGCCATCACAATAACACAGGTTATCACGCAAATTCTCCCCACACACACACACACACACACACAAATGACCACGATGTCACAGCCCTTATGCAAAAACAACGACAACAGCAAAGAAGCGAGAAAGCGCTATGCTCCAGCTTTTAAACTTGCCTCCGAGGGATGTTGACCAACCCAGCACAAGGTCAAACATATTGGCCTAGGTATGACTCGTGTGGTATTTTTGAGGCAGTAGTAGGTCGGAACGCGAGGTGACCTGTTTTGTTATTGCAGGACGGTCGACAGGAACAAGAGTTCTTTCTTATCGGGACGCTGTAGGAATTCGCGGCAAAGTGTTATGCTGAGGAGGTGTTATAAGTCATTCTATGAGTGAAAATATTATTCTATAGTGTGTGTTAACTGGCCTGAAGACTAATCGACCGCACGAGGGCCATAATACAATTCGTAACAGTTCAGAAGTGGTGATCATTCTACAAAACAACTTAAATTAGCCAAAATTCCTTTTTAATGGATAATAATATTGTTGAAATGCTGTGGTAATAGATGTTTTCTCCTCCGATGTCTATAATCCACCCACCATCCCCTTTTTAGATCACGACTTATACAGTAACATTCCAGTTGTGTCCGCCATAATACACGTTGATTATGGGACAAATACAATATTGCCAACCCCGCGCATACGGTAATACTCATCAATAATCTTTATCCAAATCAATTATTTTTGCCGCGTTAGCTAGTACACTGACTTAGGAAATGTCATGGGATAGTCACCTAATAGCATGTGGGGGCCTCCGACAGCTCAACATATCGCAGAACATCAAAGTCTCTCCCAGAACAGCCGGAGGGCCCATTCCATACCAGGAACATGCACGCCAGACCACAACAAAGACACCACTTCCCTGAACCACACCTTCGAGGCAGGCGGGATCCATCGATCCATGTGGTCTGCGCCACACACGGTGCCTCCCATCGGCATGGTGCAATTGAAATCATGATTCGTCCGACCAAATCACGTTACGCCATTGTTCCAGTGTCCACCCCTGGTGATTGGCGACAAATGCGCGTCGTTGTGTCGATGACATTGGGTTAACAGTGGCACCCGTGTGCGGTGCTGGCTCCCATACCCCATGGAAGCCAGGTTCCTACGGATAGTCCACTGAGAGACGCGTCTAGCACGGCCTGTGTTGAATTGAGCCGTGATTTGTTGCACTGTTGCCCTTCTGTCACTATTGACAATCCGTCTCAATGTCGCCAGTCATGGTGATCGAGGGTAACTGGACGGCCCGTGACTCCCACATTCAATCATTCACCATACACCCTGGACATGGTTGACTGTGTGAAGCCGAATTCCCGCACCACTGCCGAAATCGCACTTCACATCCGTCGGGTACCGACCACCATACCTCGTTCGAACAGTGTCAGCTCAATATATAATCTCAGGCAGTGAACAAAAATCCAACCTTTTGGTCGGATGTTTTAGGTGTAGAATCAGGTTTGACAAATACTTCTCCACAAAAGGCATTTTTATCACTAAAAGTTGATGCCCCTACGCTTCTCACCACACGTATTTACTCCGGCTTTTACAACAATATGGCGGACGCTTTGTTTCTCGGGAGAGGCAATAGATGGCGCTCGCATCGGCCCGCCCCACCCCCGACTCGTGCAACCCACCTATAGAACCGGGGAAATACGTGGCTCTTCTTCTTGGTTTTGACCTTTGTCAAGGGCAGGATAGAGCACTTGGCACTATGTGGCACCACTGTAATGACTCGCACACTTAGCGTGTGACGATTCCATGGTGATTGGTTGCGGGCCTAGTAGTCGGGAAACGTAGGAGTATTTAAGAGGTGGAACCAGTAAAAAGTTTGCTGATTACTTCTGCTTTATTTTTTGGATTACTGCTAATTTATTGTTGCTGATTTATTGAGTATTTGAAGCAGATATTACTGTCTGAACGCAAAGTTATTTGAATTTGCCTGCCGAGTTGTTCTGACTTAGTAGGTAATGTCGAAATACTCGTTTGTTGCTTACACTGGAATTTCATTGTATTATATAGGACACCCTCTGTCTGAAAAGTTCGGTGAATGAGTCTATATTACGAATGGATTGTTGGCTTACCTAAAACAGCCGTTACTATCCTTCGAAGTAATCACGGCTGTACAAGTCGCATAGTCTTCCTGAGGGATAGCCTTCAGTTGGGTCGTCACATTACGAAAACCTCCGGCCCTTCAGGGCTTTTCGGTGACCCTGGACCCCAATACTACATACTTTGACGCTTGCCTTAGAGGTCGTACCCCAGTCACCAGGTCTCGTCACCCGTGACGATGGATTTCAGGACCATTCCATTCCACGGAACATTCACCCTTCTCACTGCCACCCGTCGAACAGATGTGCACGTTAGGTTGCATAAAATCACCCTTCTCACTGCCGCCCGTCTATCAGGTGTGCAAGGCAGTTTGCACATAAATTCTCGCTTCTCTCTTGCTTTCAATTTCGAGGTTTGACGACCCAAACTGAAGGCTACTCCTAAAGAAGACCATGCCAAGAGTTTCCTGGACTTGTTCAGTCGTTCTCAGAAGTGCACAGCCATCCACGGGGATTACTTCGAAGGACAGTAACGGCTGTTTCAGGTAAGTCAACAATCCGTTCGTAATATAGACCCATTCACCGAACTTTTCAGACAGAGGGTGTACATTGTACCCATGTACACAGCAATCTCCAGTTGTCGAGACGAGATGGTATTTCATTCAGCAGAGATAAGTTCTTGTTGGTCAGAGTATGTGATAACGTTAGTGTGTCACTAAGTCAGAACGGATGACTGCCTACCGGGTTTAACCCGACACTGAATGGGTTTCGCGGAAGTAGCCTGGCGGCAAATTACAGTAAATTCCTGAGAAACGTGTGAATTTAACTAGTGCTTATTAACAAACAAGGATTGCCAGACCTGATTCTTTGGGAAGAGTAACCCCATAGCTAGTAGTGACGTAGTCGACCAGTTCCAGTGATGTCTTTCACAACTGTAAGATTTTCATCTGCACCACCATTTACATTCCAAGGGTTTATGGCAAAATGTATTTACCGTATAAGTATGTGTCAGAGCCTATAGTTAAGTTAGTCTGTGTGCGAGAAGAATCCTTGCCGATGCAAAGCGTATAGAAAATATTAATTTTACCAGATTTCAATGTTTAATTTCGGAGAATTACCTCATATAGTTAGATGCAAATGGTAATCCTTGCTGTGAACTTCTCTACGGTGTTTAACCCCCACTACCTGAAACTGAGATAGTATTGCAGAATCACAAACGGCTTCACAACGTGGGTTATCTAGTGTCCTTTGAGTGTTACATTACAAATGGTCGACAAACGGGGAACTGAGATTGTTATGTATCTTCTCTCTCCGTCCTAGTCTCCTATTCTCGTATTCTTAAGACTTTAAAATATTTAACTCACGATATAAGATCACAAGTAACGCGAAAATTAGTGAGATATGAGTACCATACAAAAGGTCTCGCAACCGCTATTCATAGTAATATCACTAATATCACACGAGTATAGTGCCCAGTGACCAACTTAAAATTTTAAAATATGTAACAAATGTTTTAATAGTTCCCTCAGCCGCCATTTTGAATGTATAGAGAGTCTGGTATATTGGCTTTCACGGCCGGTGAATTAAAACTCAGCAATTCTTCTAGGTTTGTGCCGTGTCTTGTGTGGGGTTTCGCCTAGGACACCAAGCTAGGCTCATCGGTGGGCTCTTGGTGTCCCCGCCCGGACCCCCACAGGAGTGACGAACTGCGCGCCACCTCCCTTTATATAAGGTGCAACTGCACCACTTGACTACGAGAACTAAAAGTTCAAGCAGCCTTAACCTCCCTATGAAGGCTTCCAAAAATATGGTATATTGGCTTTCACGGCCGGTGAATTAAAACTCAGCAATTCTTCTAGATTTGTGCCGTGTCTTGTGTGGTGTCCTAGGCGAAACCCCACACAAGACACGGCACAAACCTAGAAGAATTGCTGAGTTTTAATTCACCGGCCGTGAAAGCCAATATACCAAATTTTTGGAAGCCTTCATAGGGAGGTTAAGGCTGCTTGAACTTTTAGTTCTCGTCGTCAAGTGGTGCAGTTGCACCTTATATAAAGGGAGGTGGCGCGCAGTTCGTCACTCCTGTGGGGGTCCGGGCGGGGACACCAAGAGCCCGCCGATGAGCCTAGCTTGGTGTCCTAGGCGAAACCCCACACAAGACACGGCACAAACCTAGAAGAATTGCTGAGTTTTAATTCACCGGCCGTGAAAGCCAATATACCATATTTTTGGAAGCCTTCATAGGGAGGTTAAGGCTGCTTGAACTTTTAGTTCTCGTAGTCAAGTGGTGCAGTTGCACCTTATATAAAGGGAGGTGGCGCGCAGTTCGTCACTCCTGTGGGGGTCCGGGCGGGGACACCAAGAGCCCGCCGATGAGCCTAGCTTGGTGTCCTAGGCGAAACCCCACACAAGACACGGCACAAACCTAGAAGAATTGCTGAGTTTTATAGAGAGTCTGTTTTCTTGCCTTGGCCATACAAAACCACATACCGGTACACGGTCTTAACTTGTCACCAAGTGTCGTTACTGTAGCTCTTAAGTGTTGAGAATTATTTATTTTTGCCTTTTATACGTTCAATATGGCGGTTGCGCGGAATATATTGTCGGGGGTAAACTCAGCCTCGTGAGCCAAAACTGAGAAGAGATGGGTTCGATTCCCACCTCAGTTACCCAATAAAAGATTTTCCGTCTTTTCATACTCTACTCTAGGCAAATTGTGGGATGGTTCCAAACTTAAGACCACGACCACCTCCAATCCTTACATCACTATTGCCTACTAATACTCACTACTATGGACGCTTCAATAACACAGCTTATGAGTCGAATTCTACTAACACCCTTTTACGCGAGGCTAGAGCGTGATGGTCCAGCAGTTAATTTTTATCTTTCATGATTTCAAAATGGCGGCTGCGCGGAATATTTTGTTGGAAGTAAACTCAGCCTTGTGAGCTTGCCATCTACTAAGGTGAATCTGGATCGATTCTTGGTTAATGCAGGTGGGAGTTTCAAGGTGAAATGTCACAGCCAGTGGTGAAAAGTTGAGGCCTCATGGTTTATGATCGCGAGATAAGCTAAGCTGAAATGAATAATAATGTTATTGGTTTTACGTCGCTTTTAACATTAACAACTGCGGCATTTAGAGAAGAAAGCTGAAGTGAGCACGATGTCCAAACCTCTAATGAAACAAGTGATTATACAGTGAGCATCATTTCTACCATACTATAAGTTCTGCACTTGTATTTTGTTCCGTACTATATTTAAAAGCAGTAAGTTAGCAGCTTGTGATGTTCATTATCAAGTGAACGTTCTGCAGCACAACCTGAAATTCACAGGCAAAATTTTAATCATCCATTTTCTTCAATGGAAGTAACGTTTCATTGTCCAGTGTAAAGCATTTATGACTCCGTGCACTAATGCACTAAATTCACGTGCACCATGTCTCCGAGAATTGGCAGTAACCTATGAGTCTGGAGAACATAAACAGTCTTCCTTTCTGGTTCATTCATCGATATGAGTTTAAACATTGTTAACATGTAGTTGTGTTTGGCATTGATGTTTATACTCTGCTAAACTGAATATTTATTTTCTTTGCAGTCTATATCCTAGGAATATGTTAAATAATTTCTGTTTTCAATTTTGTAAGTACAGTATTTAGATCGCATAATAAAAGTTCAGAGTGGCTTTTCGGACTATTAGGCTGCGTTATGTGCTCCGTGGTATCTGACGTTTCATCAACAAGTGCAGATGGCATTTTCAACAAACCATACATAACTCTTTGAAAATGCCACCATCATTTGCTGATATCTGGAATTCTTACGCCCGCCGTGAAAGCATACATCAGTATGGCATAATGAAAGCATACAATACAAATTTATTAGTTATTTTACATACGCCACTGTGATATGAGCCATTGGTTAGCCTATGTTCGTAGTTTTGAGTCACTTGCTTCATCCTAGGGACAATCCTATGCATATCCACATGAAACTTTAATTTAGCTATGCATTTATAAGCTTATTTAGAAATACCCGATAATTATATTCTGCTAATAAAGCTTTGTTTTTACACAATCCCACAAAGTCTTGGCTTTTACAATATGTGTAGTGGCCAGCAAGTTTCATATTATCTAGTTTCTTGCTCGTTGATCGTGAGTGAAGTAGGCCTAGCAGTTGTTTCAGTTGAGATGCGTGGTCATTCAACCCCATGTACTGGGATGTGTGTGGAATTTTTGTCTGATAACCTGTCTTTGTTATGGCTGTATTAGTGAGTGTATTTGTAATTCAGGTGAGGATTGGGAAGGAAGCGGCCGTGGCCCTTAGTCAGGAACAATCCTGGCGTTTGCCTGGAGTAGAAATGGGAAACCACGGAAAACCATTTCTAGGATGGTCGATTGAACCTGCCTCTTCTCAGTTTTACTTCACGAGACTCAGTATACCCCTCTCCTACCAACAAACCAGAAATACATTTCTTAGCAGAGCCGGGAATCAAACCCGAACCTCCTGGGTGAGGGCCAAGAATACCAGCTGCCACACCACCAATGGGGAGAGACTACTGTATGCTTCTTTCGAGAAACCAGTTAAGTCTGCCATTGCTTTCACTTAGCTTGTAACAGGCTGATATACTGTATTTCATTCTTGCTGTCCAACCTCCCTTGTTGAAAGCTGGTGTGTTGTCGTTAATTCATTTTAGGGGTTTGGGACATCTTGGCCATCAGCTCCGTGTACTTCGGTGTATGTACAATCCGTCTGATTCCGTGGTGCCTGTAGTAGTGAGCGTAGCTGAAATGATTCGAGTCGGAGAAACTATAGGCACCTTGAGATTTGAAATAACGTACTATACTGTGCCGGTTTGGACCGAAGTCCGGACGACCACATATGCATTTCACCAAAAATCAGTCAGCACGAGAATCAAAATATCCCGGGGCGCCAGATGGGTTAAAGTCGAATGCAAAGACCCCCCCCCCCCAAAAAAAAAATGCTTAACTGATTTTCGGCTCGACGCAACAATAAGGATAGAAGGAGATTCATGAAAACGGTGATTGCATACCTTAAAATTATCTCATTTTATTAAAACTTTAAAATGACATGAAGAAAATATGCCCAAAATGGCATTTCAAGTCTCAAGGTGCCTATAGAAAAGAATAAATTATTTACACAATATACAATATTGCCAATACATGAACACTAACAAAGTTGAAACGAGAGGTCAGAATATCAGTCCTGTTGACTTCGTTCAACATAATTATGTACAGGGGTAGGGTTTTATCAGCGCAAAGTCAATCGTCCATACTGATCCCGAAATTATTTAGCATTCACACGTTGAAGATCAATAAGAAAATTTCTCACTGGTTGGAAAATCACTTTCACTGTTCATTTCTCAAAACTATTATCGTAGCATTTCGACTAACACTTCTTAGGCAGTAGTAATATTAGGATTTGTCAAATACAAAGTTGTTCATAATAAGTGAAATACACTATGATTTACATGGACTTTGAGCATTTTTGTGGATTCAAAAAAACAGAAAATATCTATTGAAACATAGATCTCAATCCAAAGTCTGTCAAAAATAATTTTGACTTAATCAAAAATATAATTATCCCAAATATAACGTCCATTCCATATGGATTCAGTCAACGAATTAACTAATTATTCCTTGAAAACATTAATTAGGAAATTTGAAATATCATTTAGCATGTTTTATAATGAAACAAATTATTATTATTATTATCAAAGTGATTTTGACAAAATGTCAAAATATGTTCAGCATCAACTTATTAAAGAAAATGTATATTTATTTGTATAGGATCTGAAAATCCTTTCAGCTTATAGTGGTTGTTAATAAGTAATAATTTCAAACAACAGCATTGGCCCATATGATTGACACGTGATAAAAATCACAGAATTATAAATCAGCATTTAGACAACGGTAAAGCTTTCCTGAATGAAAGGAACTAGTAGAATAATAATTTTCTGGGTAAGCAATTACTAGAAATATTTTCAAACACGTGGATCAACAGTAATTTAATAATGATGGTTCACAAAATAACCTGTGGTTATATTACGACGAAAGTGTGGCGAAAAACGACTCTCCTACTACATCAAAAACATCCAACCTACAATTTGATTGGTGCTCCATTTTACACAACCTCATTCCTGCGACTTAAATTGCGCACTCAGAATGGCATATAATTATCTGCACACACACAATGACATCTTCCCAAATTATACAAAATAATCAAGCCTTTGCTTGTTATGACAAATGGAAGATTCAAAAATCAGTAAACCTCACCAATGAGTTTACGACAATATCCAATATAATTTCACCATCGGAAATTCCACACAGTGTTAATATTAGCAAACGTTGTGAAAGACTCTGCGTCATAATGATTATAATTTATATAAACTCTAGCAAAAACCCTGCTTTATACATGCTTAGCTTCCCATTTCACTTCTTTCCGTGTCTTTATCAAAGCTTTAAATATGAAATGCAAAGGTGAAACAATTTCACTGAATTTAACTGTTCATTATAAGGGGGCATGTGTTAACCACTAACCTTCGGAATTAACAAATATCCGATTTAGAGTATGACTTCAAATGTCAACTGTATTAATCATACAACCAGAAAATGATATTATAAATCACAAATGTTTATTATTATTATTATTCCAGAAAATAGAAAAATAATAATAATTATTAAATCCCATTATTATTATTATTATTATTATGTTCAAAATTAGGTTTAAAGTTATCAAACTGTTCGGGGAATATCACCCTCGACTTCAAAATGATGGATAACTATCCATTTATCAACTTAGATTAATTCTTAAATCTCAAATTATGACGGCTAATGACAGCAATAAGAAAAAAAATATCGAACTAAAATAAATGCTCGTTCTGCTCGTCCATAAATATCGAATCGTATAAATCTGAGTAAAAATCAACTCAGGTCCTAGCTCAGATTTCGAAAGAAAATATTTGCAAAAGCAAATAAACATATCGATGACTATAGAGAAAAAAATGTGTTGGCAAGACTGTAGAAAATACGAGAAAATCCAACTAACTATGCATAGAAATAATGTAAATTGCAGCTTACATTCTTGTAGGTCTTGATGGTAGAAATCTGGACTGAACCAGACTACTCAATCTTCCTGTTGTCTGTCCCATTAGGACGCGTACTTATATTCTCGTATCAGCATCCGTGTTATACCCACAAGCTGTTTACGCAGACATAGTGGCGATTATAATGTCTTGCAGAAAAATGTTGGAAACTTCAAGAGCTGAAGTGTAGTTGACAGGGGTCTGATCTAAGCGATCCATGATGAAATAATTACTAAGACCCACTGTGATACAATCAGTATTCCAATACTCTTACAATCTTTTCAGCACAATTACAAATTCTGTCGAGTTGGCTGGGCAAAGCTTCTCACTTTTCAGATCGCACAAGGCTAAACCTGTATTCCCATTCGGCTTTCGAATTGTAATATGCAAGACTTGTTTTGAAGTTACTGACTTATCTTGGCTGGTCCAACTATTGGATATAAATAATCCAGCTATAAGTGAATGTGGACTGAAGAAAAAGTTGTAGACATAGTCTACCATATGTCCAAGTTGTAGCGGTAAGAATTACCAAGTGCCACAGACTTATTTCACTTCTGTGAAATCGAAGAAAAGTTCTAAACTCACTCGAAATAGTTTAACCCTTTCAGTAACCATGTACTGTCGAAAATTCTAAGTCCACAGCTTGTGCTGTAAGTTGAAGTTTAAATGCAACCATGTGCTCGGCGATAATAACGATGTTCGAAATTCGGTGATAGTCAAGCGGCTAGAGCGCTTACGTAGCGTAGCACGACCAAGTCAACGGAGTGCTTGTGACGAAGTGAACATACCTCTGCCTGCGAGACTCGCCTTATATACCCATCCGCTTGCTGGCTCGAGGTCACTGCGGCGAAAACGCTGGAACTAAAACAGCTCATAACTCGGCTTCTGTTCGATAAATTTCTTTTAAACAAAGCTCATTCTTCTTCTCTTGTTCTTGCCAGTAATTTGATATAGGTTTCATGTTTCCATCTCAACGGGAAATATTTAGTGACATATAGCCTCGACTATGACGCTCTCCTCCTACGTCACTTGCCCACTTCTTGGCTGTAAATTCCTTCGAAAAGCTTCTAAGAAGGTTTGGAGCGCGCTATTCAAACATCCATAACCGAACTTAGAATCGTGGCCTGTTCCCTCAAATCTAGGCTCACGGTTTGTCCCCTTCGATCTAGGCAACTGGATTTGGGCACAATACCGGCATTTGCACGGAGTGAGTGTGAATAACTTCGGGGGAAATTAACAAGGAGGGTAGTGACTGTGTAGGCTATTCCGACAACATATACTTCGTTTAAGTGCCAACCGGTTATTTACACAATCAGGTTTCCTCACGACCGTAAATACAATCCAATTTCTCTTTCTTAGTTGCATCATAGGTGTTTTCTTAAGACAGGGATTTTCAACGTCAATTCTACCTGTTCTGCTCCTAGCTTGCCTTGAGTTATTATTATTATTATTATTATTATTATTATTATTACCGAGACCGGTAGCTACGCTCACTAACGTGCAGCTCTAGGTCATGGGACCAAGCTCTCTGTGGACTTGGTAGACGTGAGTTCGAGCCCCACTGTCAGCCGTCCTTGAAATGGTTTTCCATGGTTTCCCCATTTTCAACTCCAGGTACATGCTTGGACGGTACCTTCTGACAGGCCACGGCCACTTCCTTTCACATCCTTGCCCAGTTTCGTTCATCGTCATTCATTTCATAGCTCATCCACTCCTCTCATGAGGTTAGCGTCAGGAAGAACATCCGGCCATAAAAAAACACCCGCCACATATACTTTCATTGCATCTTATCCCCAACCCCTATGACAACGGGAATACTAAGGAGGTGGACATACATACATTATATTATTATTATTATTATTATTATTATTATTATTATTATTACTATCATTTGTCGGACTGAGTGACATAGTTGGTAATTCGCTGACGTTGAAAACCCAAGGTAACGGGTTCGATTCTTACTCAGTTCTATGACATTTACGCGTGTTTGAATGGAGAGCTTCGTGTTAATAGATTTACTGAGCGAAATATTCTGGTATATTGTTTTAATTCATGAATTATAAATGGCTAGTCTGCGTATTTCCTAAATTATATTTTATATTCCGTTTGTTTAATGAACCAATTGCTGGAAAAAATTGCATGAAAACTAATTCTGTAATCATCTGGCACAAAAATCCCTAGCTTTCTTTTCGAAAATTATAGATGCCGAGCATATAACTTCCCCTAAAATGAACTTCTGTGACTCGTCATAGAATGAAGGAGGCGATCTCTATGGGAATGGTCATGGTCTAATGTTGTGGTAGTGGTGATTGTTCGTAGTTTTAAAGGAAAAACATGAAGGTTAACTGTCCTAATTTTCTAGCGTAATTTTCATAAATTATGTATGATACTAGTGCCGTTTTCCGGAAATTATCATCTGTTATTCATGTTCTATTGAACATTGACGAATGGACGAGGAAAACTGTTTGTGGTGAGTGTTAATGAAAAGAAGACATAGGTTGGTAGGACACATACTAAAGCATCCAGTAAGAGCAAACTTAGCTATGGAAAGCAGGGTGGAGGACAATAACCGTAGGGGTAAACCAAGGGTAGAATGTGTTAAGCAAAGTGCCTCGGATGTAGGGTATTGTAACTATGTAGTGATAAACTGATTAGCTCAGGACAGGGAGAGGTGCATCAATTCAGTTTAAAGACTGAAAATTCAAACGCACAACCATTGATTGGGCAGCAAGACGTTCTAATATCGTAATAATGGGAATGGGAATTGGCGGGTTAAATACCACAGCCCTGAGCCCGGATCGAACTCGCAATCTTGAGTTTTGAAGGCCAGTGCTTAACCAGTTGTACCATTCAGCACGAGAAGATCCACATTGTTGCTTATTAGTGTGGTGTTATCAACTCGTCTTGGAAGTTTTCCCTTCATTAAAATCTTTCTAATTACCTCCTCATTACAGAATCCCCTTTATGCTGCTGTTCCATTGTTCAAACCGGAGTCTGTGCGTGTGTAGTTCTCTCTCATTCCATGCTATTTTCTCTCACTATTAACACGTTATTTTCAATTCAGTGTAGTCAACGTAATATTCATACCAGGTGTTATCGCTCTACACTTCTACGCCACCGACTGGCAGCATGGTGCAGTGGAAATATTCCGACCTGTTGTGTCCAGGGCTGCGGG
Organism: Meconema thalassinum; assembly: GCA_946902985.2. Lineage (NCBI taxonomy): Eukaryota > Metazoa > Arthropoda > Insecta > Orthoptera > Tettigoniidae > Meconema > Meconema thalassinum. The sequence goes on from OX336389.2 coordinate 418,143,191, forward strand.
ATCGACTCCCGGTGCAGTAAGTGGGCAATCGGGGGTAAGTGCAAGAGACCCGCGTTAATATATGTATTCGCACGTTGAAGATCGCCTTCATGGCAAAATTTCAGCAATCCAGCGTCTGTAAATCCACAGTAGTTTAAAGAGACGTACAACTCTGAACATGTTTCTTCTTATTATTATTATTCTACGCAACCACCAATTTAAATCATCAAGTGGGTATAATTCATTTCTATAGGCCTACAGTAATACTGTTATTTTGTTTGTTGTTAATTCATATAGGCCTAGCGGCTAGCGACATCGTAGTCAGTTAACCCCATGCACTTCGGTGTATGTAGAACTTGTCTCATAACATGGGTTATTGTGACGTCTGTAGAAGGAGGCGACCGTGACCTTAAGTTTGGAACTATCCCCACACTTACCTGGAGTAGAAGTGAGAAACCACGTAAAACAACTTCTAGAATGACTGAGATGGCAATCGAACCAACCCCTTCTCAGTTTTGCCACACGACGCTGAGTATACTCCGTATCAGCCCTCAGATCAGAATAAATTTCCAGGGTAGAGTCGGGAATCCAACCCGAACCTCATAGGTGACAGCCATGAATACTAGCCACTTACACCACGAGGTGGTCCAGCAATAATGCGAAGCCTGTTATGTCACTGCTACCATGCAAACACAAAACCTAGAGCAGTCCATGACAAGTCACCGAACTGTCACGTTTGTGGAAAAAGAGTATAGCGTGTGACGTCAAACAAAAGCGGTGAGTTGATGAAGTCGAGTGTTCACGACGACTGGGACCCTCCGTCAGGTCTGGACATCTGGTGCTGCGAGAGCAAGGCTTGTGAGGCATATTGGGTGCCGCTGCTGATGGCAGTACTTCGATCAGCCTTCATCCTTGAGAGTAAATAGATATTAGTGATCAAAGCCTTTTTTATAATGAGTACATCACTGCACTAATTATGTTAGTTTGTGACCACCGTACACATATTAGAAGCTTCAGGGGCTGAGAGTTTTCTCGTGCTAGGCAACGGTTGTAATTAAGTTAGTGTGGCTCTTACAGTTTTCTATGATCATGCTTCAGGACAGTTAGAAAATAAATTTAGCCTATTAATTCCAAGAGTAAATACTTTCCTTCCATAATCCTTTAGTTTGTTACGAGGAATATACCACTCTCTTAATTCTATCAGAAGTGTTAAGAGGTACATGTATTGCTGGCAGTGGAAGCGACCGAATAATAGACTAGAAAAGGACTCTGCTTATACGGTATATTGGATCCCGCCATTATAAGTGAGGTGGACTTAGAGGAACGTGTCATATACGAACCAACCAACAATTAGTTCGAAAGAGCATATAAGGATTATGCAAGTATTGTGGGATTCTTCATCGAAGCTACAGAAACTATTTCTAAATCCTTAGTTCATTTTTTAAAATTATGGGCATTCCCAGGTATACTTGGCTACGTTGGTCTTCAAAGCACACGTAGGCCTATATAAATATTATTAGAAATTACCTGTAGAACTCAATAATGCTGTGGGGAAGCATACGATGAACAGAGACTATGTGGCACAATTGTACTGGAGTTTAGCTCCAATAAACACTGGGTTGGCTTTTTAAATACATTTGCATATACAATTGCGGTGTCAATATTTCACTTGAAATGATATTACATGAAACCTATTGTTTTGATTTCTGTTAGAGTGTATATAACCCTAATATTTACCACGAGCGCAATTTTGAAGTTATTTAAGGTCATTTGTTGACAATTCTGGTGGGTAAATACAAGTGTATATTTCGACACTATTATTGCATAATTTGACACATTCAGAAGCATAATTGCCCGCATAGCTTACGATTTTTAGTATGTAATTATGGATGGTCAGGCAACTTTTCTTTAGATGAAAGAGCAAAGAAACTTTCTACATATAGTTCCCGCATAGAAAACAAATGTACGGTAACTCAATTCTTGTAGACTTATGTTGCCTGTTATGTAGTGGTGAATGAGAGGTACAGTACATATCCTGTGATGTGACTAGCAAGCAATACAGCAGAGTGTGCATTGAACTGCTTGGTGGGTAGAGGGTGGAGCTTCTATTGTCTCACAGTTAATTCCATAATATAATCATTAGGTAGAAACTTGACTGTGAACATAATCATAACTATCACCAGCAATCGCTAGAACAATTAGAGGGTGTAGGCCACTTACAATTTAGAACTCGAACTCTGAGGCAACATGATTTTCACATAGTTCGTCTAGAATATTATCGGTCACTAAGTTATAGAGAATTGGGGAGAATGGCGAACCATTCATAACACCCGTCGAAAATTTGATGGAGCTAAGTCTTGACGTGATTGATTTCTAATCTTGTAACATTGGTTTTCTGAAGTGAGGCTAAGAGATGCGATCGTTTAGTAAGCGCACATGAGTGCTGTGGTGTTTTTGCCCGATATTGTATAAGGCCTTGGACATGCCATGGAATACGATTGAAACGTCACTATTTTCGTTCCTATTGCCTTTTGGAGAACTGTTTGTATGGGGGAGGTGTTAATTCATGTACCGGGTGATCCAGTGAAACCACTTTGGACAAACTGCCCCCATCGCTTATCTAAGATGAGCTCAAACATCCTGTGAATTGAACAGAACGTGATAGGCCGCCAGTTAATAAGGACTCCCGGTTTCCTGACTTATATACATGGTCAGTCCTCCCAGTTTGAAGAGAAGGGGGAATTTACCCAGTTTGCAACATTATTGTGGCTACAAGACTGGTGAAGACATGGGTAGTATCATCTAACTAGTACATAGTCCGGATCGGGTGATTTATCAACTTTGATACCGCGTAGAGTGGCAGATACTCTGGATTTTAAGACGATTTAGTCGTACGTTTCGTCCAGTACGAATCTTTCTGAATCACTTATGGTATCCATATATTCTCTCCTTGCAGCCGTATTGAGATTGGAAAGGACATTTGTAAAGTATCTTTTGATTTTGATTTAACTTGTTACTTAAGAATAATTACTCGAAGTCTTATTTATGATGTGGTTACACCAGTATGGATTTTACGTGTTCCTGGCACTAATTATCGGGAACATGACTTATGCATTCGGTCTGTGAATTTGACTAGGCCACGTCTTGTTTCCCATAGAAAAATACTTGAGCTAACGGGCACAGTACGTATGTGTCTAAATAACATTTGATCAGCTATATCGATGTTCATGAAATTATTAGGAAGCTAGTTCTACTTTTAGAGACCTCAACCAATCCTTTGTATTTCCATAAATCAACATAATGGCAGTGCAAAAATTTCAATAGTATTCAATACGAGTTTATTGGTATCTTTGACGGATGAAATTTTGTACTATAAAATGGGGCTATAGACTTAATTTACTGACGTCACATTCGAAATGGTGACGAGTAAGAAACCAACATGGCAGTTGTGCAAATTTAAAAAACATCCCTTTCTTAAAACATATTACAGATGAAAGTCTGAAAGTGAATCCTATCTTCGTAGACCTCAACCAGTTCCTTATATTTCCATTCTGAGCCCGCTTGAGCTCATTGCTCGGTGATATTCCTACGAATGTTTATGCACATGCCATGCTTCATAATTGAACGCGCCCTGGAAGCAGCGCGGCATGTCACGAGAAAGGGATGGTGTCTTGACTCTGGACATTCGCCCTAAATAATTTTCTGAGCACCCATTATTATACTTCTTGCTTGTAAAAGTCTCAGAACTTTCCACATTATCATTCAGCATAAGATAAACATTATTATGTTTCTAAATTAATTTTTGGTAAAGGTAATTTACGCCGCAGATATGCGGAAGGAAGTCAATAGACTGTCAACGACTCAAGTATCCGCTTGGACACAGCAGGGCGAGCCTATGCTCGACTACAACCAATTTTGAAGCCGTCCGAGTGAGACGTGCTGTATAGACCGTCTGTACGACGAGGAATCTAAGTCCACCCGCAGGGTGAAGAAAAGTATAATTTCATTCGACAAGTTTATTGTGCAGTATTATTTCGCACCACTGTGTGCAGTGCTACGAATATCACGTTTGTAGTCGTCCGAGTGGGACGCAGTTACAAGTCCGTCTGTAAGGCGATGAACATACAAGTCCACCCATGTGGTGATGAAAAATGTGCAATCATCAAGTATTTTTGGCACGATAATTTGTTTAGTGTAAGTGAAACCAACAGTATTGGCTATTTGTAAGGCCATTTGTGAAAATTGTGGAAAATTGTGTAATATTTCCGACATTATTTTTGGTCACGTGGAACACCACATTTCGACACGAGGGCCAGTGTAAAATTGAAGTCCACGAGGGACGTGAAATATTGTGAAATAATTAGCAATCAACGATCATCGTGTGTGAAAAGGCACACCACAGTCATAAATAATATTACCACTCAAAGTGTAATTAATTACGACGCAGGCTTATTACGATCCAGAACGATATTCGCTATTATAAAATCTGTGAGCATGACACCGAATGTGTTACATAGCATCTGTGATCGCAGACAGTGAGAGCCATTTGATAATAAAGTCTGCAATGTTACTGTGTAGAGTCAGTGAGTATTCTGATAATTGCTACGACACAATAATTCTAATCTCTGTGCAATCACGTGTGGAATCTCTACTAAGATGTGTTATCACGATATAAGCCACATGTGCGCAATTCTACAAGTATCATCCATGAGTGAAATGGAGTAGACTTCTACAATGTGAGGGGAATATCTGAAGAGGAGACTTCGTCATGGCAGGAGGAGGGCCTTAAAACCACGCGGGACATGGAGCTGAGACGCCCATCAACCCGAAAGCCGACCGCAGGGAGGAGATGCTGTACGTGTATCCAACACGAGGACGCAGTAGGAGACTGGTACGGAGGAGGCTTGATCCATGAAGCATGGTTTGGAAACACCGTTGGAACCGTCCAGATCTTTTGTTAGCCCTCAATTCTGATGAAATTGAGATGAGGCGAATAGTATTGTAAGTCTGCATCTTCTCATTTGTGCGTTTTTTTCTGTGGTAGATAAATTGTAGTATAGTTAACCGAACTCCTTGACGACCAGCTTAGGTAGGATATTTCTAGTTAGCATTCATTTTGCTATTTCTTTTCGGTGTGAGTTAGACACCGTTTGGTGCATTCTGTTGTATGGCAGTAGGACGAAATGTCCTAACAACTTTCTAGACACGACCACGTATCATATTGATCTGTTTTGGTCAACCCTTAGTGTGGGTTAGATTTTAGGAAGGATGGACAGCCATTCTTTGGTTTATTTTGCTGTAACCCCTTCCAAGTCACTTCCAAGTTACGCCACTGCTTGTTAAACACTCCAGTGGACGCGTGGAGTACAGGTGTCCTCCAGTGATTTTGTTTCGTGTGACTACAAGGGTTGGCAACACTTGTGACCTTGAGCGACCATATACCTTTCTTGCCACTCATCCTCTGCCCGTCAGTGCATCGTCAGCTTTTATGTTCCTCTATTATCGTCGTGACCTCGTGTTTATTTGCTCTGTGCTGAAGTGGAGGACACTTGTCCTCCGCGCGCCCACTGGCGTTACAGTCATTTTTTGCCATGGTATTTTCGTTTCATTTCATAGTTTTGAAAGTCACAACGGTTTAATTGAAATAGTGTAAGTGTGAAAACAATAATGACCAGTGGAAGTGACCGTGAACAGGTACGCCGTTGGCTAGATGAGACTGAGGATGACGAGAGTGTTCTAGGTATAGAGGATGAAGATGAACGAGAAGAAGATTACTTGGAATACCACAGAGAGAGTAGAGAAAGTGAAATCAATGCAGATGATGACCCGGTTGATGTTCCAGACGAATCCGAGGAAATAGAAGTGGTAGACAATCAGTCCCTCATGTCCTTTTCGTCAACTTAGAGATTTATTTGGGAAAAGTTCGCACATCAAGGTGGTACTTAGAACCTCAAGTTGTCCAGACTTCTCGTACACCCAGACATAACATTATACCAGTTTTTCATTGCCCAGGACCTCAAGGGTCTGCGAAAAATACTTTCACTCCTGAAGCTGCGTCACAGTATAATATTGATGATGAATTGTTGAAAAGGAATATTTGATTGTACTAACGTTTGCATAACTAAAATTCGCTCTCAGTTTGTCAGAGGAAGGGATGCTAGGCCCACTGTTTCCCGAGAAATTCGTGCATTGATATCTTGCTGGGGTTGTGAAGGCTGGAAGAAGAAACGTATTTGAAATGTGGGATAATTCACACGGCACGGGAGTAGAGGCTGTTTATGTAACCATGAGCGCAAAGAGGTACCGATATTGATTTCTTTTAAGTTGTCTGAGATTTGATAACGTACACAACAGAGATCAAAGATTTTTTTTGACAAACTAGCTGCTTTTCGAGAAATGTTTGAGATGTTCGTGCTCAATTGCAAGAATGCATAAAAACGAACCGACTACCTTACCATTGATGAACAGCTAGTTTCATTTAGAGGAAACTGTCCCTTCCGTGTGTTTATGCCTAGTAAACCTGCTAAGTATGGGGTAAGTGTCGTTTGCTATGGTTTTCAAAACAACCTTCTATGCTACAAACCTTCAAGTGTATGTAGGGAAGCAAACAAGCGGCCCGTTCAGAAGAAGCAACACCACTTCAGACTTGGTTTGAGATTGATGCAGCCTATTTCAGGAACCAATAGGAATATTACCTGTGACAATTGGTTCGCATCTGCGCCCTTGGCAATAAAGCTACGGGAAGAACTATGATTGCTACTCTGAGAAAGAACAAAGCAGCAGTTCCACCAAACTAACTACCTGATAAGTCAAGAGAAGTCAAAAGCAGTTTGTTTGGGTTTCAAAAAAGCTATGTTTTATATGCTTCACTAAGTTGAATAATTAGGTATTGAACTCGCTGAGCTATGGTTCATGTGATATTTTTTATAACAGCACATTTATGATGGGATGTAGTACCTTTGAACACACCCAGAAAGCCACGTGGAGCTGAGAGCTCGTGCTATACTCTTTGAAGTACCGGAGAATCGCACTTTTGACTTTGGTGAAGTCTGCTAATTATTTATCTGAGGTCTTATTAATCAATTTTATCTCTCCACAAGACTCAGAATATTCCATTTCGTCATGCTGCATTATTAAAACATTTTGGAGAATGTTATTTTCGCTTAAGGTAAGGTAATACCCTTGCAGATACGCAAACAGGAATGTAAGTAGTCGCTCAACGACTTCGGTTTGACGACCTACTTCCTCGAGTAACCCTATGCCTTGCACTACGTCTGGAGAATCCGCCCCGTGAAGGCGTGAAGTTACATCCGTCTTGTTAGACGTAGAAAGTATCCGCTTTATAGCGTGGAAATTGTTATCTGTTGCCATCGAGCACGAATACGTTACGATACGAGTAATAAGTAAGAATTGTATAGTGAATTATTTGCACTACATCTGGGAAATCCGCCCTGTATAGGCGTGAAGTTACATCCGTCGTGTCAGACGTGAAAGATATCCGCTGTTTAGCGTAGAAGTCATCATCGGGTGCCATTGTGCACGAATATTCTACAAATCACTGTTTATTTATGCACAGTGAACAACAAGAGGCATATTGTGATATAATTGGCAAGTATAGTGAATTTTCTAACATTACCGTAACACCACATTTTTGTAGCCACGTGTTTGTGGAGGGCCGAGAGCCTGGTGAAAAATATAGAGGTAAACGTGTTATAATTATTTTAAGCAATTGTGATTATGAATGTACTATATATTTGAATTGCCACAGTGAATTTTTCAATTACAAAACGACGCACATTTCACGGATGCTACGTGATGTAAAAGTGGCGTCAGTACACGCGAAGAACCACAGAACAGTGCTTGCTCACGTATTATTCGATATCTGCGAAGTAAAGGCTGTGTTATCAATTACAATTAAAGCCTGTAACATTTACTACGAACATTGTGATTTTGAAGTGCATGAATGAACTACTACACGATTTATTCCACCACCCACGTGATCAGATTATTCTACACCATGTTTGAGACTAACATCATGGGCTAATACCGCTATGGTATGAGGGTGATGTATCTATTGGAACCAGCATGATGGTGGAGCTTCCAGAACAGCGAACAAGGAGGAAGGAACCCAGGATGCCATTACCAGGCATGTCCAGTACATTCACGGACTTGACCACAGGGACAGATCGAACCCTGGCCTTTAGGAGAGTCCAGATGGGAGTCCTGATGAGGACGACGCCGTTCCGGAGAGCCAGAGATGAATTTGTACAACCCTTGTCGTTGAACAGAGGGCTGAGTGAGAGCTCCTCCATTTCGTGAGTTTTTGTACACTCTTTCTTGTTCTAGTTTCTGGTGGTATAGTAGGTTTAATGTAGTTTGTGAACCAACCGAACTCAGTGACAGCCATTTTTATAGGTAGGGAATGTAATTAGTCTAATTAGATGTCATTTATTTCAGTTAGAGTGAGACACCCTTGGGTCAGACATTTTGGTCAACCCTGGTGCGGCTTGATGGACGTCGTAGAACGTCAATGACTATCTTTTGCTAAACGTGACCGTAGTCATTTGAGGCTACTTTGTTCAACCCTATCTGGGGTGATTTTTCAAGTCTTTGCTGACTTTAGTTATGGCAATCAGATGCCATGGTTATATTTCTTTAACTGCATTCTTTGCAACCAGTCTTTGTTACACCCCTGACTTCGTTAGAACAGTCGTATCAGTTAGGTAATCGACTGTAATTACCAGTTTTGTAACTGCATTATATTTCATTTGAGATGTTGCTCAGAAGCCATCAGGTCAAGTGTGGACCTTACAAGTAAAAGGGATGTTTCGTTGTCTAGCATCGAACCCAGTTCCCAGCGTATCATTAAGCAGATCCAGAGTGTGGAATCTGCGTCACAATTATTATTTTGTTAGTGTCATGTGAAGACACGTATTTATTTGAAGTTATACAAGCAACTACTGAAGTATTATATCTTTGAGAGCAAAGAGCTCCAGCAATGTGACATTGCTACCATTTAGATGTCTTTGGTTTGAAAGACGGAATTATATTATTGTATTCAGATTTATAGCGTGTTTTTATACACGTATTCTTCGAGGTTTATAACCTATGGTAAAGGTTTTATGATGAGGCCAGTTGAACAGTTTTTATTTTGCTTAAATCGCCGGCCTTGATAGTTAGTGTGTTGTGTCAGACCGCGCAGGTATGTTGTAGCTGACACTTTTGTAGCGACCTGAAGCTTGCTCGAACCTTGAGTTCGTAGCCTGTGGAGCGCAGGCCATGCGATGTTAGACGTAGTCTTTACTACGCAGTCGTCTCCGTAACTACACACATTAGATGACTATGGCTTACAAAGAGTAAACCAAGGTGCAGGCAGGCATTTTAATAAAACTGTTGTCTTTTATCAATTATTTATGATGTAAAAGTGTATGGATCCTACGTGTTACCCTATTGTGTGCTGTTAGCACATAGTTCCTAAGAATAATTAAATGCTTTTTTTACATGGCTGTTCACTTAGCTTTGAATGTAATTGTTTTCTGTTACGGACGTCATCGCCGTAAATTTTGTTATTAACTGTTAGGACTTAGCTAGATGAATTAACGTTAAATGTAAATGTGGAGATGGTATCATCCTAACTTAGATTTGTTTTGCTACCCTGCTAAATGTAAATTCTGATATTAGCTTGATCTTGTAACTTGACCTAGGGACTTGCGTCGTACCATTTTCCTAGTGTTGCTGTTGTTGCTTTATTATTGTGAGATAGATCTTTCGCGAGGGTTTTCCGTAACTTCTCAGGTAGGGACCTGCTCTTTATTTTTGTTTGTTTATTAGCTTGCGGATTAGCCGATTGAAACCCTCCGAACTAGGCTAGGGGCTTGTGAATTTTAACAATAAATTTTCACGGTGTTTTACATAAGTCTGGATGTTTATTTTCTCAGTCTAGTTTTTAAGGTGAACCTTTCCTTAGGCAGACTATGACCATCGTCACCATGTACCACGATCCCTGTGGACTAGAGATTCTCGTGCCGCTTTGGCCTATTTAGGAAGTTCACCTGATCCTCACGGCAATTATGCCCGACGGATGAGATGTTAGGGAAGTCATTGCGGTTGTTGGCTATCCTGGCAGCTCCACCGACGGTCTCATAAAATGGCGCCCAACTCATGTGCCGACGTTAACGTGGTGACCGTCAGTTCCATGTTATTTAGGAGGATCTCAATGTTGATTAATGGTAAATTGACAGGACTGGGACGAACTTAGAAAGTCGTACTGCAGATCAATTGACCGCATGGCATTCATGTTTGATAGAAGTCCATGGGGTGAGGCTTTAGTGTTAGATAAATGAAGGATAGGATTTTCTTTGATGATGCCTCATCCTGAGTAAATGTAATACTTTGCTTTGCTCGCCGTTGTCTTTGTAAATGTAGAAGCACTTAGTTTGCATACTCCAGCTGTACTCGTATTTATTTAAAAGAAACTAGCTTTATATCACCAAGTAACTAATCATAGCTGTAAGTTCCATTAGATATTGATCCCTCACTTTCTCATATATATTTCTTGTCAATGGATGAGGAAACTATTCGTGTGTTTGGGGAGATGATGGCAGGTGTTAATGCTAATCTCCAGCAGATTACTGCTGATTTAGGTGAGAATACTCAAGCTGTTAACAATGTAAGACAGGACTTAGAAGTCAACACCCAGTCTATAAATATTGTAAGTGGTCATGTAGACCAAGTCACAGAGTCGATCAATAATGTTAGGGCTGATCTAACACAGGTCAGGACCGACATGGACGCATATAGAGTCGAAGCTAGGAATGATCTTACGGCAGGTTTAGCGGCTGCTAGGGTTGATGTCATACGACACAATCAGGAGGCTAACCAGCGTGTAGATTGCTTAACCGACCAGATGGATAGAGCTAGGGAGGCCGTGCAGACCCGATTGGAGGAGCACACAGCTCAAATTCAAACGACAATAAACAGAGTCCAGATAGATATGAGAGCCGACCTGGAGCACACTCGAGAAGAATTTGGGACTCGATTGACTAACGTCGAGGGATTTATGGACACCGTGAAAAAGGACAAGTCGGCCATGAATATTGGATTGATTTTGATGAGAGGTGCAGCAAATGCCGTGAATAACAACGTCAAGACGATCGTCGATGGCATGATAGAGGTCAAGGACGAATTAAACACCAATAGGAGGAATATTACGGAGTTGACAGAAACCGTAGCGAGCCTGCGTGAAACAGTTGACGTTCATCGTGAGGAACACAAAATCGATCTCATGTTATTGAAGGGTGACCTCAACGAACACAAGACCACAATGGAGGCCAAGGTAGCCGAGGTCAGAGATGATGTTGGAAAGATCCAAGGCAACGTGTCGAAAGTCGAAGGAGAAATCGATTCCTTACAGAAACGATTCGAGGAAGTCGCGGTAACCGAGAGGTTAGACCTTAGCTATAACCTGAGGACGGCAATACGCGAAGTTGACACGAACCTCAAAGGGAAAGTCGATAGGATCGAGCTACAACTTAACGACTTAGGTAACAAAGTCACAGCTAGAACAATCCCAGGACTCGAGGATATAGAGAGACGTCTCGACAGACTTGAGACGCTTCCTAGAGAGAGACACTTACCCTCACAGATGGGAGACTCTCAGGCGACACCAGTATCTCAATCCGTAGGGATGATGCCTACTCATTTCCAACCCAGCGCACCTATAGAACCGCAACCATCCCAATTCACTGGTTCAGCGCAAAGTCAAACCTTGAACTTTGACGCCCATTCTTTTCAACCAGCACCCAATCGACTTAGTCATGAAACGAATACACCTACGCATAACTACATGCAGAATTCATTTAGACCCGCGCATACGCAGGGAAATGTAACTATTATCCGTTCGAGAGAGGAGCAACCAGCTCGCTTCTCAGGAACTGGAAGTGGCATCACTCTAGTTGAATTTCTGGCCAACGTAGAAAGCTACTTGAGAGACACTATGGTAACTCCGGAGAGGGAGCTCCGAGTTATAGAGAGTTTGCTTGAGGGGCAAGCCAGCACCTGGTTTAGAGCATTCCGATACTCCTTTATAGGCTACCAGGATTTCAAAGAAGCCTTGTTAAGAACTTACTGGTCGAGCGACATCCAGCAGAGCATCAGAGCTGAGATGTACACTCGCAGATACAGCTCTAATACTCCAACGCGTTATGCGAACTACTTCGCAACCCAGCTTGCGAAACTTCGTTGTCTTCAACCCCCATTGTCTGAAAAAGACCTAGTAAACACCATCGTTTGGCAATACCCTGCAGACGTGCAACGTGTATTGATTGCTGCAGGGTCGTTCACTTTTCAGCAGTGTGACCAAATCCTGCGACGGTTGGATGCAAACACTGAACAGTTCCGACACACCGTCAGCAGAAGGCTGACAGGCGTGAGGAGAGACATGTCAACTTAACTACTGTCGACAAAGTGAGCCAGACACCACAGCAGACGCAAACCCAAGAGAGCTCTGGGCAACGCAACAATTATAACTATGGTAGGAGAGAATGGAACAATACTCCATATGCTCGAGACCAGCGAGATGACCGTCGTAGTCACTGGAACCGGCGTTTCGACCGAGGGACGAACGACGACCGTCGTCACGAAAACGACCGCCGAGGGAATAATGGTCGAAACCCACAGCACGGAAGTATCCGTAGGGACTACCGTTACAGTAGAGGGTATAACAGAGATCGAGACCCCGGAAACCAGCCAGATAGAGATTGGAGAGGAAGAACACGGGAGAGCCGTGAGTATCTTCAACAATTCAGAGAACTCCAAATCCGAGAAGAGGGAGAACAGAACCCGACTTCGAGGGAAACTATGAATTCGGCGCAGGAGACGGGGCAAAACCAGCCCAGTACTTCCCGCCAGGACAGAAAAAAACGCCGAAAAATCAATAGATTCTTGCCCGGTTGAGCACAGAGTAACTGCCACCATATTACTCTGGGAGCCAATCCAGGAAGACCTGTTAGACAAACGACGAACGACGAACCACAACTACGAATTGACGCGTCTACCGAAGATTGTAACCACCCTGAATGGATGCAACGTAGTCATTCTCATCGATACTGGGGCGATGATAAGTGTCATTTCCGCCGATTGCCATGCCAGACTGAAAGCAAACGCTGAGGTGACAGAGCTGCCAGTTTCTGCTGTAAGAGTAAGAGGAGTCATACCTTACCGTATTGAAACGTGCAAAATCCAGATTCTATGCACTTTAAAGATTTCGAGCCACGTGTACTTGCACGAATTTCTTGTGATGAAAGGCTTGCATCATGATGCCATATTAGGTGCAGACTTTATGAGGAAGTATGATGGAATCATTGATATGGGACGTAATACGGTAGAGTTTAAGCCGAACGAACCCATCCAGATGAACTAAATTGAAGAAGATCCGGAATCCCTATCCGAAGTCGACGTTGTCGAAAATTTTAATGGCAAGGAAATTGAGAAGACACAAGATGCCGACGAAGAGGCAGAACCATTATCAGCACCCATACGAGAGAACCTTGATGCAATATTGAACGAATACAGGGATATATTCGACACCACACCTGGTGAGATATTGGACTACGAGTACGATATTGTACTACTGGATGATTCCCCATTCAAGAAGAAGATTTATCCTATCGCAGAGAAACATCGCGAGGAAGCTGCTAAGAAGATCCATGAGATGGAAGCAGCAGGCACAATCAAGAAGTCGTATCCGACAGCCTTTGAACAATGGAAGTCATGTAATTGAAGACATTAGGACAGGAGAGCGCATTGGAACCTTCAATGCAGCTAATCTAAAAAAATATCACTTATGAATGAACTTCAAGTCAAATAAAAATGTCGTCCCAAAATTTTATTTGAAACGACGGAGAGGCAGATGAACCCGCTGAGCTATGGTTCATGTGATATTTTTTTATAACAGCACATTTATGATGGGATGTAGTACCTTTGAACACACCCAGAAAGCCACATGGAGCTGAGAGCTCGTGCTATACTCTTTGAAGTAGCGGAGAATCGCACTTTTGACTTTGGTGAAGTCTGCTAATTATTTATCTGAGGTCTTATTAATCAATTTTATCTTTCCACAAGACTCAGAATATTCCATTTCGTCATGCTGCATTATTAAAACATTTTGGAGAATGTTATTTTCGCTTAAGGTAAGGTAATACCCTTGCAGATACGCAAACAGGAATGTAAATAGTCGCTCAAAGACTTCGGTTTGACGACCTACTTCCTCGAGTAACCCTGTGCTTTGCACTACGTCTGGAGAATCCGCCCCGTGTAGGTGTGAAGTTACATACCTCTTGTTAGACGTAGAAAATATCCGCTTTATAGCGTGGAAAATGTTATCTGTTGCCATCGAGCACGAATACGTTACGATACGAGTGATAAGTAAGAATTGTATAGTGAATTATTTGCACTACATCTGGGAAATCCGCCCTGTATAGGCGTGAAGTTACATCCGTCGTGTCAGACGTGAAAGATATCCGCTGTTTAGCGTAGAAGTCATCATCGGGTGCCATTGTGCACGAATATTCTACAAATCACTGTTTATTTATGCACAGTGAACAACAAGAGGCATATTGTGATATAATTGGCAAGTATCGTGAATTTTCTAACATTACCGTAACACCACATTTTTGTACCCACGTGTTTGTGGAGGGCCGAGAGCCTGGTGAAAAATATAGAGGTAAACGTGTTATAATTATTTTAAGCAATTGTGATTATGAATGTACTATATATTTGAATTGCCACAGTGAATTTTTCAATTACAAAACGACGCACATTTCACGGATGCTACGTGATGTAAAAGTGGCGTCAGTACACGTGAAGAACCACAGAACAGTGCTTGCTCACGTATTATTCGATATCTGCGAAGTAAAGGCTGTGTTATCAATTGCAATTAAAGCCTGTAACATTTACTACGAACATTGTGATTTTGAAGTGAAAGAATGAACTACTACACGATTTATTCCACCACCCACGTGATCAGATTATTCTACACCATGTTTGAGACTAACATCATGGGCTAATACCGCTATGGTATGAGGGTGATGTATCTATTGGAACCAGCATGATGGTGGAGCTTCCAGAAGAGCGAACAAGAAGGAAGGAACCAAGGATGCAATTACCAGGCATGTCCAGTACATTCACGGAGTTGACGACAGGGACAGATCGAACCCTGGCCTTTAGGAGAGTCCAGATGGGAGTCCTGATGAGGACGACGCCGTTCCGGAGAGCCAGAGTTGAATTTGTACAACCCTTGACGTTGAACAGAGGGCTGAGTGAGAGCTCCTCCATTTCGTGAGTTTTTGTACACCCTTTCTTGTTCTAGTTTCTGGTGGTATAGTAGGTTTAATGTAGTTTGTGAACCAACCGAACTCAGTGACAGTCATTTTTATAGGTAGGGAATGTAATTAGTCTAATTAGATGTCATTTATTTCAGTTAGAGTGCGACACCCTTGGGTCAGACATTTTGGTCAACCCTGGTGCAGCTTGATGGACGTCGTAGAACGCCAATGCCTATCTTTTGCTAAACGTGACCGTAGTCATTTGAGGCTACTTTGTTCAACCCTATCTGGGGTGATTTTTCAAGTCTTTGCTGACTTTAGTTATGGCAGTCAGATGCCATGGTTATATTTCTTTAACTGCATTCTTTGCAACCAGTCTTTGTTACACCCCTGACTTCGTTAGAACAGTCGTATCAGTTAGGTAATCGACTGTAATTACCAGTTTTGTAACTGCATTATATTTCATTTGAGATGTTGCTCAGAAGCCATCAGGTCAAGTGTGGACCTTACAAGTAAAAGGGATGTTTCGTTGTCTAGCATCGAACCCAGTTCCCAGCGTATCATTAAGCAGATCCAGAGTGTGGAATCTGCGTCACAATTATTATTTTGTTAGTGTCATGTGAAGACACGTATTTATTTGAAGTTATACAAGCAACTACTGAAGTATTATATCTTTGAGAGCAAAGAGCTCCAGCAATGTGACATTGCTACCATTTAGATGTCTTTGGTTTGAAAGACGGAATTATATTATTGTATTCAGATTTATAGCGTGTTTTTTATACACGTATTCTTCGAGGTTTATAACCTATGGTAAAGGTTTTATGATGAGGCCAGTTGTACAGTTTTTATTTTGCTTCAATCGCCGGCCTTGATAGTTAGTGTGTTGTGTCAGACCGCGCAGGAATGTTGTAGCCTGCAGCGACACAAACTGGTTTACCCAGTGCCCTTGAGAGCACGCTTGT
Source organism: Meconema thalassinum (assembly GCA_946902985.2). NCBI lineage: Eukaryota > Metazoa > Arthropoda > Insecta > Orthoptera > Tettigoniidae > Meconema > Meconema thalassinum. The sequence continues at coordinate 418,159,455 of OX336389.2, forward strand.
ATTATGAGACAGAATTACTTTGACAGAGGACAGAATGCTTTTAGTATTCGCTCTTCCGTTCATTGCTATTTAGCTTATGGAACCCAGTGTCCAACCTTGTATCTGATCACATGTTTTTATAGATTGTTTTTGTTAGTTCAGCGCACTTTTGCGTGTACCGTAGTTTGACGTGTACAGTTATGTCAGGTTTTCTATAGTACGTTGTAGGCGACCCTGTTATAGGAGGTATTTATTGTATGAAGGTATTTGTGTGTACCTTGTCCGGGATTGTTCCCGTTGACCAGATGTTATTGGAGGGTGACTGAGTGTGCAGGCCCATCCCAGAGTTATTGAACGCGAGCTGTGCGCCGCTGGTAACTTGTGTTATTGTGTGTCCGAGTTGTTATTGCTCGTTGATTATATTCCGACTTTTGAGTCGAGGCTTTTTGGTGGAGATTGATCTCAGTGGAGACACTCCGTGCCCAGGCTATTGTCAGTATTATTCGCCATAAACCAACGATAAACCTAAACCGACATCTTAATAATAAAACGCATAATTTTGGTAAAACAAAAGCTAACTAACGAATTCTTTCTATCTAACTTTGTTCTTTTGCATTTGGAACCTGCTGATATGGCCGTGCTAATGAAGGTATTTCCTTTTGAGGAAATGACTTAGAACAGCTGACACTTTTGTAGCGACCTGAAGCTTGCTCGAACCTTGAGTTCGTAGCTTGTGGAGCGCAGGCCATGCGATGTTAGACGTAGTCTTTACTACGCAGTCGTCATCGTAACTACACACATTAGATGACTATGGCTTACAAAGAGTAAACCAAGGTGCAGGCAGGCATTTTATTAAAACTGTTGTCTTTTATTAATTATTTATGATGTAAAAGTGTATGAATCCTACGTGTTACCCTATTGTGTGCTGTTAGCACATAGTTCCTAAGAATAATTAAATGTTTTTTTTTACATGGCTGTTCACTTAGCTTTGAATGTAATTGTTTTCTGATACGGACGTCATCGCCGTAAATTTTGTTATTAACTGATAGGACTTAGCTAGATGAATTAACGTTAAATGTAAATGTGGAGATGGTATCATCCTAACTTAGATTTGTTTTGCTACCCTGTTAAATGTAAATTCTGATATTAGCTTGATCTTGTAACTTGACCTAGGGACTTGCGTCGTACCATTTTCCTAGTGTTGCTGTTGTTGCTTTATTATTGTGAGATAGATCTTTCGCGAGGGTTTTCCGTAACTTCTCAGGTAGGGACCTGCTCTTTATTTTTGTTTGTTTATTAGCTTGCGGATTAGCCGATTGAAACCCTCCGAACTAGGCTAGGGGCTTGTGAATTTTAACAATAAATTTTCACGGTGTTTTACATAAGTCTGGATGTTTATTTTCTCAGTCTAGTTTTTAAGGTGAACCTTTCCTTAGGCAGTCTATGACCATCGTCACCATGTACCACGATCCCTGTGGACTAGAGATTCTCGTGCCGCTTTGGCCTATTTAGGAAGTTCACCTGATCCTCACGGCAATTATGCCCGGCGGATGAGATGTTAGGGAAGTTATTGCGGTTGTTGGCTATCCTGGCAGCTCCACCGACGGTCTCGGTATATACTTTAATTTTTTTATATTACGAAACCAATTTCTATTTTCAAACTAGAAATAATTAACAACACTTAGTTTTTTATAATTTTTCATTTATAACATAAAACTTATACATTTTAGTAACATATATAACAAAACTAACCAAACTTACACACGTTTTTGATTGATTTACCATAATTATGTACTCCCTACTTAATATTGTGTAGCATACACTCTTTTTTATGAAATATGTGTTTAATATATTCCTACTTAACCCAAAACAAAAAATCATGATCGCTAAATATACGTTTCATAGGGTAAAATGGTAAAACAATGTGGAGGACGCCCACTCGCGATACGGCACACCGCGCGCCCACTGGAGTGTTAAGATGGCCGTATCGTTTGATGACCGACTGATGTCATCACATTTATATGAATTTATGTTATTTGCAGTCAATGTGAAGCTTTGAAGCCACATCAGTTCTAGAAAGAACGTACAGGAATTATATTTAAATATGCCTGAAGATCATCGAACCCTGTTACTCTCCGTATCATTTTGTACATCTCAGCAGATGTGAGATTGTCATCATTGTTATATTTTATTTGTGTCAAGTCTAGAACACACAAAGTTTTATATTTAAGAAATGTAAAATATTAGTCGAGTGACATTTCTTTGTCAAGTCAGAGCACTCCAGGAGAGTGGAATATCTTTGTGCAACTGTTACTTGGAATTTTAATACATGGCTTATCGTTGTACACCATATTTCTACGCGATACATTTACTTCGAGTGTTTATTTGTTATAAGACGTTATGTTTGAACCAGCATGATTCACTGTAGGGTTTTATTGGGTGAATTCTTGCCTGCAGAATGTGATATCAGTTGCCGGACGCAACTATGAAGCTAGCGTGCTTTGCCAAACACCAGTGAGAACGGGTTTCTCTTACCCAGAGTACACTACATTCTATTGTGAGACAACTATGTTACTTTTAGTCAGGTGCCAGGGCATCGTATTTAACGTTTGGAGAATTGTTTCATTCTCTGAGGCAAGGCCAGCAGCCATGTTGTAGGAATCGATGTTTTTGCTTACGTCATGTGAGACGAGTATGTTACCTGTTTTGTTCGCTATTGGGAAGCGACTTCATTCTGACACCATTTAAGAGAGTGTAATTTATAGGAAGCTAAATGTTGTCTATTATTTATTGGTGATGTTGACACCCTGTTTGAGGCTATTGATGTAATATTTTGAGTGCATGGAATGCACTGTCGTACAGAGTTCAATCTACGATCATTCTTACCGGGATTAGCCCGAGACTGCATCAGGAGAGCTGTGGGCCCCTGACAATTATATTTTGTGTCTGAGTTTTGTCAACTCGTGTTATTGTGCCGACTATAGTATCGATGTTTTTGCAAGTGGTTGATCGTACGGAAGACTTCACTTTGTTTAGCCTAGGTGACCTGAAATCATCAGCCAATCGTCATTAACCAACGACAAATATAAACTACGTTCCTAATAATAATAAATGCATAATCATTATAAACAATTTCTAAATAACTATGAAAGTGAACTTAAACTTGATTTCTCAACGTTGTGCCAGCTGGTTGATTCCATTTTGATGTTTTCCATTCCCATCGGGTAATGACTTTGGACCGAGTACACTACTTTGAGACGACGGAGCAGCGTACTAACCAGTAGTTCACACCTGGTGGCGCACGATGCTCATGCGACCTAAGTCGTGATTTTTATCACGCAGTTGCCACCATAAATGCACATAATTAGATGACCTTTGGATACAAAGAGTATTGAAACGTGCAAGCCGGGTTTAATAAGAGATTATGTGAATGATGTGTTTTGTTTATTTCTTGAAGTGTACATACTACGTGTAAACCCATTGTACCCTTATTTTTAAGGAGTGAATTCAATCATTTTTGTTTGATGGTTATCATGAAGCTTTTTATGTCATGTTTGTTCTTACGGTAGTCATTCGTCGTAAATGCTTGTAATAATGTTAGGACTTAGCTAGATTCAGTAAATGGTAAATGTAAATTCGGGAGTGGTACCACCGTAAATCTCATTTGCTTATTGTTTGTTAACTTAGTTTCTGTTTTTCATAGTAACCCATTTCATCTGCGTAGGGTATGCTTTTCGTGCCACTACCCTAGCTTTGTTGTTGTTGTTGTTGTTGTTTTCTTTGTGTAATAGATCCTTCGAGAGGGTTTTAAACTTCATTCAGTTTAGGATTCTTGACCCTTTATTTTCTTTTTTTATTAGCTGCGGGAATAGCCCGAGACAAACCCTCCGAACTAGGATAGGTGTTTGTTATATTTTTAATAAATTTTACACGGGTTTACTTAAGCCTGGATGTTATTATTTTGTATTTTAAGTGTTTCTGCGGTGTACTTCTTGGGTTGTTATTGACACATACCATGTCTGCCCAGATCTCCCCGTGATCTTGCGTCTCGTGCGCACTGACCTATAAGAAGTACATCCAATCCTCTTCGGCTTATGTGTTCGGACGGTGAGTTGTCCGGGAAGTAATTTCGGTTAGTGGCAACCCTGACAGATCGTCTGACGGGCTCAATACATATATGATAAAAGTGATATGGCATTGGAAATAGAGACAAGCACGATGGCTGGGCGAAGTAAATTAATTCAATTGACTACAAAATGTATATATGTTATGCTAATAAGCACGGTGTATATTGTAATTGGACTGACTTCAAAATCTAAAGGTGGTGGCCGATTGAATTTCTAAAAGAAATTTCACATATCTTACTGAAGTGATTGGAATGGTACGTAGCAGGTCATCACATAGATACTTGATAAAACTAGCCAAGTCACCAGCTAACTTATAGCATGAACGTCTTAGTAGTTAGGGCTGGTCAACTTACCAGCGACTCATCATATTAAAGAAAGAAGTGTGGCCTCTTGCAGCACCTGCACTTGGATGGATCTGGGAGTGTACTTCTGCAACTGAACCACCTGAAGGACTAAGAAATGCGCGGTACTATAGAAGCCAAGTTTCCCATTGTGCACACAAGGGAGTTTAACAAGAGAAATAAAAGCACTAACACTAGATAAGTTTTTTTTTTTCGGAATTCATGCTATTACACCACTTTTGACCACCCAACCATTCATTTTTCATTCTACCAGTAGCATTCTTGTAGGAGGTTCACTAAATCATCGAATACTTTAGACGCACCACGCCTGGGTTAAGCCCAATTTTAAGAGATAAATAGTATTTCTAATAAGTGAATGAAACTCTTTCAAACCTACATCGTTCTGTCATTACTTTATTTCAGTGCATTCTTTGTGCAATAGTATATGGTTCACTTTGGGCCGAGAAAGCCGTGAACATAAGTATGTTTTGAAACCATATTGTTTAGTATTTCCTAGCTTTCCTTATGTGTACGTTGCCCTTCAATTGGCCAACACGTGAATGGGAGCCAACACATATTGGAACATATTCATATTGTCAACGGTATAAATGCATTTCGTGAATGTGCATTTTGCGAAGACTTGGCATCTCTAAATATAACACTATAAGCTATTTAGACCAACGTTACGTGAATATGTACTTCAAGTCTCGCGGAAAGAATGGTGGTACTCGTTGAATATACTCAGCTGCTGTTGATATATGCTTGCCACTACAACATGGATATCCTACACCAGGACATAGTTCAGTTCTTATACACTATGCAATGAGACACATAGAACAAAAACACGAAGGTACGATGTTCAATTAATATACATATCCATATGAATAAGGGTTCAAGGGCACATGAAAGAATACCATTTTTGAACACACAACACTTGGCTAGCTCAACACATTTTCAATCCTCTCGTCTGCATAGACAACTACAACACTTCATCAGCAGTTCCCACACATAATGATGATTTCAATAATATTAATAACTGGCACTGCAAAATATGTTTGGTGGGTCTGAGGTACTTGTTGCGTCAGGTGTAATATTCCAACGTACAACGAACATAATAGACATGGACAACTAGGATTGAACCAGGAAGCTAACACAAGCTCAGTTCTCTTTGAAGGAGGCTAGAATCATTGAACGCCGACACTTCAGTTGGTGCATTACAATCTTAGTTACACGGGCAACAACACATTCAGTTCGGTATCATTGATATAATAACGATATGGGATCACAGTCTCTTTTGTTTGTTTATGCATTTACAGTCAAATGCTTCAGGAACCATTGCCACAGGAGAAATGTTAAAGTTTGGTAAATTTCGTCATTTTAAACTCGTTAAATTGCCAAGATCTTGCCATAGAAAGGGATTTCAAAGTACATCAAAATCTACTTTCAAGGGTGTCTAGCATATAAAAAACTTAAAATTGCTAATAGCTTGTACCGACATTCGATCCCGCAATTGTGCGTATATGAGGCGAGGTCATCAGATATGTGAGACACACATGAAGTCCAATGGTCCCTACATAGAGTAATCTACATTTACAAGTTATCTACATAAAAAATTCACTGAAATAGCACGCCTATTCATTGGTTATTTATTCAAACATTTCTGGCAGTCATCAGTTTCTGGTCGAATAATAATTAAGACGATTTCAGACATCTCAATCTATTTGCCAGCGTTTCGGCCTGGTGTGGCATTGCGCTCATCAACTTACCGGTAAGGTAGACATCACCGAGGCGCTGGCTAATACATGCTCAAAAAGCCACTGCAAGGCGGCGTCTTAGTGAGGTCTACCATACCACCTGATGAAACGCAGGCAGCTAATCTAAGATGACTGAAAAACATTATTTATTTAAATTGATACTCTCATCGGGATGTAAAAGGTCCAGTTTCCTTCAGAAACAAAACATTTTCAAGTAGTAATTATCCTAAGGGTTTTTAGTTCTGTTGTCTTATTTTTGAAGCAGAATCTACAGGGCCTTCTTATTTTCATAAATGGATAGCATGTCCTTCTTGATAGGCTTGCAGCTATAAATCATATCGATGCTTTTGGGAGAGCTCAGCAATGATGTGGAACGCAAATCCAGATGAGCAAGCAGTGTTAATTTAAGGGGCAATGACGGCGAGAAGAGATGATACGAGACAAGAGAAAAACAAGAGGTGGGGCAAGGTTCTGGCTGGTCATCGATCTACCTTACTGCACGATACCTATATCAGTTAAATGCCATTTGTGGGCATTGGATTATATCTAGCCGTGAACAGCTGGTAGCACATCTAATTCAAGATACACTAGTGTCCAAAAGTTAAGCATACGTTAGGAATACGCAGGGCAAAAGGAAATAGACCGCAAATCGCACGACATATGCACCTACCAACCTTACGTGTTCGCTATGTAGAGGAAAGGAGTATTCCCTGCTTTGACTAGCGGCGTAACCGCATGGTAAACACAGCCAGTGCCAGCATATTCCCTCAAGTCGTGTTTGCTCTGTTATAGTGTGCGGAGTGTAGCCTCGTGGTAAACCTGTCAACATAATGGCACAACGACGCCATTTGGGCCCCGTTTTTCAGGGTAGAATACTCGGCCGCTTCGAAACAGTCCAGACACAGACCGAAGTCGCCGTATCCTTGAATGTGCCACAAAGTGTCATTTCTAGGCTTTGGAGACTATTCGATACACAGGAGTTGTTAGTCGTAGGCCAGTACCAGGTCGACCAAGAGTAGTCTAACCACTCCACAGCAGGACCGATATCTGGCCTTAACCGCCCGATGAAATCGGAGTGCACCCGCAAGACAATTATCGGCGGAGCTTGCAGCCGTCTCAGGGGTTGCAGCTTCCCGGCAAACTGTGTACCGGAGGCTCAGAACAGCAGGGATGTTTGCCAGACGTCTAGCGGTGTGCGTCCCGCTCACTCCAGCGCAGAGACGGGCCCGTTAACAGCGGAACCGTCAACGTCGATACTGCACTATGAATGAATGGAGGCATGTGTTCTTCACAGATGAATTCCGCCGATTCCCGTCGCACATTAATCTGGAGAGAACCGGGTAGCCGATACAACCACAGGAACATCGTGGAACGGGACCAGTATGGTGGTGGTGGTGGGGCGGCAACATGTTGAATGACCGTACGGACCTGCACATCTCCATGGGTGGTCCGAGAAACACTGTGAACGCTCGGAGATACAGGGATGAGGTACTGAGACCACATGTTCAACTCTTCAGAGGGGCGGTTGGTCCAGACTTCCTCTTAATGGACGATAATTCCTGACCGCACCACGCTTCTCTGGTGGATGAATTTCTGGCAGGGGAAGACATTAATCGCATGGACTGGCCAGCGAAGTCTGCGGATCTGAATCCTTTAGAACATGCCTCGGATGCATTAGGGAAGCGAATTGCATCCCATCAGCCTCCACCAAGGACCCTCCAAGACCTTCGCATTGCCCTTTTGGAGGAATGGGATCAACTGCAACAATAGCTCTTGGACCATCTTATAGAGAGCATGCCACGTCGCTGCAAAGCAAGTGTGGCCGTTAGGGGTAACCATACACCCTATTAACAGCATATCTTGTTGTGGAAGACATTGTCAAGCTTTGTTAGTTGTTGTCAAAGGTGAACCTTAGCTATCAGAACCTTTCTGACACTGTTTCTTTTTGGACAAGTTGTGTGACATATGGTGTGTGATTCAGCTTCCGTTTGTTCAGCAATCCGTCTGACTTTCCTATCAGGCGGTATGGCCTCGTTTAGTGATTATGCTTAACTTTTGGACACTAGTGTAGCCTACTTGTTACACTTTATATTGTGCCCGATACTACTATATAATTTGATTACAAGTCTTTAATGTGTATTTGTTATACGCCTACGTGACAATTGTACACACAGCCTTCATGTACCGTACCAAATGAAAATGAAATTCCACAGCCTGCTTCCAGTCTCCGACCGGGTCAGGAATGGAATGAATGAAGCCCCCATCAAGCGGCGAGGATATGAACTGTGCCGGCTGCCGAAGCCTGTCGCACTCCTCTGGACCCTACCAAATAAAGCTTCAAAAATTTCCAATTCTAGCAGTGTTAATCCAATACTGCCAACTTAATTACGCAAATATTTTTCCCATAGCTAAATATTTTTGCAGTATACCACTTCCACTAAAGTATGGTGCAATGGACTACTCTATCGGCTCCATCACGTCCCAGTACCTTTCACTGTTCTCCGCCTTTTTACTACCTACATACACATTTTAACACGTTATACCCTTTCTTACGTTATTTTCTTTCGTGTTGGTGTGATTCAAGCCTCGCCGTTATCTCAACTGCTATCCAGTGTATAATTATAAGCAAGGTTACCTTAGCACACACATGGCCACGCTGTGGGGAAGTTCACATGGAGGAGTGTGTTATTTGGGTGGGGGTAGAAGAGACGTGTCCATCCTTATTGCCTCTGCTCTGTAATGAGGTATCGGCCGAGCTGCTTGTTCCTGACTGGTTTGTTTCCCGACTGTACTGGAAAGGAGATGGCCTTGTTGTGCATATCAATGGGTATGTGTATGGTTAGATGAAAGGCCTTTCCACGCGAGCAAGGGCCTTGGCCGAGCCTGCCTTGACCACTTCTCTCACTTTATGTTTACCAAAATGCTGATGACCATGCATGATCATCCCTTAGAAGCACCGTTGAAAGACATAATTAAGACTATTCAATATTGGAACAAGTTCAAGGCCATTCCCCAGTTATAGTAATTAGAAGTGATCACTTGACCCGAGCTGTTCACCTAACAATTTATAATACAATATCAATAAACTAACTTATTATTTGATGTAGCCTACCTTGTACTAATAATCCGAAACCTGTTGCAGTGGAACCTTAAAATTGGCTCCGTTTACAAAAGTGCAGTATGGCGATTCCAATTACGGTATTTCCACATTTTACTGAACTTATAGTACTTGGAGTCTTATACCAAAACAAAGAATAGCAACTTATAAACTTGTTTATGAGATCAGGAGTAACATACGCTTCACTAACATGGCTTGACGCTCATCCAACCCGTTACATAAAACTCAAAAATTACACCTACTTGCAATTCGCTTGGCTGGTAAACAACCGTTGAACACATTTTTTCACAGACCATCACCCAATTACTGCATGACGCGTGCAATCAGTATCACATATCAAAACCATCTTGTCAACGAAGCCCTTCCAACCTGCTCAGGCAATTCTCAATAACACTCCCTTCTATCTCATATTTTCTCCGCCGTACCGCTCAATGCATGTTGTATTTAGAGGATGATTTTTCTGCTCCCGACTTTGGTAGGGTACCTTTAGCTTGTCACCAGTGGAGAACTAGACCACATCATGCGTGCGAGTATTCCAGCCCAAGCCGGTCGAAACACGTATTCCGGTCCATCGCTCGCCGAAGAGAACATGCCATCGTCGAAAATGTGGCACTCGACCAATCAAGTTACAAGTTGTCCTCGGCATTTGGAAGGCGGTACACGCCGTGCTCATCAGGGAGTTTTGGTTTCTTAGCCGTTCGCAGGATTATAACCCTGCTAATGCAGGCGTTTGAAGAGAGCCCTCGCTTATAGTTCACGTCACCTAAAATAAGTTACTAAACGGTAACCATGTAGCCAACTTTAATATCTATCCCCTATGCCTATGCGCATGATGGTTTATGGTCGAATTTCTTATAGTTAAGTTGTTTTTTGTGCCGGCACAATGTCGCCAACCCGGCTTAAAATCTCGCCATTACCAAATACGACAATACCACTAAGATTTCTTGCCATGCATTTGCCGAATTCCGGAAAGAGATAGCGCGCGAGATGTCCCAGATAAATGTTACCAACTATTTTAATTGTGCTACCCCCCAACTCGCGTACTCTTCGTTTAATTGAATATATTTTCGTTTTTCATTGGAATATTACGTCTAGTGCATTTGTACAAGGAAAGAGATACTAAAATACATCAATTAGAACAGTTATTATTGGTTATTACAGACTTAAGATTGTAAAATATGTGTGTGTTGATTATCAGCCGCCTGAAATGTTTGGAAACTTTCAGTTAATGAATTTTGCATAAATTCTTGTTTAGATTTCATCCATATGCTTAAAAGATGCGAGAACCAATATTGGGGAAACTGGACAGTAGATGACTTGCCAGAATGGATTTTGAATGTTGTTTCGAGTAAGTAGCCGAGAGTGTCCTGATCTTTTAAGTTAATAATTCTTTGTTTTATTTATTTTTACATTCAGTTAGGGCATAAATATCAGAATAATAATAATACGTAGTAGTCTTCTCAATTGTTGAAATAGCCTTCTGACTGCATTTATCGTATAATTGAATCCAAACATAACCTAACAAAATGTACACTAAGCAATAGTGTCATTTATCGAGGGATTGATTAATTTATCTTAATGTCGACTTCCAAGTGCTGTGAGGCATTATATTTTTGATGTCTATTGCAACACAAAGTTGTTTAACGACAATAAAATTTGATTTGATTATATTCACATGCCACTTAGACATGACTTCGCTGTTACTGTTTTACATATTTTACAGGATGTAATGTTACTTGTGAACTTGGAAGTGTGAATCACACTCTGCTAGTGGTAGTTCATTCAGGAAGTTGATTAGTGAATGTATTGGTGATTATTTATGTAGCTTATCTGTAGTACAAGTGACCGATACCGTAGGCAGATAAAATATTTATACGAGGGCTGTTTCTTAAGTAAGGGCCGTTTTTTAAAACCCGTAGTTAGTGCGCACGCCACAACAAGCGTGCGCGCTACCTCCCGGCGTCCATTGCGAACAAGCAGGCGTCAGTTGCAACTGTGTAGCTAACCTATACGCTGAACTGTGCATCTTTACAATGTTCAAGATTATTGATTCGCCCGCCACGTGTGAGGTACGATCTGTGATACGTTTTTTGAGTGCAAGAAACATGTCGGCTGCCGACATTCATAGTCAGCTTTGTGAGGTGTATGGTGATAATGCAATGACGGAAGGTAAAGTGCGAAAATGGGTACGCGAGTTCAAAAGTGGCCGTGAAAATGTTCATGACGATGAAAGCTCAGGTCTGTGATCACAGATGACTTGGTGACTGCAATTGACACGAAAATTCACGAGGACCGAAGATTCATGATAACCACTCTATCAATGGATTTTCCTCAAGTGTGAATTCTCGGTTGTCAGAGCAGGCGGCAAACTTCTATGCAGAGGGATTTCAGAACTTAGTTTTAAGGTATGACAAGTGCCTAAATAAACAAGGCAACTATGTAGAAAAATAGAGGAAGGTATGTAAAACCTAAAAATTAATGTGGTTTCATAATAAAATGTCGGTTAATTTAAAAAAAGAACGGCCCTTATTTAAAAAACAGCCCTCGTGTTAGTTCTATTTGTTTCAGTCATGGGTGCAACGAAGGTTGAACTTCAACGGTTGTGCAACATGAGTCAATCATCTTAAGTGGTATTTGCTCTTCTTTTCCTGAAGAGACGCGCGGCCAAACCATATTACAAGTCCATAACATACTCAACTTATCATGCACACGTACTACACTACTGAATGTCTGGGGGTAAATTACTGATGTACCAAAGATGGGTAAGACAAAGCGATTGGTCGCTACTTAGTTAGATGAGACGGTCTGGATGAAGCCTTTGTTTGCTAATAGGTTAGGCCTATATGATTGGGGGGAAATTACTGATGTACCAAAGATGGGCAAGACAAAGAGATTGGTCGCTACTTGGTTAGATGACACGGTCTGGACGAAACCTTTGTTTGCTAATAGGTTTGGCCTATACTATTGGGGGGAAATTACTGATGTGCCAAAGATGGGTAAGACAAAGTGATTGGTCGCTACTTGGTTAGATGACACGGTCTGAACGAAGCCTTTGATTGCTAATAGTTTAGGCCTATATGATTGTCTGGACAAAACTATTGGTCGCTACTATAGTGGTATTTTCAATAGAAGCAATCTGACGTTTCGGCACCACTGTGGCACTGAACAATAACAATTGACGACTAGTTTGCGCGCAGGGCTTGATGCCATGGAAACCATACAGTCATGACAATTTGAATGACGCCAACTGGCCACATGCCTTTTGCCGACCAGATCAGCTGAATACTTTCTCATGTAGGATTTATAATTTATTGGTGTCCATTATGTATTTATTTACAACATATTGGTGTAGCGACTAGCGAAGGTCTGAGTTTGATTCCAGGCTCTACCAAGAAATTTAATTCTGGCAATTGTAATTTCTTGTCGAAGCCTCCGTGGCTTAGGCGGCAGCACGCTGGCCTCTCACCGCTGGGTCCGTGGTTCAAATCCCGGTCACTCCATGTGAGTTCTGTGCTGGACAGAACGGAGGCAGACAGGTTTTTCTCCGGGTACTCCGGTTTTCCCTGTCAAATTTCATTCCAGCAACACTCTCCACTATCATTTCATTTCATCTGTCATTCATTTAATCATTGCCCCAGAGGAGTGCGTCAGGCCTCGGCAGCCGGCACAATTCATATCCTCGCCGCTAGATGGGGGCTTCCTTCATTCCATTCCTGACCCGGTCGGAGACTGGAAGCAGGCTGTGGATTTTCAATTGTAATTTCTTGTCATTGCTCAACCGCAACTCAAATAGGCCTATGTGCATTAGGCGTGTCCATTTGTTATTGAGACTTCATTTCACTATTGTCGATGTATGGTACACAAAATACACGACACAGCATGCGTAGTGAGATACTGGCTTCTGTCTGGCCGAAAATTACTGCTGCTACTAGGTTAGGCAATCTGGCCGAAAATTTTTGCTTGTAGCACAAGCAAGGGGGTCTGTTTTTGTATGTAAGGCCCTATTAACACACAGAATTTAACATGTAGGGGACGACCGAGCAAAGCGGAGGACCCGGGCAAAGCGAATATGTGAAAGTTAAGGAAAATCACGATAGATGTCACCGAGTTGCTTCTGCAGGAAGCGCTGCCATCTACTGGTGATATAAGAATCAGTAGTACGAAGGCTATAGTGGTTGACAGTGTGAGACTAGAAGCGTTTGCAGATTTTTATAGCATTTCTTAAAATTTTATCAAGGTAAGAAACACATTATTATTCATAGAGTGGTATAACTATTTTGAAAGTGATTACATTGTGTTTTAGTGTTGTTTCAACCCTCTTATTTACACACTTTGTTTGCTTTCTTGCCACACTACTTTTAAGCGATCAGTCACGATTTCCATAATGGCGCACAGCTGGGCAAAGTGGATATTTATTTGGGTTAATGTTGTTGAAAACTTCATTCACTAATTACTTAATGGTGCCTAATAATTTATTACCTTGTTAGGAACACTTATCAAAGATTATGCGTTCCCTCGTGGTAAAATGTTACACAATTGGTAACGTGGTGTCTACGAAGCCACTTAAGAATGTGTCCACCTCGTGAGAAAAGAACGATAAGACTGAAGGTGACAAAATGAGGCTGAACAGATGTTTAGACAGAGATGAGAAGGTATTGCAAACAAATCTAGTTTCGGAATGAGTCCTTAGGGGTGTACAATTATCTCAGAGTCTGTCAGAAACCACGTCACCAGTTGAGGGTTAAATACCCTTAAATAAGTACTGAAGTATATCAATAATAATCATAATATTGTAATATTTGCTTACAGATGGTTTACAATTTCAAACGAAGCAGTGATCAGGGCAGCTGATGCGAAGAAACAATGAAGTAAGCTCTGGAGGATTGTAGGACAAATCCTTTTAACTCTGTTGCTTTAGTTATATCAGGTGAACTGTGAACGTTATAAAACCTATTGAAAAACAAAAGTGGATCCCATTTATATGCAATGTTGAGTTTCTGTCAAATGTACACTTGCTTAGTATTAATATTATCATGTCTTAAAAATGCATTCCGTTATTCACTTTGCCCGCATAAGAATATTCACTTTGCCCGGCCATACGGGCAAAGTGAATAATTTTACATAATTACTTAATACTAAATTCTAATTAAGAATAGTTTCACAATTGATTCTGTTTTATACAGCAATTAAATGGGAAGATAACAATGAACAACTGCAGTAAATTTCATGTCATTGTCGTACGTAATTACATAGATACACGCATATAAAGTTAGTTTATTCACTTTGCCCGGTCTTCCCCTACCATATGCTTCGTTTAAACCAGGCCACGCCAACGCGAGCTCTTAGTGCTAGCGAGCCCCGGTGCTGCACGGAGCGGCACAGGTGTTCTTCCCCTCCCTCCCCTCTTTCCTCCCAGTGTAGTGGCGGTAGCACAGTCAGACTTGGATGATGGGCAATGGATTGCTGACCTCGCTTTCATGAAAGACATCACGGGACATTTAAATGATTTAAATAACTCGTTGCAAGGCAAAAATAAATTAATCAGTACTATGTGTGACCGTATTGAAAGTTTCAAATTGCAGCTTGTGCTTTTTAAAAGTCAGCTTCAAGAAGGAAATTGGGACAATTTTCCCTCTCTTAAATCCATGAATTTAAGTACTTAAGAAAACAACAGTGGGAACACAAAAGCGTTACAGTCATTGCATAAAGAATTTGAAGATAGGTTTGAAGAAATTAAACAAGTAAAACTGCCACTCAAAGTTTTTATGACGCCTTTTTCGGTGCGCCCAGTGGAAGCTCCATCAAGTCTCCAAGTTGAGCTGATAAAACTACAGTGCGATCAATATTGACAGACCGCTATTACCATTACAATGGTGATTTGATTTCATTTCATAAAGGCGTTGAGGAACAAGAATTCCCGAGGATTCATGCCCTTGCCCTGAAATTTGTTGCTATGTTCGGAACAACGTTCGTTTTTGAACAAATGTTTTCAATTGTGAATATTAACGAAACAAAAACAAGGTTAAGTTTGTCTGATGCTTCCTTGGAAGCTATACTTTAGATTGCAACTGCCAAAACGATTATTCCAAATATCGGCAAATTAGTGGTTTCAAAGTGATGCCAAAGATAAAGAAAGGATGTTGAAAATTAGTGCAAAATCAGGAGTGCAATAAAACTATTATTTCTGTTTGTACGCAAAATTGGCATTATTATTGATACGTGCAAGGGCACGTCTCTACCATTTCAAACATGTATTTAATCAGGGACGCTGTTCTTGAAGTTTGAAAAGACCGCCTGGTGACTTGCTTCCCATTCTGAACACGAGATGGTAGCGCCTGTCGGTCTTGGAGAGATTGCAAGTAGTTCCTGTGTCTCCCCAATAGGTGGTGTGGGCTTCGCCTTATTAAATTCGTTATACGCATGACATGATTAAAAGACAATCACATTCTTCGTCTTCAAACAAATGCTAGTGCATTCATGATACCGCCAAAATTATGAACTTATTAATGACATTGTTGTTTTGATGTGTCTTTCTCTGATTGGACAATATTTATTTACATGAAGACAGTTCGATAAATGACGAGCGATTCTCCGCCATTTTGGTGGAATCCATTAGCTGTCCCGAAGAGAATCAAGAACAAGGACTTGGTCGTAAAAGGTGTCACCGCTGATGGGGGGGCGGTTGCCTCCCCCATCCTCTACCAAAAATACTCATTCAAGAAAAAGGAATTGCCTGTTTTCTTCAGGCTGTAAATTTTCTTCGTTCCGCCGTGAAGAGGAAATGTGCAAGGATAATCGCAACTGGATGCGATCAAGTGCTTGTATCTACACGACGCATCGGCGTGTTAGCCATTTTTGTGAAGTACATGTAATAACGTAAAATTATGTGTCAATTATTTTATTGTTATTGTGTCTCCACGGAGAAGGATGTAAGGTACGTTTTTTTTTTAAATTTAATTTATTTAATTATTTTATTTTGGGATATCCAAGTTTGGCCGTGTACGAATGTTGATCTTCTGTTGTGTTCTCGCTTGTAGGCCAAAAATTTCTTTTTCGTTTTAATAACGTTTCTTTATATATATTAAGTTTCTTATTTATTTTTTTGTTTACCTTCTGGAGACACATTTATTAAGTTATTTCACGTTTAAATTATTATTTATTTTCCTTTGGCAAGCTTGGGTTTGTCTTTTTTTAAATCCATGTAAGATCCGTCCAGTTTTAAAACGACTTGCATTAATAGTTTTTGATGTAATTGTTTTTTTTCCACCGTTCATTTCCTTCTACTAATGTTTAAATTTAATCTTATTTATTGTTTGCCGTAATTTCGACCTGGCATGGTTTTGGTGTGGCCATATCTTTTGTTTACCGTGATGCATTGTGGTCTCGTTGTCAGTCCATTTGGCGCGGGTCTCAATAGCAGACGTGTTGTGAATTAACTTAATCCTTTTTTTTAGTGTAATCTTGTTAATGTTAATTTCGTGATTTTTGGTAATGTCCTTGTGTTTTCCGCCGGCGAACATATCATTTATTTTTTTTATTTTCTATCCCATTTAATTTTTTTTTGAAAGTGTAATTTAATTTTCAATTCCTTTTGTTTTGGCGTGGCCTCAACATCTGCATGTCGGATCGTGATTGCATTTCCTTGCAATTCATCAAGCCCGTTCTGAGTATGTTATGCATGTAATATTTATTTTAACCTTTGGGCTGTTAAATTTTTTTTAAATTTAAATTTAACTTTTTCCTTTTCTTGGCTTTTGCAAGCAAGCATGTTAGGCGCTATCTGGCCTTCTTAGAAATTTGTGTTGGCTGATGCATGTTCTCTTTCCTGGTGGAAGTTTTAACTATTAAACTTTATTTTATTCCTTTTAACTACTGTTGTGGCATTATTTAGCCGACGGCAGTTCTGTCGGTTTTTGGAGGGTGTCTGTACGATAGCCTGTGTGTGTTGTTCCCTTATCCATCTTCCTTCCACTCCTTTGGAGCTCTTCTGTCGGGACATGTCATCTGGAGGTGATGTTGCTGCGGAGGTGACCCGGACCCCTGAATACAGGTAAGTTGGCCCATCCACGTTTCCTGTACTCGTCCCATTCTGGTAAGCAAAGCGTTGGTTATCGAGAAGCCGACGTGCTGCTGGCCAGTGCCGTCCAATGCTGAAAAAGGGGGGGGGGGGTAGCATTTTGGTAGCAGATCCCGCTCATGTTCACTTCCGTAACTATCCCCTCCCCAGTACCCACAGGCTGTTTTATGGACCCCTCTAATACTGATGGGTCAGTTGTTGGTGGGATTTTGTCAGGAAAATGTACTTAATGTTATCTTTTGCTAATCCTTATCGTTTATTGTGTTTCATGTTGCCTCTGGATATCCATGTGGTATGCTGGATGTAAGGTGTCCTGTTTTTAAACGAGGCGTTTACCCCTGTATTTTACCCTGTTTGTGTGCAACATCCCCAATGAAGATGCAGCTCGGTGAGTGTCTGACATGTGTTCTTGGCATGGGAAATGGGATTTCTTAATGTTCTGATAGCTTATATGCTGCGTGTGAAGGAATCCTGGAGCCCCGTCGGAAGCTGGTAGCCTGATTGTTTGTGCCTTTTTTGTGATTTAGCTCCCTGTTCTCGAGCCAAGCAGGTGGTGACGTGTGCAGTTCTGGACAGCATGGTGCATGATTTGGTGTAGTAGGGTGGCTGTGTTTGAGTGTCAGCCTAATCTTTGGTGATGGTAATTGCTGGTTGTGGTACTGTTGTGAAAGTGTAAACTGTCCTTGTAATTCCTGAAATTTGTTTCCTTCTATATTGGTTGTCTGCATTCTGTGTTTTCCAAAATGGCCGACAACAATAGTGTTTTCAATTTAATCGACTTAAGCGATAACCTTGTGAATTTAGAGAGTTCTTCTGGGGTTGATCGTGAATCACCTCTGTTTACTAGGTCTGAGGTTTTGGGATCGATTACCAGTAGTAGTTTGCCTGCCCCTCTATTGCCTGTCGCTGGCTCGTCCATTCCACTTAATCCTGCATACGGTCATTCTTCTCATGTTAGGTCACGTAGTGATTTCCTGGGTCCTGCCGACCCATTGCATCCCAGTTCTTTCTCTAGTAATATGAAGGTTTTGTCGCCTGTAGAGGGTGTGCGAGCGGGCTACCCTGGTAACAATATCTCTATTCCTAATGCTACGTTCTCACCTACCGTTAATTATGGGTCGATTCCTCATCCTATTTCTGGTTTCTTAACTAAGTTAAGGCATTTCAACCTTGATGACGTTACCCAAGTGGTACAATTTTTAAAGCAAGTGGTCGAGTTGGGCAACCATGCCTCGATTTTTGGGATGTCGGAAGTTCAGATTTTCCAACTTTTGTATCCAGTTGCATCCGGTATGCTGCGCGATAAGCTTGTTGAAGCTATCCACCTCCGCATGTCCTTACCCATGTTTATTAGGGAAGTGTTGTGGTTTTTTGTCCCTGCGAGCGCCCTAAGTGCTCTCGAGCATAAGTTCCTTTATCGTGTCCAAAGGCTGGACGAGTCCCTTAGCGACTATGTCAGTGACATTAAGGTGTATGCCCAGGTTTTTGCATCCCCTTTAACTGAGCGACAGTTGGTGTCATCAATTGTGAATGGGTTTTCGCCTCAATATAGGTCATACATGACTATGTGTACCAGGCCTTCATCATTCGTCGAGCTGAAACAGGTCGTTATAGAGGCTATGGCTGTGAAGCATGCAGATTCCCTTCGTGTAGCTAATGTTCCTCCTCCGTCCTTGATGTCTTGTCCCCCTCCTTCCTTGATGTCTCGTCCCCCACCTAAGGTTATGTTTCATCCTCGACCTAATATTAAGTGCCACTCGTGCGGTGGAGTGGGACATGTCAAGAAGGTGTGTCCGAGTAACCAGGCTGTGTATCGCCAATGACGGAACGTTGAGGAGACCAATTCGGGTGTTACTTCCAAGGATATTTCTGTGTGTAAGAATTTGGGAAAACCCTGTGAAGTTTCTGGTCGCCCTACCAATGATAGTCTTGATAACTCTATGAAAGCTAATTCATCATGTGCTAATTCTGCTTATGTCGCTGGCCTACCTAACCTGTCGGTGAGCAATGTCGTGGCAAGTCAGCCTAATTCTAAACGTTGTGTGAATCCTGTGGTGCGGGTGTCCTCGTCACCTAATTGTAATCGTGTTAGAGCGAGTAATGATTTTGGAATTTCTCCTGTGGCTAAAGGAATATCCCCGTTTATTGAAATTTGTGTTAATGACGAGCCCGTTTCTGCGTTGCTTGATTCTGGTAGTGTCGCATCCTTTATAAGCGAGGACTGGTTTCTATCTATGAAAAGTGTTTGCAAATTTCCTGAGTTAGAGCCTAACAATGAATCCTTTATTTCGGCAAATTGTTCAAACTTAAATATTTTGGGTAGTATGACAGTCAAAATTCATATTCAAAATATTTCTTGGAAATTTAAATTTTTGGTTGCCAGAAATCTTTCTTGTGCTGTGGTCATTGGAGCTAATTTCATGTCACACGTTGGTATGCTTCTTGATTTTGGTGCTCGCAACTTATGGTTTAAGTTTAATCCACAGAGTAAATTATCGTTTAACCCACTTTTATCTTCTCCTGCTGTCAATTCTGTTACTGAACCTATGACTATTGAGGATCTCGATCTGGAAAATTTAACGAGTCTTCAAAGGGAGGCCATTAAGAGGTTATGTCAGGAGTATGGCGATGTATTTACTGACAAGTTGGGTGTAACCCATTTGATGGAGTACAAGATTGAGCTAACCGATTCTGTGCCGGTGCGTTCCAGCCCGTATCGCCTTGCCCCGCCCAAGATGGCTGAACTTCGTAAGATTATCGATAAGATGTTAGAAGAAGGTGTAATCCAACCCTCTATCTCTGCCTACTCATCCCCTGTATTTCTTGTGCCAAAACCTAACGTTGGTTTTCGGCCGGTGGTCGACTATAGGGCTCTTAATCAAAAAGTTGTTTTGCAGTCCATTCCTTTGCCCGACCTTCACACATGTTTTAGTTGGTTTCGCAACGCGAAGGTGTTCACGATCCTCGATTTAAATTCTTCCTACTTCCAAATTCCCCTCTCTCCTGAATCCAGGCATGTTACTGCTTTTTCCACTGACTGGAACCTGTTTGAGTATGCCCGTGTCCCGTTTGGCCTATCCACCGGAGCCGCTGTGTTGAGTAGACTTCTGGACAAGGTATTTTCAGAAATTAAATTCAAGTTTGTGTACCACTACCTTGACGATGTGGTGATCTATTCCGAGTCCTTCGAGGAACACGTTGATCATCTGAAAATTGTACTTGATCGGTTGCGTGACGCTGGACTTACCGTCAAATTGTCCAAGGTTTCCTTTGCCAAGCCCAAAATTTCCTTCTTGGGTCATATTGTTTCTGAATCTGGTATCTCAGTGGACCAATCTCGTACGCAGGCCATCAGAGATTTTAAACCACCCAAGAACGCCAAGGGTGTTGCTCGCTACATTGGAATGGTCAACTTCTTTCGCAAGTTTATCAGTAACTTTGCCGACCGGGCTGCTCCTCTAAATCAATTACGCAAAAAGGCTGTGAAGTTCGAGTGGGGTCCCTCTCAGCAAGCAGCCTTCGAAGATCTTAAGCTTGCGCTCTCTAACGCCCCTGTGTTAGCCATTCCGGATTTTGGGAAGCAGTTCATTGTGCAGACTGATGCGTCTGGTCGTGGTGTTGGTTGTGTCCTTCTGCAGGAATCTGATCTGGGTCGGCAACCCATTGCATACGCTTCTCGTACCTTAACGGACGCAGAGAGGAAGTATTCTATTTACGAACTTCAGGGCTTAGCTGTGTTGTTCGCTCTAGAAAAATTCCGTATGTATCTTGAGCACACCAAGTTTCTCCTTGAGACCGATAACCAAGCCTTGAGCTGGGTCTTGGGGAAACCCCGCAAAACTGGTAGAATTGCTAGGTGGGCAACTAGGATTCTGTCGTTCCAGTTCACTGTCCAACATATTCGTGGGTCCGAAAATGCGGTAGCTGATTCTTTAAGCCGCATGTACGAGGAAACAGCTGAAGATGATGTTCAGGAATGTGAACCTGTAAACCTTGTATCTGCTGTAAATTGTGTCAATGCCGTTCTTAGCAATTCCCCTGTGCTGTTTGAGGATGTAAGACGATTCCAGAAAGAAGACCCCTCCTTGTCTAGCCTTATTGACCGAATCAATTCTGGTGAAGTGATCAAGCCCTACTCTCTGAAGGACGGTGTGTTGTGTTGTTCGTCTCGTCATGACCGCCTACCTAAAATTGTGCTCCCGTCAATCCTCATTCCGGAAATCTTTCGTTACTATCATGAATCTCCTGTTGGTGGCCACCTAGGAGTATTCAAGACCCGAGCTAAAATCAGACAGTTTTTCATTTGGCCAGGTATGGATGGCGACATCAGGAGGCTCATTAGGAATTGTGCTGCATGCAGTATTAGCAAACCTCCGGTTTCTACTAAGGTTGGCCTGTTGTCATCTGAACCAGCATCTAGACCCATGGAGAGGCTTTTTATCGACCATGTTGGACCATTCCCTCGCTCTGGTCGGGGAAACAAATTTGCGCTTGTTTGCACTGACGGTTTCTCCCGGTTTAGTTGGATTTTCCCCACCAGACAGGCTACGACCAGTTCCGTCATAAAGTGTCTTAATTCCATCTTCTCGTCTTTTGGGCCGTGTCAGTATCTGGTGTCAGATAATGCCAAGTGCTTTGTATCTCATCAGTTCCGTCAATTCTTGTTTGATTATGCTATTTCGCACGTAACCACCACTCCCTATTTTCCTAACCCGTCTCTTGCTGAGCGAGTCAATCGTAATCTCCGTTCTGCTCTGATTGCTTTCCACCACGACGACCATTCCAAGTGGGATTCTAATTTGCATTGGCTCAATTTTGCTTTCAACACCGCCGTGCATGAGAGCACGCAAGCTACCCCTTTTTCGTTAATGTTTTCCTTTATGGCTAATTCTCCGTTGTCTAATCTGTGGAACCTGCACGATCTCCTTCCTGACAGTTTCACGCCCGAGGATATGAGGGAGAAATTCGACAAGGCTAGAGAGAATATTAAGGTATCCCATGACCAACTTGCCAGGCGACACAATGCCTGTCGCAAGCCAGCGGATTTGGAAATTGGTGATGTTGTGTACGTCCGCAATTTCGAGCCCAAGGGCGTCAGTAATCTTGTCTCAAGCAAGTTAACCCCTCGTTTTAAAGGCCCATGCTATGTAGAGGCATTCTTGACTCCTGTTACTCTTCCTGTTCGAAACCCTAAGGCCAACAAAATTTCTAGAGTGCATCTATCACACATTAAACGAGGTGGAGACGTTTCTAATGAGGAAATGCTACCATAAATTTTGTAAAACAAATTTTGTATAATGTAGAGTATCCCTAACCTTCATTGAAGCCTACAGGCATCTGTTCCTTGTGGAATTTTGAATTTAATTGGATATGCAAACTCTGGTGGGATACAAAATGTAAATGTTGGGAAGTTCCCATTGTAATGGCAAATTGTAAAAGTGTACCTAATTTTCATGTTTCAAAGATGCTAACATGTAAGTTGGGCTCGGTGGGAGATCTAACTCATGGTAACCTTGTATTCCTGTTCCCTTTGGGAATTGTAGTGGTCATTCCTCTACCGTAGTTCCTTCGAAATGTAAAGTCGTCTAACTCATGTAATCTTGTAATGTACTTCGAATCTGTAAAAAAGGTAAACTTGTTAATGAAATTTTGTAAGCACGGATCTAGGGCCTGGTCAAAAATTTTCTTCATTTAAATTCAACTTGTTTCTCTTTGTAAAATGTAGTAAGATATTGTAAATTCTGTAATACTTTTTTGAAACTAGATTAACTTCTATTTTTGTAAATGGCTGCCCACGCGTCGAATCGTATCTTGCACATTGCTTCATCCTACTTCGTCTAAAACGACCTACATTGGACTTGTTGAAAATTTTTCCTAACGTGTCTCGGACTCTGAAAGCACTGCTGGTGCTGGTGTACTGCGTTTCTGAAGGTTTTTGGACACAGTGAAGCTGTTAACTAAGTGGTTTGCGAGGTGATCAATTATCCCTTCACTGATAGTCTGACCCTGCATTCTTCCTAACCAAAACGATGCGGTTTCATCCATCAATTGGAGTTAACTGGTGAACATTATCTTCGGGAAGCATCTCTGGTGAATCGACAAGTTAAGGAGGACTGTCTATGCCTTGGCATATTCGTGAACGGTGTTCACGCTTAAGGGAGGGAGACTGATACGTGCAAGGGCACGTCTCTACCATTTCAAACATGTATTTAATCAGGGACGCTGTTCTTGAAGTTTGAAAAGACCGCCTGGTGACTTGCTTCCCATTCTGAACACGAGATGGTAGCGCCTGTCGGTCTTGGAGAGATTGCAAGTAGTTCCTGTGTCTCCCCAATAGGTGGTGTGGGCTTCGCCTTATTAAATTCGTTATACGCATGACATGATTAAAAGACAATCACATTCTTCGTCTTCAAACAAATGCTAGTGCATTCATGATACCGCCAAAATTAT
The DNA here is from genome assembly GCA_946902985.2 of Meconema thalassinum. Taxonomy (NCBI): domain Eukaryota; kingdom Metazoa; phylum Arthropoda; class Insecta; order Orthoptera; family Tettigoniidae; genus Meconema; species Meconema thalassinum. Next base: position 418,183,301 of record OX336389.2, read on the forward strand.
GAACTTATTAATGACATTGTTGTTTTGATGTGTCTTTCTCTGATTGGACAATATTTATTTACATGAAGACAGTTCGATAAATGACGAGCGATTCTCCGCCATTTTGGTGGAATCCATTAGCTGTCCCGAAGAGAATCAAGAACAAGGACTTGGTCGTAAAAGGTGTCACCGCTGATGGGGGGCGGTTGCCTCCCCCATCCTCTACCAAAAATACTCATTCAAGAAAAAGGAATTGCCTGTTTTCTTCAGGCTGTAAATTTTCTTCGTTCCGCCGTGAAGAGGAAATGTGCAAGGATAATCGCAACTGGATGCGATCAAGTGCTTGTATCTACACGACGCATCGGCGTGTTAGCCATTTTTGTGAAGTACATGTAATAACGTAAAATTATGTGTTAATTATTTTATTGTTATTGTGTCTCCACGGAGAAGGATGTAAGGTACGTTTTTTTTTTAAATTTAATTTATTTAATTATTTTATTTTGGGATATCCAAGTTTGGCCGTGTACGAATGTTGATCTTCTGTTGTGTTCTCGCTTGTAGGCCAAAAATTTCTTTTTCGTTTTAATAACGTTTCTTTATATATATTAAGTTTCTTATTTATTTTTTTGTTTACCTTCTGGAGACACATTTATTAAGTTATTTCACGTTTAAATTATTATTTATTTTCCTTTGGCAAGCTTGGGTTTGTCTTTTTTTAAATCCATGTAAGATCCGTCCAGTTTTAAAACGACTTGCATTAATAGTTTTTGATGTAATTGTTTTTTTTTCCACCGTTCATTTCCTTCTACTAATGTTTAAATTTAATCTTATTTATTGTTTGCCGTAATTTCGACCTGGCATGGTTTTGGTGTGGCCATATCTTTTGTTTACCGTGATGCATTGTGGTCTCGTTGTCAGTCCATTTGGCGCGGGTCTCAATAGCAGACGTGTTGTGAATTAACTTAATCCTTTTTTTAGTGTAATCTTGTTAATGTTAATTTCGTGATTTTTGGTAATGTCCTTGTGTTTTCCGCCGGCGAACATATCATTTATTTTTTTTATTTTCTATCCCATTTAATTTTTTTTTGAAAGTGTAATTTAATTTTCAATTCCTTTTGTTTTGGCGTGGCCTCAACATCTGCATGTCGGATCGTGATTGCATTTCCTTGCAATTCATCAAGCCCGTTCTGAGTATGTTATGCGTGTAATATTTATTTTAACCTTTGGGCTGTTTAATTTTTTTTTAAATTTAAATTTAACTTTTTCCTTTTCTTGGCTTTTGCAAGCAAGCATGTTAGGCGCTATCTGGCCTTCTTAGAAATTTGTGTTGGCTGATGCATGTTCTCTTTCCTGGTGGAAGTTTTAACTATTAAACTTTATTTTATTCCTTTTAACTACTGTTGTGGCATTATTTAGCCGACGGCAGTTCTGTCGGTTTTTGGAGGGTGTTTGTACGATAGCCTGTGTGTGTTGTTCCCTTATCCATCTTCCTTCCACTCCTTTGGAGCTCTTCTGTCGGGACATGTCATCTGGAGGTGATGTTGCTGCGGAGGTGACCCGGACCCCTGAATACAGGTAAGTTGGCCCATCCACGTTTCCTGTACTCGTCCCATTCTGGTAAGCAAAGCGTTGGTTATCGAGAAGCCGACGTGCTGCTGGCCAGTGCCGTCCAATGCTGAAAAAGGGGGGGTAGCAATTATTATTCGTTTTCATACTGGTACGCCACCTGACGCACGCTGATTTGCCCAGCCCCGTTCACAAAACAACACTACTCTTGCCTCACTAAGCGCTGCCACTTCATGTTCCTCCCCTATAGCAGAGCACCGGTGCTGCCAGGTGCTCGCGAAACACCTGAGTTGGCGTGGCCTGGTTTAAACCTTAGAAACACAACGTAGCGAACGAATAGAGTGCAACAAAAAACAAACACCGCACGGTACCATATGCGTGGGGATGGCAACATTTTATTTATCCTATAAATCACTCCCACAGTAGCCGACACGACTGAAATTGGGAACGCCGTATGACGTATCACTCCCACGTAACTATTGTAAAGTACAAAAATTAACCAAAATTGCTGTAGTAATGGTCAGGAAAATATCTGGAGATGATGTAGTAATAGATGAATACTCATCCACTGTCTTAAAGCCACCCACCGTCCCAAATAGGATCATGACTTATATAGGTGAAATTCCAGCTGAGTCCGCCATTTTTGCCGTTAATTATGCACAAGTACAGTATTGCCAACCCAGCACTCACGGTACTACTTTGTATATGCGCGGTAGCATGGAACGAAATAGCACCGAGTTTGAACCAGTTCGCAATGGATTGTACAAGCTGTTTTTGTCTAGACTAATAATTGTTAGGTCGTAAGGTCATACAAACACCCCTGGTTTTTGTCACGCACAGTGGGGGTCGACACACATCAATAATTTTCATCCAAAACAATGGTTTGTGCCTAGACCAATAATTTTTACGTAGTGCGGCGCTGGTTTTGCCGCTTAGTTAGAAACACGGAATCCTTGTGATCAGCGTTCATTTGGTGAATACTCTTCTACAAACAAAACAAACCTAGTCTGGGGCTTACGCCCCAGACCCCCTTGCTTGTAGTGCAATCAGTAATTTTCGTCCAGACAGTCGTCTAACCAAGTAGCGACCAATGGTTTCATCCAGACAGTCATCTAGCAAAGAAAAGCCTGATTATTTCTTTTTCCACATAATTACAACATTAAGTGTGTCGGATAATGAATTTTGTATCGGACATGTTGGTAACTAATGACGTCAATGTGTGCGCGTCATTGTGATCGCTCACTGAGGCAGTTTCACATACTAAATACGCTGTCGAACATGGCTGCGGTTGTTAAATATACAAGAAATAAAAACACATATTTACGTGATTTAGCACACACATCCGGTGCAGAAGTGATCAAGGTTAGTAGTTACAATTGATAATGTCCCCATCGCCATAAGATGAAATATGGTATCAAAAATGATGTATTATCAAAGTGAAAGCGAAAAGGAAAAGAGATGTACGTGGTACAGAATTAATCTGAAATGTCCCTACAGTATATAAGTCGTGTTATTAAACGGGATATAGGGTGGGTTACAGACAGCGAAGGAGAAAACATATATTAGGACACCATTTCCACAATTATCATTCATCGTTATACAAGGTATTTAGGCTAATTTAAGTATTCTGCTTGATTCATCACTCTTGAAGTGTTACCTCTATTACGTAGGTCGTTTTGTCTTGAGCATTTTTGCTTGAAGACGGGATATTATTTTATTTTAGAATATGCTCTGAAAATTTTAAGCACTTTGATTTTTTAGAAACCATTTGAGTAACACTATCATAATAATGCTATTGATATTATGATCATGTAGAAATGAGCGGAAGTGTGGAGGACGTACGCACATAGTAGGCATAGCCAGCAGCATTGGCGACAATGCTGCCTTCAGTTCAATGCTGACACCGTATTCCCTCTCATATATTCCGCTCTCGCAAGTTAAATATCTCAGCTCTCCACAGAAAATTGTTTTGTGTTGGTATCTTATAATTATAATTTTCGAGATATTTCTCCATCGATAAAGCTTGCTTTTCAACGCCTGTATTTAACTCGTCAATTTGTCAGTGAATTCAGTGAATTTTCTGCAAGTGGCTTTTAATGTGCCAAGTGACGAGAGGTTAGGAGAGTATTCTACCAACCGTCTCGTGCTGTGCAGCTGGCATTTTTTGGCGGTTGGCCCAGGTTCGATTTCCGGCTCTGCCAAGAAATTTTAATTTTGGTCTGAGGGACGGAACTAGGTACACTCGGCCTCGTGAGGCAAAACTGAGAAGAGGAGGGTTCGATTCCCATCTCAGCCATCTTGGAAGTGGTTTCCCCACTTCTACTCCAGGCAAATGCCGGGATGGTTCCTAATTTAAGGCCATGGCCACCTCGTTCCCAATCCTCATCTGAATAACAAATGCACACACTAATACAGCCATCACAATAACACAAGTTATCAGACAAATACAACACGCCCTAGTACACAGATCTACATGACCATGATGTCGCAAAGCCCTAATATCAACCAAAAACAACTGCATTCTACCATTCCAAGAAATCTTAGAGTTGTCATTACAGTCTTACGCCCCTAAAATCCACGACTAGTTCGAATGGTTTTAGGACTAAGCATTGGAACAACCATCTTCTTGCATGTCAATAGGGATTTGCCAATAGGCTTTCAACAGCTTGTCTCAATTCTGCCCCCATATATGTTGCCCTATACAAGAGAGAAATTAGTACTTTTCAAAAATAAAGAATTAATAATAATAATAAGCTAATATGTACCCTACTATTCTATTTCTCTCCTACTCCTAAATCATTCCTTCCCTGAACACTCATCTTAAAACAGATTGGTCTGCACTTTTGGACTAATTATAAAAATGAAGCCTATAAGAAAAAATGCACATGGTCATCTATAGCTCCCCGGCAAAACTGAAAAAAACTCTGAGTAAATATTAATGTTTCTGTTCTTATGCATTTTATACGATGCTTTAAAAATCAATCTAGAAGAGCTAATTTAAGTTAACTTCACTACCGGTACCATAATACTGCTTAAGAGTTTGACTTTTGAGGACTGATGACCAAGATGTTCCTAACTTGAGCAAGGACTGCTTCACAATTTTAAGTAAAATGTATTTTCGTAAGAAGGCCTTAATTTAGTTTGGATCATTTGCGACACGTGTTACATGGATGTGTATGGTGACTTTTTGGTGTGAAATGATGTAAGTTGGCAACACCAAATGTTGTGGCCATGATGGGTTTTTAGTAACTTATTTAAGGTGGTTTGGATGGATTAGGGGAAGAAATAGCACCACACTTCTTTTCATTGCTGCCTTACAAACATCCGGAGTGCAGAGTTTCTTCAATTACCATATTCAAAGATAATAGGCTACATCAGTTCCAGTATAATCAAGAATCCAACAGAACACAATGAAATGAAACGAAAAAAAAAACCATATCAACTACTCACTACCACGGCTGAGTGAGCTAAAGCACGCATCATCTCTAGAATGGGTTGTTGTACGTTCGTAAATTTCAAGTTTGATTCCTCCTCCCGAGTGAGACTTTCCCATAGATTTTTACGCATTTATTTCATGTCCCAGGGCACCTTAACCCAATCCTAGTTACAGCCTGGCACACTCCACTCACTACGTTAATGCATATTATCATATACATTTCATAATCGCACAACCATATGACAATTAATATATTTGTTTTCCGAATGTTCTTAGAAATATCATTGTTAGGTGCGTTTGTTTGCTTTATCTTCTCTTATTTTGCTGAATTCGTGGTTTTATTGGAACTAATGCTGTATCTCTGAACATGTAATTATTGACGTTGTGGCGAAGGCCTGCTACTCAAATGTAGCCTTCCCCTCGCATTACCCCGCGTTTCAGCAGCTGTGGCAGGCAGGGAGTGGGAACAAGTTTGTGGTCCTTATAATGCTTTGCAAGTGATCCTCAAGTTGAATGTTCACTCGTCTCCTTAGTATGAAATGATGCCACTCACCAAGTTTCGTCAAAATCAGAGAGGTCGATTCGGTGAGTTCCTTGTTACACACACTGCCAGGCTGGTTAAATAAATGGCAGAAAAAATGTAACCAAGATCCAAGTTATCGTGATAAAATACGGTTGCTGTTGTTGTTAGTTCATTAAGGGGTTTGGGATACTTGGTCATCAGCTCTGTGTGCTTGGACATGTGCAGGATTTATTTGATTACTTGTGTTTCTATATATACTCTAGTACTATGAAAAACTGTAGTTATTAGTACAAAGAATAGGGTAGGTGTCCCAGAACTTCAAATTTGATATTATCCCAGCATTTGCTTAGAAGGAGTGTGACACATCTGGGGTGGGGGAGAACTACACCCAGGATGGCTGTTGTCAATGCCGAACTTGCTGCAGCGCCCCATCGCAGATGTGGTGCGGAATTTAAATGCGCATGGCTACGCCGCGGGGCGATGGGACATTGAAAACAACAAACTCCACTTGGTCAAAATGTTCACCGAACGATTGAAAACATTCCCTCTACCCCAGGAACATTGCTCGCACGCAGAAAATTGTCAGGTAGACCTACAGTACACTATCTCCTTCACGTTTGCAGCGAGTCTACATTGAACTACTGTAGTATGTGCATCTGTGAAAACCCGCGTCATAGCAGTGCGCATTAAATTGCACCACAACTGCAATGGGAGCTGTAGCACGGATTTTCTACATTAGTATAAACTAGCAACCCGACCCGGCTTCGCCCGGGAACAGTTATGAATTCATTAAGTGATAAGCGCTTTTTTTCCCAATGTCAATGAACAACGACCAATATCCGTTTTACGTCTCGGCATGATGGGTTAAAATCACTGACTGGAATATTAATTATATTATCATGGAGATGCATGTGCAACAAATTCTTGTCAGACGTAATTTAAGAATAGCGAGGTGCATGAAACACAAATCCCCCTTCCGTCCAATCTTAACTTGACTGTGTTTCACAGGCGAAATGAAGAAAAGCCGAGTTGCACTTCCAGGGAAACTCCAAACACAACCACTCTTCTCTAAAAATTTTAACTCAACACGTCTCGACAGTTCGCTGCTGGCTGTATCTGGGACAATACGCTCGTCCGCTAGCTACGCTGTAACTGGGGTGATAGACTCGCCCCTAGCTAGCTCGTAAACTGTCGCCTCAGTAACTGAATGGAAGAAATGAAAACGTAAAAACACTTACAGTAGGCGATGTATTGAAGATAGAGGTATGATCTTCCGGGCTTCTTTTGTAGAACGTTTCCTGCTGAACAATTATTACACTCATAGTATATAGATATGTTTAACGGTTGCCCAGCGTAAGCTTAAAAAGCCCACGGACTCCAGTTTTTTTTCGACCTTTTCACTGAAATCGTTAGTGCTTGACTTCTTTTGGTCATAAATAAATTAATTTTCTACAGAATCCTTCCTCGAGATATCCTTTACAGAATGGTGAAAACCGCATCAAAAACCATTCAGTGGTTCTCGAGATCACCCGTGACATCCAAGAATCGGGGACTTTGTTTTATACTAAGTAGAGATTATACGCCAATCAGTATAATGCAATATAATATAATCCCCCCTCGGTCCAATCGTAAATTGACTGTGAATTTTGCGGAACGAAAAGTTCACAGGCGAAATGAAAGTTGCACTTCCAGGGAATGGCGAGGTGAATGAAACTCAAATCCCCCTTCCGTCCAATCTTAACCTGACTATGTTTCACAGGCGAAATGAAGAAAAGCCGAGTTGCACTTCCAGGGAAACTCCAAACACAACCACTCTTCTCTAAAGGTTTTAACTCAACACGTCTCGACAGTTCGCTGCTGGCTGTATCTGGGACAATAAGCTCGTCCGCTAGCTACGCTGTAACTGGGGTGATAGACTAGCCCCTAGCTAGCTCCTAAACTGTCGCCTCAGTAACTGAATGGAAGAAATGAAAACGTAAAAACACTTACAGTAGGCGATGTATTGAAGATAGAGATATGCTCCTCCGGGCTTCTTTTGTAGAACGTTTCATGCTGAACAATTCTTACACTCATAGTACATAGATATTTTTAACGGTTGCCCAGCGTAAGCTTAAAAAGCGCACGGACTCCAGTTTTTTTCGACCTTTTCACTGAAATCGTTAGTGCTTGACTTCCTTTGGTCATAAATAAATTAATTTTCTACGGAATCCTTCCTCGAGATATCCTTTACAGAATGGTGAAAACCACATCAAAATCCATTCAGTGGTTCTCGAGTTCACCCGTGACATCCAAGACTCGGGGACTTTGTTTTATACTAAGTAGAGATTATACGCCAATCAGTATAATTTAATATAATATAATCCCCCTTCCGTCAAATCGTAAATTGACTGTGAATTTTGCGGAACGGAAAGTTCACAGGCGAAATGAGAGTTGCACTTCCAGGGAATGGCGAGGTGAATGAAACTCAAATCCCCCTTCCATCCAATCTTAACTTGACTGTGTTTCACAGGCGAAATGAAGAAAAGCCGAGTTGCACTTCCAGGGAAACTCCAAACACAACCACTCTTCTCTAAAGTTTTTAACTCAACGCGATTCGACAGTTTGCTGCTGGCTGTATCTGGGGCAATAAGCTCGTCCGCTAGCTAAGCTGTAACTGGGGTCGTACACTCGCCCCTAGCTAGCTCGTAAACTGTGGCCTCAGTAACTGAATGGAGATTGTTGGAAGAAATGAAGACGTAAAATCACTTATAGTAGGCGATGTATTGATGATAGACATTTGCTCTCCGGGACTTTTTTGTAGAACTTTTGATGCTGAACAATTCTTACACTCATAGTATTTAGATATATTTAACGGTTTGCCCAGCGTAAGCTTACAAAGCGCTCGGATGCCAGGTTTTTTTTGACTTTTCCACTGAAATCGTTACTGTTCGGCTTCCTTTGATCATAAATAAATTATTTTCTACAGAAATCATCCTCGAGATATCCTTTACAGAATGGTGAAAACCGCATCAAAATCCATCCAGTGGTTCTCGAGTTTACCAGTAACATCCAAGAATCGGGGACTTTGTTTTATACTATAGTAGAGATGCCCCTACGAAAGATGATCGCATGGTTCGTTACCAAGCAAGATGTTTAATAGACCATGAGGACGAGAGCATTGAGTTAATTTGTTAGGGAACATTCCATTCAATTCAATGTATGCCTTAAATGTGCTCAAAACCGATAGAAGTGGATTTGAATACGGTCTCATGCCAAACAGTATCCTGACAGAGGTTGAGAGAAGACCCCGTTGCATCTACTAAACACATCTATATAATTCCTGGTCACACTGCAAAGAAAGTGTTCAACTATATTCATGTAAAGTGTGGTATGTTTGGGATACGTGTTTCTACAACATCAAAACTCGACCTTATAGCAAATATAGAATTTGATTGCAACACCACAGCCTTCGTGCTGTCCAATTGAGGCTGTGCTGTCCTAGATGCGTAAGCCAGTGGATTTGGAACTAACATTAGTATTTTTTTTGGTCGCTGGATTTGTAGTGTTGTGTGACCCCAGTTTCCAAGTCCACAGGAACGTTAACTTGAACACAGTGATTACTCAACTTAAAATCACAAACCATCTGGATGTGTATTTCAAAGGTTCGTTGCAGCCAGATCTAATGACAAGCTCACAAATTGTCCATAACTCTTAAATATTAACCAACTCACATTCTCTGATATAGGACACAGCAATTTAAACATGAAAAGCATCGTGTTCTCTCATTTAGAGGTCGTATTGAGTGAGCTTTTCCTCAGGATATTCCACACTCCCTCCAGGGAAATCCAGAATGACACTTTATTTAAAGTCTCGGCCACTAACCTCAATTTAAAAAGTCATCACAGAAACAAGGTTTATCAGGCATATTCAATACACCCCCAAGTATACAGGGATGATGAGTATGATATCCCAAGTGAAGCAAAATCAATAAATTTACATTTCCTTCTGTGTTGGACATCAACTTCGCTGTACGGAACAGTGCAACGCTACTGACAGTGCTCATTGTATGGAATTGAACTTGACTGCTGCACAGCCTCCTTAAACCAAACCAGCATGCTCTCAAATATGCAACTTCATGATGGTGCCTCATAGCACATAGGTATGTCGTGTGTGTCAGCAAAAATAATTTCTCCAAGAGTTTCCTCACCACTAATACGGTACACAATTTAAAATCCTGAGGTACCAATCCTTTCCTAAAATAACTGAGACAGTTAAATAAGGGAAATATTCTATACACACAGCCTTGAGGAAATTTGCTTTAAAATGCCGTTTTTGGGGATACCTCTACTTAGTATAAAACAAAGTCCCCGATTCTTGGATGTTACGGGTAAACTCAAGAACCACAGGATGGATTTTGATGCGATTTTCACCATTCTGTAAAGGATATCTCGAGGATGATTTCTGTAGAAAATAATTTATTTATGATCAAAGGAAGCCGAGCAGTAACGATTTCAGAGAAAAAGTGAAAAAAAAACCTGGCGTCCGAGTGCTTTGTAAGCTAACGCTGGGCAAACCGTTAAACATATCTATGTACTATGAGTGTAAGAATTGTTCAGTATGAAAAGTTCTACCAAAAAGTCCGCGAGAGCATATGTCTATCTTCAATACATCGCCCACTATTAAGTTTTTTTTCAGCGTATGGCTTTTAGCGCCGGGAGTGTCCGAGGACATGTTCGGCTCGCCAGGTTTGTAGCTGCTTCGAGTCGGACACCCAATGGGTGAGCTACAAGTACCGTTGGGGAGGAAAGTTGGGATGGAAGGACGAGGAGTTGGAAGGTAGCGGCTGTGGCCTATAGTTAGGGACCATCCCCGGCATTTGCCTGGAAGGAAGATGGGAAACCACAGAAGACCATCTTCAAGGTTGCCGGCGGGGGGATTCGAACCTCCTCGCCTCCCGGATGTGAGCGACTGCCAGCAGTCATGCCGTAACGACCACGGCTAACTCACCCGGTGTTTTTACGTTTTAATTTCTTCCAACCGTGTCCATTCAACTATAGAGGCGACAGTTTACGAGCTAGCTAAGGGCGAGTCTATCATCCCTGTTACAGCCTAGCTAGTGGGCGAACCTATTGCCCCAGATACAGCCAGCAGCAAACCGTTGAGTCGTGTTGAGTTAAGACTTCTGAGAAGGGTGGTTGTGTTTTGAGTTTCCCTGGAAGTGCAACTCGGGTTTTCTTAATTTCACCTGTGAAACACAGTCAAGTTAAGATTGGACGGAAGGGGGATTTGAATTTCATTCACCTCGCCATTCCCTGGAAGTGCAACTCTCATTTCGCCTGTGAACTTTTTTTTCCGCAAAATTCCCAGTCGATTTGAAATTGGACGAAAGGGGGATTATATTATATTAAATTATACTGATTGGCGTATAATCTCTACTTAGTATAAAACAAAGTCCCCGATTCTTGGATGTCACGGATAATCTCGATAACCACTGAATGGATTTTGATGCGGTTTTCACCATTCTGTAAAGGATATGTCGAGGAAGGATTCTGTAGAAAATAATTTATTTATGACCAAAGAAAGTCAAGCACTAACGATTGCAGTGAAAAGGTCCAAAGAAACTGGCGTCCGTGCGCTTTTTAAGCTTACGCTGGGCAAACCGTTAAACATATCTATATACGGTACTGTGAGTGTAAGAATTGTTCAGCATGAAAAGCTCTGCAAAAAAGCCCGGGAGAGCATATCTCTATCTTCAAAACATCGCCTACTACAGTATAAGTGCTTTTACGTTTTCATTTCTTCCAACAATCTCCATTCAGTTACTGAGGCGACAGTTTATGAGCTAGCTTTGGGGCGAGTCTATCACCCCAGTTACAGCTTAGCTAGCGGACGAGCTTATTGCCCCAGATACAACCAGCAGCAAACTGTGGAGTCGTGTTGAGTTAAAAACTTTAGAGAAGAGTGGTTGTGTTTGGAGTTTCCCTGGAAGTGCAACTCGGCTTTCCTTCATTTCCCCTGTGAACTTTTCGTTTCGCAAAATTCACAGTCAAGTTAAGATTGGATGGAAGGGGGATTTGTGTTTTATGCACCTCGTCAATCTAAAATTACGTCTGACAAGAATTTGTTGCACATGCATCTCCATGATAATTTAATTAATCGTCCAGTCAGTGATTTTAACCCATCATGCCCTGACGTAAAACGGATATTGATCGTTGTTCATTGACATTGAAAAAAAAGCGCTTATTACGTAATGCATTCATCTGTCGAATGAAGTGATGGCATCTAGCAAGGTCTCTGAATCTAAAATTTACCTGTCATAAAATAAATTCTTAAAAATACGCCTATTCAACGCGTTCAAGGAAGTAAAACCAAAGAGGTAATAAACACTAGATGGCCATACCATGGGAAGGAGCTGGTTTGTGCAGAAAATCTTCATCATCATAAAAATGCTAAGGTGTGTGTTTCACATGACTCAAGCTCTTAAACAAGAGGGAGTTAGAAGATGCGGTTTGTGTTAAAATCTTCCAAATCTTCCCAGTAGTAGCCTACAGGAAAAATCTTGTATGTCTTTAAAAGTCAATGGAAATATATTTTTTTGTTTATAAAGTGCGTTTAAAGAAATGAACATGACGACAGTCCCTGCCAGAACTGTGTCGCGTCGAGCCCGCATAACAGTAAAGCCGAGCGGGTGGTTTAACACATGCGAGATTTCTCGTACAGGCCCTCTAGTTAACTATAAGACGCGAAAATTACACAAAACGTTTGAAATATGTGTTTTAGAATGTTCTTGTCACCAATCAACGCTTCATATTATTTAATATACTGTATATTAACTAGCGGACCCGTGCGAGAAATCTCGCATGTTCATAAACCACATTTTCCCCAATAGGTTTATAATGAGGTTCCTGTAACACCCACCCGTTATTCGATATTTATGAAATTATACGATTTGAGTACTCATTCCTTTGATTTACTGTTTCTGAAATCCATGCAAAATGATAAAGAAAAGACCTCAGAATGTTAAAATGACATGAAACAGGCGTCACAGCGGCCAAATATGAAGTGGACAGCAATTATGAAGCGTATTTTCCTACAGCAACAGTATCTGCAAATCGCACACTTCTTACAGTTTTTTTAAGTACTTTTTTAAAGAAATTATAGATATTTATGGAATTAGAATGAAATTCGTCACTGCTAATGTCTATTTTCTTTAATTTGAATGCTCATTTGTCATGATCGGTCGCTTGTGAGCGTCGCAGGAGGGATCTATACTACTGAAATAATATATATGATTTTGTTTAACAGGAATGCGAGGCTATATGTAATTAGGGGATGGACAGTGAGTCAAAATTCTTCGCACGTCTTCTTATAGGCGCAGTTTGTCCTCTGTTAGATCACTTTCTCTCCCTCCCTCTCTGTCTTTCATACCATATAATCATCAGTCAATCAATCAGGGTACATGTGTGCCAACTGTGAAGTATGAGAATACCTCTTACAAGGAATAAAAAGGAATACGGAAGATTGTACACATTTAGAGTCTACAGATGCGGTTTAACATTTCGTATTTATTTTCTAACTGTGTACCGCTGTTAGCTCAGAATAAGCAGTGTTCACAGCCCTGCACAACATTCTTTCAATTTTCATTCCACTTCCAAAACACTGAAATACAGAAGAATTTTAAAACAATGCCAAACCTTTAGTTACATTACCAGTGCAAAATATTGATGCATGTGGCGACGACGCGTTACATACAGAAAAGCATACACAAAGCAAAGCTACCTTCAAGTGAGCTTCTTGAAGATTTCTGGGCGAAAGGAAACCAACGTAGTCTCAAAACGCAGGTGAAGTCTCCAATGATTTAGCACTGGCCTACAAATACATTACATGAGGCGGTTATTGGCGAGTTCTTCACTGAGATGCTAGGCAGGTAGCTTAATCGATCAGGTACCTTCGTAGAAATGAACTCGAAAGTGTACCACGTGCAGCTGTGCTAGCTGTGCATCTACGTGAACTGATTGGTCCTGCAGTGGCGATTACTTGTGAAAATCATGTGCTGTTCACAGTGACGTTGAAGCAAACGACATACTGTCTTTTCTAAGGGTGCAAAAAGCATTTGAACGCTGACATTAAATACCATATTTCTCAGTTCGAGTGAATCAATCCATTTGGCTAAATCACGGTGCAAACATGAACTGGTACGATGCATGAGTGTTTTGGGGGAAAGAATGTTTCGTACCGATACGAGGGTCTTCGGAGGGGTTTATCAACTCCAAGCGATTGATCTTCATCTGAGATGCGTTGGTATGGAGGGACCGTGTTAAGCCAATCAACGAGATAAATATACTGTTCCCTTATCTAGAAGAATCCTAATATGCCATGTCGTGCACCAAGAGTGACATTAGTAGTTTTGGATACGGGTCACATACATCTGGAGTTGGGTACATTTTTGCTTGCAAGGTCTAATCAATACGTGAATATAAAACATTGTGCTGTGATAGTATGTTGCAAGTCCTACACATGGACATAATTTTCTTCATCTCAGAGATACCAGGGTGGTATCTTTCAAGTCCCACACAGGGACTTGGCCTAGTAAGTGACCGCCTGGCAGCCATATAGCCTGCAGACTGTGGGGTGATGTGTCCCCTCAACCTTTATTATGGCTTTATTTTTAACCAGGGTTGCTGCCTCCCAGATAAGACAGCTATTCATCTCTTCTCACGAGGCTGACTGCACGCCATTACAGTCCTCATATCAGTTCTTCTGACATAGCCGCGAATTGAACTCGGGACCTACTAGGCAAGAGGCAATTAGGCTATTTAAAGTTCTATGCGTGGGCATAAATCATGATGCTCTGCCCCAATGAAGTGGTAGTTTTCAAGTCCCAAATAGAAGAATAAATCACCTATTTCCGGTGAACTTCGTCGGTACAATGATACATTTTGACCGAGGTATGCATACGGTAACGAGGGAAAAAAGGGTCACTGTTACAGGAGGTAGGCTAGAATTGTATTTAACTTGATATTCACAGTATATTTACGCAATATCTTAAAATCTTTGTTACTCCGTGAAAGATTAAGGCTTCGTATGCGAATGTGTATTGAATAGTGCAGTGTTTTTTCTTTCGGTGAGCCAGCACATGAGACAACAGAGCGGTGCCGGCGCTTTGCGCTTGTGCGAGCCGAGTTCTGAAGACTCTCACCAAAACATACGCCATCCGTTCAGTAATGCCACGTCTTCTTCGCTTGGATAGCTAATATCACGAAAATGCACGAACTTGTCCAAAGGCATTGACAGCCAGGTTGACACAAGCTGAAATTGGGCTCTTTGACGAAGATTGCTAATGTACATTATTTTCATATTCCGAAGGTTGTGTTTAATATAACATGTTTTGTTGATCCATAGTATGGTTTGTAAGCTTTGGAAGTTCAGTGTTTCAGCGTTGACATCCCAACTTTTTTTCTTTCAATATCGCGTTTATACTGATGTATTATGTAGTGTTGATATATGCAATGGTATGCTCAGTTAACTAAATCAGATTAAGATGGCCAGTGCTAAAGTAGTAGATATTTCGTTTGAGTTATCTCTGAAAATTTAAATGTTTCCTTGGTAATGAGAAATGGATCAGCATATTAAGTTGGTAAAACGCCTTATTTACGGCTCGCAGCACAGAAATCACGTAAACCCACGCGCATTATTTGTTAATGGTGAGTGTTCGTAGTACGATTAATTAAAATAGGTATGTACCTCACGAGATTTTTCAAGAGCAAAAGCAACGTAGGTACCACTTATTAATGACGTTAGGTTTAACTGGAACATTACAAAACTTAATGGATTGTGTGTTGGTGGTACCTACTTTGTTCGAACAAGATTTGGTGAAACACAGTTGTGCCTTTTCCGTTTTTTTTAAGGATAACTTTAGTAATGGTACACCTATCATTATTGTACCCGTCCTTTACGTCTTATAGAACAGTACCTGAAAGTTCATTAACACCTATACTAGCGGTCGAAAGTACTGGAATTGCCTTAAAGTTTTACAAATAGTGCCTTGATTTTGCCTACTTTGTTAGTAGAGGGTTTGGTTCAAATTGGGACCATCCTTTCCGTGCTATGAAAGGTAGAGTATGATTATTACCTGATGGCACAGGCCGAGAGCTTAGAGGGGATAAGATGAGACAAAAGGTAACTGCTGGGAGACACACTAACAATAATGGCTACTTGGAGTCGGCGTGAACATTTCCGAAGCAACGAGCGAAATGAACGTTTGCCCCTCTCAATCACGCTGCAGCACATGTGAAACTCATTGTGTGCGCAGCTGAGGTTTCGGGCCATCAGGGATCAATCAAGCTAGTGCCACCTATTACTTACAGTTGGCAGTATTCACGAGATGTTCAAAGTTGGAAATTCGGAAGCATAAATCCTGCTCACAAACTGTATCGTAATCGGAGTAGACGGTAACAAGTTAATAGGGGGAGATAGACATACGAGCAGACAGGCACAACCACGCAAATCACCCCATGACTGATCTGAAAATCCTACATTCTACTAATTTTGGCCAACTTTCATAAAAATAAAATAGGTTTGTGAGGTCACTGCGGGTCCCAGAATATACAGTATGTCCACATTTCCAATCAGTTCCTAAACACCGGAATCGAATTGATTATACTAGCTTCAGTGGTAGGCCTAGTCCACCTACTGTACACCTAACAAGATGTTTTATATTTCCGCCATCCTAGAGAAAGGAAAATGGCAGCCACCTGAATTTTCATTGTCTAAGTCGGCTGGCGGCTGAACTAATCATCAGAGCCCTACCAAATTCACTCTGCTAGGAAGAGTAGGAAGAGTGGATGCCAAAGATACAACATTTTCGGGTAATTAATTTCAATATGGTGATCGTACAAAATGTTCAGGTATTTTAGTCGATAACTCAAGTTTCAATAGATCCATGCTTATCAAAACTGACATTCCGGAAGATTAATTTTCCAGACATAAATTGCACAAGTTACAACTTAATCATATTGGATACTATGCGAATTCAACTTTTTTAATATATAACATTATAATTGGTTATACGCCATCCAAAACTCCGCAAAAAGGCAATATTATATTACTCTGATGAAGGCACAAGAGCATTGACTTCATACATTCAAGATGGTGGCCATGCGTGCTATTAATATATTGAAATCGTTAATTTAGGATGTAACTGAGCACGTATTACGAAAGAATTACGAGAGAGATCAGTTGCAAAAACCACATGGGATGTTACGCGCATCCCCCATCTTGAATATATAAGGTTATGAAAAGGATTACGCACCACGTAATAAGCTTACAATTGTAATTTCAAAACTTAGCATAAAGTTAGTACTGTATGTAAAATTCACTCTTCTGTAGACATAATTGCATATATAGGCTCTATCAGACCATCAAGATAGTAGCAATGCGCACTATTACAGCATCATTATAAATTAATCCGTATAAGTTATAATGAAGGCAAAACCGCGAAACTTGGTGAAAGAGGAGTCTTGTATGAGATACTCGAGTTACACACATCACAAATACATTATAGTGAATGGTACGCTGAACCACCATCTTGAATATACAACATATTCAAATCAATAGCACAGAATATAAATAACGATAATAACGAAACTTTGGAAGAAGAATGTACCTTATAGGAAACTTTTGTGTGCTATGTTAGGAAAATTATCAGATTGAACATTACACACAGCCACCATCTTGAATATTTAAAGTAGTAAAATGAATGTAGTAAACTTACACAGCCAAAATTTAGCAAGAAGTTAGAAACCCGTTAGAGATTTACTATGGATAGGTATCAAACTCAATGACTAAATATATTGAAGATGCCAGTCAGACGTCCTGCTAAATCAATAACTGATAATTTAAGTGAGATATTTACACGCTACTAAGCAAGTGGGGTGTCACAAAAGAAGGCACAGGAATGTTATGTTAAACACAACGCAAACTGCCATTTACCATAAAACACACTAGTGACAAATGAAAACTGAACATTCTGAAACAACGATCCCACATGAATGCTGTTTTGTTAAAATGAACATTTTCTTTCAGAGATGAGTTATTGGTATTTCCGTGATTCCAGAAGCATCATCTACAGTTTTGTGTAAAAGAACTCTCCGACCTTATATCTCTGGCTTGCTGTCTGGATCTACTCTTTCAGTTTTGTGCAGAAACGTATCTTCCAATGGAGTGATGATGTTTATATTCCAAAGTAGTACATGTCGAGATGTTATAGCCTACCTATTCGACAGTTCTGTGTAAAATGAATACTCCGACCTTATATCTCGGGCTTGCAGTCTGGATCTAACATTTCAGTTTTGTGCAGAAACGTATCTTCCACTGGAATGGTCCTGTTTCTGCTCCAAACTAGTACATGGAGAGCTGTCTATTCAACACGAGGAGCCGTAGTTTGAAAATTTATAACTAATACTTACAAACTATTGTTCAATTGTTTATCGAAGGACTGGTTGTTCACAATTTTAAATTGTTTATTTCTACAAGTAAGCTTCCGACGTTGCCCAGTGTTCCTACCCATCGACAGGACTACGTGGCATTACGTGAGAAGAAGTTAGCTGACATCAATGAATTGCAGCGAACCATAACAACAGAACATCATGTCCGATACATTAGCTGAGAACACATGATGGTGATATAAGGAAGCATCACAGAGAGAAATAGGAATTTATTATTTTATGTTCCCATTCTTTATTGAATTACTGGCATTTGTGGAAATTTACGATGTAACAAAAATGTATAAACTTAAGAATTTTTAGGCTAATTGCAATCAGCATGTTCTGTGTAAAAAGTTGTGATTCATAAACAATATACCGCGTGTACGATAAATGGGCTTATTATATTCAGTTATAGACTTGGCACATTTTCTGTAGCAAGTAAGATTTCTAAATTAATGTAAGATTATTGAAATTAATTTTCTACTACTTGTTATATTACATTGTTACTGCATGTTTCAGAAACAGCACATCTCCATCCCATACAACAATTTTTCTAGACGTTGGTATTGGTCTGATGTCAAAATATTTGCATTTAGTAGTAGACAAAAGAAAAAAAACCGGTAGTGTCCAAACAAAATTATGCCTTAGAGAATGCTCTTTACCTTTCGTGGAAAATGTAATTGAGTGGAGAAGTACTGATTCTGAAATGAACGATTCAAATATTACACAGCTTGTACACTATATGGTCATGATCACAAGGTCTTACACCTATGGACAGAATGTCTTGAAAAACACTCAGTAACTTGTATAGCCTCCTTTAGCTACAATGCGGTCCTGCAATTGTGCACAGGTGATTATAACTGTGTCGCATGTCATATTGGGAGATAGCATTCCCCATGGTGTCTCAATTTCAATTGGTGAAAGGGTGTTGCCCATATGAAGACCAAACCAGGCCAGACGCCGTCCCATTATGTTCCGAACATATTCAATGTGGCACAGGTCTGGTGACCATGCTGGCCTGGGGAGTTAAGGATTGTCTTGGAGAGAGCACTGTGTAACGCGAGAAGTGTGAGTATGGGCATTGTCCTGCTGGAAGAACACAGCTCCCTGACATAGTAGGAGTGGCAACACAATGACCCAGATGAAGTTCTGGATTCATGTTTAATGTTCCCTCATCAAACATGAGACGTGCACTGTCATTGTAGTCTATGGCTACCCATTCCATGACGCAAAGGGTTGGTCCTGTATATCACTGCCGTATCACGCTGCACTCGTAAACGACCATCACTGACGCCAAGACAGAATCAGGTTTCATCACTAAATACAACTATGTGCCATTCATCCTTCCAGCGAAGTCTTTCACTATGCCTTTGGTGGTGATCTGCAAAGTGATGAGGTCTGTCGGAAAGCCTGGCGAGTACCAGCTTAGATCGTAGCCCAGCTTACAGCAAACGGTTTGTGATGGTCGTAGATGACACTGTGGATGCAACATGGTACTAATTTGTGCCGTGGGTATCGTGCGATCAGCAATGGATACTCGTCCGATGTGGTGGTCCAAATGTGAACCTGTATGCCTCTGCCATCTGCAACGAGGATGAGCGGCATGGACCACTGTTATCAACGATGATACAATGCAGATAACTCGTCGTCAATTCTCCTGAAGGATCGTTCAGTTGCCCACAGGCCTACAATACGACTCCGTTGAAATTCGGCTAATTCCATGGATTGAGCTTGTTGATGCCATATGCCACACAGTATGATGTTCAAAACAACAGACCACTCACTCAGCAAGTGAAATACAGTTGTTATAGGCTCAGGTTTTCATGCTCAGTACGTGGTTCCTTCTGCCTCCACAGCACGGTGCTTTGAGTCATTCCTCTCTATCAGTATCCCATTCAAATATGATGTTCCTATGCCTCATCCTTAGAGGTGCTTATTCTCCATTTTACACAAGTGTATTACAACAGAATACTCAGCATCTAATAATGCTACAAGTCCTAAATTTATAAGACAGTAGACTCGTATTCGAAACTTGGTAAAATAACATTCTCGTGTACCAATGTGATTATATGTGAATTTTGCTTTCCCCCAGAGTGATTTTGTTACATGATTCAGAAATTTGACACCTTAATTGTACTGAAACTTACTGCATAATATGAACAGAATATTCAAATGAAACCATAAGTTTCCAAGAACTTAGGCTGTGTGTTCAGTACGGAATGCCTTGTTTATGAGGCAAGCAGGCTAAAAATATTGGAATATTGAATTTAACGTGGAAGCAATATTACACCGACATGAGGTCAGGATATATCAAGAGTTAGAGTCGAGAAACAAGTGGTTGAAACCGAACCATCGCGTCGGCCGTCCTTAAAGTGGTTTTCCGGAGTTTCCCATTTTTATCTCCTGACAAATACCAGGACGATGCCTCTAATATGCAGCGGCGCCTCCTTGAAAATCCTCAGCCAATTTCTTTCATTCTATGTTTCAATGACTCCTCTAATGATGTTGGCGACAGGCTTGCCCCACAGCGACTCCAAAGGAACGGAAATATAAATACCGTGCCTGTCGAAACAACATTTTCATACAAAATGAAAACCCAAGGATACTGAAGTGCTCCTTCATAGGGCTTCAGAATATTTTCAGAAGCTAACAAACGAAACGAATTGTTGGAGATACATAAATCTGCAAACAAGTATATTTTATCTGTATTTCGTGAAATTATATATCCGCTTCATATAACAACAATATTCAAATGACCGTCTGTCTGTCTATATGTATGCCTAGGTAAATTAGTAAGTATGGTTACGCATCGTTCGAAAAAAGTAGTATGTAACTTCATGAAATTTCATGTGGGAGTAAACGAAAACGAAATCTAGACAGCAAATTATTTTATTTGGGAGGGGATGATAGGACGAAGGTGGAAAGAATATTGCAAATAACCCCAGTATTATTACTAATAGCATTGGTAAACGATGTGTGACAAATATTACCTCATCACTTAATGCACATTTTCCATACTACCAATACCAATGGGGATATTAACCGAGCTCCATTTTCTCCAAATATTGGCCTATTGATGCTGTAGCGTTTCCAGTCGACGTTAAAGTCATGCCCACTTTAAAGTAACTTTCGCTATCCACTCCTCTATTTATAAAACGTCCATTCGTGATATGATTTCGACACTTATTCCACAAGGGTGGCGTGTAAGAAGTGATGATGATGATGATAATTGTTGTTTTAAGGGGCCTATGTAAGAAGTTCCTCTCGCCATGCTTAAAGAGTAGACGAAGCAATGGGAATGGTGAGGTCATTGGCAGAGATGAAGGACTGCTATAGATATGTACTGTAACTACATAGATTTTATAATTAACACGTCAACTACTAGTGTTGAGAAAATTTTAAAGTGTGATACAACTAAGTTTATATGTTCAATAAACAATGGGATATGAAGCGTTTTATAAGAATACTAGCATTAGTGCCCGGCTTCGCCCGGTGGATTTATTTGTTTTATGGATGATAATGAATACTACTACAGAACTGGCACATGATACTTAAACTAACCGAAAAAAAATACTTTTTAAAAATAACTTTTTGTGGTGGTGGTGGTGGTGGTGGTGGTTGTAGTGGGGGTGATAAGCAGTACAGTATAATGGACGTAACATTCAGTTCATTTTCCCGTAATGATAATAATGAATAGGGAAACGGCTATTTTGTAACTACAGCACTGACACATGTAATTAACAAACAATTTTTTAAAAAATGATTAGAAAGAGTAGTAAGTGAAATAAAAGACACTGCCTAGGGCCTATATCTCATTGGCTGTTAGAAATGTAGAGACCAATAGTGTTGTCTTTAGTTGCATAGCGCCCTAGGAAAATAATCAGAACACTTTGGAAAACTTCGGCTGTCCCAAGCTACTGAGGTAGCAATAGTATCATTTATCACCACATAGCGCTCAACGATAAGGCTCGGAATAAATGAAGGTAAATTTGAAAGCACCAACGCTTATTGCAGCTGGTAACCTCAGTGTACTGCACCAACACCATTGCACTTATACAGAGGCATCATATTTTCATGATGACAACTGTTTTAAGGGGCCTAAGAGATCCTTTTGCACTAATTACTCCCCGTGACTGCCATTTATAAACAGCGCAAGATGCAACTATTTTCGCAATTCTGCACCACAACACTGGTAGGGGTGACGTGATGCCGCCCGAACTGCCCATCAACAATAGACTTATTAAAATACTCTTACAGTTACACTACTACGGACATGAATGGTTCTAGGGCCTTAATACGTGGTTTTCAAGTTTATTTTGTCTGTTATTCAAAATGTATAGAATGAAGAGCGTTGTCCAAAATATCAAGTGGACAGTGTTACCAGCAGGGTTTCAAAGTGTATGTAAAATTTGGTGCAATTAGGAGAAACGATGTAGATTTGTGATAAAGGGCCTAAATGCAGGGAATTGAGTGGCCTGTCCAAAATTTAAAGTGGACAGTGTCACCCGCAGGGTTCCAAAGGGTAAGTATACAAAATGTGGTTCAGATCGGTGAAACGGTGTAGATTTGTGCCAAAGGACTTAAATGAAGGGATTGGAGTGGTCAATCGGAAATGTCAAGCATCAGTGTGACTCGTCGTGTTCCAAAGGGTAAGTATGTAAAATTTGGTTCCGTTCGGTGAAACGGTGTATATTTGTGCCAAAGGGCCTAAATACAGGGAATGGAGTGGTCTGTCCAAAATTTCATGCAAACAGTGTTACTCTCAGGGTTCCAAAGGGTAAGTATACATATTTTGGTTCAGATTGGTGAAAAGGTGTAGATTTGTGCCATAGGGCCTAAATGCAGGGAATGGAGTAGTCTGTCATAATTTTCATGTGGGCAGTGTTATTCGCAGGGTTCCAAAGGGAAAGTATACACATTTTGGTTCAGATCGGTGAAACTGTGTAGATTTGTGCCAAAGGGCCTAAATGCAGGGAATGGAGTGGTCTGTCGGAAATTTTATGTAAACAGTGTTACTCGCAGGGTTCCAAAGTGTAAGTATACAAATTTTGGTTCAGATCGGTGAAAAGGTGTAGATTTGTTCCAAAGGGCCTAAATGCAGGGAATGGACTGGTCTGTCATAAATTTCACGTAAACAGTGTTACTCGCAGGGTTCCAAAGGGTAAGTATACAAATTTTGGTTCAGATCGGTGAAACGGTGTACGTATCACTAACCATAACGCCAGCGCTTGCGGATAGAGCTGTTCGGGAGCGCATGTTCTACCGACTTACTGAACAAAAATCAATCTTTAAGGTTACCTGAGAGGTGCAGCCTAATACTACATAGCCTAAACTATTCCTGTTGAATCTGGCTATCATATAAAAAAGATTTTTTCGAATCGGACTGGTAGTTCAAGAGATTAGCGCGTTTAAAGACACAAACACACAGTCAAACTCTTCAGCTTTATTATATTAGTATAGATAGTATAGATTTCACTGTATGAAATACCTTGAGTAACAGTGGTGTTACAGAAATATAAAAGGTGTTATTATTTTAATCCATTTCATTCATCTGATCTAATGACTCTTAAATCTAACAAACTTTTAAATTTGTCGTTCCTGACCCTTATGAGTTAATATCCTTGCAAGAAGGTTACTCTCGACTCTTAGAAAAATTAGTAATATTGATGTGATTCCATTAACCTGTCAATAGAATCGTGTCTTAACTCCCCATGTTAGGTGTTCAGTGGTAAACTTAAATTGCCACACATGCTTTCAAAATCATGATGCCACCATGTTAGCGAGCGTATCATGTTACATTCCCACAACACCGAAAGACATGATAAGTAGCATATCTTACTACTTTGACACAACGCAATAATTCTGTGACGTACAGTATGTTTCACCTGCTGAGACAATAGCGAATAAAGGAATTAAAATTGAAACCTGAATTTTGGAAACCTATCAAGCGAACCTGAACCTATTTGAAAATTTGATATCTTTCCTTGACAAATTTACAGTCCTTGGTAAATACATGAGTATTCAAACAAAGGCAAAGCGACCCTATAAATGGACCAGGAACACCTGTGCAAAGGTATAAACATTAACTCCAGGTATAGTCTACTGAAATACACTCCAAATAATTGAATGTACAGTTTTAGAGCATTTTCGTGATTTGAGCAGACTTGAGTATGTAGTGGATATATGAATGCGAGGTGACAAATGCTTTTCTTTCATGCATTTATGATTTGAAGAGTCCACCCATGATACACACTGAACATGCCAAGTTAGAATAGACGGGTCTTGTGAGATATCAAGGGTGCGGTTGTAACGCTCCCACTAACTGCCACTGGTACGCAGATAGCCCATCGCTGAAGTGGTGATGCCATAATGGTCGTAAACAAGTACCACAGCTCCCCACCTCACCCCGCCCCATCGGTTAGTAACTCCTACAGTTTACTCCATCCATGCCGTGGTGAGATCATGACCTTTAAAGCCAGTAGTTGTTGTTGATTCACTTAGGGTATTTTGTGACATCGCGCTGGTATTGCAGCCCGATGCACTTGGGTGTGTGTGGAATTCGTCTGATAACCTGTGTCATTTTGATGGCTGTATTAGTGTATGGATTTATAATTCGGACTGGGTTTGGGTAGCAGGTGGCGGCCGTGGCCGTAATTTAGGTACCATCCCGGCATTTGCCGGAATAGAAATGGAAAATCATGGAAAACAACTTCTAGGATGACTGAGGTGGGACTCGAACCGACCTCTCTCAGTTCTGTTTCACGAATTTGAGTGCACCCCGGTCCACCCTCAGACCAGAATTAAATTTCTTGGCAGAGATGAGAATCGAACGCTGACCTCAGGGGTGAAGTCTGCTAGCCACTGCGATACGAAGTGATTCCTTTAAAGTCACTTGCAGTTAATTCCATTTACGACTGAACACACGGATTTTTTTTTCTTAAAAAACATAACATTCCTTCTTAGGGGAATTTCTGACTTAAGAATAAATTTACTTTGCTGTACTCTCGGGAGCATATTGGTCCTTCAATTCTCTGCCCTCCCCCCCCCCCCCCCCCCCCCCCAAATGTTGCAGTGATATTATATATTTTAGCAAAGCCAATGAAGTGTTGTGTGTTTACTCTACCACCGTTGTGCTGCAGTGACTCTAGCATGCCGTGAGGATTGTCGTGGAGCTAGTCAACAAGAAATATGGTGAAATATCTGCTACTCTATCTGCATACCTGGTAACGTTGACCGCAGCACCTACCACAGCAGGCATGGAGGAGGCCAGCATGACTCACGGCAGAGTGAGCAGGACTGGCCAAAGGCGATGGTGAACCAGGCCGTTTTGGCTGACCGTTGTATGGCACATCCATCTCCACGAACTCACGATCCTGCAAGAGAAATGCAGCAGTTGTTACCCTGGGTCATAGAGTTGAACAACACAGGTCGCAGGGCCCTTCAGTGCCGTGCTAGCGAGGGAATGTCTCGCGTTCTGAGCAGTGCAGAACGGCAGTGCAAGGTTTAGTCGTACGACCAATATGTAGCCACTGCCCACTGCAATATGTTTAGTCTACTCCACCGTTTGCCTGTTGCACAGGAGGAGAATAAAAGTGATCTCGTAATAATAAAAAGGAAAGAGTAATACATTTTCAAGAGAAACACAGGGAAGACACGGAAGAACACTGTATAAAACATAACAAACTCTTAAATTAGCCTAGGTACATAAAATAACAACAGCACTCATAAACACGTAAAGCAAGAACGATATACAGTATATACGTGTATTAAAATGATATCACTTGTTTTATACACTATAGACAACACACTACAACCTTGAAATACAGTGTAGCCTACTTTATATTCTGTTGAGCACCAGTGAAGAACTGAAAACCTATGGGCCGTGTGTTTGCCTCGTGCACTTTCCTGTGGCGTGTCTTTCCAAATATAAAGATTTTCGTTATTTTTTGAATTTTTAAAATAACTGTGATAGACGAAGATCTTCGAAGTACAGGGCGGCCACAAAGTCCCGTTACCCCCCCTCTTATAACCAATAGGAACCCCTAAACGACCCATCCATCGCGCTGGAAGAGCTTCGACAATGTCGACGATGCAGAAGCACATGAAGAAAGACTTATGCTTGCGCCCATATTGGCCTACGCCCGTCGAGGAATTATCATATGCTGACATGTACCGGAGAATGGAGGCATGTGCGGCACTTCTTCAGATGTTCGACACAATACCAAAACGAGGCAAAGTGCTCTTTTCCGATGGTTCTCCTGTGCTGCCGGCTGCACTTGCCTGGCCACCACCAAGCCCAGACCTTACCACATGTGATAATGCGCTATGGGGGTTCATAAAGGGTATTGTTCACGAAAGGGATACAATTCCACGGATGAACTGAAAGATGCTGTGAGACAAGCTTTCACTGAAGTCACACCAGCAATGCTCAGAAGAATGTAGCACAGAACTTGGCGGCGTATTATCATTTGCCATGAAAATGATGGTGCACAGACTGATGTATTGGACTCGGAATGCCGTATATTCCTAAGAAAACCTCTCTTAGAACTGGTGTACAACTTATTTAACTAGGTTTAGGGGTTTCTATTGGTTATACGAGGGGGTAACGGGACTTTGTGGCCACCCTGTAGAGACCTGCTTGCGTGTTTATAAACAGATTGATTACATATACATGGGTTTGTTTTTTAGTTTTGGCACCAATGCTTCAGTGCCAAGTTGCAACAATGTTGGGCGCTGACAGTTTTACCGACGGTTGCTGCCCTGCATCCCCTCCCTCAGAGCACATGACCCCGCCCGTCCTCACCACCACTCGTGCGCAGTCGCGCCTGTTAGATGAGTAGTGTGAGACCAGCGCTCGCGAAAGACAGTCGCAATGTTTACCAAGCAGGAGCAGAGAACGTGGATAAAAATTCAGTATGCTAGAGGTCGCAGTGCTAAACAGTGTCACCGAGGATTGCAGGAAGCGTGCGGTGCATCTGCGTTACCGTTCAGAACGATAGCAAGATGGGCTGCAGCCTTTCGAGATAGGCACGAACGTGTGGAGCACATGCCTCGATCTGGTCACCCACCAGTAAGTGATGACGATGTACAGATGTGTCCGCGTTAGTAGAGGTGGATCGGAACGTAACGATTCGTCAATTAGAGCAAGATACCGGACTGGCGCATTCAACTGTCCTCCACATCCTGATGGACTTACTGAAAATGAGGAAGATTGCGTCCAAATGGGTTCCGCATGACTTAACCGACATGCACAAATGGCTGCGATATGACGCTTGTCGCATGCACTTGCAGCGTTATGAGCGCGAAGGAGAGGCCTTCTTATATCGTATCATAACCATTGACGAGTCGCGGGCCAGATCTTATGAGCCACAGTTAAAACGCCAATCGAACGAGTGGCGGCACCACGGATCACCACCGAAACAAACAGTTCGACCAACCCCCACCAATGTGAAGGTAATGTTGATTCTTGCCTATGATTGGGATGATGTGATCATTCACCATACTGTTCCCCGAGGGCAAACCGTTAATGCGGCGTACTATTGTTCGTTTCTGCAAGACCATCTCCGAGGAGCTCTGAGAAGGAAACGGCGCCACCACATGGTTACACCGCCCATCGTTCTGCATGACAATGCTAGGGCACACACAGCAGGCGTTGTGTCGGCATCGTTGGATCGCTGGGGCTGGGAGGTCCTCTATCACCCCCCATATTTTCCCGACATCAGTCCCTGCGACTATGATCTCATCCCGAAGATGACAATGCGCGGGGAGCGCTTCCGTACCATTGAAGGCGTTAAGCAGGCTGCCGAGCGCTCTCTTCGTACCATCAATAGTTTGGGCAGTGCCAACGGGATCCAACGACTTCCGCATCGCTGGGAACACGTTGTACGCAACGGTGGGGGTTACATCGAGGGCCTGTGAAACTTGGAACCATCTAATTGAGTTATTAATCCAGTTATAACTAAGGTGCCAAAACCAAAAAACCAATACATGTACATGAGTTTATTTTTCACCATGACTCAATGCTGTCTCTCTCCACAGTAATAATGGTCTGGGAGAACAAGCTTATTCCTATGAGTACTGCCATTGTTCACATTATTCTCTGAGAAATTAAGTCAATGACTGAAACGTTATTAATGGGTTAGAAACTAAATTTGTGGTGCTAAATATCGTTTCCTGCCTTGTCCGGAAGAGTTCAACTATCTGTACAACGTATACTTTTTGTGTTTATTGTTTGCATAGCAGTAACATTTTGTTAATCCTACCCGTGAGTATGTGTCATAATATTTTGAGATCCACTGAACCTCCTGATAGACTCCTACTATGTGCATAACTAGCTCTTTGCCGGGTTTGCGTTGTAAGGGTAACAACTATAGTGTTCAGGAGACTGGTAACTGATGACTTGGTTATGGCTAGACTGTCGGACCTTGTTTGGCCAACACCCGTGTAATTTCGCAATCTGCACCGAGTACCTTGTCCTGCCTGCAATTAGATAGACTACTGAAAGGAAAGCCCCCTGGGGTGACAAAAATAAACATTAAACCGCTGATAAGAGAAATAAACTATCAACCAACACGCAAATTCCTAAAAAATACGTTGTCTAGAAATATTTGTCGGCTTTTGGCCTTTTAGCCATGCAGCCAGCTAAAATTTAAATCCTGTTTACTTCTATCATGTGTCTTGGTATGATGATAATGTAATAAATATATTGGATTTACGTCCCTTATAACTGTTGTTCATGTTGTTGTTGTCATTTGAGTCTTCAGTCTTTTGACTGGTTTGATGCAGCCCTCCATGCCTCTCTGTCCTGAGCTAATCGTTTCATCTCTATACAGCTATCCGAGGCAATCTGTTTAACATATTGAAACGTGTCACCGCTAGCCGGACAGCCAGGTCCCGGGGGGAGGGGGCAGTGCGAGAATCTACCAACGGGAGAGACAATTTCCAGACACGCACCCCTCTTAGCCCCTCCCAAGGCAATCACAATGACAATGGCCTACGAGTCAGGTATACTATTGGCGCAAAGGCTACCAGACTATTCTGTCTTTTCAACCTACTGGAAGAGGAAAGGCGATTCGGAACATCGCTGGGAGGGGCTAGAGAGTTCTGGAAACCACCTCTAGAACCTACTCGCTGTTGCAAAAGGTGGCCTGATCGGGAACAGCCAACTAGAAAGGACTGGGCAGTGCTAGGAGAGAATCGACGAGAACGGACTCGATGCTACTGGAGGTAGCAACATCGGGAATTTCTAGACCAGGAGCCGGATTGGATAAATGCCTGCGAGTGCGGCGGGCGAGGCAGTTCTGAGTCAGACTGAGTGGAGTTGAAGTAGTTTGCCGTGCATAGCGCGATGAGTGAAAATGTGAAGTACTGTAAATAGTGAAGACAGTGGTGTGGAAATAAATGTGAATATAAATAACGTAGACAGTAAATGTGGAAATAAATAGTGACTGCAAGAGATTCTGACTTGCAGAGATCAGTGCAAATAAATAGTGACAGTAGGAGATATTTTCTTGCAGAGAACATTGTAAATAAATACTGACTAGTGTAGTATAAAGTGAGACTCTGTGTGTGTGTGTGTGTGTGTGTGTGTGTGCGAGTAAGTAGACCAATTTGTTTTATTATTAATTAGTGAACATAATAATAGTGTAAATAAAGATTTAGTGCATTATAGCCTGACCAGTATTATTACGAACCCCAAAAACGTTACAATATCCTAATCTTGGCCTACCCCTACAGTTCTTGTCCTCGACCTTTCCTTCCATAACTAAGTTTGCTATTCCTGGGCGTGTTAGTAAGTGATCACTTTCGTGATGTTTATAGTGTGTTTTTCTTTCGTGCTGCATTTGTCGGTCAAATGCTTTTGAGACCACCGAACGAGCAATATGTATTTATTCATTTCTGTCAATATTATATTGTCTATTACTAGTGTTCACTCTCTATATACATCTAAGACTCTTACCTCAGCATGTTTAAGGTCATGCGCCTCCAGCATACGCTCGCATTCTGAAAGGGGTGTCACCTTGCTTGCTGCCTTCCTGCCTGACGGACGTCACAGCTTGCCCTGGCCAATCATCGCCCGCAAGCCTGTAGGCTTCCAGACGCTTCTATGATGCTATTATTTAAGTGGCGGTGTTTTGCTCCCCATCCGCATTCCTTCTTCAACTTTCTTCGGCCTTCTTCAACCTGCGATAGGCATTCGTGCCTTCCGCCCTTCTCCGGGGCATTCTAAACTTCAGGCCTAAGCTACATTTCATGGTTGAAACTACCATGCACCGCAACAGCAGAGAACTTCTGCACTGAGAAAGTGCATTCTACACTTTACTCCAAACCGCAAGAAGCAGCGCCAAATCGCAGTTATAAATGCCATGTTATTTAGCATTCAAGAAATAACATCAAACCTAACGATGTTAAACAATGTACAACGCTGGTGAAGAAGATCGCCCTGGCAAGGTGATTTTCCTGATGCTGGACATCTCAAATTTTACTGCTAAAAATCAAGTGTTGGCCACGGCAGTCTCCGTCAGTATGCTTTCTAGTCATCGCCACTAAAAGATAAGTTTGTGCCTTTTATTATTGTTTTAATAATCTTCGTTTTAAGTGTTTTTGCTAGCAAGTGCAAGAATATATTAAATTTGTGTGTGCATCAAGCAGAAGGAACTTTTGTCTAATAGCACATGGCTGTGCCAACCTAATTAAAATTAATGAACATTTGAAATTGCCCCAGGCGGGCCAACATAATTAATTTTTTAATTAAATCTTATTTATTAATGTGTTTACGAGTGTCACCATATAAATAAAAATATTGTATTTACTCTCAATGTTCAGTAAGGTATTGAAAGAACCAGGCCGCATTTCCTCAGCCCAATCCTTTCAGTCTAAGCTTCTCTTAAGGTAGTTATTTTGTCAAGGCCTTAAGCCTGACGCTGTTCTTCCGTTTATGTGTATGCATTTGGGCTGTTCTTCACATAACCATTTGATGCCGATAACCGGGAATGCTTGTAAACATTCTGTTTTTTTTTTAATCTTCAAATTAATTAATGTTGGAACTAATTCAAAATTTAAATGCCATACTGAACATTGAGTGTGTTAATATTTTAAAAATTGTGGTTTCTAATCTACTTGGAAAGTTTCAGCTCGAGTGTATATGGTTGGCACTGAGAAGGGAGACAAACAGCAGGCCCGCATTTCACCGCAGGGGAAGCCGCACTCTCTTTTCTGGCAGACTGTCAACTTCTTCCGAAGCAAGGTGTACCAGCTCACAGTATAGTCGTGAGTACACAACAAACTTTCATAATGCCGATTGACGAGAAACTCATTAATGCCAGAGCTTCTGTCAAAGGCAAGTTAAAGCGTTTTCGCACTTTTCTATATGAGCTCACGGAAAAAGAACGTAATAGTGACATAATTTCTCAAAGACTGAAAGGTTATGAACAGGTCTTTGAGAAATATGATGAGATCCAAATAATATTGAGACACAGTATCCCGACCAGCAAAGTGACCGTTGTGAGGTTGAAAATTTATATTGTAAAAGGTTCGCAGACGCAAAGCAACTTTTAAGAATTTTAACATTGCAGGAAAAGCAGGAGAAAACTCCTTCAGAATCTTCTTCTTTTCCTTCCCGTGTTATATTACCGAAAATATAATTACCTAAATTTACCGGAGATGAAACTACATGGGAACCATTTTTTGAATT
Source organism: Meconema thalassinum (assembly GCA_946902985.2). Lineage (NCBI taxonomy): Eukaryota > Metazoa > Arthropoda > Insecta > Orthoptera > Tettigoniidae > Meconema > Meconema thalassinum. The sequence continues at coordinate 418,214,962 of OX336389.2, forward strand.
ATTCAATTCATTGATTCACGAAAACGATTCTCTTCCTTCAAAACAGAAGTTTCATTATTTGCGTTTGTCCTTGCAAGGCAACGCACTTAAACTCATCCAAGAGCTTACGTTGACAAATGAAAATTATGAAGTAGCTTTGGCTCTTCTCAGAGATCGGTTTGGGAACACTCGTTTAAAAACTCAACGTCACATACAGGGTATATTCAATTTACCTATTGTTCAAGCTGATAATCTTGCCTCGCTTCGTAATCTGATCGATGCTGCAGAATTTCATATTCGTGCGCTTGCAAATTTGGCCCAACCAGTTGACTATTGGGATCTATTTTTGATTCATCTTATTTCTGCTAAATTAGACACTAAAACTTTAAAAGATTGGGAAGCAGATCTGTCGCAACATTCATTGTGTACCTACGAAGCTGTTATTAAATTCTTAAAGGCGAAATGCCAAACTCTCTCTGCTGTAGCCAGCCAAAAGAGTAGCTCCACCTTTAAACCTCCTTCTAATAATAAGGTCATCAGCCCCACTCAGAGAGTACTAAGGTCACATGCCTTTTCTACCAATATTCGGTCTCCCAATCATGTACAAGCTTGTGTTGTGTGTCAACAACCACATAACTTGTACCAATGCGCTCAATTTAAATCTTTATCTGTGGATGAAAGACGAAAAATTAATTACGACCCACAAGCACTGCTTTAATTGTCTATCAGGGACACATATGATAAGCAATTGTCGTTCTGAACGGTTATGTTTTCACTGTAAAGCAAAGCATCATACTCTCCTGCATAGACATGAAAGATCGCGGTCATTAGCAACCAATAGTTCATCCGCTAAGTCTAATTCTGAGACTTTGCCGAATAACGCTCAGTCTTTTACTCAAAGCTCTGTTTCGTTCAGTAAAACTCAAGTTTTATTGTCCACTGTCCAAATTCTAGTGAAGAATGTTCACGGAAAATGGGTTTCTGTAAGAGGATTGTTGGATAATGCTGCAACTAACAATTTTATCAGTGAATCGCTAGTTCGCAAGTTAGGTCTACAAATATGCCCTACTTCTATAGAAGTTACAGGAATTAATGGTTCTAAATCGCAATCTCTGAGTTATGCTAAAGTGGATGTAAAAGATTCCAATAATCTCGGCATTCATTTAAATTTAGATTTTTTAAATTATCAATTCCATAGGTAATGACACTCCCATTACTTCGTTTCAAGTCCAGGGTTGGAATATTCCGCATCATTTGCAACTTGCAGATCCGAATTTCAACAGAGCTTCATCTGTAGAAATGTTTACATCCGGAAAAGGTTAAAGTTGCTCGTGATGTTTTCTTTCGTAGAACCGATTTTGGTTGGATTGCCACTGGGCAAATATACCGCAACCCCGTTCAACAGAAATCTCATTGTTATTTTGTTGGTGCTGATTTAAATCAAGAATTAATTAAGTTCTGGGGCATTGAGGACATTCAAGTCACCTCACCTCATTCTTGCAATAATGAGATCTGTGAAACATTCTACGTAGAAACCACTGTTCGCACTACTGAAGGCAGATTCGTGGTTACTCTTCCTCGCATTTCTAACCCCCCTATTATTACAGAATCACATTCCAGAGCTCTCAAAGCTTTATTCGCAATTGAAAATCGCTTTAAAAAAGATGCCCTCTAAAAACTCAGTATACTTCCTTCATGGAAGAATACGAATCAGCAAATCACATGGAAGTAGTTCCAAAATCTGAAGAAATTAGTAATCCTCCTAAAGAAATAGTATATCTTAATCATCATCCGGTTTGGAAAAATTCTTCCACCCGAGAACAGATAAGAGTGGTTTTTAATGGGTCATCTCCAGATGCTAATGGTGTTTCTCTCAATGACACTCTGCATTCTGGACCCGCTATTCAGACAGATCTTACTTCAGTTTTACTTAACTTTCGTCTATTCCCCATTGCTGTCCTTGCTGACATTAAGCAAATATATAGGCAAATTCTAGTAAATTCAGAACAACGTGATTTGCAAAGAATTTTGTGGCGAGACGACAATACAAAACCTATAAAAATATTTCGTTTAAGAACAGTGACATACGGTCTTAAAGCCGTCTGCTTTTCTCGCAATACGATCTCTTCATATGTTGGCCGAACAAGATGGTCATCTTTTTCATCCTCTTGCTTCTGAAGTATTGAAAACTGCATTCTATGTAGATGATTTTCTGTATTCTTTTCCTAGTATCTCTGAAGCACTTCTTGTTTGTGAAGATTTAAATTCTCTTCTTTCTGGTGGTGGGTTTACCCTTCATAAGTGGAACTCGAATTCAACGGAATTTTTATCTAATTTTTCACAAGTAACTCCTGTTGACAAATGTGTTGCGCTTCCTACTGAGGAGTCAGCTATTAAAACCTTGGGTGTTTTTTGGTCTCCTGCTTCAGATACTTTTTCATATCAGGTACACTTATCTGAGTTTCACCCTCAAACGAAAAGGCAATTATTATCGGAAATAGCAAGAGTTTCGATCCTTTGCAGTACATTGCTCCGGTGGTTATTACTGCAAAACTTTTCTTACAAAAACTTTGGTTATTGAAAATTGGTTGGGATGAAAAGGTACCCTCCCTCCTTTTAGATGAGTGGTTGAAATACCGCAAGAGTTTGTTAGATCTTTCTCAAATTTCTATTCCCCGCACTTTAATTCCGACCTTTCATGTCAGTATTTCGATTTGCACGTATTTGCAGATAGTTCTGAAAAGGCATACGGTTGCTGCGCCTACTTAGTAGGCCGCCCTTCCAATACTTAACCCGGATTTTCCAATTTAATTTGTGCAAAATCAAAGGTAGCCCCACTCAAATCCATATCTTTGCCTAGATTGGAATTATGTTCTGCTGTAATGGCTGTGGAATTAGCCAGTAAATTAAAAATCAGTTTAAATTTGAACTTTTCGAGCACATGGTTTTGGAGTGATTCTTCCATCGTGTTAGCTTGGCTTTCAAAACCTTCTTTGCATTGGACCACCTTTGTGGCTAATCGCGTTTCTAAAATACAAGAGTTGTCTCATTTTGACCAATGGAATCATGTTCCGGGGAAAGAAACCCCCGCTGATATAATTTCACGTGGCTGCTTGCCCAAGAAATTAATTTCTCTCAAACTATACTGGAATGGTCCGGCGTGGCTCAGTCAGGATTTTTCTTGTTGGCCTCGTTCATCTGATCCGCTCGCAGAAGATGTTCCTGATGCTCGCATTGTTACCGCTTCCCTTTTTCTAACTTCTATTGCTACTATTCTTTTTCAGCGTTACTCTTCATTTAATAAATTAATTCGTGTGATAGCATATTTATTTCGATGGAAATTTCTTGTTCTTGATCAGCCTGTGAAACCGCAACCCTTTCTCACTAAAATGGAATTGGAATTTGCTACTCGTAGAATCTTGTTTCTTATGCAACAAGAAGTATTCTTTCTTGAGTATCAGACGCTTTTAAGCAAAAAAGCTCTGCCAAAGTTTAGTAGGCTGTTACCTCTCACCCCTTTTTTTGGACCAAGATGGATTAATAAGGGTGGGGGCAGGCTAGAAAATTCTAGTTACTCAGATGAGAAAAACATCCCATTATTCTCCCTTCTAGACATCCTATTACTACTCTCATCGTAAAGAAATTTCATTATCAGAATTTGCACGCTGGCACCCGCACCTTGCTCTGCTTAATTCGCGAACAATATTGGCTCATTAACGGTGTTCATGAAGTTTCTTCTGTTATTCGGAAATGTATACCTTGTTTCAAGTCCAAGCCCCAGCCAATCACGCACATTATGGGAAACTTACCATATTTTCGTTCCGAACCTAGTAAGCCTTTCGCCCTTACGGGTATCGATTATGCTGGTCCTTATGCCTATCAAGTTAATTCCCCTTCATCTAAGCGAAAGTTGTTAGGTAAACTTTATATTTCTTTATTTGTGTGCATGGAGACAGGAGCCATTCACCTTGAGTTGGTTACAAGTGCTTCTACTCCTTATTTTATAGCAGCCTTTTCTAGATTTGCCGCTAGAAGGGGTGTTCCCTCTGAGGTTTTCTCAGATAACGCAAACATTTTTGTTAGTAATTTTGATCTTTGGAAAACTGCACTTACCTCTCCTTCTGCTAAGGAACAGTTTTCTAATTTTTCTCATGCTAAGGGATTCAAATGGCATTTCACTCCCCCTTACGCCCCCCATCATGGTGGCCGTTGGGAATCTTGCATAAAGCTCACGAAGAGACAGCTGAAGAAAACCCTTGGTTCAGCCATCCTTTCCTATGAGGAATTCAATTCTTTAATTATTCAGGTTGAGGGTATCGTAAATTCTAGGCCGCTCACGCCTTTGTCTAACGATCCTAAAGATCTTCTTCCGTTAACAGCTAGCCATTTTTTGTTAGGCTGTTCTTTAGCTTCTACGCCTCCTTTGCTGAGTCGACGCTGTGATCTCGGGTTACCTATTTTCTGGAGAAAGTTAGAATCTTTGCGAAACTCTTTTTGGCACCGATGGAAGCTGGAGTATCTCAGCTCACTTAAGAGAAGAGAGAAGTGGCGGCTTTCCCAGCCTGATGTGCGAGTGGGAGATATGGTTCTTTTGCGAGATCCAAGTCCCCCTCTCGTATGGAATATTGGTAGGGTAACTCACTGCCATCTGGGTCGTGATAAGCATGTGAGAGTTGTAGATGTTCTCACTAGTAAAGGTGTCTATACTAGACCTAATTTCTATGGTTGCTATCTTGCCTGTTGAGGCTTAGTGTCATCTTCTTTCATTGTTGTTTTTTCCAACTGATTCTTTGATTGTTTTCTTTCGGGGGTCTCGGAGCATGATCACTTTCGTGATGTTTATAGTGTGTTTTTCTTTCGTGCTGCATTTGTCGGTCAAATGCTTTTGAGACAACCGAACGAGCAATATGTATTTATTCATTTCTGTCAATATTATATTGTCTATTACTAGTGTTCACTCTCTATATACATCTAAGACTCTTACCTCAGCATGTTTAAGGCCATGCGCCTCCAGCATACGCTCGCATACTGAAAGGGTTGTCACCTTGCTTGCTGCCTTCCTGCCTGACGGACGTCACAGCTTGCCCTGGCCAATCATCGCCCGCCAGCCTGTAGGCTTCCAGACGCTTCTATGATGCTATTATTTAAGTGGCGGCGTTTTGCTCCCCATCCGCATTCCTTCTTCAACTTTCTTCGGCCTTCTTCAACCTGCGATAGGCATTCGTGCCTTCCGCCCTTCTCCGGGGCATTCTAAACTTCAGGCCTAAGCTACATTTCATGGTTGAAACTACCATGCACCGCAACAGCAGAGAACTTCTGCACTGAGAAAGTGCATTCTACACTTTACTCCAAACCGCAAGAAGCAGCGCCAAATCGCAGTTATAAATGCCATGTTATTTGGCATTCAAGAAATAACATCAAACCTAACGATGTTAAACAATGTACAACGCTGGTGAAGATGATCGCCCTGGCAAGGTTATTTTCCTGATGCTGGACATCTCAAATTTTACTGCTAAAAATCAAGTGTTGGCCACGGCAGTCTCCGTCAGTATGCTTTCTAGTCATCGCCACTAAAAGATAAGTTTGTGCCTTTTATTATTGTTTTAATAATCTTCGTTTTAAGTGTTTTTGCTAGCAAGTGCAAGAATATATTAAATTTGTGTGTGCATCAAGCAGAAGGAACTTTTGTCTAATAGCACATGGCTGTGCCAACCTAATTAAAATTAATGAACATTTGAAATTGCCCCAGGCGGGCCAACATAATTAATTATTTAATTAAATCTTATTTATTAATGTGTTTACGAGTGTCACCATATAAATAAAAATATTGTATTTACTCTCAATGTTCAGTAAGGTATTGAAAGAACCAGGCCGCATTTCCTCAGCCCAATCCTTTCAGTCTAAGCTTCTCTTAAGGTAGTTATTTTGTCGAGGCCTTAAGCCTGATGCTGTTCTCCCGTTTATGTGTATGAATTTGGGCTGTTCTTCACATAACCAGTAAGTGTCATACCAACCTATCTTTTCTCTTTATTATTATTATTATTTTTATTATTAATTTTATAATTATTATACACTGATCAAAACTGCCCTGCATACTGCAAGCCTATGCATTTGTGGACCAAATAGGCTATAATACACGTGCTCCATCTTCATTAGCAGACGCCAGAAACGTCTCCCATCTCCTACTCGTCTTAATAACTCTTCTGATTTTCATCATTCACCTGTAACACCACATTTCTTTTTTAAATTGTTTTGGCAAAGGCCCAAATCTGTTTATTTAAACCAAATCTACTTGTTAATTGTCACTTTAACCCAGAGAGTCATATCATGACATACAGAATAATAAGATATACAATAAATACATTTATTACATAAATTTACAATATGGCATTAGATAAATAAACCAAATGTTCATACGGCATTTAATAGCTTCCTAGATTTTTTTTTACAAAAACTTAATAATGCTTTTGCAGTAGTTGTCCTCATTCAAAATATCACTCGGCAACTTTTCAGATGGAGATTGCACAAAGTTCTTTCTTGATCATAAAGAGTATAATGTGGACAACAGTGTTCTTCATTTTTGACAGTTCTCCATGGGAGACACATTTGAGCTACATGAATATGGCATGTTCCACATATACATCACAGAAAAATTTACTTTTATTTTCCTATCGAGCCCTTACTGTCTGTAAGAGACTGATAAGTTTTATAGCAAGGGAAAAAAACAAGTACATCAAACACACAGCATGGATTCAGAACGGAAAAATCTACAGACAGCAATATATGGATGTACTGTAGTAATAGTATACCTAGTTAATACAGATAGGCTCTCCTAGGCTTTAACAAGATTTATACATTAGGAAGCCATCTCCTGTACGTGTATGCTTAATTCACATGCATCTTTGTTCTGAATCTCATCCGACGCTTTCCTATTCCACATTGCCCTGATGGTATTAAAATATTTTGCTAATTGACCTGCCTTCCCCCATTCCCTTTTTAGTAATTTTATTAAAGTGTGATACTCATTTTCATTTTCTATTCTGTTTAGATCTGATTTGTCTACAAACTTTGCTCTTATCATTTTAATCTCCTTGCATTCCCTGACCAGGTGTGCTGCACCCATAACCTTCCCACAAAACAGGCAAAGGTCCCCTTTCCTACTTCTCTCAACGCTTTGTTCTTATACACCCCCATTAACCACCAAATTATCTCTCTCATTTCTCTTTTCATTAGACACTGAGGCTTTATGCTCATAAAGTTCCTTATTTTGCAGAACTCCGTTAAGGTTCTCCTGTTTGTGCACTCTTCTCTTAGCACCTGCAACTCTACGTCATTCACCCATCTGCACACTTTTTACACACCCTACCTGCCTCTCTTCGTAAGTCCCTATCCCATAGATAACCCATTCCTAATCGTTCCAGTACACTTCTTACCCCGTCCACCCAGTAGCTCTCTTGCTGATGCTTCATTTGGTGCAGGTAGGCTACCTTTAGCATTTCCCCCCTCTAACTACTTTCAAACGAATCCAAGACTTTATGACCCTTTTTTGATATGTTGTCCAATGCTTACATCCTCACACAACATTCTCGCTCCACAATTCGCCGTGCAACTAGGTAGCCCCAAAATTATCTTGGCAAACCTACTTACAATACTGTCCAGGGTTGCCGTTCCTTCCTCTAAACCCCATACTTCCACTCCATAAAGTGCTCTTGAAACGACGAGTGCGTTAAACACATTCTTATACACTTTGTAGTCAAGATTCGGTAACTTACGCTCAAACACTTTAACACTCGCCAATGCCGCTAGCCCTTTCGATTTACTAACACCACATTTCAAATGCTTCCATTCTCCTCTTTTCTGCTGCGCCAACAGTCCAAGTTTCACTTCTATAGAGCGCCACGCTCTAGACAAAGGCTTTCAAGAATGACTTTGTAATACCTAAATCTATAGGTAGCCTATTTGATGTCAGCAGATTTCCTCTCTGTAGAAATGCTTCCCCTACCTGAGCCAACTTGAGGCCTTTACAGACGCCAGGGTGTCAGACGTTTGACCCGAAGGGGATCTTTAACGTGCCAGTAAATCTACTGACATTGAGGTACTGTACAGTCCTCGCATTAAATATCTGCCGGTGAGCGACCGTTGCATTTCTGAGAATTCGAGCCGTCAACTCATCTACTCCTATTCACGTGACATTACCCCACATTGTGGGGCTCAGGAGGTTTGACGACTGGCTTAGCTTAATGCAGTCAGCACACTCATTAGTGCTTGCCACACTATCGTCAGTGTGTGCAGTTCTGCCGATTTGAAAAATGATTTTGCTGAGGCTAGTATATTTGATATAGGCTACCTCTCCTGGAAGTAGTGTCGTAGCTCACCGGCACAGTTATAGAGCTTCCCCGATTCAAAGTGGTACTGAAGCGTATGCATACCTAACTTTCGGTCCGCGAATCTCCATTAGTTTTCATGGTCAATGAATCGTCCGTCATTATTTTCTTTTTTATTTCGGATTGTGGTTTAGTTTTTAGGTGTTCAACTTACGAAATAATAAATAGTAATTCCAAACACAAGTTTCTCCTGAATGAGTGGTTAAAACTTCGCAATAGAAAGAACCGTAACAAACAGCTTGCCTAGGCCTACAATGTGCGATTTACACACTTCGAACGTCACTGGTGTAACATATTTATCTTTGACTATAATTGTGATAAGTTGGTGTCAATTAGGCTATATATGTTATATATAAGAAAATTATAATCAGTTTCTATCCGGTTGTTACATTGGTATACTATGCATTAACTTGACCCGTTTAAATGCTAAAATGTGACCGTGGACGAAAGCAACAAGTTATAGGCTATACGCCGTACCGTTAACGTTTACTCATCCTTTCCTATTTTATATTTATCATTACAATTATAATAGTCTATATATTAACACTTATTTAACCAATAGTCATTTTATAATTATATACATACCGGTACCGTATTACGGGCTCTGCAAGAAAGCGATATTTGTTTGCACATGCAGTTCCATATTAAAATCCAACCGTGCCTAGTTTTCAGTATGGAAACATGTACAACTTTAGGCTATATTACTAGACCAAACAACTGGCGACAAAATTTTAAATAATGCTCATTTATATCTTCACCCTAGTCTACGTAAAGTACCGTACGGTAATCACTGAAAGAGTGGGATTTATGGCCTCAATTACAGAAACTAACGAAACTCATTTTGCATGAATTATGGAGACCGAAACCTTCTAATGGAGGAATGGATTGTCTGTCCTTAGTAATATTTTAGTCAATAATTTCAGACAAGTTGCGAGAAAACTAAATAAAAAAGCTGCGTACCTAGTTAGTTAGTTATTGTTGATTTAAGGGGCGGAACTACAAGGCCATCTGCCCCTAAAGCTGCGTGCCTACTACGGTGCAAAGTTTGCACCAACCTTGCCAATATTATACGACGTGCATACAGTTAAATAGTTACAATCTTCCATTTGGAGAAACATTTTCTTCGCCACCATATTAAATAATTCTCAAACATAATACAGTATGTATCAAATTTTCGGGAAAATGTGCAACATTTAGAGACGACTAGTGTTGTAAGCGGCACAACGTTAGCTAACATTTCATATCATTAATACATGAGGCGTACACACAAGTAGAACTTTCTCATTGTACACAGCTGAAGATCATACGATTCTTGATGTATTTTACGACTTTTAGTTTTCCTATTTCCTCAGTTACATGCAAGGAATATTGTAGTACACAGTTCCCATTGCTTCCATTAACTGACTACTAAACCGGCTGCTGGTTATGCATAACATACGCCGGTGGCGCGTCCTATGGCAAGTGAAAGAACGAAAAAAGTAAAAGCTCTTACGCAGACACTGTACACGCATTGGAACTGTGTTACGACATCCATGTCAGGGCTTGTCGCTTTGCGAGATTCTCAGAACAGCGAGTTCTCACACATTATAATGCGATGTCGAGAGAAGGATACAGATTGCACAATTGGGTAGCTGCAGGATTTAAAGCTTCTTGTTAACCCCCTCATCCATCTATCTATATATTTAAACACAAAGGTGATTTTTGTTATCGTGAGATTGAGAGAACGGCTGAACCGATTGACCTCGTTAAACACTCTGACGAAAGCTCTGGGCCTGTAGATTTGCAGAGTGTCTTTAAAACAAAAAATATGTTACCGTATATTTTTTACTTAATAAAGAAAAATGCAAAATTCTTGGCACACGCACACGCGCAGAACCGCATTGGCTCATAACACATGGCGGATAGAAGTCCACTGCTTTCTAATGCCATAGTTATTTATGAGAATTATAAAGGAGGGGAATATTTTCTATGATGCTTCCACGATATATATACTGGAATAGAATAAAATGAAGGGAAATGTTGAAAAACATTAACTGACAGTTGAATGTGTATGTTGTTTATGTAGCTTGCGTTACCTTATCATTGGTTCGGTGGCTCAGGCGATAGCACTGCAGACTTTGAAATACATTATGCATTGTCGATGGAGTTCGACTCCCACCTCCGATATTTTTTTCATTTCCGTATTCTTCTTTCCTGCTATCGGTATTTCATTGTCAAAACTTATTTTACTTTTAGCATTCGCGTAAACTAAGAAATTCTCCGCGATTTACGTTGCCATATACTTTTAAATTATTAAAGAAAAATGTAGTACTCCATGCACTCGCGCGTGCCCAGAATCGCTTTCGCCATGAGAGACAATTGGGGAACGCAATTCATTTGAAGGACTCCGACATAGTGGTCACTAAGCCCCGTGTACTTAGGTGTGTGTGTAAAATTTTATCTGATGACCTGTGTTATTGTGATGGCTGTATTAAAGGTGTTACGGCTGTGAGTTTGTTTCCCGTGTGACGAAGTTACGGAGGGACAATAGCAGCCTGATGGTCGACGGAGCCATCAACGGAGTGAGATGGCCAATGCTAATCGACACGGGAGCATCGAGGACCATCGTCAGCCCCACCGTGATCCCGAAGTGGAGAGTGCAACCCACACAAAGGAACCTCCAGCTAATAACCGCGACCGGAGAGACCGCACCGGTACATGGCGAAGCATCACTGGAGTTCGTCATTGGTCGACGGGCGATAAAGCATCCAGTGCTTGTGGCTGACGTATCAAATGAAGTGATCATCGGACTGGACTTCCTGGACCAGAACAACATCATCTTGGATCTGAGTACCAACACTCTGCACTTCGGAAGGGAGGAACTTGCTTTGCAACCAGCACACGAGGCAGTCGCCGCACGACGAGTAAGGCTGAGAGAGGACGTCATCGTTCCCGCCAGGACGGAAGTTAGCGCTGCCGTAATTGTCGACGGAACAGCTGAGGGAGTGGCGGCTGTCATCGAGCCAAAATATGAGGACATCCAGACAAAAGGATTGCTAGTTGCCAAGACTCTCATCAACACGACGTATCGGCCGTACGTCCGCCTGTCCAACCTGAACGACTACGATATTACGGTTCACCGGGACACCAACCTAGGAGTCTGCGAGCCCGTTACCTGGATTGCCCGCATCACAGACACGACGGACGGACACCTGCAGACGGACAACCGAAGAAGACGCGCCCTGCCAGAAGAACTACAGAAGCTGTACCAAGGATCCCAGGACCATTTAGACGAGGAACAATCACGCCTACTTCGGGACCTCCTTCACGAATTCCAGGATGTCTTCTCCGTGGGGAGCAAAGACTTCGGTAGGACAAGCTTGGTCCAGCACAGAATCGACGTTGGGGGCAGCGCACCGATTAGGGCCCCATTCCGACGTGTCCCGCTCGCCAAGCAAGCTGAAGTCGACCGGATGGTAGAAGAGATGAAGGAGCAAGGGGTGATCGAGCCATCACATAGTCCTTGGAGTTCTCCGGTCGTGCTAGTGAAGAAGAAGGACGGTTCAACCAGGTTCTGCGTGGACTACAGGCGGGTGAACGACGTCACGAAGAAGGACAGCTACCCTCTACCCCGGATCGACGACACGCTGGACACCATATCAGGATCAAGATGGTTCTCCACCTTGGATTTGAAGAGTGGCTACTGGCAGGTGGAGGTCCACCCTAAGGACCGCGAGAAAACGGCGTTCTCTGTGGGCAGCGGTCTCTGGCAGTTCACCGTCATGCCATTCGGTCTGTGCAACGCCCCTGCGACCTTCGAAAGGCTAATGGAGTCCATTCTGAGGGGACTACACTGGAAGACCTGCCTGGTCTACCTAGACGACGTCATCGTTCTGGGAAGAAGCTTCGAGGAGCACTACAACAACCTGAAGGAGATCTTGATGAAGCTACGGGCTGCCCAGCTGAAATTGAGCCCCAAGAAGTGTCAGCTCTTCCAGAAGCAGGTCCAGTACCTTAGGCATATCGTCTCCGAGGAAGGGGTGCACACCGACCCAGAGAAGACCGCAGCTGTGAGGGAGTGGCCAGTTCCGAAGGACAAGTCCCAACTACGAAGCTTCCTGGGACTCTGCACTTATTACCGTCGCTTCGTGAGAGGATTCGCCGACATCGCCAAACCTTTATATCGACTGACTAAAAAGGACCAACTTTTCACGTGGACAGCAGAATGCCACAGTGCCTTCGAACAACTCAAGCAGGCTCTGTGCACCGCGCCTATTCTGGCCTACCCCAGACCTGGAACAAGGTTCATCGTCGATACCGATGCCAGCGACTTTGGCATAGGGGGGATCCTGTCGCAAGTAGTGGACGGCGAGGAGAGAGTAGTGGCCTACTTCAGCAAGGCCTTGTCAAAGCCAGAAAGGAACTACTGCGTCACCAGGAAGGAGCTGCTTGCCATCGTGAAGACCATTGAACACTTCCACAAGTACCTGTACGGGCAAGAATTTCTCATCAGGACCGACCATGCATCCCTGCGGTGGCTCCTGAACTTCAAGCAGCCCGAGGGTCAACTCGCGCGTTGGTTAGAGAGGCTTCAACAGTACAACTTTGAGATTCAGCACAGGAAAGGCCAACTGCATTCTAACGCCGACGCCCTGTCACGAAGACCGTGCCCCGAAGACTGCACCTTCTGTGCCCGAAGGGAGGAGAACACCGGGATACAGTGCCGAAGGACTACCGTGGAACTTCAAGGGAGCTGGAGCCGCGAATCTTTCACGCGGGCACAAGCAGAAGATGATGACCTGGGACTGATAGCCCCATGGAAGAGGGCCTGTGTCCCCAGACCCGGGTGGAACATTGTGAGTGACTGCAGCCCAAAGTTTAAGTCCTACTGGGCGCAGTGGGACTCGCTGGTTGTGAGGGATGGCCTCATATGCCGTACCTGGGAGAGCACCGACGGGAAGACATCTCGGGAACAAGTCGTCGTTCCAAAGGCTATGACGGAGGAAGTCCTGAAGGAAGTTCATAGAGGATCATCTGGTGGGCACTTAGGGATAAAGAAGACCCTGGAGAAGCTGAGAGAGCGGTTCTACTGGATCGGGTGCCGAACAGACGTGGAGAACCACTGCGCGAGTTGCCACGATTGCGCAGCCAGCAAGGGCCCAGGACGAAGACGACGGGGTCCACTGAAGACCTACAACGTGGGCGGCCCCATGGAGAGAGTGGCCATCGATGTTGCTGGACCATTCCCGTTAAGCGAGGTAGGGAACCGCTACATATTGGTCGTCAGCGACTACTTCACCAAATGGCCGGAGGCGTATGCGCTCCCTAACCAAGAAGCCGCGACGATCGCAGAGACCCTGGTGAAGGAATTCGTCAGCCGGTACGGAGTACCCCTGGAGCTGCACTCCGACCAAGGGAGGAACTTCGAGTCACAGGTGTTCCAGAACCTATGCCAGCTGCTGGGAATCCGGAAGACAAGGACAACGCCGCTACACCCACAATCCGACGGGATGGTAGAGCGATTCAATCGCACCATCGAGAACCATCTCCGAATAGTCGTCAGCGAGCACCAGAGGGATTGGGACAAGCATCTTCCACTATTTCTCCTGGCCTACCGCGCCGCCGTGCATGAAGCCACCGGGTGCACACCAGCCCGGGCCATGTTTGGGAGGGAGCTCCGTCTACCTGTCGATCTTGCCTTCGGCCGACCTGGGAATGGTCCGGTCCCGGTAAGCCAGTATTGTCAAGAACTGGTCGACCAACTGGAGAACGTGCACGCGTTCGCGAGGAGGAAACTGCGGGTCGAGACCGACCGAATGAAGACCCGATACGACCAACAGACGGATGCCGGCGGATTCCACGAGGACGACCTGGTCTGGCTCTTCAACCCATTACGGAAGAAAGGCCTGTCACCCAAACTACAGAAGTCCTGGGAGGGCCCGTACCGAGTCGTGAAACGGATCAACGATGTCGTCTACAGGATCCAGCGGAGCCCGAGGGCGAAGATGAAGATCGTGCATCGAGATCGCCTGGCAGCCTACGAAGGGACACAGACGGACCAATGATAGATCGGGACGATCAGCCTTTTAGGAAGTGGGTGGTGTTACGGCTGTGAGTTTGTTTCATCGCTCGCCGCATGAGTCACAACTGCCCCAGGGCTGGGCTGCTCTGCCTCAGTGTATTGCGTGCGCCTTATGCAACAGGTCTACTAGGACAAAGGGATGGTCCAGAATATTCGTGACCCAGCCAGCGATGGAAGCCTCGAGAAGCCGTGAGCCCTGGATGGGTCTAGAAGCATTTATTGAGTCACCGGCCTGCTATATAAGAGCGACCTGTCAAGCAGTGAGTGAGTTGTGTGTTTTACGAGCTAGTGCGAGCGTTTATCCTGAGCGACAGAAGTGTGGTGACTTGCGAAACCCCTAGTAAAGCCGTTTCTCTTGACAGCGAGGAAGTGAGAAGCATACAGGGGACTGCCTGTGTTTTGAGTGAGTGTGATTCCACTGAGCGACAGAGATATTGTGTAGAAGTGCCGCGCGAGTTACGAAACCCAGTGACATTGTTTCCCAGCTCGTGAACAGCGAAGCAGCGTGTAGCAGGTTTTCGTAAGTAACTGTAATTTGTGAACATAGGGGAGAGTTGCATGTAGTTCTGTCAAGGCCACCAGACTCATTAGCGAGAAGATTAACTGTTGACAAGTGAAAGAGGGCAAGAGTTCTCCATAACCAAGAGACTTGAGGAAACTGGAGTAAGGTTCTAATTGCTTGTATTTGCTGATGAGTAGTGTATCTTTCTGGCCGCAATAAAATTAATTATTTCTTTAAAGGATCAACCTGTGTTGTGCTTTCTACCCACCGTAATCCAGTTAACAAAAGTGCCACTAGGGGGTGGCACGTAACAATGTGTGTATTTTTAATTAAGGTGGGGAATGGTAAGGAGATGGCTGAGGCCTTAAGTTAGGAACCATCCCGGTATTTGCCTGCAGTGGAAGTGGGAAACCACGGAAAATCACATCCAAGATTATTGAGGTGGGAATAGAACCTTCCTCTTCTTAGTTATGCCTCAAGAGGCTGAGTGTGACCCGTTCTTTCCCTCAGACCAGAATTAAATTTCTTGGCAGAGCAGGGAATCGAACCCTGAGCTCCAAGGGGATAGCCAAGAATGTAGCCTTAAAAGTAGGCTTCCCTGTGTTAATACGATTTTTGACATGCATGGGACATAGGATTCTAAAACTGCCTCCATTACGGTGACTGGCGAAGGGAGTGTAGGCCTATGCTCATTCCAGTAGTTGGCGAAGTGATTATATGCTCCCCTACAAAATTAACTGCCATGGAAACGCAAAGGATATTACCTATAACAGGTGATGGTAATTGCTCATTTAGAACAGTTTCGTACTGCTTATATCAAAATGAAGAACGTCATCCTGAGCTGCGTTTCCAAGCAATTGTAAAAATTGTTGCTGGAAGGGATAGTTATAGGGATTTTATTATTGGCGATCAGTCTCATCGCATTCTCCTCAGCAACTTGAGTATGAAAGCCTTTGAACGGTGAATACACTATGTTGAACTTCATTGTATAAGCCGATTGTATTTTGCTTATTTGTTTAGAGTACTGAGTCTAATCACGCTGTTGATTTTGGCAATGGAAGTATTATTTGCCATTTAATATTTAGCGTTTCCGTTGATGCAGGACACTATAGTACTGTATTATCGAATATGACGTTAATTTTGGGAGAAGTGCAACTATAATTAAACCCATTCGACGAAGAAGAACATTGGCCGCAAAAAAGTGGGAAATCGGAGAAAATACGAAGCTACTTTTAAAATCCAATATCAATATGGCATTTCAGAAACAATTACAGATATTATGCAGTACAGTGTAAGGTCCATGACGGTCAAATGTAAACGTTGTTCTGCATTGTACTTCTCTTGCGTGAAATCTACGCTTGACTACTTTGGCCTTTGCTGTTGTGATGGTAAAATTGATCTTCTGGAATATAAAATATTGGACAGGCTGCAACAATTTTTCACTGGAGATGATATCTCAAGGAATTTCAGAGAGAATATTTGGCAGTACAACAATGCTCTGCCCTCCGTTTCCTTTGGTGCCAATGTTACAGTGTCACATGAATTGTATTAAAATTTATGGAATTACACATCATCGCATTTCTTCCTTATATTCCAAAAATATAAGCGACGTTTCTTACGTTCAGTTTTATATATTAGACTCCTCGGAAGGTAATCAAGTCAGATCTGTGAATAATGCGAATTATTGCATCAGGGAGGGCTTACTTCATACTTTAAACAATATTTTGCAAGAGCATAACCCCTAGATTCAACATTCAAATTACCTCCAAATTAATTTGCAATCCACTTGACTATAATCGATTAGTAGTCTATAGCTCATATTATGGGATGAAGCCCAAATGGCAAATATTCATTCATTAGGTTGTGTGTGAATCGACTACTAAAATGCATTATACGTAACGACATTATTCCTTTTTGTGGGAAAGTTATTGTTCTTGGAGGAGACTTCAGGTAGGTTTTGCCTGTTGTGTCACACACTTCTCGCCAAACAGTTATTCACAATTGTATCAAATACTCTCCTCTCTGGCCCTTCTCCAAAATACGCCGCTTACATAAAACACGTGATCGAAACCAGATGAAATGGAATTTTCTACTTTTTTGGTACATTTACGGCGAAACATTCACTTCTGCGAAGGATATAATAAATTTCTCGAAAGTTTGCATTCTTACAACAAAAAAATGAACAATGCAATGACATTAATTTAAAATTCATTGAACTTATATCCAATAGTTCAAACACATATATCAATGTTAACAGATTAAATACTGAAGATCAAAGCCAGCTATTTCATTTTCCTACTACATAATTCTTCAATTCCTTGGAATTAAGTGATTCGCCTCCACATAATCCAAACTTTTGAGCCATGTTACACTCCTTAGAAATCTAAACGTTTCCCAAGGCCCATAATGGAAACATATTATTTGTAAGAAATATGTAAGAAATTGCTTGGATTTGGATATAATAAGTGCAGTTAATATTGGGCTGAGAGCTCTGATCCTACGACTTGATTTAACACCTTCCGATAAAACACTTACAGTACATTTTCTTTTAGGAGGCAAATATTTCCAATTCGCTTGGCATACTTTATCACAATCAATAAAGCTCAAGGGGAAACTCTAGAACGTATACTGTAGGTCTCTATTTACCTCATCAAGTTTTCAGTCATGGCCAGCAGTATGTTGCAATGTCGAGAGTGCAATCTTTTGACGCCCTTAAAGTTGCAATAGTGCCAAAAAGTAATCGTACAAAGAATGTAACTTATATAAGAAACTTCTTCAGTAAATATTATACTGACAGCAGTGGCTACGCTGGCTAAAGCGCAGCGTTAGGTCATGCGTAGTTTCGGAAGTTAATTTGGTAAGGTATTGTTCTCAAGCAATATTGTAAACAGTATTATTATTAGTCCCCCATGACAGTTTGGTTTAGGCTATTAATATTATGGATTTCTTTATATAAATTTGTTGTTGTTTGAGTCTTCAGTCTTTTGACTGGTTTGATGCAGCCCTCCATGCCTCCCTGTCCTGAGCTAATCGTTTCATCTCTACATAGCTACCACACCCAACATCCGAGGCAATCTGTTTAACATATTCTAACCTTGGTCTACCCCTACAGTTCTTGTCCTCGACCCTTCCTTCCATAACTAAGCTTGCTATTCCTGGGTGTCTTAGTATGTGTCCTACCAACCTATCTCTTCTCTTCATTAGCAGTCGCCAGAAACATCTCTCCTCTCCCACTCGTCTTAATACCTCTTTGTTTGTAACCCTATCTACCCATCTGATCTTCATCATTCTCCTGTAGCACCACATTTCAAATGCTTCAATTCTCCTCTTTTCTGCTGCACCAATAGTCCAAGTTTCACTTCCATAGAGCGCCACGCTCCAGACAAAGGCTTTCAAAAATGACTTCCTAATACATAAATCTATATTCGATGTCAGCAGATTCCTTTTTTGTAGAAATGCTTTTCTTGCCTGAGCCAACCTACTTTTTATATCCTCTTTGCTTCGTCCATCACTGGTTATTCTGCTTCCTAAGTAACAGAAATCTCCTACTTCCTTCAGCTTTTCACCTGCCAATTTGATCTCCATAGAGGTTTGTGATTTATTTCGGCTGCATTCCAGTATTTTTGTTTTACATTTATTAATTTTCATCATGAATACTTTCCGTAAGACGGAGTCCATACCATTCAAAAACTCATTCAAATCCTCAGGCTTGTTGGCCAAGATGACGATGTCATCAGCAAATCTCAGAGTTGAAATTATTTCTCCTTGAATCTTCACTCCCACTTTAAATTTTTCTCTAATTTCCTTCATTGCTTGTTCAATGTAAAGATTGAAAAGTATGGGTGATAAGTTGCAGCCTTGCCTTACACCTTTCTGAATACCAGCTTCTCTCTCATGTCCTTCAACTCGAATGACTGCTGTCTGGTTTCTGTATAGATTGTATATCACCCTCCTATCCCTGTACTTTATTCCAATCGATTTCAAAATGTCAAACAATTTAGTCCAATCAACGTTATCAAAGGCCTTTTCTAAGTCTACAAAAGCCATGAACGTTCTCTTATCTTTCCTTATTCTACCTTCCAAAATCAGCCTAAGACTTAGTACAGCTTCCCTTGTTCCTACATTTCTCCTGAAACCAAACTGGTCTTCACCCAACTCCGTTTCTATCTGGCTCTCAATCCTCTTGTAAATTATTCTAGACAGGATCTTTGAAGCATGAGTAATCAAGCTGATTGTACGATAATCTTCACATCTGTCAGCTCCCACTTTCTTTGGTATAGGGATGATTTCATTCTTCTTGAAATCAGGGGGTACCTCACCTGTCTCATAAATCCTACACACCAAGTGAAATAACCTGATCAGACCTTCCTCTCCTATGCAGCGTAGCAACTCAATCGGTATATCATCTATGCCTGGTGCTTTGTTCCTGCTTAAGTCTTCCAAAGCTCTATCAAATTCTGATCTCAATATTAAATCTCCTTTCGCATCCTCATCAATTTCCTCCTCCCTTTCCATTACATGATTCTCAATCTCCTTTCCCTTATACAAACTCTCTATGTAAGCTTTCCATCTCTCAACCTTTTCTTCCCTATCTGTTAGAGGCTTTCCATTTGTGTCCTTAATATTACAGCACTTAGTCTTCTTTTCCCCAAAAATATTCTTAATCCTTCGATAAGCTGTGTCTACTTTTCCTAATTTCAGACAATTTTCTATACCAGCACATTTCTCTTTCAACCATTCTTCTTTCGCTTCCTTGCACTTCTTGTTAACCTCATTTCTCAGACGTCTGTATTCTGCTTTCCCCTTTTCATCTCTTACATTCTTGTGCTTCCGCCTTTCATCCATCAATTCGAGTATATCCTGAGTGATCCACGGTTTTCTACCTATTCTCTCTTTCCTACCAATGTTTTCTTCTGCGGATTTTGTTATTTCATTCCTCAAAAGTGCCCATTCGTCTGCAATTGAAGCTTGTTTAGGGTTTTTCATTAGTCCTTCCTTTATACTCTTCTTGAATCTTTCGTTCACATCCTTCACTTTCAGTCTGTCTATTGCCCACCTTTTTGGCTTTTGACTTTTCTTCAGTTTCTTCAACTTTAATCTGCATTTCATTACAACCAGATTGTGGTCAGAGTTTATGTCAGCACCAGGATATGTTTTACAATCCAAAATCTGGTTTCGAAACCTCTGCTTGACCATAATGAAGTCGATTTGGTAACGCCCTGTATCTCCTGGTCTCATCCATGTGTATATTCTTCTATTGTGGTTATTGAATAAGGTGTTAGCTATGACCAACTCATGCTCAGTGCAGAATTCTACCAGCCTGCTTCCTCGATCATTCCTTTCACCTAATCCGAAATCTCCTACTATCTTCCCTTCTCTCCCTTTTCCTACCACAGCATTCCAATCTCCCATTACTATAACATTTTCATCACCCTTGATATACCTCAGAATTTCGTCTATTTCTTCGTAGACCTTTTCAACATCCTCATCATCAGCTTGACTGGTAGGCATATAGACTTGTACCACTGTGGTGCAGGTAGGTTTAGTATTTATTTTTGCTACAATAATCCGTTCACTATATTGCTCATAATATTCCACCCGCTGTCCAAGTTTCCTACTCAATATGAGGCCAACCCCTGCTTGGCCATTGTTTGATTTAGTGCTAATGACCCTATAGTCTCCTGACCAAAAGTCCTGTTCTTCCTGCCAGCGCATTTCACTAATCCCAACCAAATCCAACCTCAACCTATCCATTTCCCTTTCTAAGTTTTCTAACCTTCCATTTCCTAGCAGACTTCTAACATTCCACGCTCCGATCCGTAGAATGTCAGAGTTCCTCTTTGTCACTTCTGTGATGTTAACCCCCTCTCGAGTAGTCCCCACCCGGAGATCCGAACGGGGGACTAGTTTACCTCCGGATTGAAATTTTACAAGGGAGGAGGCCATCATCACATGTAATTATGCATAGAGAGGTGCATATCCTCGGGAATAGCAAACGGCTGTAGTTTCCCCTTGCTTTCAGCCGTGCAGCAGGACGCAGTGTAGCCATTATTTGGCTTATATTATCAATATCTTAACCGTCTATAAGACTAGTAAAGAATTGATTTAATCTGAAAGGCTGCTACTCCCTTTCAGAATAAGTAAAGAGCAATTCTACTAACAAAAATACTAACCTTCTACTGTACTAACAATTAAATACCAAAATTCTACTAACGAAAAAATACTAAAGTTCCACCAACAACAAATACTACCACTAAAACAGTCTGTCACCAGACACACTCACATGCAATCACACATCACAGTCTACTGAAACAATGAACTATAACTAATAAACAATGCAACTGTTACCAGACACACTCACACACCACAGTCTAATAGAACAATGACATATATCTAATAGACAAACTAACTACCTACTTACAACTACAACTAACTACATACTTACTGTACTGTTATTTGAATTGACAATATTTACAAAATGCAATTTAGATAGAAAATACTTACAGGAAGAGAGCAAAGATAATGCCAATGGTTATCCTTCGTATAGGAGAAGAAATAATGGAACGTGATAAAATGTAGGGGTAGGTGCCCCAGGATATTAAATAAGTAAGTGTGAAAAAAGGCAGGGGGACACTACATTCAGGATGGCTACAGTCTCTACCAAGATTTGAACTTTCATTGTTTGAGCCTGCATCATCGTCATCATCTTGCACAGTTTCCAGCCACTGGCCGGGTCTGTTTGGAACACAAGCCTCTCCAACGTCTTCTGTCTTCCTACCATCTCTCAGCCACCACCTTTGTCCAGTCTTCTTCTCTCTTCTTCACGCTTACTCCTCTCTACTTCCACCCCCTTCAGCCACCCCCTGAAGGCCTTACCGTGTCCTATTTAACGTATTGATAGTATGAGAGGCATTTTGTCTAGAGATTGGATGATTATTAAAAATTTTAAGCTGATAGCTGGTTGAATTTGTGGATCCATTAACCTTCATAAAATACCAGTTTGGATTATTCTAAATAATATTTCTTTTTACAATAAATTAAATTAAAAGGATTAACATAAATTGAATTATATGAATATTATCAAAGAAATTAAATCGAAGCAATTAAATCAGAGGATTTAAATTATATGTGAAATGGTGAATAAAGTTTATTTAATGTGACATTGTGGAAAAATGTCGGAAGTTCAGTCAAAGTTTAAATTTGATAAATGGATGGTCTTGGGGTTTATGATTTTGATTTCACATCGTTTTGGGAATGTGACTTCCCTGAAATGAGTTTAAGACGTGTGAAATTCCCCGCAGAGGTTGAAACAATTCTGGAAAATTTGATTCAAGTGATACTTTTATAATATTAAAATCACGGTGTCAGGATGGACTGATATTTTCCTGCACATCAGTGATAACTGTACAGTTTAAATAATTAATTGAAACAGATGCTGGGATGGACTAATGATTTTCCCAGACATCAAGTTAATATTTTGAAAATAGTGAATTTACTTCTGGTTAGAGGCTGGAAATACTTTATTTTATGCTTTCTAAAATTATATGTAGATAAGGGGCCCAGGGGGAGCGCAGGATGTCTTTATTTTTCAGGACTGGAATTTTAAATTTCTCCCTTGGGGATCATTGTATTCTAATAGGACTAGCAGACAGTTAAATTAAACTGAGGTGTTTAAAGAAATTGGTGTTATTCACAAATTATTTGCACTGCCTTCCATCCTTTATGGAGTGTGAATTTCGATATCCGTCCGGCTGATTTTTGATTAAAATTTTGTTTGCTATACTCAGTTTGACCCCGAGATGTTTCGAGTCTTATGCTCGGCGGATGTTGAAATTCATGCTCGTGTGCATGTGGGACTTCGGTCAAACGGTCACAGTATGTTTTTACCATTTATTTGGTTTTTAGATAAAACCTTGCTATTTTTAATTATTCTTGTGCATATATTTTAATTGCATTGTGATTTTGCTAGCAGGGACTAGATAAACTGAGTGCTTACATAAAGTGCCCATGCTATTTTTTACTTTTATAGAACTGCTCCGGTGAGCCATCATGTGTTCCAGGAACGGGATATCAACTGTACTAGCCCCACCGAAGTTATTTCTCAAATTGGCACACCAACAATAATGAGTGATGCGAGGGTCGTGTGCATTATGAAGTCGGTTGTCAGAACTCGCCAAGCTCCTTATGAATAGGATTCGATTCGATTTTTATTAAATCCATTTGATCAATTACATGTAAACAATACACTTTGATATAGGACACTTCAGAAATTACATCTATAAAATAAAAGAACCAACAGGTACATAACACCAATACTATAACTATTTATAACTTATTATAATAACAGATCCCAAGAGACACAATCCTATTGGACAACCATTTACACCCCACTCCACCATCACAATCTGAAAACTTAATTCTATAAATGCAACAACTTACAGCTAGGTGAAAGTCCACAGCCTGCTTCCAGTCTCCGACTGGGTCAGGAATGGAATGAATGAAGCCCCCATCTAGCGGCGAGGATATGAACTGTGCCGGATGCCGAGGCCTGACGAACCCATCTGGGGCAATGATTAAATGAATGACAGATGAAATGAAATGATAGTGGAGAGTGTTGCTAGAATGAAATTTTGACAGGGAAAATCGGAGTATCCGGATAAAAAAATGTCTGCCTCCGTTTTGTCCAGAACAGATCTCACATGGAGTGACCGGGAATTAAACGACGGACCCAGCGGTGAGAGGCCGGCGTTCTCCCGCCTAAGCCACGGAGGCTTAACTTACAGCTAGGTATTACAATCAAAATAGAAAAGCAAAACATAATTACAGATTTCATCTCTCCTACACGCCAAGATACTCAACCACAGAGCAAAAAAAATTTAATATCAGTATTTTATAGTGTTGGCGACGTGTCCAATTAAACTGGCCCTTTCGTAGTAGATGCAGTGTCACTATTTATTATTGTTATTATTGTATTATCAGCTAAGGACATGTCTCAATGCAGGGTAATGTATAGTTTTGTTGACGATATTCTGAAGCTTATATTAATTAGTTTAATTCTGTGTTGTATTGTCTATTTTATATTCATTTTGTACATATTGCAAATGGTGTTTTTAAGCCTGGCACGCTGTAACTTGAAGAAACAGTGATATTCTTAGAAGTAAAATTTCAAAGCTAGGGTTCTTTCGCATGACTCATTGGCCGCACCCAAAACTCATCGGACTAGCGATATGGCAACGCTGGGGATTCGGGGTGTCGGCCAGCAGACGAGTGTGATGATGATGATGATAATTGTTGTTTTAAGGGGCCTAACATCCAGGTTATCGGCCCCTAATGGTCTGTGCGATAGCGAAAATGTCAATGAAGTGGAAATCAGAACGAAAAGTAAGTGAGCAGGAAAATACTTACAAAAAGGAACTCAGATTGAAACTACTCACAAAATGGAGAGCGGTAATACGTACATAAGGGAATTTCGAACAAAAATACTCACAAAAGGAATAGATCGAAAAATACGCACAAAATGGAGGTAAAGTTCAAAATACGTACAATATGCAACGTACTGTCGAAATACTTAGAAAATGCAAGTAAAATCAAAATATTTACAAAATGCAAATGAGATTGAAAATACGCACAAACTGTAATTTAGATTCAAAATACCCACAAAAATGCAATTGAGACTTAACTACTTGCAAAACAGCGGTGTAGCTTGAAAATACAAAATGCAATTGAAATTCAAAATAAGCACAAAAGGACCCCCCCCCCCCCCCGGATATTGAAAGACTTACTAAAAAGGAATTTAGATTGTCAATCCTTACAAAATGCAATCGAGGTTGAAAAACACTCACAAAATGCAACGTAGATCGAGAAGACTTACAAAATGCAATGGAGATTGAAAAAACACACAAAATGGAGTGGAGATGCGAAAATAACAGTGCGGGAATCTTAAAGGGAAAAGGAAATATAATGAGAAGAAAAACAAGAGGAAAGTGAAAGAGGAAAGTGAAAGAGGTAAGGGACAAAAGGGGGAAACCGGATCCAGCTCAGGAATCCCTCGGGGTCGCCAACTCCCGAACTCACCAGCCGTGAGCCACTGAGGGTGTAACACTTTCTAGGGTGCACCAGAAGTGGTGGGGCTACATACACCCTACCTCCTTGAGGGACTTGAGCAGAAGGCAGGAGATAACAGGAAAAGAAAAAGAAGGCTGACCCCTCCCAGAAGGAAGGGATCAGGAAAGATGAGACAAGGGCCAATTAAGGCGGGAAAGGAAGAGCCTCCCTAGGCTTCGGATACCCTAATACCGTTGGGGTCGGAAAAGAACAAGAGTTGACCAAAGGAGGTCAACAGGAAAGAAGACAGAGAGGAGCCCGGCACAAGTAAGTGGAAGCAATGCCTTGACTCAGCTGGGGTCCCGTGGTCGCCAACCCACGTCCCACTAGATGTGAGCCCCTGGGGGTAGCAGACGAGTGTGTCTGTGATTGGCTGATCCGAATTGATTCTGGAGAAAATACGAACTGTATGATTGGTGGACGGAGGAGTGGTGATCTGAGACTCTAACCCACGTCACGATGGGTTGGCAATGCCCAGGAACTATGTTTTGTACAAGTGGCAGAAAAAAATAGTTCCTCGGCTGTATACGGTTATGTCGTATGTAACCCGAGGACTTTTTCTCTGTATTTCAGATTGTGTGTGCGACTGTCGAGCCAAAACCTTACTGTGGTCTGAATGGAGAGTATGGCTAGTGAGCAGGTCTTAATTTCTGAAGGATCTTTAGTATTTTGATTTCTGCATGTGAGTATGGCTGTTGGGCCGGAGCACTCACTACTGTGCTGTGAGTAAGTGCATCGTTGTAAGAAACATGGTGTCGGCACCGAGGTACTGATGAGTCCACGTGCATCATTTTGAATCTGCGACCAAATTCCGCTATATTACAAATGTGAAACGACTTTGTGACTCTCTACCAACAGTAGGAGTGCGGCAAGAAAGGACATCTTCTTTGGGTACGTAAAGATATTGGAGGATTGGTTTAGTCAATGCTAAGCTTAATTTGTACGGTCAATTTTGATATTTTTGTTTTGTAAATTAGAGCCAATGGTTGTCAAGTTTCAGAATATAGAATTAATTTAAATTTGGTAGAACATTTTTTAAAGTTAGATGCCTATAGTTAGCCTTGCCTTCTTTCAGGTTTCATGTACGCACCCGGGGATTAAGAAGAGTCTGTGTCAAGTTGTTACATATTTCATTTTATTAATTATTCTTGTAATTTACTTAAAATTGCAAATTTGAGGCAACAATTAACATTTATTACATTTTCTATAATTGCGAGAAGCCTCCGTAGCTTAGGCGGCAGCACACCGGCCTCTCACTGCTGGGTCCGTGGTTCAAATCCTGGTCACTCCATGTGAGATTTGTGCTGGACAAAGTGGAGGCAGACAGGCTTTTCTCCGGGTACTCCAGTTTTCCCTGTCCAAAATTTCATTCCAGCAACACTCTCCACTCTCATTTCATTTCATTTCATTTGTCATTCATTTAATCATTGTTCCAGGGGAGTGGGACAGGCTTCAGCAGTCGGCACATTTCATATCCTTGCTGCTAGATGGGGGCATCATTCATTCCATTCCTGACCCGGTCGGTCGACTGGAAGCAGTCTATGGATTTTCTTTACTATAATTGTGAAGTTACTATATTCCTCATGAGTTCAGCTGCACTATCTGTGTTCACTCTTTCAGTTTACGATTTTTTTATTGATAGTTTGATGTTTTTGTTTTTGTTTTTAACCAGTTTAGGGTTGACGGAAAAACTGACTGAAAAATTGGCTACAACTGATCCATATGATACTGCTATAGAGATTGACCTGAAGGTTGAGGCAGTGATGGCGAGGATGTCAATTTCAATGCTCCACTACAACCTTCATTTGCTGATGGATCTGATGCAGGTAGAACCTGTGCTCAGGTCGTAAGAGAAACGAAGTAAGTTACCTCTTTCAAAGAGTTGTCAGGCCTACAGTATTATATCTTGCTGATAATAAGTAACATTAACAGTTATGGTGTATGTGGGTACTTCTTGCTTGTAATCCCAGAAGCTATGTGTAGCCTATTTGATTTCTTATCATTTAGATCGAGTCTCGTTCCACACAGATCAATCGAGGAATATGTCAGGGAGACAGTCTTAGTTCACTCGGATTCCGTAAAGCAATGAACGCCTTTTCATCACTCCTAAATGCCACCAGATATGGATTTCCTCTAATATGTGAGAAGGAATTGTCGTACACAATAAGTCATCTAATTTACATGGACGGTATCAAACCGTACACCTTGACTGAAAGACAAATAAATGAACTCATTTGCTTGACAGACAGATTCTCTTCTGACATAAGTAGGCTATGTAACTGGGTTTAGAGAATTGCAAGAAGTTGAGTGTAAACAAAATGAAAATCCAGTCTGATGTTTTTTTAACTGTGGATGGTGATTGTATATGTCTCCATGAGCACTAGTGACATGTATAAATACTTAGAGGTGTTGAAGCAGAGAACAACAAGTATATATCTGAAGAGACTTAAAGTATTCTGAAGTCTAAACTTAATGGCAATAACATCATCACTTTCATAAATACATATGCAATCCCCTCTTACATCTTTGGCACAATTAATTGGAGGACAGGCCCAGAAGACATCCAAAATAAGACTCACCGCTCTCTCAATATGCTGCACACCACCCAAAGGCAGCAGTGGAGAAGCATACCCTATCTCGTCTCGTGGGAGGAAAACATCTAATTGACATTGGAAGGTTACAGGCAAGACCTCAGCTCTTCACCAGTCAAGGCTGACAAAAATGCTCTCCATAGGCTCAGCCTGCATCAAACCTGCAGAACGAAAAACAGTTCCTATATGCATCGAAAATCTGATGAATGGTTAGTCACAAAAAGTCCTACACGAACAGCATTCCTATGATTCAATCCAGGAACATGTCCATATGAGAGCATCGAGAAGCTGGCAATTCATGCTAAGCCATTGGCCAAGACTACAGCGTTTCTAAAAAATGGATCCTCAAAGAAGAAGGAATCGAAGGTCAATGTAGAAAATGCAGCGAGGTAACAAAGATCGTCCAGTACATTACCAAAGGCTACAACACCTAAGCTAAAATGGATTATCTCCATAGACATGACCAAATGGAAAAAATAGCGCTTAAGAACTACTCCATACTAAGCGGATGAGTCTTCTAACATCTTGGAGAATGACAAACGTAAGATATACTGGAACAGGAGAGTCATCACTGACAAGCACATTCCACTAAACCAGGCAGATTGTTGTATAACCATGAGCCTTAAAGCCCATTTAGGCTATGTGTTTGAAATTTGCACGGCCACAACGTTGGGTTTGAAAAGCAGTGAAATATTTCGCGTGGTTGCTATGTGTTGGCGATGCTAGTGGACGTCTGGAGGATAAATTTTCCAGTGATTTTCCTCCGTTTTCATTCACACTTCCTCCATGCAAATATCTGAATGGTATCTTATTTTAAGCCCCGAGGCGCTTACCCCAATCTTAGATGCTAATAATTACAGTTACCCAAACTGATAGAGTAATCACAATAATTTCACGAGGAACTGTGTTATAACTGTAAAGTATATCAGTGGGGAATTCGTTTCAGGCCGAGTAAATACTGAATCTCTGGTTTTTGCTTTCATATCCAACTGTCTATTTGTCTGTTCCGCCAAAACGGAGAAACTGCCGAATATATTTCGAGAAACCACCGTATTGAAAGTATTCCCATTCAAGTACTGTACATAGGCTAGGCATTATACACGTGATTTCACATTCACTCAAAGGACTGTGGGATTTACAGCAATGCCAAGGCACAAATTAGTCTCATTAAAAGTAATTTCATATTTCTGATGATATATGAGCCATCTGTTTCCAAACGTTACAGGGACAGATGGCCTTGACGTTCCGCCCCGTAAATGAATAATCACCAACACCTCCACCAAACTGTGTCTTCCCACACTCCATCCATTTCAAAGTGCTAAATGAAACTTGTAATAAAAAAGTATCCTTTAACATTTAACGATTTTCTTAAAAACAAGTAGTTTCGTGAAGGCCTAAACAGCCTATTTTCATATAACCTACATACGTCAATTGCCTCTATCGACAAACAAAATTTCAGTTTGATTGCTGTAAAAGATTCGTAGAAATTGAGAACAGCCTAAATATTTCGGATAGTCACCATGTTGGATTTTTATGTATGTAGACCATATATTTATGTACTATTACATGAAGATTATTGCATAGGTGTATTATTCAAACTTCAATCGCATGATTAGTACACAAGAAATAAAAATGAGATTTTAAAATTTCACACAGCCGCCATTTTGTGGTTATGTAAACAATTGAAATAAAATAGATGTCAGAGGATTATAATTTGTATTAGCATTTACTGTACCAATTTTCACTGCGCTCTGATGGTTAAATCGCGAGAAATGTCCATTAAAATAAATAAATTAATTTCGCGTCACCGCCATGTTGGTTTTGTCATCACCAGGTTATTGAAAGTCCTATACATCAACTTACGTTCATAGCCTTTATCAACATACAAAAGTTCACTTTGATTGCTGTCACAGATTTGTAGATATTGAGAACCGTCTATTTCGGATAGTCACCATGTTGGATTTATATATTTAGGCCATAGAGTTATGTTCTATTAGATGACGATTATTGCGTAGGTTAATTATTCAAACGTCGACTTCGATCGCATGATTAGGACACAAGAAATAAAAACTACATTAATATCGCACAGCCGCCATCCTGAGGTTATCTAAACAATTGAACTAAATCAGATGTCAGTTCATTACAATGTGTATAAACAGTTACTGCAGCCTACCATGTTTCACTGCGATCGGATTGTTAAATCTCGATAAAAGTCTATTCAAATGTTTCAATTTCGCTTGGCCGCCATGTTCGTTTTGTACTTTACAGGTTTTTGAAAGTCACACAGGTGAACGTATAGTAGTGCCCTTTATCACCTTAAACCAGTTTAGGGTGACATCGGTAATCCTTTCGGAGATATAGAATGCCGGTGAAATATTTCGCACAGCCACCATGTTGGATTGGTAAGACGTAATCAAATTTGAAGGGCACGGTTGGGGTTGGAAAATATAGTACTCCTTACCGAGTTTCATTGAAATCGCATTAGCCGGCTAGACTTTATAAGGGGCACACACACATACACACACGGACAAAAGGTGTTCTCATAAGTCTATTTTTACATAAATGAAAATAGGCTAAAAATGGATGCCATGAAACCGGAGTAATGGGAATACAATTGAGTCTTATTTATAGGAAAATATTGTGAGTTTTGAACTGAACAGCTCATATAGAATTGCAAAATAAATTCTTGTACATACAGTGGATCAGCTACACTGCTGTTTAAAGTAAAAAGGATTGGTCAGTTAGTCAGGTAGTGCCCATCTCTTTAAGAAGAGCATCTGGTGCAAACTTGCTGACAGAGGAGTTTCCATGTCCATGAGCAGCCGAGAGCCTCCTCAGCTGATTCAAGCTTCTCCATTGAATTAAAGTGAACTGACGTAACAACACTAAGGAGAAACCACTGTAATCGAGTCACTATCTACTCCTCACATACAGTATGTGTACTCATGAGCGTATGTCTGCCCATTCCACATGTAGGAAGTAAACTTTTCATTATGTTCCCATTGCTCTTCACTTATGATACCAGAAGCACAGTGGTATAAAGTTTCCCTGTTGTTGTTGTTGTTGTTGTTGTATTTACAGTTGAGGAGCTTGGAGACATGGTCATTTAGCCCCGTCTACTTTGGTTTGTGTATTCATATATGTATGACATAGAAATTGTCTGATAACCTGTGTTATTGTGGTATCTGTAGTAGTGTGTGTATTATTTCAGATAAGGGTTGGTAAGGAGGCAGCCGTGGCCTTACGTTAGAAACCATCACGGCATTTGCCTAACGTAGAAGTGGGAAACCACGGAAAATCACATCCAGGATGGCTGAAGTGGGATCAAACTCACCACTTCGCAGTTTTGCCTCACGGGGCTGAGTGTACCCCGTTCCAACTCTCAGACCAGAATATAATTTCTTGGCAGAGCCGGGAATAGATTGCGGACCTCCAGGGTGACAGCCAAGAATGCTAGCCACTACACCCAGAGGTGGACTAACCGTTTTCAACACGCTTAAGTAAAGTAAAGATGTTTGGATACGCTCCATGCTACGCTGCCTGACAATTGCTAAGGAACAAGTGACTATTGCCCAGGAACAACGGACAAATGCGAAGGAATAACCGACCAATGATAGTAAAAGGCACTGGAGAGGGCGGGAAGTGTTATCTGCAGCGAAAAGGAACAGACATCTCACTCCTCGTCAGATAGCTGCAGACCTTGCAACCGCTACCGGTACACGTGTATCTGCCAGAATCATTTTATGGCGAATACATCAGGCAGTTTGTATACTCGGTAGCCTGTTAAATGCCTCCCACTTCAAACACGCCATCGTCGAGCAAGAGTTAGTTAGTTGGTGTAAAGAACATGTTGCTTGGTGTCAGCAACATTGATTCAGAGTGATGTTCTCCGACGAATCCCTCTTCACCGTGACAAGTGATTCTGGCCACCAGTTAATGTGGAGAGATAGGGGAACACGTTAAGCACCACAGAATGTCATTAGCGTCATCGATATGGCCTCGGCATTATTGTGTGGGCAGGCATTATGTACAATGGCCGAACACCGCTGTATATCTTCGAACGAGCTACCGTTACAGCACTGCGGTATTGCAGTGAGATTATTCTGGACCACGTTCGTCTTTTTTGTGGTGCGGTAGATGCCGACTTTCTGTTTATGGACGACAATGCCCGCCCATACAGCGCCACTGCAGCACTAGACACACTGGAAAGTGAAAATATTGAACTTATGGAATGGTCTGCATACTCCCGGACTTGAATCCTATCGAGCATGCCTGGGGGTTGATAGTCAAGTTGCCGAAGAAAGGGGACACCACAAACTGTAACAACTGGAGGGGTATCACCTTGCTGTCCATTTCAAGCAAAGTGCTGGCGAGAGTCATCCTGAATCGTATAAAAGACTGCGTAGTAAAAAGGCTTCGGAAGGAACAGGCTGGATTTCGACAACATCGCAGCTGTGTGGATCTCATCAACACCGTCCGAATCATCCTGGAGCAGAGTGTGGAGTGGCGGAATACCCTTTACCTCACATTTGTTGACTTCGAGAAAGCCTTCGACTCCGTAAATCAAAGAATCATGTTGAAGACCCTCGAGGAATATAAAATTCCAACAAAGATCATCAGAATCATGGAAGAGATTTACGAAGGGTATGAGTGCCAGGTTCTTCACGAAGGCAAATTAACAGAAAAGATAAAGGTCAGTTCCGGAGTGAGACAGGGGTGTGTCCTTTCCCCCACTCTGTTCCTGTTGGTCCTGGATAGTGTGATGAAGAAGGTAATGGGAGGACGGAAGAGGGGTATTCAATGGGGTATAAATGACAGGCTTGAAGATCTGGATTTCGCAGACGACATTTGTCTTATGGTACAACGGTACCGAGACATAGAAGATAAGCTGGGGAGGTTGCAGAGAGAAGCAGAACGTGCAGGACTGATGATCAACACCAACAAGACCAAAGAGATGAGGATAAATTCTGACATCACGACTAGTTTGACAGTCAACGGAAAGGAAATTGAGCGAGTTGAGTCCTTCCTCTGCCTTGGAAGTATAGTCACAAATGATGGGGGAGCAGAGGAAGATGTTCGAAGCCGTATCAGGAAGGCAAATGGTGCCTTTGTCCAGCTCTACCCCATCTGGAGAAATAGAAACATTTCGAGGAAGACCAAGCTGCGCCTTTTCAATAGCAACGTAAAGTCGATTCTTCTCTACGGCTGTGAAACATGGAAAGTCACAAAACCGACCAACAACCAGCTACAGGTGTTCATTAACAGATGTCTGCGTCGCATCATGGATGTGAGGTGGCCGGACATAATCTCAAATGAAGATCTTTGGACAATCACCAATCAACAACCGATTAGCATCCAGATCAAGGAGAGGAAATGGCGCGGGATTGGTCACACACTAAGGAAGCCGGACGGAGCTATTGAGAGGGCGGCGCTAGACTGGAATCCTCAAGGCGCCAGGAAGCGAGGTCGACCTAAGAAGACCTGGAAGGGGACGATCGAAAATGAAATTGCAGAGGTGGACAAGAACTGGAGTCAAGTGAAGAGAATGGCCAGGAACCGTACTGCGTGGGGAAATTTCGCCAAGGCCCTATGCTCCGGAAGGAGCGGCAGGAATTAAGTAAGTAAAATGCCTGGGATGCTCTTGGCGGTCGTGTTTCTCAACAAACACCTCCTCCCCGAACCGTGCAAGACCTTAATATCGCCTTGAAAGAGGAGTGGGCAAATATCCCCCAAGGACTCCTCAACAGTTTAGTAGACAGCATGAATAACAGGTGCACAATGTGCATTCGTGTCCGAGTAGGGCATATTCCTTACTAAGAGACTACTATCGACCTTCATGTTGTGAGTCTGAACTGTTTCCAACAAGAACGTCTTGTATTTATTTCTTTATCTGTTATTCTGCTCTCCCATGAGGTGAAATCTATACTAATTGTTGTTATAAATATACCATTCCACCCCTATTACGTAAGCACTGTGTTGCATGTCTTCCATCCTTGCCTGTGAATATTCCTTTCTTCCAATGTCTCTGTTCCTTAGCAATTGTCAGGCAGTGTACATTTCTTCGATGTAGTGAACTCAGCTAATATTTTTTCAGGAGTGACCCAAATACTGAAATTCTACCTTACCCTAAGTCCAATGGCATATACACTAATCATAGATCTCCACAATACTGTTACACGCATATCTACAGTCATTTCGATAACACAAAGTTCATATACACACTACTACAATAATTACATGCATCTACTGTATATACAGAGCAACGAAACAATGTACTTCGAGTATGCCGTAGTTGAACAATATCGGCTAACTTTCTCTAACCACTTAGGCCATTATATCCATTATACGCGGACCTTCATGTAATTATTTGTATTGATTTTGTCATGTAGTATCAAGCAATATCTACGTCATATTGACAGCCACAATAGTTGTGAGCAGTCAATGAGCTAGGTTACTTCACTGTACCTGACAAGGTGATTGATCCATATCAAATATGGGCAGTAGAATTGAAGAGCTTATTTCCAAAGTGACGTAAATCCAAAATTGACGGTTTTTCATTTTTTCGTTCATAAGAAAGTTTATAGGTTCTCTCAACGGATAGCAAAGGTTTTAATTGCAATACGTCGTATATCCCATATTTACAGAGATTTCAAACTAAGTATATTTGCAAAGTGACGTAACTCCAACGTGTATTTATTTCCAATGTGTCTTATATCCATAATGACCAATCCGAGGGCTCTCTGGACATCACATGATATCACGTGATAAATCACGACCATGGCTAACTTTGAATAATACGTAGAGCATCAGTTTGTGTTTGTTGAGTCTAAACCATTTAAATGTTCATAAATGTCACTCAAAGTGTATGTCAATATATGATTTATTTCCAAAATGTCGTAACTCCAACTTACAGGAGACGATTGCCACCATATCCACTGATAGGAGATTTTTAAAACACAGAGTCAGGATGTGCATAAAAGTAATGAATGAAATTACATTATATTCATAATCATATCTGAATTTAATTATATAAAGAAACAAAAACGCGATTTCATGGGTTTACGTCACTTTGGAAATAAGCTCTTACATCTCAGTCACTCCTGTAATACTTTAGAACGGACAGCTCGATTTCACTTGAAAGCAACTGCACTTGTTGATTACATCCATCTCGTCGTGTTTCGACGTCACGCTGGAAACGACTGACAAGGGAACTTCACCAACTCGATCTCATATTTTAAGGAGGACAATAGTTCTATCAGGTTCGATCGGTCTCGCATGAAAATTTGGTCCATAATTCAGTTACAACGTAGTTAGGACTCGCTGAATGTACAGATTCGGAACGTCCGCGCAAACTGCTTGTATGCAACTTGCTCCGCTTGATTTCCGAGCACTAAGAACGGTAGAGTACGGTCCGATAATGAAATGTAAATTATAACTAAAAAAGAGAACTAAAAAAAAACTACTAACTACTAACTTATATAGCCTACTAGAAGAAGAAATGGAAAACAAAAGGAGAATAAGGCAAATAAAGAACAGGAGGAAAAGAAATGCCCTCAACCCTCGAAGAATGCGGATTGAGGGACTTGGAAGGAAGGAGAGCCATAAAAGGCAGATAAGAAAATGAAAGAGGAGAGGGTCCTCCCCACAGGTAATGGAGAAAAGAGGGAAAACCGGACCCAGCTCAGGAATCTCTCGGGGTCGCCAACTCCTGAACTCACCAGCCGTGAGCCCCTGAGGGTGTAGCAATATCTAGGGTACACCAGACGTGGTGGGGCTACATACACCCTGCCTCCTTGAGGGCCTTGAGCGCAAGGCAGGAGGTAACAGGAAAAGAAAAAGAAGGCGGACCCCTCGCTGAAGGAGGGTATCAGAGAAGATGAGACAAGGGCCAATTAAGGCGGGAAAGGATGAGACTCCCTAGGCCTCAGATACCCTAATGCCGTCGGGGTCGGAAGAGAACAAGAGTTGACCAAGGGAGTTCGACAGAAAAGAAGACGGAGAGGAGCCCGGCACAAGTAAGTGGAAGCAATGCCGAACTCAGCTGGGGCCCCGTGGTCGCCAACCCACGTCCCACTAGATGTGATTCCCTGGGGGTTGTTAATTTATGTTAGGGGCTTGGGACATCTTGGTCGTCAGCCCCGTGTAGTTTGGTGTGAGTTGGTATTGTCTGATAACCTGTATTTTTTTGTTGACTGTAATAGTGTGTGGAACTGTATTAGGGACAGGGATGAGGTAGGTGCCCTGGGACTTAAAATAAGGTACTATCCTGGCATTTGCCTGGAGGGAATGTGGAAAGACCGGGGGAAAACCACACTCAGGATAGTCACTGTTAGCACCATGATTCGATCATGGGATCTCTGGACTGCCCTCGCGGCCGTGGTGCACGATCTAGAGAGCCAATCCTGTACGGTGTCCTTTAGTTCATCGTCAGATTGGAAACGTTTTCCCTTGAGATGTTTCTTTAACATACCAAACAGATGGAAGTCGCAGGGTGACAAGTCCAGGTTGTCCGACTTGAACGTGGCCAATGCACTTTGTGTGACGTTAGAGACGTGTGGGCGAGCGTTATCATGGAGCAGAATCACTCCTTTCGTGAACAGTCCAGGCTGTTTGTTCTTGATGGACTTACATAGGCTACGGAGTGTCGCACAATACACGCCACTCTTAATGGTTCGTCTCAAGGGAAAATATTTCCAATCGGACGTCGAACTAAATAACACCGTACAGGATTGGCTCCTGCCACAACGACAAGACTTCTGGGAACAGGGAATCCTGTGTCTAGTGAAGCAATGGGACACCTGTGCACAGGCCTGTGGTGATTGCTTTTCAATAACGAATAAAGTGTACCCACAGTATCGTTTCGTACCTTTTCATTTGAACACCGTATAAGTGGACAATTGGAGGTAGAAATACATCAAGACAGTGAAGAAATTAGGACAAGGAAATTAGGATGGTGACAGGGTCTCTTGCGTTTGTACGAATTGGTTTGAGGGCTTTTACAATCTGATGCGCGTAAACATACATAAAATATTTTTTCATGGGCAGGAGGAGAGGGATGGATGTGTAGTTCATGACGGTCTCTGATACTGGTAATGCATCAATAATCCAGGCTACATTTGAGTAATGCTCATTTAATTGTGATGCACAGATAGCTATCTCAACATCAAGGATTGAACTTGTACCAACTCCCAATGCTTTTGCACCACGTCATCAGGCCTTGGTTTTGCAGTTATTGAAGAGGTCAGATATAGTTCCCATTTGTGTTCCTGATAGTTTGTTTTGTCTTCTAACGCAGTATTCTAAACTCTTCATAGCCATTGGTTAGTTTATATTTAATAAATGTTCTACGTGCTTTATCACGTTTCTTTAAAAAGGGGGTTACTTCTTTATTGAGCCATGTTTTATATTCACTTTCTCTTGCGGTGTATGCTTATTTTACAATCATTAGATACAGACACTTTTTCATCTAAGTCAGTGGATTGGTAGAAATTTTACCCATTGGGTAGTTATGCGTCCGTTTCTAAATCATTTATATTGAATTTGCTGAAGTCACGTACAAAGTTTGATTTCGGTTGCAATTTTGGGGTTGACAGCGAAAATACTGCATACAGGAGATCATAGGCTAAGAATCCAGCAGCTGGTTCTTGTCCGTAGTCAACCACGAGGTCATTACAGTTTGAAGAAATAATATCGAGGAAGCTACCAGACATAGCTGTGTGATATGTATTATAGTATCGAATTTTGAACATTCAACATTACAGGAACCGAGCACATCACTTAGCTGTTCAGTTTCATAGTTATTTATGGTTAATTAATTTTAAATGCTTGGGGCAACTTGGTCATCAGCCCCATGTAGTTAGTTGTGTGTTGAATTTGTCTGATAACCTGTGTTTGTGTGATAACTCTAGCAGTGTGTGTACCTGTATTAGGGACAGGGATGGGGTAGATGCCCCGGGACTTCATGTAAGGTATTATCCCGGCGTTTTCCTGGAGTGTTGAAACCCCAGGGAGAAATCACACTCAGGATAGCCGCTATCAGTGCCGGGAATCTAACCTGCTATTTCCGGACTTGCTGCAGCTGTCCTCGCGGCCGTGGTGCACGATTTCACGAGCACGCCTACGCCGCGAGGCCGTTCAATTTCATTGGCACCACTACCGAAGCGTGCATTAATATCCTCAACAAGAACACATTTATAATACAAAGTGTACCTATACGTATCATTCAGAAGGGTGAGACAGGTGGACGGTACACATAGGCAAAGAGAATTTTAGTTTCGGTAAGAGAAATGTCAAGTAAAATGTAATCAGGTCTCTTATTATATTCACCAGGAGACTGAATTAGCACACTATATTTTATGTTATCCCTAACACCACCACCAGCTACGATTAATTTGTCATTCCCAACGACTTTTTAACCAGTGACAGAGAAAGCAGCATCTGGAATTGTAGGCTTGCAAAATGACTCACTGCAATTATATCAAAGGACGATCCACCGAATACGTGACAAAATTCAGAATAGTGCGAGGAATCGACTAATGATTAAGTATCGATATGAGCAATATTTAAATGGCGTGTGCTCTTCAGGCTGATAGAGGTTAAAGTCAAGAAGCTCTTGCATAGTAATGATTGGCATTGCCTAAGGGAAATTAGTAGAGTAACTATTTTATGTTGTCATTCACAATCTACAATAGCATAGTCACTTCTGATCAATGGTACATAAAATACAGTGAGATTCTTTTGCTGGAGCGCGGCCGGCGGCCGGCGGCCGATTGCCGGGCGCGCGCGCCTTCCGCCAGCCAATCGAGCTCGATCCGCAGGGTTGCGCGAGGCGGAGGTGAGCTAACCAGGGTCATTAAAGTCATTAAGTCACTAAACTTTCATCAACGAGGGTGTGTAGTGTCAGCGCACAGATAAGAAGGTAACATAAACAACAGCTTCTTGCAAGATTTAATTAAAGAAGCACAAATTTGTTTTTTATTTCTTGTAAATCTGGATGACCTCACGTCACCAGTTAAAGGTTAGAACTTATCTTTTCACAGAAGAAACTAAAAATGTCCTCCTTCAGCTGACATACAGTAACTTTGGAAGTTACATCGTCACATTATTGTAGCTACTCCTGCACCCTTCCCCCTGCGTGTTTACTGTTTTTAATCGAAGCACGGGTGGGTTAATTGTGGGTTAATTTAAAATACAAAGTGTACAGATCACTTACCCGTACTCTAGTGGAGCTGCAGATATCCCTCACAACCGAAGGGAATCACAACGTGTAAACGCTAATTTAATTACACGGTACAACGCCTGTCCGTCAGTCGAAGGAGAACACTCTCAGCATCTCCTGTGGATAGGTAAGTTCTTTAATCATGATTTGCTGGTAAATTTACCATTAATTAATGTACTTTGTTACGGTTTCCACCTGCGCGCAATCCGCATATAATTCTTAGGCATGTGATTCCTTAGTAGAAAGGTATATTCTAATCATAGAGCACATAAGTGTGATTTACAAACTCACTGGTTGTCTGTAGAACTCTCGCATAATAGCATGTTGCGTTTTCGCAACACCGGGCAGTTATGTTAGCAAAATGTATCAGATATCCTCACGTCTTGTGTAGTTCAAAACTTGTCATATTGCAATCAGATTATCATTACCAATTAACATGTAATGGAATATCATGCAAAATAATATTTTTTATTCAATGATTCATTAATTTTATCTTTTCTTTATATTTTTAGAATTCTGAATACAAATTATATTCTAAAAATACTCGAAGAGCTTGAGAAAGCAAATGATGAAGAATTTGCAACCTCTGATGCTGTTGACATATTTGTTGCTCCACCTGATGTCACATACGACACAGATGAAGACAGTGGCGAAGGAGACGGGGGAGGAACAATACCTAACCTATTTGAGAAGCTTATTTCCAAAAGGTACCAAATCCAAAAAGTAATATTTTACAGCAGAGAGGAAAAACGCTCAGAGTGTAAAATTTCATCTGAAAGTCCATTTGAGCACATTTATTATGTTCAGATAGAATAAATGCATTGTTATACCAAGTATTTTTGTTTAGGCTTTTGCAGTTTAGGAAATAATCAAAGAAAATTACGGATTTGGTACTTTTTGGCACTGAAACTCTAAATACTTTCAACGGAAAAACATAAAATTTCACTGCAGTCATCAGAATCTTCGAGAAAACTGATTGTATTTAGTTATGCAATAATTAGATTTAAGGTATTTACAGTGAAGGCATAGATTATTTAAATAATATTAAATAAAATTGAACAAAACAATGAAAATTTTACCAAGTAACTTACCAGTGCTGAACTTTTGGAATTATGATTGTAGTTTGTGTCTAAAGAACATGAATATGGTACATAACTTGTGAATTGGACAATGGATAATATTATCCACAAGAACACATTTATAATACAAAGTGTACCTATACGTATCATTCAGAAAGGTGAGACAGGTGGACGGTACACATAGGCAAAGATAATTTTAGTTTCGGTAAGAGAAATGTCAAGTAAAATGTAATCATAGAGCACATAAGTGTGATTTACAAACTCACTGGTTGTCTGTAGAACTCTCTCATTGCCTGCATGGATACGGTACGTATTGCCACAGGATTTGGTACTTATTGGCATCAAACGAGATTTTAATGCCCTGTTTGTTATGGATTTAGGTCCTTCTGGCAATTTCTTTTTCTTTCATATGATGGAGCTTCCTACCAACGTACGTTTTCCATAATAATCTCAATTTCGATCTTTTTGGATTTGGTATCTCTTGGAAATAAGCTTCTCATTTGGGAATCAGCTACCAAGATCTGATGCACTCTTAGTGTTGAGAAATAGTGCTGAAGATGGTATAATAGGAGAAGGTGATACAGGTAATAGTGTTAGGGAAGAATCAACAGGCAAAAAACTCATGTTTACTCAGAGGAAGTTCCGATCAAGGCTAAATATCAGAGTATGGGAAAGTTTGGATTTACCTCAGCAGTCGGATATAATAGAGAAACTATCTAACAATGATTCTATATTCTATGGACCTCGACCTGTTGACAGGTCTTTCAGGCAATTACAATGTTTTGAACATTTTGTGATTGATGAATTGGTTCTGCAAACTGTGAAACAAAGTGCAGAAGGGAAAATCTGATTTTCCACTGATGAACTCAAGTCGGTCATTGGGATATTGCTTCTCAGTGGCTATGTAGTAGCCCCGCGAAGGCGAATGCATTGGGAAGAAAGTAAAGACACCAGAAATTAAGTGGTTGTTGAAGTGATATACAAAGATGAATTCGTCCTGGGAGGGAGTGTACTTCTGAAATTCACAAATCCTCTACCCCATGATAAAAACAATCAGTAGGGGGGCAGTGGGGGTCCTAAAGAGTAGCCTACTTTCCTGGTGACGTCATCCAAGATTGCGGCCATGACCTTATCCAAGATGGCGGTCATGAGTCACCATGACGTCATCCAAGATGGCGGCCATGACGTCACCATGACGTCACACAAGATGGCGACCAAGATGTCACCATGATGTCACAAGGTCATGACGTTGCCATGACGTCACACGGCCATGACGTCACCATGACGACGCACAAGATGGCGACCATGACGTTACAAGATGACGGCTATAGCTTAACTGACCTAGCCTTACCTAACCTCACCTACGAGGTGTGATCAAAAAGTTTCAATGTTAACCCATAGCCTACTTTCCTGGTGACGTCACCTACGAGGTGTGATCAAAAAGTTAACCCATAGCCTACTTTCCTGGTGACGTCGCAACGAGGGGTGATCAAAAATGTTGACCCACAGCCTACTTTCCGCTAACCAAAATGGCGGCCATGGCTTAACTAACCTAGCCTAATCTAACCTCACCTACGAGGTGCGATCGAAAAGTTCCAAAATGTTAATCCATAGCCTACTTTCCTGGTGACTTTGCAACGAGGGATAATCAAAAATTCCAAACCGAATGCATGGTCGGATTTTGACAAATGAGGTGTCGTTGAAATCGTGCTGACACCTCCTTTTTCCAAAATTCCAAAATGTTGACCATAGCCTACTTTCCTGGTGACGTCACACACTAACCTGGCAAAGTCGATATCTTACGAATGCATGGTCGGATTTTGACAAATGAGGTGTCGTTGAAATCGGGCTGACACCCCCTTTTTCCAAAATTCCAAAAATGTTGACCTATAGCCTAATTTCCTGGTGACGTCACATACTAACCTGGCAAAGTCGATATCTCACGAATGCATGGTCGGATTTTGACAAATGAGGTGTCGTTGAAATCGGGCTGACACTCACATTTTCCAAAATTCCAAAAATGTTGACCCATAGCCTACATTCCTGGTGACGTCACATACTAACCTGGCAAAGTCGACATCTCACGAATGCATGGTCGGATTTTGACAAATGAGGTGTCGTTGAAATCGGGCTAACACCCCCTTTCCAAAATTCCAAAATCTTGACCCATAGCCTACTTTCCTGTGGACGTCGAGATTGGGCGAGAACAAGAGTTAACCAAGTGAGGTCAACAGGAAAGAAGACTGAGAGGAGCCCGGTACACGTAAGTGAACGCAATACTGAACACAGCTGAGGCACTGTGATCGCTAACCCACATTCTACTAGATGTGAGCACCTGGAAAGAAACTTGAAACATGACTGCTTAACATTAACCAAGATAACAGCCATGCTTGTATTTGTCGATATTTGAATGAATCCTAAATCACAGAGGCTTATGTCATGGTTTGTAGTAGGCAATCGAACTCGAGATACTTTAAAGCCAAAGCCTAACGCACTAACCAGTTAGCTATGTGATGTAAAACAGTGTCGGCTGCTAAAACCTGTCGAACTTTACTGGTGGGAATGATTAAATGAATAACTGATGAAATGATAGAGGAAAGTGTTGCTCGATTGAGTGATTGGGGAATGGAATGAATGATCCGCCCATTTAGCAATGGAATGTAAAACACAGCTGACAGCTAAAGCCTGTCGCACTTTTCTAAGACAATGATTAAATGAATGACAGATGAAATGATCATGCAAAGTATTGCTTGATTGATCGGTCGGGGAATGGAATGAGTAAAGTCTTCATTAAACTGTGAGGATATGAAACAGTGCCGGCTGCTAAAGCCTGTCGCACTTCCCTATGATAATGATTAAATGAATGACAGATGAAATAAAATGATTGTGGAGAGTGTTGCTAGAATGAAATAGTAACAGTGGAAAACCGAGGTAGTTAGAGATTGGAAGAGAACAAGTGAGGTCGACAGGAAGGAAGACTGAGAGGAGCCTGGTACAAGTAAGTGGAAGCAATGTCAAACACAGCTGAGGCCATGTGATCGCTAACCCACGTTCAACTAGATGTGAGCCCCTGAAAAGAAACTTGAAACATAATTGCTTGGCATTGACCATGATAATAGCCATGCTTGTATTAGTCGATATTTGAATGAATCCTAAATCACAGAAGCTTATGTCATGGTTTGTAGTAGGCAATAGAACTCGAGATACTTTAAGCCAAAGCCTAGCGCACTAACTAGTTAGGTATGGAATGAAAAACAATGTCGGCTGCTAAAACCTGTAGAACTTTCCTGGGGGGGAATGATTAAATGAATAACCGATGAAATGAAATTATAGTGGAAAGTGTAGCTCGATTGAGTGATTGGTGAATGGAATGAATGAACCGCCCATTTAGCAATGGAATGTAAAACACTGCTGACAGCTAAAGCCTATCGCACTTT
Source organism: Meconema thalassinum (assembly GCA_946902985.2). Lineage (NCBI taxonomy): Eukaryota > Metazoa > Arthropoda > Insecta > Orthoptera > Tettigoniidae > Meconema > Meconema thalassinum. Next base: position 418,258,317 of record OX336389.2, read on the forward strand.
TCTAAGACAATGATTAAATGAATGACAGATGAAATGATCATGCAAAATATTGTTTGATTGTTCGGTCAGGGAATGGAATGAGTAAAGTCTTCATTAAACTGCGAGGATATGAAACAGTGCCGGCTGCTAAAGCCTGTCCCCCCCCCCCTAGGATAATGATTAAATGAATGATAGATGAAATAAAATGATTGTGGAGAGTTTTGCTATAATGAAATAGTGATATGGAAAACCGGTGTAGCTCGAGATTGGAAGAGAACAAGAGTTAACCAAGTGTGGTCGACAGGAAAGAAGATTGAGAGGAGCCCGGCACAAGTAAGTGAATGCAATGCCAAACACAGCTGGGAGCCCTGTGATTGCTTACGCACGTTCAACTAGATGTGAACTCTTGGCGAGAAATTTGAAACACAACTGCCTGCTCGCATGCATGTAGCGTGACCTTGAGATAATGAAAACCGCAACTCTTGCATGATGACAGTGTTAAATTGTACATTCTCTAAACATGCTACCTGTTAGATTGCATGTATGCACTGCTGTATGAATTATTGGATATTAAAATGAAATCAACTGTGAATCTATTGAAAAAGGAATTGTCTTGGCATTCGCCTGGTGGTGAAAATGGAAAATCATAAAAACACGTTTTAAGAGAAGTCACTCCTGAATCACTTTTGTAGCGTATCGGTTAGCATGATTAGCTGGTGCTCCCCAGAGGTTCTGGGTTTGATTCCCGGCTCTGTCAAGAAATTTAAAAAGTGGTGTGAGGACTGGAACGGGGTCTACTCAGCTTCAGTCCAGGCCCAAGTGAGTTGACAGGATTTGATTCACACTTTAGCCATTCTTGAAGTGGTTTTCTATGATTTCTCACTTTGTCTTTGAGCAAAATGCTGTGATGATATCTACCATAAAGCCACATCGGTTTCCTTTCCACTTCCTTGCCACACCCTCTCACTCTCTCCATCCCTTTATTAAGCCCCTGTTTGCTTTGCATGTGAGGCCTCCTGGGCATCATGCTGGTTATACACCCCAATTGTATCACAAACTCAGAGTCTCAAGTTCTAGGACATTGTCCCCAGTGACGGTAGAGGTGGGCTATCTTGTTTAGTTCATTGGAAAAACTAATCTTGGAGGATAAAATGATATTAACCACAGGGCATGGCATTGATCAAGTGCGAGTAGGAAATTGAAAACGTGAAACATGGATATGAATTGTTAAAGCGTGGGGATAACAAGTGGCTATATACAAAACTATGGAAAATCACAGAGGCTTATGAAATGGTTTTGTAGCAGACCATTAAACCATAGATACTTTAAGCCAAAGCCTAGCGTGCTAACCCGTAAGCTATGAATGAACGATACAGATTGTTATCCGCAATGTTTATGCTTACAAAATGCATCCATTGCTATTTCATGAACCATGAATCGCAGAGCTGTATGTAATGGTTTAACTCTAGCTTGGTAAAGACAAGATTGAAAATGAACATTCACAGCCTGCTTTCAATCAACCGAGCGGGTTAGGGAATAGAATGAACTTCTCATTTAGCAATGAGGATTTGAAACAATGCCAACAGCTAAAGCCTGTCGCACTTTCCAGGGGGAATGATTAAATGAATAATAAATGCAATAAAAATGATTGTGGAAAAGTATTGGTCAACTAAAGGTACTTGGCAACAGTTAACTAATAGCTGAGATCTTGAAACAGGATGTGGTATTGCAATTCAAGCAATTGTGTTTGAAAGAAGCTGATATTGCAGATATGTGAAAACGGAAAACTTATAATGAATGTCATTTCCGGTTGACATGTGATGTAATTTTTTTTTTTTTTTTGCAAGCTTGCAATATTGAACACTATAAATGCAAGGTCATAGCTATCATCGACACTCATTAGTTCCATTACCGGCGATTAATGCTGCAGTCTTATCATTTATTATAAGCAACTTAAGAAAGCTATATCGCTACTTGGAGAAAAAAAAACTATTTGTGAGGTATGTTTTTAATAGATTAAACTTTTAAACAGTTTAAATATAATTCAACGTGTAAGTATGGATTGAAATGGATTGATTGATTGATTGATTGGTTTATTTATTTGCAGACAATTGGTTATACATAATCCAGTTGGCAACAGCAGTTATTATTAAAGGTGAGTACCTCTTTTAATAACTAAACATGTAAGTTAGATTTGATAAATACTCTATCCAGTGTTAATGTTGGCAACTAGATGCCATTGACAATGCAAGTTTGCAAATCCATGTTAAAACAACTTAACCATTTGTGATTTGATTAACACTCTATTTAGTATCCATGTTCATGACTAGATGCCACTGACAATACTATTTTGTAAATTTGTGTTGAAACAACTTGACCATTTTGTAATTCGATTAACGCTTTATTCAATGTCCGTGTTGACGATTAATACCATTGACAATACTATTTTGCGAATTCATGTTAAAACGACTTGACCATTTGTGATTTGATTAAACGCTCTATCCAGTGTCAATGCTGACAACTAGATGCCATTGACAATGCAAGTTTGCAAATCCATGTTAAAACAACTTAACCATTTGTGATTTGATCAACACTCTATCTAGTATCCATGTTCATGACTAGATGCCACTGACAATACTATTTTGTAAATTTGCGTTGAAACAACTTGACCATTTTGTAATGTGATTAACGCTTTATTCAATGTCCGTGTTGACGACTAAATACCATTGACAATACTATTTTGCGAATTCATGTTAAACGACTTGACCATTTGTGATTTGATTAAACGCTCTATCCAGTGTCAATGCTGACACCTAGATGCCACTTACACTGCAAGTTTGCAAATCCGTGTTAAAACAACTTAACCATTTGTGATTTGATGAACAATCTATCTAGTATCCGTGTTCATGACTAGATGTCACTGACAAAACTATTTTGTAAATCCGTGTTGAAACAACTTGAACATTTGAAATTTGATTAACGCTTTATTCAATGTTTGTGTTAACTACTAAATACCATTGACAATACTATTTTATGAATTCATGTTAAAACGATTTGACCATTTGTGATTTGATAAAACGCTCTATCCAGTGTCAATGCCGACAACTAGATGCCACCGACAATGCAAGTTTGCAAATCCGTGTTAAAACAACTTAACCATTTGCGATTTGATTAACACTCTATCTAGTATCCATGTTCATGACTAGATGCCACTGGCAATACTATTTTGTAAATCCGTGTTGAAACAACTTGACCATTTGTAATTTGATTAACGCTTTATTCAATGTCCGTGTTGACAACTAAATACCATTGACAATACTATTTTGCGAATTCATGTTAAAACGACTTGACCATTTGTGATTTGATTAAACGCTCTATCCAGTGTCAATGCTGACAAATAGATGCCACTGACAATGCAAGGTTGCAAATCCGTGTTAAAACAACTTAACCATTTGTGATTTGATTAACACTCTATCTAGTATCCATGTTCATGACTAGATGTCACTGACAATACTATTTTATAAATCCGTGTTGAGACAACTTGACCATTTGAAATTTGATTAACGCTTTATTCAATGTTTGTGTTAACTACTAAATACCATTGACAATACTATTTTGTGAATTCATGTTAAAACGACTTGACCATTTTTGATTTGATTAAACGCTCTATCCCGTGTCAATGCCGACAACTAGATGCCACCGACAATGCAAGTTTGCAAATCCGTGTTAAAACAACTTAACCATTTGCGATTTGATTAACACTCTATCTAGTATCCATGTTCATGACTAGATGCCACTGGCAATACTATTTTGTAAATCCGTGTTGAAACAACTTGACCATTTGTAATTTGATTAACGCTTTATTCAATGTTCGTGTTGACGACTAAATACCATTGACAATACTATTTTACGAATTCATGTTAAAACGACTTGACCATTTGTGATTTGATTAAAAGCTCTATAAATATATCGATTAATCATTTGATTGACAGAGGCGTAAAAAGAATTCGAATAATCATTACCGACGCAGAACAGCAACAAGTCAATCACAAGTGGATTGCTGATAAGCAGTAGCGTGACTTGTATCATTATTTGAGAGGTATGTATTTCATAGCATAAAATTTTTAAATATGAATAAATGTACAAGTCATGAATTGATATGAATTAATTAATTGATTTTTTATTATTATTTACTGAAATAAACAGCATAACTTCCTATTCCAAATAGTGCCAACACGTGCAGTTTGCAGAGACTTCCTATTCCAAATAGTATCAACACGTGCAGTTTGCAGAGTCGTTTGCGCATATTAATCTACATTGCAGTATTTTAAAACACAGGTAAGACTATTTTCTAACAAAAAATGACATGTTCTATGACTACAAACAATTTAACATGGAACCCTCTTGCTTAATGCTTTAAATCTCGTGTTTGTACAGGCAGAATAGCCAATAGCAATAAAAGTATTATCCCCAAGTAATTTTTATTGCCTTGTTTTAATGTAGTTAGGGGTGAAATGTATAGGGCTTTGGAATTATACAAGGCTTTGAAAGTAAATATGGAGTATGTGCGATTTTGTCTACATAAAAAATGACACGGAAATCAGGGATAAATTTCATTTGTGTACAAAAATGCAAGAGCTTTTCGTATCCCATAATTTAGAAAACTGGTACGAAACCCATGTCGTGGATGCCTTGCTAACAAAATTTGATAAATTTCAAGAAGGACCCAGTGGCCTTGCTCTGGAAAAAATACATTATTTGCAAATGAATATCTGTAAATTCAACCCTTTGAATGCTAGGTCACGTCATATTGCTACACCCACAGCGATTGCTTCCGGAAAAGCTGTGGTGAACATTAAGAATGTAGATGCCTATTGTTTCATTTGGAGTATTTGCGCGTTTTTGCAACCAGTGCAATGCGATGGATGCTTTCCTGGAAAGTATAAGCAGACATTTGATTCCTTGATGCAAAATTTAAATTGAACAGACGTATCGTTCCTATGGATCTAACTCAGATTCACAGGTTTGAACAGAATAACCCTCATTATTCATTCATGGTCTATGGTGTTCAAGGAGAAGAGGAAATTATAGATCCTTTATATGCTACAAAAGAATTCAAACGACACCACATTCATCTTTTATATTTGTCTCAGGGAGAGGTGAATCACTATTGCCTCATTAAGAATTTGAGTAAATTGCTAGGCAGCCAAATGTCCAAGCATAAGTGTGCAAAACATATTTGTGACCGTTGCTTGCAATATTTTACAACCCCCTCGCTTTTGGAACGACATAGGGTTGATTGTTTATCTCAGGAAGTAGTGAAACTTGTTTTGCCACAAGGAAAGGATGCTGTGTTGAAGTTTAAGAATATTCATAAGCGTGACACAGTGCCTTTTGTAGTCTATGCAGATTTTGAAGCTCTGACTACACCCATGGCGGGATGTGAACCAGATCCCGCCATCAGCTCAACCACACCCATTAAAAAACATGAACCCTTTGCCATAGGATTTAACGTGGTGTGTGCCTATGACCCCACGAAATCCTATTACGACTACCGTCGAGGACCAGATTGTGCAAAATGGTTTTTAGATCAACTGGTTAAGTTGGCTGATCATGTGCAGGGGTTATTGGACCACCAAACTCCAGAACAGCAGCAGCGGTATGCGCATGCCACCACATGCCATATTTGTGTAAAGCCACTGGTCAGTGCTTAAGATACTGTTCGTGATCACTCGCACTTTACAGGGGAATTTCGCGGAGCTGCACACAGAAAGTGTAATGTCAATTTTCCAGCTCCAAGATTTATTAGTGTGTTTTTTTCACAATCTGGCTAGTTATGACATGAATTTTTTAATTCGTGAATTGGGTCATGTGAGCAAAGGGAGTTTTTTTTATTATTCCTCAAAACCATGAGCGTTTCACCCCTTGACATGGCGGCTGGGTGAATTTTCCATTCGATTTTTGGATTCTTTAAAGTTTATGGTATCCTCGCTAGATAGTCTTGTCAATGGCTTGGATAAGGAGGAATTAAAATACACGAAAATCCATTTTAATGAACCTGAGCATTTTAAATTGTGCATTCGAAAAGGTATTTTCCCCTATGATTTCTGTGCAAGTTGGGACGTGTTAGAGCAGAAAAACTCCCACCTCAAGAGAAATTTTATTCTAAGCTAACACGTACAACCGTTTCCGATGAAGACTATGCACATGCATGTCATGTTTGGCGAGTGTTTAATATCAAGACGATAGGTGAATATGCTGAGCATTACCTAAAACTTGATGTATTGCTGCTCTCAGATGTGTTTGAAAAATTCCGTGAGTTGTGTCAACACATCTATGGTCTCGACCCGGCTCACTATTATACAAGTCATGGCCTGTCATTTGATGCAGCATTGAAATACACTCAAGTGGAATTAGATTTACTCACGGATGCAAACATGGTCTTATTCTTTGAAAAGGGTATTCGCGGTGGCTTTGTATCGCTTAACCAACGACATGCCAAAGCAAATAATGCCTACATGCCTGATTATTCACAAGACAAACCAGATTCATACTTAATGTACTATGACGTGAATAATTTGTATGGTTATGCCATGAGCCAGCCTTTGGCCTATGGGAATTTTGCTTGGCTGACTGACAAACAGGTGTCAGAATTTGATGTTAACGCAGCCAGTCTAGAAACAGGCCGTGGATATGTGTTAGAAGTGGATGTTGAATATCCGTCATCCTTGTATGATGAACATGCCGATTTCCCATTCTGCCTAGAGCGAACGGTCCCCCCTAAAAGTAAAGTGAACAGTTCAAAACTGATGGGCACGCTTTACAACAAAAATCGGTATGTAATACATATCCAACTGTTGGTGCAATGCCTAGCCCAAGGCTTAGTGTTGAAGAAAATCCACAGGGGTATTTCCTTTGCCCAAAAAGCATGGCTTGAGCCATACATGCGACTCAACACAGAGCACCGACAAATGGCAACACAACAGTTTGAAATCTTTTTTTTAATTGATGAACAACTGTATCTATGACAAGTCCATGGAAAATGTCCGCAAATACCGCGACATTAAATTGGCCAATGTCTGGGAGGGGCGTTATGGTGCCCAGCGTTACATTGCCAAGCCCAATTTCAAATCCATTAAAATTATCGATGAGACTTTGGCTACTATTGAAATGAGTAAGACCAGCGTGACCATGGATAAACCCATATACTTGGGTCAAGTCATTTTAGACTTTTCCAAATCAGTCATGTATCGATTCCACTATGAGTTTGCCAAACAGCATTTCGAGGATGTATCTCTTTTGTATATGGATACGGACTCATTCATTTATCGCATCCGCCACTGCCACCCCTATGTCGTGATGAAGGAACATAGTGACCGGTTCGACACCTCTTCCTACAGCGTTGACAATAAGTTTGAACTGCCCATAAAAATAAGAAGGAAATTAGATTATTAAAAGATGAATGTGGTGATTTGATTATGACAGAATTTGTCGGACTAGCATGTAAGATGTATGCTTATCGCGCATTAAATGACAAGGAAGCAGAAAGGGCCAAGGGTATAGGTAAGGCTGTTGTAAAATCTCTTCATGTCGATGACTAACTGGAGGTTTTACAAACAGCTAAAGCTATGATGCATACACAGTGCAGGATACAATCTAGCAACCACGAATTGTATCTCGTTAAACAAAGGAAATAAACACTGGCCTTGTTAGATAACAAACGCAAGTGGGGTGATGACTTGCTTTGCAGCATGCCATGGGGCTATTCCAACAAGGAGAGTGTGTGATTTTTTGTTTTATGATGTTGTAAAATAGCTTTTTCATAGATAGGATAGTTAATAGTTTTTTATTCTTTTAAATGATAGACATTGTAAATATTAGCAAGTGTAAATAGTATAGACAACCTATACCCTTGTCACTTTTTGTTTAAAAACAAAGCCTTGAATAAGATCCTAATTATTATGCCAGTCATTGTAAATTTGTTAATAGTATTTCTTTATAGTTTATGTAAACAATAAAGATTCCTTGGATTAGCATGCATGAGCATAGTTAAATGTCCTTTAGGAAAAATATAGTGGTTGCTTTCCTAAAATGTCAGGTGTGTATATAATTTAAAAAAAGTGTAAGTTTAAACAAAAGTGTATGTATGTGTGTGTGTGTCTGTAAAATGATGCTACTAATACTTGCCATTAGTTATTTAGCATTTGAACAAATACGGTGAGGGATAGGTTAGTGAGAGGGTTTAACATTTAATTTTTCAGTTTTGTTCATTAATTTTTCATTCATGTAGTCATAACTGTCTTTTTTGTTAAAAGATAGTCTTATTTGTAAACCAAAAGGGGGTGGGTTTGCTAAATAACTTAAAAACCATGGGTGGTTGTTGTTGTTGCTGTAACAATATTGAGACTAGAGTGGCATAGTTACACTCTTTTGCATATAGACTACCATGGAAGGTTTGAATGCTATCCGTCAAGCCTGTGGTCTTAAACTCAAGAAAATGAGCGACTTGCCTATTCATACACCATTTCGCATTCATAATGAAGGTAAAACAATCATCGATGTATGGTACGTTTTGAATTAACAAAAAGATCAATATAAATGCTTGTTTTCTATTTTTGAAATCATAGCAGTGATGATATACATTTTGATTTTTGTTTTAATCCTAAAGTTTATAGGTAGATAAAAGTCGTTGACCATTCATTCCACTAATAATAAACAACACATCTTAATAATACATCACTGTTATGATAGGCTATATCATTATTTCCCACCTGCATGTCTCTCCTACCTCTAAAACAATCATCGAGCTGAGTGCTGAGATCACAAAAGGAGTATCAAGGTAGGTATATTTTTTTCAAGGATTTATATTCAATGACTTTATGAATAATTATATTGCTAGTATACCATATCATTTCTTATCGCCATAGTCATCCTGGTATGAAACATGTGGCTAGCACCCACTTTTGCACTCACATTTGAACCCACTTTTGCACCTAAACCATCACCATAAGCCATTACCATAAGCCACCACCATAAGCCATTACCATAAGCCATCACCATAAGCCACCACCATAAACCATCATCATAAGTTATCACCATAAGCCACCACCATAAGCTATCGGCATAAGCCTTCACCATAAGCCACCACCATAAGCCATCACCATAAGCCACTTCATAGCAATCCATGTAAGCCACCATAAGCCATCCACATAGCCACCCACATAAGCCACCATAAGCCATCACCAAATGCCACCACCATAAGCCATCACCATAAGCCACCACCATAAGCCATCACCATAAGCCACCACCATAAACCATCCCCAAAAGCTATCATCACAAGCTATCACTATAAGCCACCACCATAAGCTATCACCATAAGCCTTCACCATAAGCCACCACCATAAGCCATCACCATAAGCCACCTCATAGCATTCCACGTAAGCCACCATAAGCCATCCACATAGCCATTCACATAAGCCTCCATAAGCCATCACCAAAAGCCACCACCATAAGCCATCACCATAAGCGATCACCATAAGCCACCACAATAAGCCATCACCATAAGCCATCACCATTTTTACCACCAGGCAAATACCAAGACGGTTCATTCATTCATTCCATTCCATGACTCGGTCTATCAAATCAATTCACAATATTGATAATCATAATCGCCAACATAAGCCTCTGCAATTCAAAATCCAACCATGCGTTCGGGGAATATCGACTTTGCCAGGTTAGTATGTGACGTCACCAGGAAAGTAGGCTATGAGTTAACATTTTGGATCAGACCATGGGTTCGGGAGAAATCGGCTTGCCCCTGAATGTATGGCGGGTTAGTGTGACGTCACCAGGAAAGTAGGCTATGGGTCAACTTTTTGGAATTTTGGAAAGGGGGTGTCAGCTCGATTTCAACGACACCTCATTTGACAAAATCCGACCATGCATTCGGGAGATATCGACTTTGCCAGGTTAGTATGTAACGTCACCAGGAAAGTAAGCTATGTATCAACATTTTGGAATTTTGGAAAGGAAATGTCAGCCTGATTTCAACGACACTTCATTTGTCAAAATCCGACCATGCATTCGGGAGATATCGGCTTTGCCGGGTTAGTATGTGACGTCACCAGGAAAGTAGGCTATGGGTCAACATTTTCGGAATTTTGGAAAAAGGGGGTATCAGCCCGATTTCAACGACACCTCATTTGTCAAAATCTGACCATGCATTCGGTTTGAAATTTTTGATTACACCTCGTTGCAAAGTCACCAGGAAAATAGGCTATGGATTATCATTTTGGAAATTTTCGATCGCACCTCGTAGGCGAGGTTAGGTTAGGCTAGGTTAGTTAAGCCATGGCCGCCATTTTGGTTAGACGCCATTTTGGTTAGCCGCCATTTTGGTTAGAGGAAATTAGGCTATGGGTCAACATTTTTGATCACCCTTCGTTGCGACGTCACCAGGAAAGTAGGCTATGGGTTAACTTTTTGATCACACCTCGTAGGTGACGTCACCAGGAAAGTAGGCTATGGGTTAACATTTTGAAACTTTTTGATCACACCTCGTAGGTGAGGTTAGGTTAGGTTAGGCTAGGTTAGTTAAGCTATAGCCGTCATCTTGTAACGTCATGGTCGCCATCTTGTGCGACGTCATGGCGACGTCATGGCCGTGTGACGTCATGGCAACGTCATGACCGTGTGACGTCATGGTGACATCATGGTCGCCATCTTGTGTGACGTCATGGTGACGTCATGGCCGCCATCTTGGATGACGTCATGGCCACCATCTTGGATGACGTCACCAGGAAAGTAGGCTACTCGTTAGGATCCCCACTGCCCCCCTACTGTGATCCCACAGGATATTTTCGCTTATAATTACTTCATGTCACTACATGTATTGGTCAGGTTCACAGATTTATGCATTGAACTTGCGGGCACTCTAAGTTCAAACCGGACAGAAAAATGTCCGATATCGGATAATCCAACTTTGAAAAATAAGGTACGTGGAAGATAATATGATGCACAGTGTTGTGATTCAAGATTTGTTGTGCGTTGGTGGAATGATAATTCCGCAGTTACAGTAGCTTCAAACTGTGGCCATGTTCAGCCAACAATAATGGTTACAAGGTACTCCTCCTTCCAAAAGATGAAAGTAATGATCAACCAACCAAAACTGTTGAAGGCTTATAATACTCATATGGGAGGTACACATCGCATCGACTAAAACGTTGGCTGTTACAGAAGTAACATCCGTTCTAAGGAATGGCGGTGGTTTCCGGTTACTTGGGGAATTGATGTTGCAATGCAAAATGCATTCCTTCTGCATAAGAGATCTGCAAAGTGAACAGGTAATGAGGACATGGATTTCTTACAGTTCCGAAGAAATGTCTTCACGAGCCTTCTATCAAAATATGGCAGCCCAAAGTCATGGCGAGGAAGGAAGGTTACATCAATTCCACGTAGGGTTTCTATCGACGTCCGCTTCGATCACAGAGGACATTTGCCAGTCGTACAAGCTAAAAGATCTCGGTGCGCATTACGCAAATCACAAACAGAAAATGTGCAAAATGTGACGTGCCACTGCATGATAAATAAATGCTTTCTTGCAGTTTCATGAAACCAAATAGGGCTGTCATTGCAGTTACTGAAAGAGGATTGTTACTCATGGAGTTTTGGACAATTAGTAACTTCTCTGCCTATTTTTTAATGTACTGTGCAATTTCTATTTTATGTTGTTCTGTGTTATTCTATAGGGTTTTCTCTTTACTTTTCGATTATTTTGTTTTGCATTCTGCTGATGTTGTTTCTACCATAATTATAATTAAAATGTATTGATAGTTATTGATTATTAGTTTAGGACTGGTATCTTTAGAAGTAACTAAATGGTTAATGCACAGATTAAATCAGGGAGACTGAAATGATATTGTATGTGCCCATTGTTGCATTTTCGCCACATGCCTTTTCAAGCATCCCACACACACAAAATTTGAAATTTTCAAATTAGGAATTCATTGGAATGTAAATAAAGTAATTTTAAACGATTCACAGGTTTTTCAGAGCATTACTAATTCTGGGCACATATGGGTTAAGTTATTAATGCTGGATCAATTTGCCATTCTCTTCAATAAAGGAAGGAAGCTTTGAACTTGAAGTGATAGTAAGCATTCTATTTCAGTAATAGTGTCTTTGCTGCAGTCGTTCATTTGCTACAGGCAGCGTTCCACACGTTATGATAAGACACTTTTCTAAATTTCGTTGCCTAAAAAATGGGGTATTTTTTATTTAAGCTTCCTAGTCTTGCATTATTTCGACCAAGAGGTACCGGTATTATGGGATACAGTTGGTGTAATCAATTAGTAAAAGTTAAAATGATTATAATACGGTACTCAGATCACACCAACCTAGAGTAGTCTAAGGCCATTGAGAGTAGTCAGTCTGTGCCGAATACCTCCAATAACTGCAAATATGACGCCATTATTGGACCAACAATGCTTAACTTCCATCTCGTCGATTGTTTTGTGGAGCAATTCCAACAATAACTTGGTTAGATCCTCCCTAAAGACAGTCCCAGTTCTCTTCAATTTCCCCTTCGCCTGGAAGAACACATTCCACTTGGCAAAGAAAACAAACTTGCATGAGTAGGTTAGGGATCCTTGATAAATAAATATCAGAGGAAATTTAATCTTAAATGTGTTGATTATTTACAGTAGTTAGTATTTCTTTTGTGTTTGGTGATGCACATTTCGGTCTAGTTTCATAATTTACACCCACATTGACCCAATCCCCTGCGAGTAACCGTCTCGTGCTGGGACTAGCTCAAGTGCATATCAGTGATCTTGTGTGTGTGTTGGCGGTAAAGGGACATCAAAGAGGTTGGTTTTGGTCATCTACTCTATGGTATTTCAGGCACAATATTGTCCTTCAAAATTAGAAAAATATCGTTTAAACGTATATATCTTATGTCACCGTGGGTGATCTGATATCCAGCCAGTTGATAAAGACATGACGATGTCGATCAGTATCACCACTATTCAAGAGTAGAGTTCCGTATCGACAACCTTTAGATAAAAGAGTCCGTTTTCATCGTCCGATCCAGGTACGGTACGTTGTTTATTATGCTGCTTTCCTCTTCAAATTTTGATATATCCGCTCGTGATGTATGAAATGAAACACATGAAAAACCAGTTTTGTCTTCCCGGCCTTTGTCCTTGATAACTTGCTGACCATTCTTATTGATACATTTTGCAAGAGCGGCATGAATAAAACATTTATCATCTTTCAAGTTCCGAGGGTTGATGGAGGATTTCTTCGCTTGAATATTTGCTGGGAGTGAAATACACGCACGCAAGGGATTATATTTATTCTCGTACGAAGACCTTCGCATGTTTTGTACGCACTGTTTTCCGCCTCTTAACTGACGAATACGCACCGCAAACATCTTCGCGACGTCTACCTTTGTAGGTATTATTAAACAAAAACTCAGCAATTCTTCTAGGTTTGTGCCGTGTCTTGTGTGGGGTTTCGCCTAGGACACCAAGCTAGGCTCATCGGCGGGCTCTTGGTGTCCCCGCCCGGACCCCCACAGGAGTGACGAACTGCGCGCCACCTCCCTTTATATAAGGTGCAACTGCACCACTTGACTACGAGAACTAAAAGCTCAAGCAGCCTTAACCTCCCTATGAAGGCTTCCAAAAAGATGGTATATTGGCTTTCACGGCCAGTGAATTAAAACTCAGCAATTCTTCTAGGTTTGGCCGTGAAAGCCAATATACCATTATTAAACAAGTTAGCACTGATGGAGGACTCTCCATGCTGCTTCCCGACGCTTCCTATCATAGTTTCGAAGGAAACATTGTCCGCACTCTTTGTAAATATAGCTTGGATTAATTTGCTCCACAATATGTTATCCTTTACTAACATACTGTATGCTTCCTTTATAAAAATATCACCTTGTAGGAAGTAAGTATTGAATTGTATTTGTTACCCAAGGAAATCCCACTGTGGCTAATGAGCCTCTTTATGTAGCGTATACATTGATCTGGTATAAAACATAGTAAAAGAGAAACACAAAACCTAATTTAGCAAATAAAAAACCACAATAATAATGAGATGTATAAGTAAGCATGATAGGCTAATTAGCAAACAGATTACATAAGAAACGTATACCTTAACACGTCATATACGAAATAAATTAAATTATAATGCAATAGGTTAATAAAATTAACTTCTACCTAAAATATCATTAAATCTATTGTTGAAACAAATTACAGCATATTAAAAGGCTATAATTTAAAATGAAACATGATATACATTAGCATTAATAAAGAAGTAGTTCCGTGAAGAACTAAACAGTCTATTTTCATATATCCTACTTATATTAATTGCCTCTATAAACATACAAAATTTCAGTTTGATTGCTGTAATAGATTCGTAGATATTGAGAACCGTCTAAATATTTCGGATGGTCGCCATGTTGGATTTCTATATAGGTCTTAGAGTTATGTACAATTACCTGAAGATTATTGTGTGGATGTAGTATTCAAACTTCAATCGCATGATTAGGATACAAGAAATAAAAACGAGATTTTAAAATTTCACACAGCTGCCATCTTGTGGTTATGAAAACAGTTGAATAATATAGATGTCAGGGGATTAAAATGTGAATAAGCATTTACCGTAACGTGTTTCACTGCGCTTGAATGGTTATATCGCGAGAAATGTTCATTTATTATTTATATTTCGCGTCACCGCCATGTTGGATTTGTGCTCACCAGGTAATTGAAAGTCCCATAGGTAAACGTATGCTCACAGCCTCTATCAACATACAAAATTTCAGTTTGATTGTTGTTATAGATTAATAGATATTGAGAACCGTCAAAATATTTCGGATGGTCGCCATGTTGACTTTTATTTATGTACGCCATAGATTTATTTACTATTAGATGGCGATTATTGCGTAGGTTAATTATTCAAACGTTCACTTCGATCGCATGATTAATGCACAAGAAATAAAGTATAATTTTAAAATTTTGCACAGCCGCCATCTTGAGATTATGTAAACAATTGAACTAAATTAGACGGAAGTGCATTTCAATGTGTATAAACATTTACTGTACCATATTTCATGGCGCTCAGATGGTTAAATCGCAAGAAAAGTCTATAAAAATGTTTCACCTTCACATGGCTGCCATGTTCGTTTTGTACTCTACAGGCTTTCGAAAGTTACATTGATGAACTTGTCGTTGTGCCCTTGATCACCGTTCAACATTTCAGGGTGATATCAGTAAGAGTTTCGGAGATATAGAATATCGGTGAAGTACTTCGCACAGCCGCCGTCTTGAGGTTGTGTACACAATTGAACTAAATGATATGCCAGTGCATTACAATGTGTATAAACATTTGCTGTGCCAAGTTTAATTGCGTTTAAATGGTTAAATCGCGAGAAAAGTTTATTTAAAAGTTTCAACTTCGCTTGGCCGCCATGATCGTTTTGTAGTTAACTGGTTTTTAAAGGTCTCACAGATGAACTTCTAGTAGTACCCTTAATTACCGTACGTAGTTTCAGGGTGATATCGGTAACAGTTTCGGAGATATAGAATGCCAGTGAAATATTTCGCACAGCCGCTATGTCGGATTGGAGAGATGTAATAAAATTTGAAGGGCTCGGTCGGGGTCGGCCACAATAGTGCTATGACCTCACCGAGTTTCATTGAAATTGTCCCAGCCGTTTAGAAGTTATTAGAGGGACACCCACACTCACTGACAAAAGGTGATTTCATAAACCTATATTTTCATAAATGAAAATAGGCCAAAAAATGGAGCAATAGACTTGATTCCCGAACTACTATCAATTCCACGAAGGGGCAAGGAGCGTTGTGGCGCAGCGGTGAAGCCGTTAGTCTCTCACCAAGGTAGACCGGGTTCGATTCCCGGTCAAAGCATGTAAGATTTTAAGTGAAATGCCATGTCCTGTGTTTTGGATTCCACAGAAAAAGAAGTTACAGTAGCTCATGATCACGATATTTACGGTCATTTAGAACTACAAGCTTCTTTACTTCCCACCATGGGCAGCCACAGGATGATTTCTCGTGGCATCCCACGAGACCAAAGTTGGGATGTACCTTCATAGACCACGGCTGCTTTCTTTTCTACCCCCGCAGTGAAGCCATGCGCGTTTAATCGTGCACAATGATCGCACAAGTTCGGTGATTGGAGGTCCAAACTCAGCACCGACAGTGGCTGTCCTGAGTTTTGATTTTCCCGGATTCTTCCACGCGCTTCCCAAGCACATGCCGGGATAGTATCGAACCTGAGAGTCCCGGGGCACCAACCTCATTCACGAACCATTTAACTACAGCTTCACATACTACTACAGTGACCCCAGAGACACAGTTTATCAGACAAATCCAAAACTCACCCAACTATACGGGGCTGATAAACAAATGTCCCAAGCCCCTAAAATGAATTAACAACAACCATCACAACAAGCTTGCAAGTCTCTTCCATCATCACTGTTACCAAAATTATTTATTTACTGAACATCCTAAACAATTGGAAATCTTCTTAAAAATTGAATACCATTAAGTAAAGATATAATCTCTGATAATGTGTCTAATAGTAATAATAATAGTCGCCTCCGTGGTGTAGTGGTGCGTGCTTAGCTGCCACCCCGGAGGTCCGAGGTTCGATTCCCGGCTCTGCCGCGAAATTTGAAAAGTGGTATGAGGACTGGAACGGGATCAACTCAGTCTCGGGTGGACCTCAGCCATCCTCGAAGTGGTTTTCCGTGGTTTCCCACTTCGTCTTTGGGCAATTGCCGGGATAGTGATGTAGGCCTACCAGCATTTTGCTGAAGCGATTGGAGCAGGAAAGCAATCTCAACGTACACAAATGTTACGAGTGTAAAATCCAGTTAGCGAGAGGAAAGAATTACGTAATAAACATATGTTACGAGACGAAGAATGCCAGGAGTGTAGGCATCCCGCAATGTTACTTGGAATCCAATTTAATTCAAGATCATTCTTGAAAGCGCACGCAAGTTAAGAAGTGGTGTGAGGTCACAAGCTAATCGACTAACAGCAAATAGATCGAACGCGTTGCAGAATGTAATGTCTGAGGAATACAGAATGAAAAGTACACGTTGTGATACACCAGAAATTACCATAAGTGAGTAGGAATGTGATTTCATTGAGATCATGTTGAATGTAATACTATGTGAATGACCTAACGGAATTGTATGTTAAAAATCGAGATATATCGCGAGAAGAAGGCCAGCGATTGTGTGAGAAAGTGCTGGAAGGAGGTAGTGAGTGGAGAAGAGTCTTATTCTTTTGAACCGTGAAGAGTGAACGACGTGTCAGTACGAGAAGGGTCTTTTTTTTTTGAACCGTGAAGAGTGAACAACGTGTCTTCCAGTCGTAACCAGTACGAGAAGGTATGAGAACATAACATTGTTAGCGACAACGAATATTCCAGCAGTAATCTACAGCGGAGATGTACTCCAAACATATTCTGTGATCTTATTTTATGAACATTTTGAAAACTCGCAAGAAGTATCAACCATATTTGAAGTTAATAGAATATCCATTCTTATGATAAAGCATTTCAGTGAAGTCAGACTACAAATTTATTTCACTATGTTATTCTACGTGAAGTCAGGAGGAATATTATCGCACTATACTAAATCTACGACAATGAGTGGTTATATATAAAGAAGAAACACAGCATATGAAGTACGCTTACGAGTACGATAACTACTTATTTCAAAATTATAGAGGAAGTGAGGTCAAACCGCAATCCGACTTAAAAATGAAATGCTACTACAGAGTTAATCGATTCTCCAAACAAGAGAGATGGGGTCTACAATCTGGACGAACGAGAGCCCGGAATCTGAGAGATGCAGTCCACAATCCAGGAGGGAACGAGAGGGAGGAGTCCGTAACCCAGTTCAAGACCAAGAGAGGCATATGGGTGAACAGAACCACAGTTCCGTTTTTGGAGGAGACCATTGTGTATTTTCGAATATGAAGTTTTTACAAGACTCAGCACAAGGTAGAGAAGATTTTATTTTAGTAGTAGTAGTAGTAGTAGTAGTTTGAGGTATGTTGGAGTTTACCATTTCGCCATGTTGGTCTAGTTAAATTGGAGTATGGTGTAGATATGCCACTCTTTTCATATTTCGCCATATTTTCAAGTATGACTTTGATTCGTTAGTGAATTCCCCTCTATTTTCGATTTTCGATTTAATATTGCATTTCTTATGGATCATGTGTATTTTTGATTTGCTATTCGTTCGAATGAAGATTTTTGTTGTTGCACAGATATGCGTTAGGAAGAAGAATTTGTTAGGAAAAGATTTATGGCAGCAGGGAGAAGAATTATAGGATTAGGATTTTGATAGACATTATTGTAGGAAGTTTATGAATATTTTCGACAGTTATTTTATTTATATTATGATCAACGATATCAGGAAGTACAGAATGGAAGGATTGCTTTGTCAGCGTATTTAGGAGATTGTGTCGAAGAACTTATGAACTGTGAACAGTATTACCGAATTTTCTCAACTTTGAGATGTTCAATTAAAGCTATGTTTTGAATGATATTTTGGGTCAATTAAACACATTATTCTTTGAGTAAGGAACATTACCGTGCTTTCATATTTGTAGAAGTTATTGAATTTTAACGAAAGTTTTATAAATTTTGAAAACTGTGAATAATAAGTTAAGAATTATACTGAAAATGTTGGAAACTTAAAGATGTTTGATATTATTTATAACAAATAAGATATGTACTGAAAGTAACTAACGATATTATTGTTAAATAATAATGAAAAGTATTATAAAACATTATAGCCATGAAAATCAACCAAATGATAATAGAACATGTATTTAACAAACTTAAAACCAACGGAAGTATAAAACTGTCGAGTAATATAAGAATTTACAGCATGTCTATTTAAAGCATATTTGAGGTATAATGTGGAAGTGGTATTGAAATTATTGAAGCATATATATATATATTATATATTTAATTTATAAGAGATTACAAGGAATGTTGATTATGTGATAATATTTAAAGAAATTTAGTCGTGATTTTGACATGGAAAACTTAGTGAAGAATATGATGAGAATTTATTATGCTGTGAGAAGTAGATGATCATAATATGGAAGTGACAATTTTGATATGGTAGGATTAATTTTGAATGATGTTAAACATGTTAGAATATGGAAGAATTAATAAGCGGCACTCATAGTTGTACTTTTTATTATCATTATTTACTATTTGATACGAATTTGTGAGATACGTTTGAACTTAGCTCTTGCTCGGTCAAATAGGCCAGACTATGACTAAATTTCATTGTTTTTATGAAACAGAAGCATATGATAATGCCATTTGATGATGATCTCAGTATGTTAAAATTAAGTTGTGACGGCGAATGATATTGATATCGATTATTGTGAAAGATTAGAATTATTTTTGATGCTTAAGGAAGATTCATGAAGTGTGATAATGAGAATTGTGTGTATATAGTTTTGGAATATGTCTACGTAATTAATGAAATCTGAAATAACTTATTTACGATTGTTGTAATAAGATTAATATGATTACCAGTATCATGATCGCCATGTCATGGACATTTATGTATAAATAGAGTGAGTGTTGTTTATTCTTAACAGAACGCTAATTTCAACCTGAAGTTGTGGTATTTTCAATGTAATTTTTTGCATTTATACGTTGCAAGCGTGAAACTTTAATATGGCGTAGTTCATGTCGTGTGATATATCATTTTGATCTCTTTGTCAAGGTAATTAAATTTTTCAAGTATCAGTCTTCGATTCAATAAATTTGGTGTTGTTTTTGGGAAGGTTGACGTTGTGATTTATAATAATTCGTACTAGATTGTGTTACGAAGATTAGTGTTGGGCGTTATTCCCATTTTATTTCCATTGCCTTGAGATTTTATTTTTCTTGTTTCTCGATTTGTATCGACTGAGCTAGATTATTTTCTTTCTTCATTGGTTCTTTTTCATAACGCAATCATTTTAGGTAAGTGTTCCCTTACATGTAGTACTTGTCGGTAGGATTTTGAGGGATTTTCTAGCTGGGGACTTTCGGGTTCTACGATCCAGCTGTTTCATCGGATTCGACAAGTACTGTTGATGTTTATTCGGGCACAGTACCTACCGTCAGGCTAAGGCCGCCTCCTTCCCTGTTCCTTGTCTATCCTTCCCATTCTTCCCATCCCGTCCCATCCATCATGAGGCCCCCTGTTCGCTTTGCAGGTGAGGCCACCTGGGCGAGGCGCTAGTCCCACCTCTCCAGTTGTATCCCCCGTCCCGATGTCAAGCTCCAGGACACTGCCCGTAGAGGCGGCAAAGGTGGGATCCCTCGACGAGTCCGTGGGAAAAGCCTACCTGGAGGGTTAACTGACTACGGGCCGGTTCTACCATCTCCGGGTACACCTGCTGGTAGCTGCACGGGAGATAAACTATCTGCCAGCATAAAATCCCTGGCAACTTTGATTACGTTCTACCACGTCCGTATGAGTGGCGGGCAGCTACCCTGAAGTAGACAATGAAATACTAAAGATGGCAGGCCTGCTTTTGTGCAGCGGAGTCGCAGAGCCAGTGGCGTGTCCCCATTTTCGATTGCATAAGACCGCCAAATATACCGTATTTAAAATGTATATGATATGAAATCTCACCAACAGTAAGACCATTTCTCTCTTTAGGCCGAGTTGAGACGTGTCCTATTACTCCCATAACAAAGATCTTTGTCGTAACCTAATGTGGTGGATTCGTCACATCACAGTATTATAATATTAACGAACTACTGTAACACAAAAAAGAGTTCGTCTTGTTCATAAAGCTTAATATGATACGGACGCAATGATAAGAGAGGCTACGCGGTTCGAGTCGATTGCTTCGGAGCATGAGATTTGAAGTTCGATTCCTCTAATAGGGAAGTGTTTTTATCAAGCCTCCGTTCTTATTTGATACCAGTGCATTATTATTCAAATATTGTCAGTTAAAATCATTCATAGTGAATTTTTCAGTAGGACTGAGATATATACCTCCATACAATGTTATAATTCGGCAAGTTAACATTTCCACACCAGTGTTTTATTGCATACGGAACGGAACCCTTCCGTTTCACATCTGGTTCAAGTCATTGGCACATTAATGTACTGTTATGTTAATAGGATTATTATATTGTGGGAAGTAAAAAAGGATGTAGGAGGTGTAAGCCAAGATATAAATACGTGAGATCGTGTAGCCAGATATTTCACCACCTCTTTGTTGACCTGGGTCACGGCAGATATACAATGATACTGACAATCAAATATTCATCTTCGTATACAGGGAGAAGTTCTAAAATTCCCACAAAACCATCCATAATAAGGCGAACTTTTATTTTTTTAATGTTGAATTAAAACATAAATATGTTTGTAAACAAAGTACGCACTACACCTATTCTAAGTGGTGTTATTTGGTTCATGCTATATCAATTAATAATAAGGGAGCGGCAGGAAAAAATAAATGTCGAAGGTAGGAATCGAACCTGTTCCGTTAAGGTCCACAGAGACCAGCGCTGTCCACTAGACCACACTGACATGCCTTCACTGCAGTGTTTACAAGTATATAACCAAATGATAACAAGATGAATGTTTCAAATATTAATAATTTATTTGAAGATGCAAGATACTATTTCTAACACGGAACGTTCATTGCTTTTGTAGCTGTATTAAACAGATGACCGCAAATCATCTAAATTACGCACAAGGCAAACGTTTGTCGGCCATTTTCGAGCGTTACCCGGCTGGCAAAGCTCTATTGGCCTCTCGGAGCTGCTGACAATTTACACCACCCGATAAACAATATCTATCCCGCTGGCAGCACTACCCGCTGATGGTCGAACGGAAATCTCAGTTTATTCTGCGGGCAAGTTACCTGGTCCTTTGCCCGGAGATGGTTGAACCGACCCTACGAAAAACAAAAGTAATAATAATAGGATTTTAGACACACTATTTCTATTCTTTCCCGGGATGTCGAGATTCCGGAATGTTGTGTTCACAGAATGTCATGTACGTGCCATGGACATAAGGCTGTCATATTTGTTCGCCTTCATTTATTACATGGCTGAGCCTAGATCGAACCCTCGAGAAGGATAGCACTCTACTACCTGAGCTACAAAGCCTCGTTATCATTAAATTATTATTATTGTTTAATACAGTACATATAACACGTTGCTGGTACAACCCAACATAACCATACGGGCTTCAGGGAACCAAAGTATAGTTACTGAAACAGCCACTTTTAAGCTGGAAAGTCGAAATCGCAACCTATGAACTTCCATACGATTCGGGTTGTTGAGAGAACTACTGCCTTCTGCATTACTTTGTACAGATGAGTACCCAGATCCAGTTCTTTAAGGCCTTGGCGCAAGGTACATGGTATCACGCCCGTACTTGAGACAATGATAGGTATGGTCTTTACCCGTTCTACATGCCATTGCCTTTTGATAGGGCCGACCAACTCGCTATATTTGTTTTCTTGTTATTATTAATATTATTATTATTAATGTACATATGGTACCATACTAGTATTAAATCTTGGAAGTAGTTTTCCATGGCTTCCCACTTCTACCCCCAGGCAATTGCCGGAATGGTTCCTAACTTAAGGCCACGGCCGCCTTTTTCCCAATCCTCACCTGAATTACAAATACCCACATTACTACAGAAAACAGAGGTTATCAGACAAATTCTACCCACACTTAACTACATGGGGCTAAATGACCAAAATCGCCAAGCCTCTCAAACAATACATCAAGTATTTTACTTCCGTCTTAAATGCTAGTTCTGAACAGACGACGGGATGTCAGAATTTTGTCCCACTGTATTTCATTAATGTGCCGGACGCCAATGACACACCAGGGCTGATTATAGAAATTATTTTATCCTTTACATGGACATCAATCAATGGGACTACATGACCACGTTGACGCAGCCCCTAAACTAAGGAACCATCCAAAACATCAATCATTGACTTCCACACTTACAAAGTAGGCTACACAATACTACCGGTCCTAACGTCCCAAGCCATTGCATGCGATTTCAACTACAACAACAAAAACAACAGCATTAAAAATTTTGTTACGAGACGAGTACCACTATCCTCATAGCAGCTGATACCACCCATCAACCGGTAAGGTCAATGCTCCCATTACACAACAACTTCCCCTCCTTGCATCGTCCCACCTCGTCCCAATTCGTCCCACCTCGTTTCCCCCAGACTGCTTTTCCACCTTCTGCTTGAAGAGTTTCTGAATAACCTACAAACATTGACTTTTCAATGTTTAATTTTCAATTTATAGATAGGTGACATATTTCCTTTACCTACAATGCTTAGGATAGTCTCTTCTACCACCAGTGTAACGGACTTCATTTATATAAATTACAGCCTGTATATACTGTTTAAGTCGCCTCTGTGGTGTAGTAGTCAGCGTGCTTAGCTGCCACCCCGTAGGTCCGAGGTTCGACTCCTGGCTCTGCCACGAAATTTGAAAAGTGGTAGGGGAATGTCGGGAGGTATCGGACAGTTTAACCTTTTTGCCATAATTTTTTTTATTGAATAGGAAGTAAATCATATAATGCATTTTATAGGCATCTATATTCTTAGAGAATCACCCTGTATACACGTACTTACTTGACTATATTAAATTATATTGAAAACCACAGACAATATTAACAAATTATGAGGTCATTACACTCTCGCATGTTTGGAAAACTGGAGGGTGGTATCGGACAGTGAATCTTTTTAACAAATAGAGATTTATCACATTCATATTACAAACAATTTAACTTTTAGCCATTCTGCAAATATCAAACTTGTAAAATAATGCTTCTCCTTCAAGATTTGCACAGTTTTCATGAGCCCAACCTCTACAACTACTACACTGAATCCAATCTTCATTGAAGCTATCTCCACAAATGATGCAGTCAGTTTTCTCACAATTTCCTGCATTGTCTTCAGTGAATGCAAGGGTTCTTTTCGCAGTTTTCAAGGATTTCTTGGTGACTCTGCCCTTTCTCTTCTCTTGTTCAGAAAAACGAGCACGTTTCTCCTCCAGTTGATTTTCATATGGGGTGGAAGTCAAGACTTCTCTCTGCTCACGACGTCGTTTCCTTGCATCCAATTTCTCCTTTGCAGTGCTGGGAAGGGGTGAGATTTTCTCCAGTAGCCCCTGGGGTGTAGAAGGCCTGCTGTTGATCTCTTCAACTTCAAGTGGTGGGGATGGCTGTGCAACTGGTGATGCTACTCGCCTCGATGGTGATGGGAAATCTTGATTTGTGGGTTCAAGTGATATTTGAGGCAGAAGAGAAGAAGGTTCTTCAATAGAAGCTAGTGGAGGTTCAGAGAAGGATGATTGAAAATCCAGGTCCGTGAAAATATTACGGTTGAAGGGGTAGATTCCAGTACAGGCGAAAGCAGACTGAGCAAGCTCCATTCGGCACACTCTGGTAAACGCAATATTTACAAGTCCAGCAATGTCCCTAAGACCTATTTTCATTTTGGGATACTTTCTCATCCATAATGAGCATGCCTCGTTGTAGGCATTTTTGAAGGGCTTCATCACCACCCTGTCAAGTGGCTGCAATTTGTGTGTCGTGTGGGGTGGTAGGCTCAGCATATGGACATGATTCTTCTTTGCATACATAATAACATCCAAATTCTTATGGCCAGCATGCCCATCTACAATCAATAGAACAGGATATTGTTCTGAAGGATTTGTCCTCTCAACCAAAATCTGCATCCATTTCAGGAAGCCTTCTTTGGTAATCCACCCGCTTGGCTGTCCATCAAAAGTGCTACCTACTGGCGAATCTTTTTTCAAATCATTGTCTATTCTTACCCTTGGGAAGACAAATATTGGAGGAATGAACTGATCTCCAGAGGCATTGATTTAAAGTAAAACAGTGACGTTCTTTCCCCTTTCTCCAAATGTAAGTTTTCCTACCTGCTTCTTACCCCTGACTGACAAAACCTTTAATTGATTCGTATGCACACAAGACACTCCAGTCTCATCAGCATTGAAGATTCTTGATGGAATAAAGAAATATTTTGTCATAAGATCCATTAATTTACAAAAAAATTGTCCACTTGCTCCTTGTTGAAGCCTGCTGCTCGCTGCAAGCTGGTAGACTCAGCCGTCCTCAAACTGAGGTCCTGGTGCCTTTTCATGAAATCATAATAAAAGTCCTTTCCTGCCATCATTTTAGTTTTATTAAACCTATGTTCAACTCTCAATTCCTCAGCAAATTGATACACAAGTTTTGAAAATTCGGTTTTGTTGAGTGGCTTGAGCTGGCTGTCTAGGGTCTTTATATGCATGTTCATCTGAGAACGATCTCTGATACGTCCCACTGTTCGCCGTACACACTTTGATTGGAATCTCTTTACCAGCACCAAGAACTTCAATTCTATCACCTAACGTGCTTTTTGGAACAGAGAAACGTTGACTGGCCTCTCTAATACTCATTTTATTGTCCCTGAAACTATTCATGGCCTTCTTCCCATTGTCCTCGTATCTTCCCCATGTTTACCTAAAACAAAACCATCAGTAACCTGGGCGAAACTGAAACCTATGATGTCCGATACCGCACGCCAGTTTCGTGTCCGATACCGCCCGAATGACTCCCTTAAGACAGGAACTGAATGAAAACGTTCGAAAATAAATTGATTCTAAACCCACGATATTACAGAGAAAGGAATACTGATTCTGCTAATGTACTTAAAATTAAATACAACATACCCTTGTAGCTGCTACGTCTTGCTAAAAATAAATCCTTGCCAGCCGAGAATCACACAAAGAACAGAAATACACCACCGCTCATAAATGGCCTTGCCTCTCGAATGAATAGGGTGTGCCCACCCTTCAAATAAGCAGGTATTCCTGTGAGTAACAAAACAGCTTCTGCCACATGCTTCTAACAAAGGCAACTGTAATTGTCCGATACCAGCCGACGTCCGCTACCCAGCCGATCCTCCCCTATGAGGACTGAAACGGGGTCTACTCAGCTTCGGGTGGCCCAAATGAGTAGAGAGGGTTCGATTCCCTACTCAGCCATCCTCGATGTGGTTTTCCGTGGTTTCCCACTTCCTCTTCGGGCAAATGCCGGGATGGTAATGACCCCAAATTTTAATATCGAGTTGGAGAAGATTTCATCACTTTATTTCAAATGCTAAGCGTTAACATGCAAATTTAACTTCTGGAAACTGTGCCAGGAACTCGTTTTTGTCGCTGAGTGAGTAAGTCACGTGGTTGACGACAAGGGAGAGTTGGTTTGCGAAGGAACAATAGAAATGACAAGGGAGGTGTCTAGAGGTGTCCTTGACACGTGTGTTCATTATAGCGCGAACTTGCTTGTCAACTAAAGCTATAAATTACGTTATTGGTTGTCGCTAAGAAGGAAGTAACCAACTAGAGAAGAGGTTATTGAATAAAAACTCCTCATGATTATACGTGATTTAAGGAAATAATTACTGCAAGTACAATTATTCAACATGACTATATATTGAAACAGGCTGAAAGCAATGAAGAATATTACCATTATTTCTATGAAGAAGTTCAAATACGTAGTACAAGGAAGGTGATCATTTTATAATATACCGCCAAGGATTCCCGCGATTTCAGAAATGACGCTGAATTGAGAAGTAAGGAGGGAGATGCTAGGCAGCATTCGAGACTTCTTTGATTGTCAAACATCGAGTTGACAAGATGTGTATTTCAGTTCAAGCCCAGAGTGGGGTAATTTTGCGTCCGTAACTTGGAAACATAACCGAGTTCGTTACGGGAGTGTCGGTCAAGATAGTAAACGGTCGGACTTCAAGTGAAGCGATTTGTGATTAGACGGAAAAGACACAGTATTTGAAATAAGTGATATACAAGTGAAATTATAGAATTGTGTTCGGTTTTACGAATAAATTGCAGCAATTATATTTCGACTGTGTGAAGTTAAATCTACGAACTATTAAGCCAGCAACTATATTATTTTATGCCAGTATTCTGCAGAGAACGTTCTTTTGAGGTGATCTACACACATTGCGCTCATCATAAAAGTTATTCTACGTAGCTGAGATGAATAGTATTTACTAAATACAGCAGCGATATCACCCAATATTACTATAAAACACCGTGATTCAACAAAAATTGACTATGAGAAATATAATAGTGAAATTATTACACCTAATTAATTTCCACTATGTCAGATATTCTGAAGTTGAGAGAAATGATGTACTTCTACGATAACGAGGTTGTGATGAAGGCTTAAATACCATGCGCAAGGAACACGATGTATGAGGAAGGAGAGAATACTGGGAGTAACTACTACACAAATTCGATATTATGAAGAAACTAGTGCAAAACTACACAGATATGATCAACTTTAAAAGGAGAAGAAGAGATCATCTAGATCCGCACCTAGAAGAGATGAAGATGATGGGACTAGGGAGAACCCAGTCCAATGCTTGAAAACTGGTTAATTTGAATCCAGAGCCCAGGAGAATGAAGTTCGAGACCCGAGAATGCAGTTCGGATGGCTGGAGGAGATTGAAGGCAGAAGATTCATCAGGAGGGAGAATGCAGTAGAGTACGGTATTCTCTATACCTAGAGATAATCTAGAATCGGCAAAGGTAGAAGAAGATTTAATTATTTGTAGTTTGTTGTAGTTTGATAGTATTTTGGAGCATACCATTTCACCATGCTTTACTAATTTAATAATTCTTTGTATTTAAAGTAGTTGGATATTTTGATCTGTAAATTTATTTTAACTATTTTTAACTTTCGTCATTTTCAACTACGATTTGGATTGGATTTTGAAGAAGAATTTAGGAATTTTCGATTTCGAATTTAAGAACGTTTTCTTAAATTCATTAATAGCTTCGATTGGAAATAATAGTATTGGGAATTTAAGCGTAAGAAGAAATTTAATTAATGAGAACATATTACGAAGACGATCTTATGTAAAACATTGAGTTCATGTTTTATGTTTTGTTTAGACGTACAGTAGGCAAGAATATTTGCGACGATTGAACTTTGTGTTGTAATTGATAGGACTGGAAATATTCTCAAATTTATAGTAATTTGGATCAATGGATGTTATAAAAGATTTCCATTAAGACTAGTCAAGTATTTATGATAGTTCCATTTTGAGGATAGACATTTGAATATATCAGATTTAGGTGAATTTTGAATCCCAATAAATTGTGATAATGATGGACACCGAAAAACTATATTAATAATAAATAATAGCCTATCAGTCGTTTTCGAGTAAGATTGTCTTCTAAAGGTGAGTTCTTAGATGATTATACAGCCCAATCCTGGAAACACAAACTTTCCCACAGCAGTGACACACGTTGTTCGGAGCAGCCACTGGCTCTTGAGGGTTGATCCTCCCGTAAATCTCACACTCTTTCTTCGCATTTGACTTCTCAGTCTCACGTCTTCGCCGATGTTGTTCGAAACATAGTGGACCTTGGTGGACGATGCGACGCCGTACCTGACGATTTGATGCCGTAGTCTCCCATTTATCCGTGTCAATTTGACATTTGGTTAAATTGTATTTTAGGACGTCTTTGAAGCGTTTCCGTTGCCCTCCTTACTTTCTCTGTCCAATCTGCAACTGGCAGTATATTGTTTGTTTTGGAAGACGTCGTTCAGGCATGCGAACAACATGTCCTGCCCATCGAAGCTGATGCTTTAATATTATAGCCTCAATACTGGTAGTGTTCGCTTCCTCCAGGATACTGATATTGGTGCGTCGGCTCTGCCACATCACCGAGAATTCTACTGATACAACTCTGATGGTATCTTTCCGAACTCCGTAAGTGTCTTCTATAGATAGTCCAGGTTTCGCAACCATAGAGAAGAGATGGTATTACAACAGCTTGGTACACATGCAATTTGGTTGTAGTACTGATGACATGGTTATCAAACACCCTTTTTCGTAGACGCCCAAACGCTGCACTGGTGCATCTAAGGCGATATTGTATTTCAGCATCAATGTTAGCATTTGCTGAGTGATGACTGCCCAGGTAAGGGAAGTGTTCAATGTATTTTAAGTTCTTCCCATTGATCATAATGGGAAAACCAACAGCATTACAGTTGGACGTAGCAGGTTGATGCGTAATTTGCGTTTTATTGGTGTTTATTTCCAGACCTATGCTCTTATACGCGTCATTAAAAGCATTCAGAGCAGCCTCATGATCGTCTAACGAGTTGGCCAATATAACATTTAAACCTTTTGCAACGTAATGTATTGTTGTTGACACTTAAAGATTGCATTGAAGCAATTAGGAATGACCAGGGAGGTGTTAAATAAATGTATTATTATAAAATATTAACAACTATTGTTATAAACATAGTAACTACGATAGTAAACCAATGGACGTTCATGCATTGACATTATGAGGTCATTATGAAAGAAAGTATTAAAGCACGAGGTAACTGAATTTATTGTGAAGGATTTGTAAAGAAGTATTGAAGTGTATACCTATTGTGAAAGTTCAAATGTCAAGTTTATGGTGACATGCAAGTATTTGCGGTCATGAGAAGGAAATGCCGTGCGTAATTGTAATAAGAGAGTATCAGCGATGTTATTAAGCTCTAATACTTGGTGCAGACGTATTATAGAGGATTGGAATTTTATTTGGAACAAGTGGTAATGCTTTTTAGAGCAAAGTTATGTTATTGAGACTCTAGTACGTAGTGTTAACGTATTATGGAGAGGTGCAATGCTTTTTAGAGCAATGTTATTGTAAGAAGAGAGTAAGATTATGGTATCAGCATTTTTGAATGACTTATTGTAGGCATGATAGTCGAGTGTTGGCGGAAGAAGTTAGTGAGGTGTTTTTTAATTATTGTTTGTTAATTCTATTAACCTATTATCAAAATTTAGACATATTGACGTATGAGCTTGGCTTAATTTCATGGCCATATTAGCTTGGAAATGAAAGGAAACCCTATACATTGTGACGACGGTAATAATAGTAATAAAAATAATAATAAACATATATAAACGATAATTGATATTTATATTATATATAAATATAAGAAGTTATAATAATTAACCTAAAGGTTAAAACAACGGAGAAATACATATTAGTAGAAGGTTTAAATTGATGTTGAATATAATGTATTTACGATGTTTATGTAACATAATCGTAATTGATGAAGGTAAATGGTATACTTGGTTAGAAGCATGATTAAGAATTGGGATGAAATCATTCTACGTATGGATAAACTGAAAGAAGATTGGAAGAACGCTTTATGAAGTGGTTTTGAATATAACAACATAAAGAATAATGTAAATATGTTGATAATGCAAATATTTTAAGGACGTCAGTGAACAGCTGATCGGTCGATGGCAGTTTTTGTATTGAGCTGTAGCTAGGATTTAAAATGTTCACTAACGGAATTTTTGTGTATAGAGTAAGAGAAGTATTTTAATGGCGTCAATCACGTGAGAATAATACTTGAATATTAATAATAATAATATTACATTTTTACTAAAACTTGCAAGAAGTGCATCGTCCCTTTTCGTAACTTTTCACAAGGTATATTATTGAAAATATATCATTTATGATTTACATACCTTTATGGGAGTCCTTACGAGTTCATTTCAACTTCAATTGCCACTGCCTGCACCGGAAATAATTGCTTTCTTACGTAAATAAAGCATTTTTGATCGTGTCATTTCACTAGGGCCGCCATGTTACATTGATGTCGGACAGTAGGCCTACGACATACCCCATGTGACACATTGCCAACATGTCCGATAAAAAAAATCACCACACGACTTGTGAATAATGAAATAAAAGGCAAAACCATTGGCCTGGATAAAGATTATTGATGCGTGACTAACCCCACTGTCCGTGACAAAAACCAAGTGTGTTATCTATGAGGGGCCGCGTTACCTAACCACCATTGGTCTGGACGAAAATATTGGTCTAGGCAAAACCATTGGTCAGCCGCAAAACCATTGGCCTGGATAAAGGTTATTCATGCGTGACCACCCCCACTGTGCGTGACAAAAACCAGGGGTGTTATCTATGAGCTAACGCGGCCCGCAGGTCCGCGCTACCTAACCACTATTGGTCTGGACGAAAATATTGGTCTAGGCAAAACCATTAGTCTGCCGCAAAACTATTGTCCTGGATAAAGTTTATTGATGCGTGACTACCCCCACTGTGCGTGACGAAAACCAGGGGTCTTATCTATGAGCTACCGCGGCCCACAGGTCTGCGCTACCTAACCACCATTGGTCTGGACGAAAATATTGGTCTAGGCAAAACCATTGGTCAGCCGGATGCAATATAGTACCGAATGCGTAGGGTTGGCTGCAATTTCAACTATATAGGCTAAGTCGTGATCCTATTAGGGATGGCTGGGTGGGTCTATGCCAGCGGAGGAGTGAGCATCTAATACTAAATCATCTTCAGATATTCTCCCGACTATTAATTCAGGTAATTTCAGTACTATTTTTTTAATATAGGAAAGATGCACTACTTGCAAGCACCACCAATTTTTTTTGAAACTCTAGAACAGTTTTTAACTTCAGATTTCAAGTTGAGCTGTCGATAGAAATATCAAGTTGGACATTCACTAAGGATTCATTTTAGTGACAAGCGTGCCATTTATGATGCTTATTTAATTTCATTGAGGGAGTTTCGATTTCATTTTAATTGTATTGTTTTAGACTTAATAAATGTATTTGTTCGTTTTTATAAATCTACAGTCATGATTTATATAAGTGATGTATTGAATTGAATTTATTCATAAAGAAATGCCACTGAGGCTAAAGAGCCCCTTTATGTAGCGTATACAATGTTCTGGCCTGAGATTTTGTAATAAGAAACTAAACCTAGCTTAATAACTAACAGAGCAAAATATAGAATACACTTATTATTAAATAAACCAATTAGCAAACATTTTATACAAGATGAATAATGCAAATTAGAATATAATAAATAAACAAATAACCTACATAATGTATTATTAAATCTATTGGATAAAAATAGTACGTTAAAAAAGGACTACATTCTTTATCTGAATTATGATTTGATATATTATTGAAACAAGTACATGAGCGACATGATTACGTGAACTACTATCAATTCCACGGAAGTTGTATCTTGGATATTACAAATATTATAAAAAGCTGTATGGCACGGATATATTTAAAAAAAAATTGTATGAACTATTTATATTACGTGGTTTACGAATTCAACAACTGAGGTGTTTCGTATTCCTTCAGGAATCTTGACATTAGGTATTTCTTGAGTTGTGTAGTGTTAACAGAGTTTGTAAATGAGTGAAGATGGAATGTATTAAAGAGCCGTGAAGCTGTGCAAAGGAATGATTTATTGTATTTAGTTGTACGGTGGACGGGAATCGGTAGAGTGGAATCAGTAAATCTTTCCTCTGTTGTGGACGGAGTTCATTGGTTTAAACATATTATAGAGATAACCAGGGGTTTTTGTACACAATATTTTCTGGGTTAGGATAGCAATTGACAGCTGCCTACGTTCACGAAGTTTCAACCACTGCATTTGCACATAATAAGGTGTGATGTGTACATCACGCCTGACGTCTAAGATGTAACGAACGCATGCATTTTGAACTCTCTGTAATTTTATGTTGAGTGTTTCTGATAAATCGTTATACACTACTGATCCATATTCGATAATAGGGAGTATCGAAGTTTGAATTAAAAGCTTGCGCATTTTTGATGGCGTGTAAGGGATATTCCGCTTCAAGATATGCATTGATGATATAGCTTTCCTTATTACGGCTGTGGTATGCTCTCCCCAAGATAAGGTTCTATCGAGAATTACTCCTAGGTTGTTCACAGAGTTGCTGTAGGGGATATCACTGTCTAGTAATTTTATCGGTGGGAGTGAGTTAAGATCGACAGAGTTAAGAAGTTTACTATAGCCAATGCATATAAGTTGAGTCTTAGAAATGTTTAACTGGAGGTTATGGTTTTGGGTCCACTCATGGAGGTAAGCGATGTCTTCGTTGAAAAGTTCTATATGGTGAGGAGCATCAGAGGGACTGAAATGGAAGTAGGCCTGAAGGTCATCAGCGTACATATGACAGAGACTGTTTTTGAATACACTGGACATATCATTTATATAAAGCGAGAAGCACAGTGGTCCAAGAACTGAGCCTTGGGGTACACCACTTCTTACTGATTGCCAATTCCATGAGGAGCCATCGAAGAAGACCACCCTCTGTTGCCGACCTGCTAGGTACGATTCAAACCAGGACAATGCATGCCGCGATAAACCAATAGAGTGCAGCTTCGCAAGGAGCAACTCATGGCTTACACAATCGAAGGCCTTACTGAGATCAAAGAGGCATAGGATTGTAAGCTGTCGTTGGTCAATTGCTGAGCATATGTCGTCGGTTATTTTTAAGAGCGTGGTAGTTGTGCTATGACCTTTCTTAAATCCAGATTGATGAGGATTTAGGATGTGGAACTAGGTCAAATATTCACACATTTGTTCATGCACTATTCTTTCTACAACTTTGCTTAGAGCACAAAGTATGCTGATGGGTCTGAAATCACAGCAAGAAGCAGGTATTCTCTTCTTAGGCACTGGGCGGATATTCGCACACTTCCAGAGCGTAGGGTATACTCCGTTTTGTAAACAGAAGTTGAACAAGAGTAAAATGGCAGGCAGGAATATATCGAGACAATTTGAGAGAAGGGAGATTGGAATGTTGTCCGGACCTTTGGCTTTAGTACGAATAGACCTGATCGCTTTCACTACTTGTTCTGGGTATATGTACTTGAAGTAGAATTTTTCATGGTTTGGCGGCGGAAGAAGTCTATAATGCTCTACGGTCTGGGATATTCTTGTTGTGTTACTGTTGGGAACTACGTGTAAGTAATGATCGCTCAGCTCGGAGGGGGAAACTGGCATTTGGATATCGGGTGGGGGGCTGGCACCTATTCCAAGGGATTTTGCAGCTCTCCTGGATGCTGCAACATTCTCACAGTGTCTGAAGAGGTTATATGTGTACTTTACTTTAGCATTTCGTATCGCTTGTTTTGTGTTATTCCGTAGAATTCTGAATTTTTCATAGTCGTCTGGAAGTTTTGTCTTTAAAAATTCCTTGCGGGCTCTGTCGCGAATCTTTATCAATTCTTTAATTGTTCTGTTAAACCATGGAGTTGAATGGTTTTTAACTTTTACTATCTTCTGAGGGGCATGTTTGTCATACAGAAAGTGGATGTTTTGGTTAAAGAGACTGACCTTTTCGTCTACATTGTTTGTTTTATAAAACTGCTCCCAAGGGAGTAATTCTGCATCCGCACTAAAATCACTTGAATTAAATTTACTAAAGTCACGCACTAGGTATGTCTTGGGTTTTGCTTTAGGAGCAGATAAGGAAAATACAGCGTACAAGAGGTCATGAGCTGAGAATCCAGGAGCAGGCTCCTGGCCATATTCTATAAAAAGATCATTGCAGTTGGATGATATTATATCAAGAATGCTATCGCAGGTAGCGGTGTGGAAGGTTTCAGTGAATGGCAAACATTGAAGGTTGCAGGCATTCAACATTTCACGAATACTTTCCGTTTCAAACGTACCACTGCCAAATCTAGCATTTATGTCTCCAACAACGAAAATATATTTGTAATTCAGTAAATGTGTGTACATATCGTTCAAGAATGAGTCTAAATAGCCAGCTTTTGGTGGACGGTATACACAAGAAAAGAGTATCTTTAAGTCTGGCAGGGTCATTTCAAGTATTAAATATTCCGGTTTCTTACTGTATTCACCCGGAGATTTGCTGACGATGTTGCATTTTATAGTGTCCTTAACATAAACGGCAACGCCACCTGAACCTTTGAGAAGTCTATCATTACGAAAGACGTTGTATCCCCTGAGATAAATTGCAGCATCCCCTATTGAGGGCTTAAGAAATGTTTCACTGACTGCTATTATGTCGAAAGAACTGTTACCAAAAGTATGACGGAATTCAGAAATGTGGGAGGAGTCAACTAGAGATTGTGCGTTGATGTGTGCCACTTTAAGCCTGTTTGCGTTTCTCAAGCTAATGTTTGATAGTAGTTCAGCCAATACATGTTCATGAGACATAAAAACGAATACCCTGTTAATTACAGAATTAAGAACATACAGAAACAATATATAATATAAACTGTTTTGCAAACTTGAGATCACTATGGTAATAAAAATAATAAAACAAACGATAAAGTGACCAATAAAAACAATGAATAGCCTAATTTACGCTAAAAACAAAAGAAGGTATAGTGAGATATCGAGTATACAGTACCAGAGTAATTTTGAAGTTGATATTAATACCTACAATGCTAGACACAGAGAGAAGAGAAAGGAAATAATTACTTATATACTAGAGCAATGAATCTAATTCTAATTAACTAATAACGTAAATTTGAGTAAGGAAGAAAGAAAACTATTTTAATCTTCCTTGTTTCCAAGTAGCCTCTCCAGGTTCCATATTTATGTTGAAGAGTTGAAATGTTGAATCATCATCTGCTGCGCGATTCTCCAAGGGGTCCTTACTTCAAGGGTGTTGGGTACCGCTTCTTCAACGCCTCGAGGTCTCGATTTGTTGTCAGTCTGTTTTTTGTATCACCCACACGTACCATGATAACACCGTCAATGCTCCACGTGTAATTAAGGCCAAAATGGTCGATAGTCTGTTTCAGTAGGTCAGTGCGGGCCTTCGTTAAATCTTCCCGTACCGTTATGCCAGTGTTCTTTAGAAACTTCTTCGATTTGAAGAAAGCATCCCGATCAGCGTAGGACACGAATTTTACAATAATAGGTCTCCTTTTATTACTGCTTCGGAAACCTAAAGATTGTGTCGTAGAAATGGATTCAGGTATAAGGAACCCCTTTTCCATATCCCGTTACGCCCCGAGAACCGTAAGTTTCTTGCTCTCCCAAGTAGTTTGAGTTATTTGCCCTAGTATCACTTTGGTATCCTCATGCAGTACTTGTCGGTAGGATTTACACGTTTTTCTAGCCGGGGACCTTGGAAGATTCTACGATCCAGCTGATCATCGGATTCGACACATGCATCTTTATGTTTAATACGGGTACAGTACCAACCGTCAGGCCACGGCCGCCTCCTTCCCTCTTCCTTGTCTGTCCCTCCCATTCTTCCCATCCCGTCCCACCCCTCATGAGGCCCCCTGTTCGCTTTGCAGGTGAAGCCGCCTGGGCGAGGCGCTAGTTCCGCCTCCCCATTTGTATCCCCCGATGCTCAAGCTCCAAGACACTGCCCATAGAGGTGGTAAAGGTGGGATCCCTCGCTGAGTCCGTGGGAAAAGCCTACCTGGAGGGTAAACTGACTGCGAAAGAACGAAAAACAGTATAGCCTATACTGTATATGTGTGTGACCCTTTCAAATAAAACCCAAAACAGCTGGAATGATTTCAATAATACACGCTAACGACAGATAACTATTTTGTCCGATCCGACCGTGCCCTTCAATTTTAAAAACGTTTCACAAATACAACATGACGGCCACGCAACATATTTCACCGGCATTCTATATCACTGAAACTATTATTGATATCACCCTGAAATGCTGTATGGTGATAAGAGAATATTAAGTTAGTTTCAGCTATGTGACGCTTAAAAACATGTTAAGTAGGAAAACAATATGTTAAAATATTTAAATAACATTTTCTCGAGATTTAATCAACCAAGCGCAGTGTAACCTAACGCTCTACATGTCTCGGTGTTTACGTCAATACACGTCTTTTGAGTTATTTTCGTCTCATTGTTATTCTAATTTTTACTTTAAGCATCGTTCGTCCACTTTTCCAAGTTGTATGCAATTATTTGATTTCATCTGTCTTAGCTTCGCAATTGCTACGAAGTAATGACCTACACTCCTCTGGGATTCTTACTTAAATTTTTGGGATTTTTCTCTACCCTCAGTATTTGCCTTATGCAATTTTACCATCTTCTTTTGAGTTTGACTTTCAAACAAGGGCCCAGCTATAAGTCAAATGATATTTTGATCCATATGTGTTCCTCTTATTAAAGAGGAGAGCCCCCCCCACCCCAGTCAACCTTCCACTGTGACTATTGCGGTAAGTACTTCAGTTAGTATTTACTATTTTTAGCCTATTTTGATTTTATGAAAAAAAAAATAGGCTTATGAGATCACCTTTCGTCCGTGTGGGTTTGCGTATGTGTGTGTGCGTGTGCGTCCCCCTCTAATAACTTCTAAACGGATGGAGCGATTTCTACAAACCTCGGTAAGGTCATAGCACCATTATGGCCGACCCCAACCGTGCCCTTCAAATTGTATTATGTCTCGCCAATCCAACATGGCGGCTGTGCGAAATATTTCACCAGCATTCAATATCTACTAAACTATTACCGATATCACCCTGAAATTGTGTACGACGATAAAGGGCACTACTAGAAGTTCATCTATGAGGCATAGAAAAACCTTGTAACTACAAAACCATCATGGCGGCCAAGCGAATTTGAGACTTTTGAATAGACTTTTCTCGCGATTTAACCACCTGGGCGCAGTGAAATATGGTACAGTAAATGTTTATACATATTGTAATGTACTGGCATCTAATTTAGTTCAATTGTTTCATAACCTCAAGATGGCCGCTGTGCGAAATTTTAAAATTAAGATTTTATTTATTGTGTCGTAAACATGCGATCGAAGTGAAAGTTTGAATAATGAACCTACGCAATAATTTTCATTTAATTGTACATAACTCTATGTCCTATAGATATGACAATCTAACAAGGCGACCATCCGAAATATTTAGACTGTTCTCAACATCTACGATTCTTTTACAGCAATCAAATTTTATGTTCATAGGGGCAATGAACATAAGATCACCTATTGGGCATTCAATAACCTGGAGAGCACAAATCCAACATGACGGTGACGCGAAGTATAAACAAGATGTACAGTAAAGAACATATAGCCTACTTTCTCCTAAATGCATGGGTATAATTATAACTCTTTGTCCTTTTCAAGGAGTATAATTGAATGTTGGTTGTAGTAGCTTGTTGAAATACAACGTGTTATTCGGATATTAAACATGGTAAAACCGAATTGAACGAAATTTGGTACAGAGGTAGCACTAGCAAAGGGCACCTCAGAGTCATGTTCTATATCGCCGCCATCTTGACGCAAACGTAATGGCGGCCACCAAAATGTTATAAGCTCAAATCAAATTACGACCAACCTAATCATCTGATCTCTACCAAATTTTGCAACATTATACCCTTATGTATGAAGAATCTTTTGACCAATCTATAAGGTTATCAGCCCAATTATTTGTGGCTGGTGGCCATGTATGTGTGCAAATCGATTCCCCCTATCTATTCAAACACGGTGAAACCGAATTGAAAAAAATTGGTACAGAGGTAGCACTAGCAAAGCGCACCTCAGAGTCATGTTTTATATCGCTGCTATCTTGACGAAAACGTAATGGCGGCCACCCAAAAGTTAAAAGCTTAAATCAAATTACGACCAACCTAATCATCTGATCTCTACCAAATTTTACAACATTATACCCTTATGAATGAAGAATCTTTTGACCGAACTACAAGGTCATCAGCCCAATTATTTGCGTATGGCGGCCATGTATGTATGCAAATTGATTCCCCCTATCTATTCAAACATGGTGAAACCGAATTGAACGAAATTTGGTACAGAGGTAGCACTCGCAAAAGGCAACTCAGTGTCATGTTTTATAACGTCGCCATCTTTACGGAAACGTAATGGCGGCCACCCAAATGTTAAAAGCTTAAATCAAATTACGACCAACCTAATCATCCGATCTCTACCAAATTTTGCAACAACATACCTTTATGTGAGAAGCGTTCTTTAACCATGATAGAAGGTCATCAGTCCAATAGTTTGCATATGGCGGCCATGCATGTGTGCAAATCGATTCCCCCTATCAATTCAAACACGGTATAACCGAATTGAACGAAATTTGGTACAGAGTTAGCACTAGTAAAGGGCACCTCAGTGTCATGTTTTATATCGCCGCCATCCTGACGGAAACGGAATAGTGGCTGCCCAAATGTTTAAAGCTTAAATCAAATTACGACCAACCTACTCATTTGATCTCTACCAAATTTTGCAACAACGTACCCTTTTGTGGAAAGCATCTTTTGACTGAACTACAAGGTCATCTGTCCAACACTTTGCAGATAGCGGCAATGTATGTGTGCAAATCGATTCACCATATCAATTCAATCACGGTGAAACCAAATTGAATGAAATTTTGTGCAGAGGTAGCACTAGAAAAGGGCACCTCATATTCATGTTTAATATCCGTATAACACGTTGTATTTCAACAAGCTACTACAACCAACATCCAATGATACTTCTTGAAAAGGACAAAGAGTTATAACAATACCCGTGCATTTAGGAGAAAGTAGGATATATATTCTTTACTGAACATCTTGTTACTTCTTGAGTGCTAATCATGCGATTGAAGTTTGAATACTAAACCTACACAATAATCTTCATGTAATAGTACATAACTCTAAGACCTTCATATATAAAGATGCAACATGGCGACGATCTGAAATATTAGATGGTTCTCAATATCTACGAATCTATTGCAGCAATCAGTCTGAAATTTTGTATGGTGATAGAGGCAATTAACATAAGTAGGTTATATTAAAATAGGCTTTAGTTCTTCACGGAACTACTTGTTATTATTATTTTTATTATTATTGTTATTAACATAGACGGTACACTAGTCAAGGCCCCTTGCTTTTGATGACCAACGCTGGTGGTTCCCATCTTTCCCCCCGTCCTTTCCATCTATTCCCCCCTGACCCAGTGAAACTCCCAGGCGCGAATAAGGTGACCTAGGGCTGGTGTTAGACACAGAGGGAGAGTGACCGGCCTTGAAATTGATCGACGATACACTAATTGCATCTACTTGCCATGGATCAAATTTTATCTTAAATAAGACAACGCATTTCTATTTCTTCAACATCACACCAAGTTTTTCGCATGTTTCATGGACTATTTGATACGCAAAATAATGTTTTCTAGGTAACATTTCCATTGTATTTTAAAATATTATTTTGGCTATAATGGCATTGATCTTTAACGTCATTGTTCTTAAACTCTATTTGTCATCTCGCAAACTGTGTTTTAATGTGCATATTAACATACATAAGAGTATTTTTGTATAATTATCAATAATTTAAGCAATGATGAGTCAGGTGCATTTGTTTTTCTGAAGAGCAACTGACAAGCCCGAGACATTTGAAATAAACTTTAAAATATTTTTAAGTGTATTAAAGTTGCGTATTTAGAAATCACTAACACAGCAGGTAGTTCCGTGAAGAACTAAAGCCTATTTGCACATATCCGACGTATGTTAATTGCCACTGTCAACATACAAAATTTCAGTTTGATTGCTGTAATAGATTCGTAGATATTAAAAACAGTCTAATATTACGAATGGTCGCCGTGTTGGATTTTTATATATGTAGGTCTTAGAGTTATGTACTATTACATCAAGATTATTGTGTACGTGTAGTATTCAAACGTTAATCGCATGATTAGGACACAGGAAGTAAAAAGCTATTAAAAATTTCGCACAGCTGCCATCTCGTGATTATGAAAATAATTTAAATAAATTAGATGCCAGTGGATTAACATTTATATAAGCATTTACCGTACCACGTTTCACAGAACTCGTATGGTTAAATCGCGAGAAACGTCCATTTAAATATTTATAA
Organism: Meconema thalassinum; assembly: GCA_946902985.2. Taxonomy (NCBI): domain Eukaryota; kingdom Metazoa; phylum Arthropoda; class Insecta; order Orthoptera; family Tettigoniidae; genus Meconema; species Meconema thalassinum. The sequence continues at coordinate 418,299,111 of OX336389.2, forward strand.
TTCGCGTCGCCGCCATGTTGGATTTGTGCTCACCAGGTTATTGAAAGTCCTATAGGTATATTCTTATGTTCAAAGCCTCTATGAACATAAAAATCAGTCTGATTGCTGTAAAACATTCGTAGATATTGAGAACAGTCTAAATATTTCGGATGGTCGCCATTTTGGATAGTTATATGTGTAGGACATAGAGTTATGTACCAATAAAACAAAATTATTGCGTAGGTTCATTATTCAAATTTCACTTCGATCGCATGATTACGACACAAGAAATAAAAACTTGATTTAAAAATTTCACACAGCCTCCATCTTCAGTATATGTAAGCAATTGAACAAAATTAGATACCAGTGCATTACAATGTGTATAATCATTTACTGTACCATATTTCACTGCGCTCAGATGGCTAAAACGCGAGATTTGTCTATTAAAATATTTCAAATTCGCTTGGCCGCCATGTTCGTTTTGTACTTTACAGGATTTTGAAAGTGACATGTAGTTGTACCCTTTATCACCATACAAAATTCAGGGTGATATCAGTAATAGTTTCTGAGATATAGGATGCCAGTGAAATATTTCGCACAGCCGCCATCACGAGGTTATGTGAAAAATTGAACTAAATTAGATGCCAGTGCATTACAATGTGTATAAACAATTGCTGTACCAACTGTATTGCGTATGGATGGTTAAATTGCGAGAAAAGTCTATTTAAAAGTCTCAAATTCACTTGGCCTCCATGTTGGTTTTGCAGTTACCAGGTTTTTAAAAGTCTCATAGGTGAACTTCTAGTAGTGTCGTTTATCACCGTACAAAATTTCAGGGTGATATCAGTAATAGTTTCGGAGATATTGAATGAGGTGAAATATTTCGCACAGCCGCCATGTTGGATTGGTGAGACGTAATAAAATTTGAAGGACACAGTCGGAGTCAGCCAAAATGGTGCTATGACTTCACCGAGTTTCATTAAAATCACTCCAGCCGTTTAGAAGTTATTAGGGGGGCACACAGATACACATACACACACACACACACGGACAAAAGGTGAACTCATAAGCCTATTTTTTTTTTCATAAAATGAAAATAGGCTAAAAATATGGAACCTAGACCATAACTAAGTTCATATCTTTCTGATGAAGTTCATTCCGAGCAAACAGCCAATTGTGTGCTTTTAAACAAATAGGCCCTTCAAAGCTTTACCATCAGCACTTGCGGCTTTGTGATTGGAACTGGGAACAATTAAACTTTATTACAACGGCTATAATTCTAGAAAATGCTGTAACGTTGAGCAGCTGCTGGAAGGTGGTTTATGTGGTCTCTTTAAGATGAACGGTTGACCTTCATGAACACTTCCGGTCTGAAATATTTAGTGGCTAAGATAGTTCAGCTGTTGAAATCTGGCATGGCACTAGATATAGACCGAAGTAGATATTTAGCGGTGAAGAGGAACGGTTTTCTGAAGCCAGGATACAGAATATCTGATAGTCTAGATCATTTCTCATACTTGGCTGGCACATCAAATATAAACTCTGATAGTTTTAATTTAGGGGCTTGGGGCATTGTAGATATAAGAACGAGTTTCTTAGTCATGTGTGCCATCATGATGTCTCTTCTAGGGTATGCTCTGTGCTAGTATGAGAAGGAGGTATCCCTCAGCTTTAGCTAGCGTCCTAACATTTACATGAAATAGGAGTGGAAAGACTTCTAGAACAGTTGAGATGAGAATAAAACCCATATCTTCTCAGCTACCTTCACGAGGCTGAATATGCCCCGTTCCCGTCAAAGCCAGACCCACGACATTTGGGACGGGAGTTTTATACTTATACTTTGGATATTGTAACAACAATTATTTTCTAACACAGTATGAATCCATACATTGATTTAAAATTACTTCGATGGTTTCATGCACTCTCTAGTATACGTTGGTCTATAGTTCTTTTCTAGCGGTACTTCATCATACTTGCAATATTACTATGTCCCCCCCCCAACTCCGTACAGACCATGGACGCCCTGGGAGTAGTGGAAGGTAGAGGCTTCCACTTTTTCTGACATCGGCACTAGATGGGATGGAGTTGTCAGCTCCACGCCCGGCCGTCTTTGCTCCCAGGAATTACCCTGGTACTCATTTCTGGTGTAGGCTGAGTGAACCCCAGGGCCATTTGCGTTTCCGAAAGTGGTAGTTTTGTTTCTAAAATCCACTATCTGGGTGGGGATCGAACCCACTCCCTTTCAGTTAGAAGCTCAGCGCCTCTACCGACTGCGCCACGCAGCCCCCTATTACTATGTTAGTCCTCATCATTTCATGCATGCAGAATGGCAAATTGTACCTCCCTACTTGATGGCGTAGCCTGGTAATGTGCATTTTATAGTTGAGAGAACCAGGGCTGCTCTGGCGCACTTTTCTTACGCTGAGGATTAAAGTTATCTTACCTTGATCACCCAACGTACGTAAGGAAGTTAGCATCATATTCCTGTGTATGACAATGCAGTTCAGTGCCTAGTATTTGTTCTAGGTGCCGATTAGCACTGGGTTCTTAGTTGCTTTAATACATTCGAGTATTTGGAGCCTATTTTCTCATATGATGTAATGAATTCTAGACATCTCAGCCTAGTGCCAGAATTTCATCTCAGTGTGCCATTGGGCTCATCAGTTGATATGGTACACCTTGCTAAGATTGTTGCCCTACATGCTGAAAAGACCATTGAAAGACCATTTATAAGTCACTATCTACTACTCAGTAACACCTGAGCGGAGGGCTTCTATATTTCTGCATATTTCCCACTGCATTTTGCATGCAATCATCACTATGTCATGATGTGTCTCCACTAATACGTCTCGTAAATATACAGCGAGTTCCGTTCCTCTTAATAAAATGCTCATTGCTCTAACCACCCAAGCAAGGGTGATGATTGATAAGGCAGCGAGTCGCGTGGGTACAGGCGCTACGCCTACTTGTGGTGGAAGGTTAAGGAACTGTGCACGGTTGAGCAGCGAACACAGGTTCCACAGGTCAGTGGCTGCTGGAGAGCACCATGTACGTATCTATAAACAGGAAGTAAGAATGCATTCACTCAAATTTGCAACGACTGGCCTGGTATCAACTTGCTGTTATTCTTTCATAGTCCTAGAATTTAAATTAAACGAAAGTGGAATATGATAGATAGGAAATCTGACAAGCTGTGAGGTACATTGTCGCAGCCTCCAGAGAGCCTGAAGATGATGATAACATTTTGAAATCCTGGAGATGTAGCGAAAAACATATTTAAACTATTCAGCCTAGCCTTGAAATCTTGTGTACTACAGTATTTAGTTTCTCTTGACCAGCAAACAATGCAGCGAGTGAAACGATATCAATCTGTGGGAGCCATGTACATTTTTATAAATTTCATTTTCGTTTCAGATAGTTCTATTTATTATTATTATTTCGTTTCGGCCAACTAAGGACTACGTCATTTCAACTGTCTCCTTTTAGCTTTAAAATAAGTCCAGTATTCCTTCATTCGTAAACGGTGTTTTTTTATTTCTCTCGTTTGTCCACGCCTATCCAATTTTCAGCGCCGACTGGAAACTCCGATGTCCAAAGAGTTTTCTCTTAAGCAGGTCGCGCTCACGGATATCTTCACATGAGATCCCAATCTCGTGCAGATCATTTTTCATCTCACTGAACCAGGCTCCCTTTGTCTCTTTCTCTTGGATAGAAGTGAAAATGCGATAGATTAATGATGTTGACGTCATTCGGGCCACGTGCCCATAAAACGTAATTCGTCCTTTCCACATCGTGGCAGTAATTTTCTCCACATGTGTATATATATCCTCGTTATGTCGTCTTCAAATATCACCATTCTCTTTAACCAGGCGTAAGGTTTTCCTCAAAATCTTCCTTTCCTCTGGCCGGATTATTATTATTGTTATCATTAATATAAGTTTAATTGAAGCCGTTAATACTGATCTGATATGAGGATCATGTTTTCATTCCAAAATATGAGATTGTAAACTGCGAAGAAACAAAGGAAACGAAACTGCGATACGGAGTGGGTTGTCATGGGCACGGATATTGTGGTTGGCAATACAGCGAACATGGGCACTGGGCCCGGCAGGAAGTACTGTAGGAGCACAGGTACAATTGGTCTGCCAGCGAGCAAACTACGTAGACAACTAAGGCACATTAACACCAACATTAACACAAGAAATGGGCAAGATCTGCTCCTGCCCACTATCGGTGTCAGAATAGGGAGAGTAGCCAATTTCTTTGATTAAGAGGTCAAATTATGATGGAACAACAAATTGGTAGCGGTATTTCTGAGACGGTAAAGCATGTTGGTTGCTCATGTGCCACTGTTGTGGGCACGTATTGAAAGAGGTGCAACACGCAGCTGGACGACGTGACGTCACTAGCCCATTGATGCCAGAGGCCATCAGAAGCAGACGCACATTGTTCAGACCGACCACAGGATCACAATTTGAGAAATCACTTAACATATACTACAGTGATGAACAGGGCAATGTTTCACAGCACACGGTTCAGCGCATGGCACTTCCGAGTCTATGACCCGGTCGAGCTCCAATGACGGTTGGACTTCACCGAAAGAAGCCCATCATCAACAATGAACCCTGGAAGAATAGAAGAAAATCACCTGATTCGATGAATCCAGATTCCTGGTTGATCACATACAGTAGATCACGGAGTGCGTGTATGTCGATTTCCATCCGAGGCTATGGCATGAGGTTACACCGTTGGGTGAAGATAAGTTTATGGAGGAGGTGTGGCGTTCGAGCGATGTTTAAATGAGCCACACTTGGGTCCATTATTCCGGAACATTAATCTCTAACAGTTGTCCGGTATCTGGACGTTATTGGGAATAATGTTCATCAGTACATATCAACAGTGTTCCCAGCTGGTTACTGCCACATCCAAAAGGACTATGTACAATGCCATACTGCCAAAATTGTGGAGACTATTAAAGTAAGTTTGCTCTATTGCCATGAACCAGAGTAGCATGGATATGAATCCAATTGAACATTTGTGGTTTGTCTTTAAGAAGTGGGTTCGTGCTGCATCACTACCGCCCCGCAATGTACACCAACTGCAGGAACTACTCGTGTGCCCTTGGCATCATAACTTTCCCTCTCCCAGATATCTATACCATAGTAGGTGGGTGGGTTTATTTGAGTAAACTACAAGACCATATTTTTGGTCTTTCTGCCTGTGTGAGCCATTACTTATGTATTTTGATTAGTGGTTACGAGCAGACATAATTTGGATGAAGAGTAATTTAGTTAACAATGAAAGTAGTCTCGCAGTTAAAGAGAACTCAGTCCGCCTCGTTGCGTAATGGTCAGAATTCCTGCCTGACACCACGGAGGCCCGAGTTCGATTCCCGGATCTGCCAAGAAATTTAATTCTGGTCTGAGAGCTGGAACGAGGTTCACTCAGCATCATGAGTTAAAACTGAGAAAAGGTGGGTTCGATTCCAACCTCAGCCATCCTGGAAGTGGTTTTCCGTGGTTTCCCACTTTTACTCCAGGCAAATACCGGATAGAGCAGCCGTTTGCTTTTGGTCACAATACGGTGGGAACGCCCACATACTAACAATTTATATACTGCTAAAGACCCTGTAATATGTTTAAGCATATAGAGATATGCATGTGATAAATATAATATGTGATAACGTGTATTAGTGTTCATATAAGCCACTGACATCCAGAGATACCGTACCAGCATACAGTCCACTTCCATCCTTACTTCACGTATTCTGCATTCAGAAGAAACGGCTTCGAGTAGCCATGGATGATTGGAACACCATTTTCAAAGTTGGAAGCCACCTCTTTGTACCTAGTAGAAGTTCTATGAGTTCCTCTTGAATTCGTAATGTGTTAAGTTGATATTCGGTAACAGCTTCTTCGGGGGATCTTCGCCACAGGATTCTTTGGAGTTTGCAGTCAACCGATGATACCATGATTTGGCGGTACATTTGGCGTATATCTGCTGTGAAGGCAACTTGATGGGATCGAACCCGCGCGATAATAGACCATATGTCTTGCTGGATTGTAGGTCGAAGGATATTGTTGAGCGATTTCCCACTGGAGCTGGGAGCTGAAGCATCCAACACAACTCTTGTTTTAGTGGTTGTGCTGGACTCTTTGAGGACTGGATGATGGGGAAGGTAATATTTGCACGAATCCTCATCTATAACAGTGTCTATTTTCTTCATATGACCACGCTCTTCATAATCGTCCATGAGGTTAATATAATCTTCTCGAACTTTCTTATTCTTAGATAGTCGTCGCTCTAATTGTTGAAGACGTGAATATGCAATGTGCCGTGAATCACCCAATGTTCTTGGATCTTCAGATAATAGAAATCTAACTGTGAATCGTCCTGTGGTGTCCCGAGTAGTATACAGAAGAAAGTGCCGCTCACATTCTTCTTCGTCCTTCGTCCTAACTGGTTGGCTGATCTCTTCTAGTTCCCAGAACCGTTTGAGTTGCCGTTCGATGCTACTGCTGCTCATAACGATAAATGATGCCTGAGGTGTTGGTGACAGTCGTGTGACGAGTGAGGTCGCTTCAAATCGTCCAGCTAGGATCCAACCAAGTCAGTACTCTGGAGCACAGGATAGTTTCCATCTCTTGTCATCCTTTCTGGTCGGAGAAGGTGGAAGAAGATCTTCGCGCCTATCTCTTTGTCAATCCTACCAGGTTGGTTGAATGTGCTGTCCGCAAGGAAAATTGTCTCCGGAATCCCCAGTGCTGATGTGTTATTAATTCTCCAGGCAGGTCACCTGCAATTCGGAGTAGTACAGAACAATCGAGTTCGACCTTGTAATTACTGCACATGAAGTGCAGCTCAACAGTCGCACTATGTTTTTGATTCAGCCCCAAGATGGCTAATACCGTGAATTGGAATCCTATTTCGTTGTCTCTTTAGTTTCAGTCGTTCGACACATGCTGTCGTAATGAAGTTCGCCTGACTGCACGAGTCCAACAATGCTCGACAAATCTGTAGATTGCAATTCCCATCTCGTACTCGTACGAGTGCTGTAGAAAGTAACAGTTGCATTTTGGGGTTTGCTCTAAGAGAGCAGTACGTGGCAGCACTGTCTCGTATGATGCCAGGAATAATAGATGTTTGCAAGGTTTCACGATTCTCACTAGAGTTTTCACCGTGGTGAAGAAGCGTGTTGTGCTTTATTCCACATGTGTAGCAGGTTCGAGACGAACACTGGCTGACATTGCGCCCTTACCTTAAACAGTTTGAACAAAGTTTCATTCGGCTTACGAATTCAGTGCGTTGTTGGACAGTACTGCTAGCAAAGTCAGTGCATTTGAACAACGGATGCATTCCACTACAAAATACACATTCATTCTTAGTGGACACACATGACTGTCTAACAGGGTTTAGGGGTTTGGAGGCAGAATTACGTTGCATGTGGTTATAGGTTAGTTTAGAAGATTGGCATGATTTAATTAGTTCCAATGCTTGACAACGATTTTCCAAATAACTGCACAAATCATCCAATTTCACAAACTGCGAGTTTGAAGAATCTAGTTCCTACTGTTTCCTAGTGCCTTCATCCAACTTCTCGAGAATTAATTGAGAAATGAGAACTTCAAGAAGTGGAATTTTGATATTAAGGGCAAGTATGACAATTAGATTAACTCCACCATTGCCGGTCCAAGCCTGGATGAGAAAGGAGGAGGGAAAAGCCCCCAACGGTACCTAAGGCGGAGGATCAGTGGTCCAGTATGGCGAAGGTTGCGGAAGGAGCAACCTGCAGACGAGGTAAAACGGTCGGAACCCACTGCCTTGTGGGTAGAAGAGGGATCTTCAGAAGGCTAACGGACCCAAGACATCAATGGGCAGCTATCCTGAAAGCAAAGCTGTGAGGGGCAACAACCCAGAAGGTTGTGCGTAGGGCTAGCTATCCTACCACAAAATAGTAACTACACTACAGAAGATAAACCGGATGGATATACATGGAATACGACATTTGCCTGGACATGGAAATGATTTCTGGATTGGAACCTGGAACGTCCTCAGCCTGCGCCGGATCGGAATCTTTGCAAATCTAACCGACGAGCTTGAGAGATATAATATCTCTCTCGTGGCACTTCAAGAAGTACGATGGAAGGAGGCTGGAAGTATAACCAGAGGGAAGTATACTCTATTTTACAGTGGTGGCATGATGAGTATAAGTGGAACTGGTTTTGTTGTGAGGAAGGAATGGATAGGGGCAGTGACAAAATTTACACCAAAGAATGAGGGCATGTGCTCGCTACGATTGAAGGGCAAGTTCTTTAATATCACCTTTATATGTGCCCATGCCCATACGGAAGATTCCTCTGAGGAAGATAAAGATGACTTCTAAGAAAAGCTTGAGTCTCTATATGAGGAGGCACCGACACATGGCAAAGTGATCCTGGGTGATTTAAATGCCAAGGTGGGGAAGGAAGCGTACTTACAACCCACTATCGGAAGAGAAAGCTTACACGATGAGAGCAATGATAATGGAATGAGGCTAGTGGACTTCGCATGTGGCAAGGGAATGGCAGTTAGCAGCACATTTTTCGCCCACAAGAACATATATAAAGCGACGTGGTGCACAGCGGACAGCTTTACGTCCTTATAGACACGAGGCGTTCAACAGATATCTTGGATATACGTACATGTAGAGGGGCAGACGTCGACTCCGACCATTTTATGGTGCGTGTTAAGTACAGACAAAGAATTAGCCAACTAAAGAATGGCAAAGGGAGTAAGCAGAATAAGTTTGAGAAGGACAAACTGAGTGGGGAAATAGTTGAAGAATATGAACATACTGTCAAAGAATTGATGGAGGAAGGAAATCCTGAATACTGGCAAACTATCAAGACGTCTATATTATTGGCCGCAGAGCAAACCTTGGGGTTCAAGAAATTTCAAAGGAATGAAGGATGGTTTGATGAAGAATGTAAAGAAGCTCTGGCAGATCGGAATAAAGCAAGACAAAAGACGTTGCAGAGGGAAACCAGGAGCGTGAAACAAGATTTCATTGAAGCACGCCGAGAAGCAAAGAAGACCTGCCGGAAGAAGAAGCGCCAGTGGGAAAAGAGGAAGATCGAAATCATCGAGGAATGTGCTGAGAAGAAAGCTGTGAGAGGAATGTATTCGTGCATCAAGAGAGAGAAGGAAGGCTTCCAAGCGTGGACTACCATGTGCGAGGACTCAGAAGGCAATCTGGTGACGGAAGGAAGACGTATCCTGGAGAGATGGGCTGTATATTTCGAGCATGTCCTGAACGAACTCAGTGAGAGTGAGGGTAGGCAGGATGAGGGCATCTACCAAGGGGGGCCTGACCCATTAGTCGAGGCGCCTTCCAGGGCTGAAGTAAGCGAAGCCATAAAGCGATTAAAGAACAACAAGGCGCCGGGCGAAGACTTGATCACGGCAGAGCTGTATAAGAAAGGTGGCAGCTATCTTCATGGACAGCTCTATACTGTGATAAAGAAATTTAGGGAAGAAGAAAAGATGCCTGATGAGTGGGGGATAGCCATCGTATTTCCTGTACAAAAGTAGGATTCGAAGCTGAGATGTGACAACTACCGAGGTATCTCACTCCTCAACATGAGTTACAAGGTGCTAACGAGTATCATTGCAGCTAGGCTACAAGAGTTTGCATAGTAATGTCTTGGGGACTACCAGTGTGGTTTCAGAAGGGATGCTCAACCACGGATCACATATGTATTTACCATCCGATGCATACTGGAGAAATGCTATGAATACAACATACCAGATTATCAGTTGTACATCGACTTCCAAAAAGCATACGATAGCATTAAGAGGAGTTTTCTGTATGAATAATATTGGGCCACCTTGGAGTGCCTAAGAAGATCATCAGGCTAGTACGGATGACACTTACGAACACTAAGTGTAAAGTAAAAGTGCAGCAAGAATATTCACGTGAATTCAGTGTCAACCAAGGCTTCAGGCAAGGTGACCCCCTCTCCTGTGTGTTGTTTAACCTAGTATTGGAGAGGCTTATTCGAAATATCACTATAAGTGATAAGGGTACAATGCGCAGTTTTGTTGGATATCAGAGTGAAGCGGCAGGAACACTGTTTAATAGGCCAATCCAGTGTCTTGCATATGCAGATGATGTTGCTTTGCTGGGAAGGACAAAAGGAGATGTGAAGAGGGCATTTGTTGAATTAGACCAGATGGCGTCAGGAGCTGGGCTGAGGGTGAAGACAAAGTATATGACCACCGTGAGGCAGGCTGAGTACCTCAGGAGCTTGTTATTGATAATAATAAGACTTTCGCTAAGACCAGCACTTTCAAATACCTTGGATCGACTATCACCGAGGGATCTGACTGTCTCGAGGAAATCAATGAGAGACTGCGCTCCGGGAACCGAAGCTACTTCAGTGTCTCCCATCTGCTGCGATCAAGAACGTTATCACGCAGTTGTAAGAAAACTATCTATAAGACAGTCATCCAACCTGTTGTCACCTATGGGTTTGAGACATGGGTATTGACTAGGAGGAATGAGGATTTGTTGAACAGGTGGGGGAGGAAGGTACTCCGTAAGATCTATGGGCTTGTGTGTGATCGTGGAGTGTGGCGCCTCCGCACTAACAAGGAGATCTATGATCTGTCTGGGGACCCTACTATCGTCGCAGAGGTCAAGAGTTCCCGGATCCGGTGGCTCGGACATGTGGAGCGAATGTCTGAGTCAAGGACGGTGTATCAGGTCTTTCATGGGCAACCCACTGGAAAGCGATGACGGGGGCGACCGAAAAATCGCTGGCTGGACGATGTCGAGGAGGATCTCAGGATGCTACGTGTCAGAGCTTGAAGGAGGCGTGCACGGAATAGGAAAACTAGAAGACTGTGGTGGAGCAGGCCAAGGTCCTTCATGGACTGTAGCGCCACGGGGTAAGTTAAGGTATGGCATTAGATTGCTACTGACGTGGTCTACTATTGCTCGCAGGTCTGAATGTGATTCTTTGTTAACTGTTGGGAGATAAAGCAGGTTCTTTACATGAGCAGTGGCAATTAATTTCTTGTTATTGTATCTGTTATTGACAGCATGCCAAGCGATTTTGAAAATTGAGCTCGTAACTGGAAGGTTCTGGATAAGTCTCTAAGCTTCGCCTGCAAGTGAGGACAGAAGATAGTGATAGCGTTTTATGTCGTCCAGTGACTCACTGTCAATAACCAGACTTGTGAAAGCATCACAAAAGTTACGAAATTCTATAAAATTTCCCCCAAACGTGTGCAGGTTGATAGTCAGAAGTCTCAATTTTCTTTTACTAGAAGTCGAATTACTAGCATTTGAGGTAGAAGCGCTGGTTGATCGTCTCTCTAAATCATTCCTAGTGAAGGATGTCAACTTGTCCATTACGTCATAGTACATAGTTTCGAAATGGTTTCGTTCCTCAGTGTGGTCATCTACATCATCATTCAATTCTAAAGGTCCATGATCATCGTCAAATTTCTGCCGAATATTGGGTATGTCACCTAACCTAGTTTTAATTGCATGCGTTTTCGAATGCTTCTGAGAAGGGCTACGGATGCTGGATTTACGTGAGGTCAGAAAATCAACAAGGTGAGCGCACTACAAAACTAATATGCGCCCCTCTGAATAGAGTGCCCCTTCCTCGTCTCGAGTTGTGTGGAGCACTCTTCTAGCTCGCTTACACAAGAAGGCAAAATCTATCTTAAACTTGACTACTAGTAGCATCCATATGTGGACAGATTCAACGATAGTTCTATCATGGATTGCAGGATCTCCAACAAGGTGGAAACTTTTATTGCCAACAGAGTTGCGGAGATTCAAGACAGCACATCGATTGCACATTGAAGGCACGTTGCTTCAAGTGATAACCCTGAGGGCCTGATTTCACGGGGAATCACCCCCAGACGCTCTTATCGATAAATCACTTTGGTGGAAAGTACCATCGGGGCTCATGGAAGATATTCTTTCATGGCCAGAATCAATCCCATCTGCAGAGACTCAGAACATTCCTGAGCAGCGGAAACCTGTGATTAATCTCATGACACTTAAACCTGATGATGAATTTATGAAACGGTTCTCTAAGCTCACTCGACTGCAGAGAGTAACAGCATACTGCCTTAGATCTTTCATCCCATAGAAAGAAAAACGGGTGAACTAGACCTTCGAGAGTTACGTCTTGGACTACATGCCTGCATCAAGATTGCCCAGACATCAGCATATTCTGCTGATATTCATTCTCTACGGACTACACAAACGATCAGTAAGAAGAGCAAGCTTATATCTTTAAATCCATTCCTCTGCGAGCAAGAACTTCTTCGAGTTGGTGGCAGATTACGACGATCAGTGCTAACTTTCAATCAGAAACATCAGATCATCTTACCCCCTAAGCATCACCTCACACGGCTCATTGTTGAGCATGAACACCAGCGCATGTTGCATGCTGACCCGCAATTGTTCTTAGCTTTTCTCCGTCAACACTATTGGATTATCAATGGGAAGAGCACCATACGCAGCATCATACACTATTGCGGTGCTTGCTTCAGACTCAAGACTGAACATGCGCAACAAATCATGGGACAGTTGCCACGTTACAGAGTTACTCCAGCTAATCAATTTGTTAACTCTGGGACAGACTACGCTGGACCCTTGTACATCGTCAGGTTCCAAGCGATCCAAGACAAGGGTGAAGTGCTACGTTAGCATATTTCTAGGTCTCGCTTCAAGAGCTATTCATTTAGAGATTGTTAATGACTTGAGAACCACATCATTTCTTGCAGCCTTGAAACGCTTTATTGCTCGACGGGGTAAACCTACCCACATCTTTTCCGACAATGGAAGGACATTAGTGAGTGCAGACAGAGAATTGAGGGGGCTGTATAACTCCGAGATCCACCAACGATAAATCCTAGATTTTGCTAGTACCGAAGGTATTCAATGGCACTTCAACCCACCAGCAGCCCCACATTTTGGTGGGATTTGGGAAGCTGGAGTCAAATCCTTTAAATATCATCTTCGGCGCGTGATGGGAACTTCATTTCTGACCTTTGAGGAATTAACGACACTCACTGCACAGATTGGGCCATGCCTTAACTCTCGCCCTTTGGTACCTATTTCTCACGACTCTGATGACAATATCGCCCTCACCCCAGGACATTTCCTCATTGGAAGACCCATCACATCCCTTCATGTACCAGACGTGAGTAATGTAAGTATTAATTTGCTCTCTAGATGGCGACAGATCCAGCAAGAGCTCCAAGACTTTTGGAGGGCATGGTTGACAGACTACATGTCACATTTGCAACAAAGGGGCAAGTGGTCTGCAGCTCGTCAGAATGTTCAACCTGTACGTCAAAGAGGTCACATCTCCTCCGCTACATTGGAAACTAGCCGTGGTCGACCGAATCCACCCTGGAGAAGATGGCCTTGTGAGAGTGGCTACAATCAGAACTGCCAAGAGAACTATTAGAAGACCAATTACTAAGTCATGCCCACTTCCAACTTCCGAAAACAGGGCCCTCAGTCATGAAGTGTAAATTGTACTATGGTGTGCCGGTTGTGTTTGTTTTAAAGATAAAAGGTGTATCATCCCATTTTTGGGAGGCGGCATGATGGGAACTGCACACAGGGGTTGGCAGTGGTCTGGTGCATTGTGCTGTCCCCAGACGGCACTATTGCTGTGTTCTCCGTGACTGGGGGAATGGCGCTGTGGTTGTTTGCTCCATGCTCGTTGATGAGATAGGAAGCAAGAGAAAAACCGAAGGATAGAGCAGCCGATGCTTTTGGTCACAATACGGTGGGAACGCCCACATACTAACAATGTATATACTGCTACCGACCCTTTAATATGAATAAGTATATAGAGATGTGCATGTGATAAATATAATATATGATAACGTGTATTTGTGTTCATAAAAGCCACAGAGATCGTGAGATACCGTACCAGCATACAGTCCACTTCCATCCATACTTCACGTATATCCCAGTCCAGAACAGTTTGGATGAAGTTTACAATGAAAGTAGTCTCACCGTTAAAGATAACACAGTCCGCCTCGTTGCGTAATGGCCGCCATTCCTGGCTGACATCGCGGAGGTCCGAGTTCGATTCCCGGATCTGCCAAGAAATTTAATTCTGGTCTGAGAGCTGGAACGTGGTTCACTCAGACTCGTGAGGTAAAACTGAGAAGAGGTGGGTTCGATTACTACCTCAGCCATCCTGGAAGTGGTTTTCCGTGGTTTCCCACTTCTACTCCAGGAAAATGCCGGGATGGTACCTAAATGAAGGCCACGGTTCCTTCCTACCCAAATCCTATCTTCAATTACAAATACACACAAAATTGACACAGGTTATCAGACAAATTATACACACACCCAGGTACATTGGGCTACGTAACCACGATGTCGCAAAGCCCCTAAAAGAATCAACAACAACTAAAGAAAACACACGCATCCACCCTTGTGGCCGAACTCGAAACGGCAGCCAGCGAGAGCTAGTTTACAAGACCAACGCTATTCTTCTGAGCCAAGCCATCCAGTGGTTTAATTCGAGGCGTTTGTGTACCAAAATGAAAACCCGAGTTATTGCACTTGCCATAATCATGGAAGATCGTTTGAATATGTGTTATTTAGCTTAGAAATGAAAGTAGTCACACAGTTAATGAGGAACATACGCTGGACTCGAACAGGCAGCATAGTGCAGTGAACTCTTAATATACAGTATTATCAAGAATGGAGACCTTATTTCAAGACCCAGGGCATCCTTCCGTATCTTAGATCCAATTAGAGCTACACGCGCTTCTAGAGTCACTACAATAAAACAGATTATTATACACACATAAGTAAGCTATACGTGAGCTCGATTATAGTCCAACAGACAGATTAACTCTCCCCAAGTACTTCAGATAAGCTATTATTATCCACTTGACGCCTTCCCTTCTATTGATTTTATGTTTTAGCAAATAGAGGTGGGATTAATAGAATTGCCTTCAACAATTGCCTTTTCCGTATTTTCTACTTCTTAATTAACTTTGGGACATCTTGATCATCAGCCCCGTGTACTTATGTGTGATTTGTATGATACATAATCTGTGCGATTGGAGTAATTTGTGTAGCTGTAATCATAAGGGTCAGGAATTGGGGTATATACCCAGAGAACCAACCCGGCATTTGCCTAAAGAGAATGTGGAAAAACCGGAGAGGGAAAATAGCACTCAGGATGGCCGTTGTTAGTGTCGGGATCGAATCACCAATCTCCAGATTTCTGAAAATCCGCATCTCCTTGTAATCATCTGTCTGTTGTAATCGGTACGTAGTGAATGGAGTAATCTACAAGACAGTGACGTACGTAAACATAACTACTTTTGAAATCTGTATTTCTGAAACACAAAGTCTTATTGCCAGAAGCAGAAGGGGCTCTTATGGTCGTTGCTGATGTTTAAGGGGTGGAATGTTGAGGTCATCTTCCCCACAGTTCTGGCGGGAATTGATGTTGAAGGGGCGAAACTTACGAGTTCATCCACCCCACAGTACATGTTCTGGTGGGAATTGATGTTGAAGGGGAAGTACATACGAGCTCATCCACCCCACAGTACATGTTCTGGTGGGGATTGATGTTGAGGGGCCAGAACATACGACCTCATCCACCCCACAGTACATGTTCTGGTGGGAATTGATGTTGAAGGGGAAGAACATACGGGCTCATCTACCCCACAGTACATGTCCTGCTGGGAATTGATGTTAATGGGGCGGAGCATACGATCTCATCTACCCCACAGTACATGTTCTGCTGGGAATTTATGTTAAAGGGGCGGAGCATACGAGCCCATCCACCCCACAGTTATTGATGAAGGGGAGGAACATACATTGCATATAAAGATATCCTTGGACTGGGAAGAAACCTCACCAGTTTGTTGTTAAAGATTATATATCATTTTTGAAAGTGTACCTGAATTTCTCTCTACCTCGACCGTCAAAGTCAAATTAATACCTAGCACTGAATTCATATTTACTTTTCGAAAATTACATTCCTTGTCGGTTCTGTCGGAACTACTATTTGCAAATCAGTGTAAACACTATTCAGAGCATATACTGCCTATGTTAAATGATTTCAAACATTATTTGTAATTGTTTCATTGATAAATTGAAAACACTGAATGGTTGGTGCCATAAGTAATTGTATTCGCATTTGTAATGGTCTCGATTACTTTCTACAAACGTCATTGTACTTCCAATAGTTTCCACGAAGTAATTTTAATTCACCGCATCACTGGTATGAAGCAATATCTAACTTGCTTGTGCCTGCAGGATACCGGGGGCACTTGACTCCACCTCTCGAGTTTCTTAATTATAGTGAGTGATCCATTTCTAAAATGAGCGCTAGCGGCAAAGTGTTTTATCTCTCCCACTCCTTCAATATCTGTGCGCCGAAAACCCAGCTTCCAATCCAATATTACTTGAATCTTGACTGCAGTTCAAGACAAATACACTTGATGACTTACATCACGACAGGCGGCGTCTGATCTTGTTACTTTTCAAAGGCAAATTAGCTGAAGAAGACCTTCGAAAGGGGGTCAGCAATATTTTAATCTACCTGAATAATGTTGTACACTAGGACACGAATCATAGAAGAGCCAAAGAACCAAGTTGAATTGATATACCATATATTGCGGACTCTTCCACCTAGAAAATACCTTATACCAAGTCCACGGGCTCCTATCCCTATGAATGAACACTAAAATAACAGGGGCTTAATTCACACACACATAGACCTACTGTATCTGTTTGGATCTGATGTCCAGGCTATCCCTAGTCTACGAAATAAAGCAACATAAGAAATTTAATTCAGTCAGTAATACCAAAAGAATTCAGATCAACCTTTAATTTATACTTCTTCCGAATAAATTCTTTACTCCAATAGCTCAAAACCATTCCACGTAGAATTTAAAGAAAGTGAGTGGATCAAAATGGATATCTGTATACGAGGCACCGACTGATTTACTCCAGTGATGAGGGGGTTTCAATGCCATGGTAGAAACACGACAGAATGTATACTGTAAAGTGTGGTGAGGATATAAATTTGAACAAGAATAGGAGATCCTTATTTAATTTCTGTGCTCACAAGAGTCTAGCTGTTGCAAACATTAATGAAAACATAAATATATCCACATGCTAACTTGTTATAGTAGGGCGCAGCAAATATATGTTTTGCAAAATCTGTGAAGATAGGGAAAATTTCATGTGCTTGTGTAATGCCTGCCAATGCTGTAAAACAAAATGCACGGCAGAAATGATCGCACATTAAAAATTCTACAAACTGGGAGAACTATTTAAAGGAAGTGCATTGGACCAAAGGAATGGAGACATAAAAAGAAAATCGTGGAAATACTTCAGAAATCAATTGGATGCACTGCGCTGGTTGCCTTCCACCGGTGCAATGAGGTATCTTAAAAGCGGACGGAGAAGGTATTAGCCACAATTTGGTTTACGTTAGTGAGCTTATGGCAGATATTAAGGAAGATCTGTTGAAGAGTTGCTAAATGAAAATGGAATTATTTTTGGTATTGTCACAGATTTTGAAAACTAGTGGGAGGAATTTGGGTATGGAAACGGCAACACGGTGAACGAGTTGGAGAGAATGGTAAATTAATTACGGTCCCATAAAGGAAATGGCGCAGATGAAATAAAGACAGATAGGGTTAAATACTGGGTGGACTAAAACATTACATAGGTATTCTACCTGAGAGATATTGCACAATGTGTTTCAAGATTTGCTGCGGTGAAGCAACATTAAGTAGAGAAAGATAGATGATGTTACTCGCATTAATGGTCAAAACATTTGGTGCATAACTGTACAAGTAGATAGGCAAAATGAATCTGAACAATGAAGTCTGAGTCTGTAGTAAATCCACGCGTATAGCCGTAAACAAATATAACAAGAATACGAAATAATGTCGGAAAATGTTTTGCAACATTGTGAAAAGACACGTGACGTGGAAGCGCACTGGAATCATGCCAGGAGACGAGGAGGCTAGGGTGATGAGTAGGGAGCAGTGACATATTCTGCCTGTCTTGGTGATGTGCTAATTGTTTACACCGAGAACGTATGCTTGGGGATAGAGTCCAGTTGGTTTGCGGTGTTATTTACACGTCAGAAACATAACGGTTTTCTCGAAAACAATGATCATCACAAACTCGTACCTCAATCTTCTCGTCAAGATATGATTAATTAATTATTTTTGTGCAGTAGGTGCATTTCGTCTCGGAGGGTGTGGGGGTGCAGCAGTCAAGTTGTATACCTCTCAATAAGTTGGACCGGGTTTGATTCCCGTCAATGCATGTGAGATTTTCGAAATGAAATACCATGCCTTGTGGTCCGGATTCCACGTGAATAGGAGGTCCCGTGGCTCATGATCGCGAGATTAATGGTCGTGTAAAACCACAACCTTCCATCCTTTCCTTCGCTTCTTTTCACCTGGGCTCTATTTCATAAAACTCGACGTATGTCTTTTGACATAAAATGTCCGACAATTCGATATTGGCAAGTTTCCGTTTCTCAAAACATGACAATTCGACAAATATCTCGCGACAATTTTGTAAATTTTCGTGACATATTGTCGGAAATCTGATTCATAAAGGTGTAAAGCTAGAAACCTGACAAATATATCACATATGTCACCAGTTTTTCTTCATGAACTAATGAATATGTCCACCGGTTTTGTCATCGAAAACTCGACAGGCGCCATGTTACATGTCGATTATTACCATAACCTATCATTTCGTATTGCGGCGCGTTTGGAAGTTTCCTGTTACATTAATAGCCTACAGTACTAGCGTGGTTAGAATCGTTGGAATGGAACGATTAAACAGCGGCAGTAGTAGAGAGTGATTAAGATCTGTGGCGTACGCAGGATTTCTTTCTGGGGGCTTTCATTCATACAGTAAGGTAATTATAGTCTACATTAAAAATATAAAAGGAAGGAAGATTGTAGTTTTACGTGACCGTGAATCTTGTGATTATGAGCCACGGGACCTCCTTTTTACGTGGAATCCGAACCACAGGACATGGCATTTCACTTCGAAAATCTCACATGCATTGACCGGGAATCGAACCCGGACCGCCTTGGTGAGAGGCATACAGCTAGATCGCTGAGCCACCACGCCCCCCATTAGAAATATGATATTTAGATTATTATTCATATAAAGCAATAATTAAATAAACAATATCTTTGCATAGAAACTACACACATCAAAAAAAGTTTTGCATCACCTCGGTTCCCAGATCTCCGGCATATAGACGTTGACTGTGTATATTGTATCCAAGATACAGTCCCTTTGACTGTTCATAGATGTCACTAAAACTGCTCAAAGATGTAAACAACCATGCATGAGCAGGGCCTATTAGACGGAGGGGGTACGACAGCCGATCAGTTCCAGTCATTCCACCAGGACGAAGGTACGCTGCTCATGTTGTCTGTAGTTCTACCATGCCTAGAAGGTCAATACCGCAGTTCGATCGCGTCCGCATTGTTACTTTGTGTCAAGAAGGGCTCTCAACAAGGGAAGTTTCCAGGCGTCTCAGAGTGAACCAAAGCGATGTTGTTCGGACATGGAGGAGGTACAGAGATACAGGAACTGTCGATGACAGGCCTCGCTCAGGCCGCCCAAGGGCTACTACTGTAGTGGATGACCGCTACTTACGGATTGCCGCTCGGAGGAACCCTGACAGCAATGCCACCATGTTGAATAATGCGTTTCGTTCAGCCACAGGACGTCGTGTTTCAACTCAAACTGTGCGCAATAGGCTGCATGATGCGCAACTTCACTCCCGACGTCCATGGCGAGGTCCAGCTTTGCAACCCCGACACCATGCAGCGCGGTACAGATGGGCCCAACAACATGCTGAATGGACCCCACGGAATTGGCATCACGTTCTCTTCACCGATGAGTGTCGCATATGCCTTCAACCAGACAATCGTCGGAGACGTGTTTGGAGGCACCCTGGTCAGGCTGAACGTCTTAGACACACTGTCCAGCGAGTGCAGCAAGGTGGTGGTTCCCTGATGTTTTGGGGTGGCATTATGTGGGGCCGACGTACGCCACTGGTGGTCATGGAAGGCTCCGAAACGGCTTTACGATACCTGAATGACATCCTCCGACCCATAGTGCAACCATATCGGCAGAATATTGGAGAGGCATTTGTCTTCATGGACGACAATTCTCGACCTCATCGTGCACATCTTGTGAATGCGTTCCTTCAAGATAACGATATCGCTCGACTACAGTGGCCAGCATGTTCGCCAGACATGAACCCTATCGAACATGCCTGGGATATGTTGAAAAGGGCTGTTTATGGACGTCTTGACCCACCAACCACTCTGAGAGATTTACGCCGAATTGTCGTTGAGGAGTGGGACAATTTGGACCAACAGTGTCTTGATGAACTTGTGGATAGTATGCCACGGCGAATACAGGCATGCATCAATGCAAGAGGACGTGCTACTGGGTATTAGAGGTAGTGGTGTGTACTGCAATCTGGACCACAAATGCTGAAAGTCTAGCTGTATGATGGTACAACATGCAATGTGTGGGTCTCATGAGCAATAAAACGAGCTGAAATGTTGTTTGTGTTGATCTCTATTCCCTTTGTATTTAACGGCTCCGGAACTCTTGGAACCGAGGTGATGCAAAACTTTTTTTGATGTGTGTATTTTAATTATTTTTTCCAGCACAAAAAAAATTAAATCATTTTTTATGTATAAAAGAAACTAAATACCAAAACTGATATGATGCGGAGATGAAGCTGTAATAATGGATATTACGCGTGTGATTGTAATATTGATTTTATGTGAGAAAAATAATGTTTTGCTCGCCATGTTCTCACAGCCATTAGGCTATCGTCCTATTACCTTACCAACTGGTATTGCAAAAATTGTGGAAAAAATTATGTATAAGAGACTGATAAGATTTATAGAAAAAAATAAAATATTATCAAACTCACAACATGGATTTAGAACGGAAAAATCTACACAGACAGCAATTTACGAATGTAGTAATAGTATACTGAAATTAATTGACAATAAGGAACATGTAACTGGCCTATTCTTGGATTTATCGAAAGCATTTGATGTTGTTGACCATAAAATCCTCCTTACCAAACTAAATCAATATGGTGTTTGAGGTCTAGCTAATAAATGGATAGAGTCTTACTTAACAAGGCGTAAACAAATAGTAAGCTTGAGACACAAGGATGATGGAACCAAATTACTTAATGAAACATTGTCCAATGAGGGAATTATTGAATTTGGAGTACCCCAGGGATCGGTTTTGTGCCCACTACTCTTTCTTCTATATATCAATGATATAACACAGAACGTTCATTCACATAAGGAAATTTTGTTTGCGGACGATACAACACTCGTAATAAAAGGTGAAACTAAACAGGTCATACAGCAGTCTGCTGACTCCGTTACAGGAGAGTTAACCAAATGGTCACAAGATAATCGCCTCATAATAAACTATGAAAAGACAGTATGTCTAAATTTCCACACTATACAGAATAGGAATCCTGCGATGCCCAATATAACATTAAATGGTCATCAAATAGAAAATAAATCAGAAACAAAGTTTTTAGGACTATGAATACAACAAGACTTGAAATGGAATAAACATATACAATATCTGAATACTAAACTGAACTCGATGTGCTTTGCGTTACGTATTTTGAAAACCTGCACTAGCATGCACACATTAAGAAATACTTATTTTGCTTATTTCCATTCATACTTAAGATATGGGATCATATTTTGGGGTATGTCGCCAGATGTACTAAGCACGTTTAGGATACAAAAGAGGGCGATTAGAATTATGGCAAATGTAAACTCTAGAGAATCATGTAGACCTCTGTTTAAAGATTTAAACATTCTCCCACTGCCCTGCATATATATCTTTGAAAGTATTATGTTTTTTAAAAAGAATTTAATGAATCAAGATGTTTTTTCTTAAAACAAACAATGATGTCCATAGGCATTACACAAGACAAAATCAAAACATTCATATTTCACACACACACACAAGCATATATCAAAAAGGAACTTTTCACACTGGAGTTAAATTATACAATAAACTACCCCAGTATATAAAACTGGCCCCAAAAATAAAAAACTTTGATAGAATGTTGAAAGCTTATCTGCAGTGCCATTGTTTTTACTCAGTAGTTGAATATTTTAGCGTATAGGAGTGATGGAATCTATAACTATATTTTACCTTTTTTAATTTAATTTTAATACCTAGCTGTATGTTGTTGTATTTATAGAATTAAGTTTTCATATTATGATAATAGAGTGAGGTGTAAATAGTTGTGCAATAAGATTGTATCTATTAAGATTTGCTATTATAATAAGTTATAAATAGTTAAGTTATAATCTTAGTAACCTGTTAGTTCTTTTATTTTATGCATTTAAATTCTGACGTGTCCTATATCAAAAATGTATTGAATGCATGTATTTGATCAAATGGAATTAATAAAAATCTATCTATCTATCTACGGTACTGTTGACTCTCAAGATGTACCTATTTTGATGGCTTTGTCTGCATCATTGATAGGAATAAATTGCAGAAACTTTTATGCACCGAATTATCCTTAACGAAACGGACACACAATGACACAGATATCCACATTTAAACCAGCCTGAAGCGACGTGAAGAAATTACGGATCGCACACTTTGATAGCAAAATTGATCCATGGCTAGCTACAATGCTGAAGGAGGAGTCGCGCTGCGAGTAATATTTAGGGCATTTACCAAGTGAAGAACGTGATCACATTTCAAATATATACAGGCCTCACTAGCGGTAGTGTGATACAGGTGATAGATGGGACAATATAACCTAAGGATTCAAGCAAACAATAATTGTTGTTTCTGGGGATGGGAGATAAACCCTAAAACCCACTTCGTCGGTACGCCACGGATTAAGATATAGTGTAAGAGAGAGTAATCTCACTGCATTTAACTAACTTCGTTTTCAATGAAAAGTTTGGCATCAGTCAAGTTACTGTAAAATATTTGCTGCTAAGAATTGGAGGCTATCTCCTGAATCCGACAAGAATAAATTAGGCCCTTGAACTTTTGGAGCAACGTGTGTTGGAAAACTTTCCAAATAAAATGACTTATTGTTAGTACTCTCTAATCAATGTTAAAATTCTCAATGCGGTAGTGACCGAGTCGAGCGGAAACAAAAAGAATCGAAACACGTAGGCCTAGGCTACTATTAAGGAAAGTGTGAATTTCTGCGGTATATAATATTTTAAACATTTTATTGCTCCCTTGACCGTAGAAACTTCATTGTTTATTATTTACTACAAAAAAATGGCGTGGGCGAGACACACAATTGTTGAGCATGGGAGCGGCGCGGTTTTAATTCGTGCCTGTATTGTACAGTACAGTAGCCTATAATTCGCGATTGTCAGAAAGACAAATGGTTGACCTGTAGGCTAATGTATTATTAGAAGCTGTGATGATAATCGTATATATCCAGTCAAATATGTAAATGTATAGTAATTCTGCACAGTTTTTGCGCGTTTCTTCAAATAAATGAATATTTTAATAAGTAGTAAATCCTTTATAATTATGATTATCGCGCATTGAACAGTTCATGTGAATCGATAGTTATTGTACATTGTCGATTCACGAAACTATCGAAGTATACATAACTTCGACAGGTTGTAACCGAATTTATTCAGTTACAGTAGCTCACCCTCGGGTTTTGCTTCGTGCAGTTAGTTTGGGGTATTTTATTCATATCTTATTATATTGGGTTAACATGGGGTTGCTGAGGTGATTTTTATTGTGCCTGTGTGTGTTTCTGTGGACGGATTCATCTTTGGATGGTCCGGACAACCTAGGATCACTGTTTATTAATTATCGGTTTTTGGATATTTGATATTATAAAATACGGGGTTTTGCGATTTATTACGTTTTGGGAATAAGGATATATAAGACTGTATTAAGTAGAAGCGTTATTTCATTTTGGTTTGGGGTTAATTGCTTTATTTTGACCTAGTAATGTTAAAGGTTAGATTTGTGGCTGTACTATAAAGGTACAAAGAATTGATATTTTCGAGTGCTGGATTTGTGACATACCCGGAAAAGACAGGCAGTAATTCGGCTTGTGTGGGATTACCTAGGCTATTTATGGCATGAACTCCCATGAACTTCGCGTGAAGAAACAACTGTGTGACGTCTGTGTGGATTTTGACTGTCTGATGTTTATGTGTTGACGCGGATGTTCCGCTAGGAGCGGGCTACGCACAAGTTAGTTCCGGCAGAAACTTTGGGGTTATTGGATCCTTACGCGAGTGCATATAATGGCGTGTCTGGCGTTCAGAGCTTGTCTTATTGTTTTATCGGCAGAACACTGATCTACTAACGCCCAGGGTCGTTTTACGTGACATGGTTTCCGTAACGAACAGTTAGAGATCGTCTTCTTGCTTGTACTACGAAAGTCCGTTTTTGTCAACTTGCAATTAGTGTCGTTATTACTCGATCATGGTATCGTAATACGAACGAGCGGTGACTAATGTTTAGCTATCCACTGAGCTCTTACGGGCTATTGGAGGCTACGATTTTTCATGGGTCCATCCATACCATGGGCTGTCGGTAATAACTTACCACGCCTAAAGGATAACCCAGTCGTAAACATTTCTTCGAAGTCATGCGAGAATGGAGAGGTGAACGTGCCGTAACAGAAGAAAGTAGAATGAACCAGTCGTAACGTGTGTAGATATTTTGTGTACGGACGGTACAATGTATATACATAGGTGGCTATTATGCCTGGGTCTGATATGACCGTAGTGTTTTTCTTGCTCTCAGAGCCTAAATTCAGTGGCAAGGTACTGTATAAAGTTTGAGCACGAGTGTATGAAGGGTATTTTGTTGTATATTTTGTATATATGTGTTTAGTACAGCCAATAGATTATCTTTTTAAAATCCATGTGTGGTTATATACCTGTCTTGCATGAACCTGGTACATCAGCAAACGCATGCCAAATGCCCTACGCCTGGGATATGGGGTTTCATAGTCGGGGCAACAGTTATGTATCGTATTTTATCCTATTTTATTCAGGAAGACCCATATGGTCGACCTTGGCGCCCATTCAAAGTCGGGAAGTAACGTTAAAATCACTTGTGGCCTGTATTTAAAGGCAGTAAATTCTGTAGGTTTGTGGTAAATGAGGGTAGTTAAAGTTAAATCAACTTCAGCGAGGAGGTGAGAGGGTTTTATAATTATGATTATCGCGCATTGAACAGTTCATGTGAATCGATAGTTATTGTACATTGTCGATTCGCGAAACTATCGAAGTATACATAACTTCGACAGGTGGATTTGACAAATTTTCAAGGTTAAGAAAAGGGCTCTGTGAGAGGTGTATATTTTACAATATTTCTCTTGTCACACACTGACATATAGTCAGATAGAAGTGTTGCGACATATTGAGAATTATGTCAAATTGTCACAATTGTCGGACCTGTCGAGTTTTATGAAATAGGGTCCTGGTTTTGTGGAAGAATTGCTCCAGGTAGCAAGTGATTGGGAACCGTCCAGACCCCTTCACACGCAGTCAACTCGTCCGCCCAGGCGGGTGACCAGCAGGCACAAGTGCTGCTACGTTCTCATCTCCACTCGTTGACTCAACACTACTCACCATTCATCCTTCACACCAGTCGCCTAGTTGAGTCAACTGAGTTCAGCAGGGAAAGCGTTAAAATTGCAAGTTTTAATGCGGAACAGTTCATTGAAGAAATTCGTATTACTCCCGCGATATGGGACATGAGGAGTGTAGCAGCTAAATTAGAAGGAGTGAAGCTCGGAGGGAAGTGGCACGCAAATATTATCCCGATTTCAACAACGTGGAACCTGCCAAACAAGGTGCAATTGGCAAGAACATTTTATTCAAATTATTAGAATTATTTAAATAATTATTTAATTAAAAAGTTTACCTAGATTCGTCAATGTCAACATCGCCTATTGCCTAAAATTTAAGTAGTTTTGATATGAGGGAGGTTTCTGCATTAAACAGAAAAAGGTACAAACTGAAGTTATTTTGATAGACAGCAAAGATTAAACTTCTTGCAGAAGAGCAAGCACAACGGTTCGCACTGACCTCCTGTTGTGAATATAAGTTGCCTGGTGCATGGGCGCCCATAGGATTGTTTCCAGGGGGGGGGGGGCAAGTAAATATTTTCGTTTAATTACCTACCTGCCCCCCCCCCCTCCCACACACACACAAAGAGAAGGTTTCATTTCTTACTTACTTCGTGAAATTCATTATTTTACTGCTCTGAAACCATTGGCTACTTATTGGCAAGTATGGGAGGAATGTTTTTTTTTTGTCCGCTAACGTTCGCTTTTCTTCGTGATTCAACGTCGTAATGTTCAGTTCTTAAAAAGAGGAAAAACTAGTGGTATCTACAAAAATAAAAATCAAGTACCGTAGTTCATTAAAATGGTATTGTTAATCCAGTTCGCCAACTTTCTAAATAACTGGACATATTTTCACATGATCCCAAATCACTAAGAACTGTGGAAATATCCCAACATCTGAATCAGCCCAATTATTTAAATAGCACTGTTTCCAAATACGGTAGGCTATGGTATCTAGTTTGTACTGATCGTCACGTCTTTCCTCTTCTAAACAACCAAATCGGAAATACTTCGCATTGCTCTTATTAGAACCATGAAACACTTGTAGCCTACGAACTGATAAACTCGAGCCTACGGTTTTAGTAAAAATTAGTTTTGTCAATAAAAATATTTCGCCTGATTATTACTAACCACTAACAATAAGTAAAATGGATAAAAACCACTATATCACGTACTTCTTACTACCATTATTAGCATTCTCGACTGAAACAAGAGGAAAGGTGATACGAACGTAAACAAACCACTTCTTTCAATGTGTAATTGAGCCTTATGCTCAAGCTTTTCTCTGTTTATGAAAATAATAGACGATAAAATGCAACTAACAGATATTGTATAATTCCGTAGAGTTTTATAAAATTAACAAGTGATATATTTCGCCGTATTATTGTACCTGTTACGTAAATAATATACTGTCTAACCAATCTAATACAAATACTTTTTGAGTTTTTTAAATTTATGTGTGTTAAGGCTACCCTTAAAGAGGGGAAAATTAACCTTTTATGTTCAATAACTGGCATTGTTGTAAATGTTGTTGCATTATTTGTAAACAGGTTTAAACCTCACCCCTTGTACTTGACTCTGAGTGAAATTCCGGTTTATGTAATAACGTGTCATTAGGCGAGTGTGTATAAGTAATGCTATTTCAGAGTACCGATACCGTAGGTTTGAGATGAGTGCCCCGGAACTTGAAACATGATACATACGTGGTATTTCCCTGAAGGTAGTGTTGAAAATATCGTAGGCCTACTAGGGATGGCTGCTGTCAGCGTCGGCAATCAAATTTCGAATATTTAGGTAACCAGTCGTCATCGTGCAGCTTAAATTGAGGTACTCAACTACACAGATGGGCTTAAAGATCAAATTACTACATTCTGTCCTTTCTTACAATGCATGCCACGTATGGATTTACGTCGAATTGGTGACATTTTGGCAAAATAGCAGATCTATGGTGTTCATGTCTTCCAGATTTTTGATAGTAGCCTGGGAAGGAAAAGCGCTACTCACGCAGCCGTTTAACTTGGAACGTACATTTTTACACCCTTCATTTATAAGTTTTTTTACACTATTTCCCAGAATTGTCAGGCTAATTAAGGCACATATTAGGCCTAAATATGAAAGTTATGATCTTTATGTTCACTGATGATCAGATATCTTTTTGAATTTGTTGAAGTACCGTATCCATTTCAAATTGCTGGTTGTTACGATTAAGCATCAAGTCGAGCTTAATCTTTATTCAGTGAATAATATACTGTCTAAACAATCTAAATCAATTTTTTTTAGTTTTTTTTTTAATTTATGTAGGCCTATTTATGTCTCATATGTTACGCATCCAAAATTGCCTGCTTTGCAAGAGGGTTCCATTGAAATCATACACAACATTACGAAGTCTTATCACTATTAAATTCACCATTTTGTCTATATTCGATTAAGAGTGCGAATCTTAGTCACTTTGATTATGGCACAAACATTGCAGGATAATTTAACTATTGTATTGTAAATTGCTTCGATTGTAGAAAATGTAACACTGCAGGTTAAGAATCTACAACTGCAATGTTAGATTGCTGTTCATTCGTAGCAATAATCGCTTTGTTGTCAAGAAATGAGCCACCGTACTATTGCACACCTTTAAAATAAAAATGTACAGCATTTCGCGACACAAATATAACAAACGCGGAAAGGCGAGCCGGCGTAATAGGGCGTGAGTATAATACAGTCAGGCCCATTTTTTGGGCTCTTGACGCCTCTGGGAGTAATCAACATGCAAAATTTCATTTTCATAGCCCTTGTGGTTACAAAGATACGATGATTAACGAGTGAGTACCTCCTTTTTGGATTATATATAATAAGAAAAGATTGGATTACTTACCTTTAAATGAAATACAAATCCATTCGTAGAAGATGCACACAAAATTAATAAATAATACTGTATGCACACTGACACAGTCTAGGCGGCCGTTCATAGTGAACACAATACACACGAATGGAATGTAGGCTACGCGCATATAAATTACAACATTCCTTTGTAATATTACTCAAGCGTCTAATTTAAAGCGAAAGCACACCAGCACTATTGCATAACTGACATAATATGTAGGATGATTTTAACCTTCCGGTGGGTGCTACTGATCTGCCGGGCGCACGAGTTAATTCTTATCTCATATTCGTCAACATATTCGTCAACTACCTTTCAGTAGTTACGTCTTTCCACATGTCCCCCAGGGGCTCACATCTAGTGGGACGTGGGTTGGCGACCATGGGACCCCAGCTGAGTCCGGCATTGCTTCCACTTACTTGTGCCGGGCTCCTCTCCGTCTTCTTTCCTGTCGACCTCACTTGGTCAACTCTTGTTCTCTTCCAACACCAAAGGTATTAGGGTATCCGAGGCCTAGGGAGTCTCTTGCTTTCCCGCCTTAATTGGCCCTTGTCTCGTCTTTTCTGATACCCTCGTTCTGCGAGGGGTCAGCCTTCTTTTTCTTTTCCTGTTACCTCCTGACTTGTGCTCAAGCCCTTAAGGAGGCCGGGTGTATGTAGCCCCACCACATTTGGTGCACCCTAGATAATGCTACACCCTCAGGGGCTCACGGCTGGTGAGTTCGGGTGTTGGTGACCCCGAGGGATTCCTGAGCTGGGTCAGTTTTCCCCTTTTGTCCCTTACCTTTGGGGCGGACCCTCTCCTCTCTCTCCTCTCTTGTCCTCTTTTCATTATACTTCCTTTTGTCTTTAAGTTTCTCGCACTGTTTTTGTTACTTGGTTCCCCGTGTATCTAAATTCCCTTTAGCGATTTTTTTGTAGGTATTTTTCATCTGCGTTGCATTTGTAAGTTTCTTCGATCTAAATTACGCCTCGCGATTGTTTTCAACCTCAATTGCATTTTGTAAAGATTGACAATCTAAATTGCCTTTTAGTAAGTCTTTCAATATGGTGGAGGGACCTTTGTGAGTATTTTGAATTTCAATTGCATTTTGTAAGTATTTTCAACCAAAACCGCATTTCGCACGAATGTTAAATCTAAATTGCATTTTGTTTGGTGGGCATTTTGCAAAAATTTTGATTCTGAATTGCATTTTGTGGGTATTTTGAATCTAAATGACATTTTGTCAAGTATTTTCAATCTAAATTGCATTTTGTAAGTATTGTCAATCCACATGAGTCGTTTGAATCTACCGTACATTTTGTAAGCATTTTCAATTTCAATTGCATTTTTTAAGTCTTTTGAATTTCAATTGCACTTTGTCAATAATTTGGATTGGAACTGGGATATTTCAATCTGAATTGCATTGTGTATTTTCAATTTCAATTGCATTTTGTAAGTATTTTGAACCTCAATTGCATTTTGTACGTACTTTCGATCTCATTTGCATTTTGTAAGTATTTTGAATTTCAATTGCATTTTGTAAGTATTTCGACGCTACATTGCATTTTGTACGTATTTTGAACCTCGCCTACATTTTGTGGGTATTTTTCAATCTATTCTTTTAGTGCATCTTCTCGTTCTAAATTCCCTTTTGTAAGAACAATTTGCGAGTTGTTTCAATCTGAGTTCTTTTTTGTATGTATTTTCCGTCTCACTTAATTTTCGTTCTGGTTTCCATTTCATTCTCATTTTCGCTATCTCCCAGGTCATTAGGGGCCGATAACCTTGATGTTAGGCCCCTTAAAACAACAATTATCATCATCATCATCATCATCATCATCTTTCCACATGACATTCAAGTCCATATCGGCCAGTTTGTCAATGACTCTTCTACACATTTGCTGTTGTTGCAAAAGTGATATGCGAGGCAGATTGCGCCTGATCAAGCACCATTACGTAATAGACTATGTAGAGAACGAATGAGTGTATTCACTAATAGAAGCAACACTATTCTTCAGCAAATATTGTTATTTAAAAAAATTCAGAATTCTGAGGTGTGCCAGACAGGCTTAATGCGCCCACTGCCACTTTACAGTACGGTATTTAATGTTTGGCCTGTCGGAATGTTAAATATCTGAAGTATTTATGTTTAGTACAAATTAATTAGAATACTGTAAGCACTTTTGAAAACAATACAAAACGCGTTTGTTCTCAGTCTGACTTTCATATCGTTTTATCTTTAAAGGATCCAGGGGGGGGGGGCATGCCCCCCCCCCCCTGCACCCCCGTATGGGCGTCCATGGCCTGGTGTGAAATCATCCAATAAAGAAATCTTCACACGGCAGACAATCACTTGAGAGCCCACCGGGCAACATAGTTGACTCAAACCGTCTCGTCTGAAACAGGCCTAAATGTTGAAGTAACCTATAAAACGTTTCATATTATGGTACCGTATTTTCTTTGTTACCTGTAATTGTTTGTGATTTCTATTAATACATGCAGTTAAGTTACCTTTTTATTTTGTAGTGCTAGATGTTCAGTTCAGATGTAAGTTCTATTTTATTATTTTCTTTTGAATTGTAGTTCAATGTATTCGCTAAATAAATAAGCTCATTAAAGTATTCAGAAAATTAATACCGTAAGTCATTAACAAGTTGTACTTTTAATTATAGTACCGGTATCGGCCACAATATGACCTTCCTCGGCGGCAAAATATAATATGAGTAGAGATACAAGTCTTACATTTAAAAAAAAACATATCAATGGTTGTTATCAAAATTATTTCTGAAAATAATAGTTGCTTAAGGGCTAAAAACATTAAAATTTTATAAAATCAGATCTGTTACAAGTAAATATTAAAGACGAAATATATAATTCTTGATAAAAACCAGCGTGAAGTTGAATCAGCAATGTGGATATTATACAGTAAATGCGTAGAAATGTATAGGTTAGGATTGATGTGGTATTAAAGTAAGAATATACGCCATTGTGATGATGTTACTGTGAAAATATAATCGATGAAAATTGAATACATTTACTCGTACGTTAAAGATCCCATTTTGGGGGAAATTCCGGCACCACTACGTCTCTAAAATCCTTAGTAAGTACAAGGGACGTAAAACCACCCATATTATTATTATTATTATCATAAAAATCAATGCATAGTTCACAACAAAGGGCGCATGTGAGTGCTATGCATTTGGCAAAAATCAACTGCAATGCGAAGAGAAATGAGCACGTACAATGTTTGTAAAACTATGCACTGCAATATTTAAACCCAGTACTGATTCATTGCATCAAGTGTCAATGGGCTCGGTAATTTACAGCACGGAATACAAGATTTTAGTTTGGGACATTCTTACGTGTGGCATCTACAAGTCACTAACGCTAATTTACATCTAATCGTAAGCATATGAAATACTTTTAACGAATATGAGGATCTCTGAATGAATACCACAGACTGCGCAAGCGGCATGTCTGGGAAATACTGCTTTTCGGAAGAGTGCGTGTCGGTAAATCGCAGTGAAGTGTGCGAGTGACGCTTGGACTCGAGAGAATCGAGTCTAGCGGTTCCGAGTCTGAACAAGTAACCCGTTCGAAGGACTCGAGTCTCCACGGTGACGTCACGATCCGTACTTAACGATATAGGACACAATGCGGACAAATTCCCAACACTCGCTAAACTTGCAAACGACTTTTCTACAAGGCAGAGGCACTAGTGATTTAGGAGCGAAATCATTTGCAAAATGCACACTATGCTTCTATTATAACGACTGAGTAATTATAAAGCAATATATATATATATATATTAAAAAAGCAAGTTTAAAAAAGCTCCCCGCCGGGAATCAAACCCCGGCCTGCCTGGTAAGAGTCTGCAACTTTAACCACTCAACCAAAGATGGCGGTAATTATCCATGCCTTATTAACATCCTTATATACCACTGCTTTGCAAATTATCACATGGAAGGAAATCTCTCTTCAGTGTAATGCGTTCTTTTTTTCTTTCATCAGTCCACGTCTTGCCGATTTTCAATTTTGAATATTCTATTAGAACACTGTGCATTGATGGGAAACTAATACAATACTTGGCCTAGGCCAGGCGTACCGACATTACTAAACATCGTGTTGTTTCCATACATGGCTCACAGATACCGCTGACAGCGTCCTCGGCCTCGATTCCGAACTAGAGTACATCGAGTTTTACGGTTTCAGACTCGATTCTTCGCGAGTCCACTCGCAGCCCAGCACTAGGTAAATGTCGAAGTGTTAGGACACTTCCAAAACAGGCGGTGAGTGTGACCCTATGTCTGGCATTAATCATCACGTGTGACCGATGGAGGCAGCGGAGTAGAACTGATAGGTGATGGGTATAATGACTGTGACGAAACACGCGTATGCGGTAGGTGCTTACTTTGGCCCTGTTGAGTTTATCTTCATTTTCGCAACCGTCACCATAAATATTCTTCAATTACATCGTCGTAAATTCCACCTCTTGATGGTAAAATTATCAACTCCGTAGTTAACACAACATTCACTGTTTGTTTCACGGGCTGAATATCACAAGCCAAAGAACAAAACATTTCTCTTACCTCACTTGACGGTTACAATAGTTTATTTGCAGTTGTTCGTAACATCTAACTCATTCCTTCCAGGCAGTCATCATAGAAGTTACCAGTCACGTCACATGCTTTTTTTTATTTTAGCGTATGGCTTTTAGTGCCGGGAGTGTCCGAGGACATGTTCGGCTCGCCAGTTTTGTAGCTGCTTCGAGACGGACACCCAATGGGTGAGCTACAAATACCGTTGGGGAGGAAAGTGGGTATATAAGGACGAGGAGTTGGAAGGTAGCGGCTGTGGCCTATATTTAGGGACCAACCCCGGCATTTGCCTGGAAGGAAGATGGGAAACCACAGAAGACCATCTTCAAGGTTGCCGGCGGGGGGATTCGAACCTCCTCGCCTCCCGGATGTGAGCGACTGTCAGCAGTCATGCCGTAACTCACCCGGTACGTCACATGCTAAAACAGTATGATCCTACCCAAACTTTCACGATTTACACATTGCAGCACGAAATGGTATTTCCCCTGCTTCAAACGTGCTGCACTTTGCAACACATCTTAGAATAGAGTGCACATCCGTTGCTTTAAGAAGAGTGCTGGATCATGCAACACCTAAATGCACTGAGAGGACTTCATTTTCTCTATGAAAGTTGCGTCATACAACACACTGTAGAACGGGGTGCACATCACTTGCTCCAAGAGTGTAGCGACATACAACCTATTGCAAAGCTCGCCGTACAACTCTTGCTCCAAGAGCGTAGCGTCATTCAACTTCATGTACAATTCGATGTACTTATCCTCTTGTTGCAAGAGTGTAGGGTCATTCACTTATTGTAAAACTCGGCGTACTTCTTCTCCTGCTCCAAGAGTGTAGCGTCATTCAACTTATTGTTTAACTCGGCGTACTTCTTCTCCGTGGCTTAGGCGGCAGCACGCCGGCCTCTCACCGCCGGGTCCGTGGTTCAAATCCCGGTCACTCCATGTGAGATCTGGGCTGGACAAAACGGAGGCAGACAGGTTTTTCTCCGGGTACTCCGGTTTTCCCTGTCAAAATTTCATTCCAGCAACACTCTCCACTATCATTTCATTTCATCAGTCATTCATTTAATCATTGCCCCAGAGGAGTGCGTCAGGCCTCGGCAGCCGGCACAGTCCATATCCTCGCCGCTATATGGGGGCTTCATTCATTCCATTCCTGACCCGGTCGGAGACTGGAAGCAGGCTATGGATTTTCATTTCATTCACTTCTTCTCTAGCCCCAAGAGTCAAAATATTTGCCAGTATCCAAGATGAGCAAGATCGCAGAATCTTCATGGTTCCCGGCTAGAAAAAACACTGAAAGAAATGTCTGAGAAATAGGATGAAAGGAATCTATTCTACAGTTGTGCTATGGTTCTATACTACTGAGAAAAGTAACAAATTCTATAAGGAGAGTGAGAAACGTGCGCTTCTCGGGGTGTGTAGGGTGGAAAGAAAGGTATCGGGTGACTATAATTACTCCCATAGTACAACTTCTATCTAAATAATATAAATAAAAATTTCGTAATGTATAAAATATATGGTGGACAAACGAACCCCTCGTGTCCCACAGTTTATTCTTTAAGGACGATACAATAATTTTAACTAAACCACGAACTCTCCTGTTCGAAGACGAAGACAAAAGATGTCAAAGAAATCAAAATCCTGATCCTTACTCTCAAATGAAAATTGAAAATAAAATAAATCCTTCCTTTAGAAAAAATGCCATCTGCACTTTCAAAATTATCGGAGTTCAAATACAAATAAAAACCCTAAATTGGATTAATGAATCACCAATTCGGTTTATCTAAACTAATTAGAAATAATTAATTTACTCTATACAACATGAAAACTCCGCCCTATATATATGAATATTATTTACACTAATCAAGATTGAACAATAGTCAGCTGTTTCTATTTACAATCTACCTGAACTATTTACATGATATTTTCACCACTCTTACGACATCTACATCGTAACATCGTCTGTGTGCGAGTTTTCACTACCATAACTCGTACTAAAATTTTATTACAAAGGAACCACCAACTTGAAATACTTTTCTCGTTCATATAGCCGTTCAATAAAGCCTAGCTCATGCTTAAAATATTAACTTCAGGTTAAATTAAATGATAAAAATGATGATAAAACATAGCTTCAATACAATTACTTCATTCGTGCGTTTTCCGATGATTAATTAATAGTTTACCTTCTATAGTCGCTTTCCATTATAAATCAACGCATCTCCTAATTTATACAGCTTTCACATACAACAAACATGTGGAATAAAACTTCACATAAACTTACAACATCGTGAAATAACTGATCTCTACAAGATTCAGTTCCAAAATAACCTCTCATTTGAACTTGGATAAATATCTACAAAGAACAACTTCCATTTAGAAATATTTCTTCACAAATATTTCCAACGTCGACATGACCGATTGGAATCCAATTCTTACATCAAAATACCATATTTAGTGCTTCCATATTACAACAATGCGTTCTTCCATCAATTATAAATACATGCAGACTATCTCTCTCCCACTTAAGACATGTTTCACATAATTGCAGTACTTCAAAGTATTCAAAAATCCACAACATTACTCATCATAAATTAATAGTTATACTTTTCCTGTCCTCCCTGCTTATCGTTCATAATTGTTGCGCTCAACAATGCTTAAATTCTCTCCTCAAAATATAACGCAAACTAATGTTGCACTCAAAAATGCTGAAAGTGATTCATTAGAACCAATACAACTTTTACAATTCACTTTATAAGTGGAAGTAACAAAACCTTGATCGTGTTTCTGCCACAACTCAAAAATATTCGTACGTGATATCGAGTGATCAGTTGTTCTTCGTCCGATACTCAAGACAAATCATTTCTGTCTGAATAAATGATCAAAATCATTTTATAACATTAAAATAATCCAATCCTAACTTGAATCCTAATCTAGGAAAACCTATCAGTTCCTACATTAATTCCTAAAATTAATCCTATCGAGTCATAAGAATCTCCAGGGTTAAAATAATCATAGACCAAATTCGACAAAATCCTAATTCAAATTACTAACGAAAATAGTCGATCCAAAATAACTCCTAATCCAAATTCGAAAAAGAAACGAAATCCTAATAAT
Source organism: Meconema thalassinum (assembly GCA_946902985.2). Lineage (NCBI taxonomy): Eukaryota > Metazoa > Arthropoda > Insecta > Orthoptera > Tettigoniidae > Meconema > Meconema thalassinum. The sequence goes on from OX336389.2 coordinate 418,335,364, forward strand.
TCAAAAATGACAAGAAATCGAAAATAAAGTATCGAAGAAATGGTTTCTCGTGGAAATTCAAAATTTCTATTGCAAAACTACATAATTGGAGTTCACTTCGACCTTGTGTCGATCTCTGCTGCTGTTGAAGAAAGTAACGGATGGTATAACGTTCATTGCTCTTGTGTTATCAGCGATTGGGACTCCTTCTCTTCCTCTGCTCGAACTTCGTCTTCGGACCTCCAATTCCATTCTCGATCGGGACTCGAACTGGGTTCTCGTTCTGGAATCGAACTGGGCTCCTCTTCGTGCATTGAACTGGGATAGTTCAAGTTCCATCTTTTTCTTTTCTTCTTAGCGCTGACTTGAATTGATGTTTTGGAAGTTCTCTCCTCTCATTATAATTTTTGTAGAGTGTCATTTACGTTCACCGTTCTCTGACTTAGCCATGATAAAGGCTATTCAGAAGTAGCTGAAAATGTTTCATTAAGAAATCCCGCCATAACATCCAAGGAGCTTCCAAGATGAAAAGATAAGGTTCCAAAAAAAAACATGCAATGTAATTTTAACAGAGCATTCTTACCGTGGTCTTTTCCAAACACCGCAGAAGATGGTGATGCTGAAGCTCAAATATGTCTTCCTGGTGATAATTGTCGTCTAACTCCAGCCCCGACTCCTGTGCTGCTATGCGCGCCTCCGCCGCCTTCTTCTTGCTGACGAAAGCGGCTCCCGACGAGGCTTTTGCAATCCGTATACGTGCGAGCCGCGCTTTCTGAAACATAAGAGTTGTCAAATAAACACCAGCTAGCAGCCAATGGTACTGAATACAAATACACAAATAAAGGTTACACAGAAAAAGCTGAATAGTTGTGATTTTCTGGTGAAATATTCTTGTGAAGGATTTGTACATAAGTGCTAACCAAAGTCTGGGCCTATAATTGGCAACATCATCTCAACAGTTTCAGTATGCTCTTTATCAAATTCATATACAGTTTTTCCTCTCACAGCACTCAAATTGTTAAAAAGAAGGAAGTGATTTTGAACATGATAAATTATGCTAATTTTGTTACGATAAGTGGCCCTTAATTGTCGAGCACATAATTGTATATTCCTGAAAAGAAAAAGAAACACAGTTTAGGATGATTCCCGTTCATGCAGTGTTTATTGTGAAAGTAGTTCACATGGAATATATCTAATGTTTTCTTCTTCAGACCAAGTGCTCAAGTCACCCTAGGGTACCAAGTATGAATCCCTAGTTTACTGAAATATCCATTTAATATGCTGTGTAACCTCCACAAGCGGAAATCCAAGCACTGATTCTGGTACGCAGGTTACCATAGACAAAACGAGCACGTCTTGAAATACATCATTCCATGTCTGCTTGGTCTACTCATGCAACGATGTAAGAATTGTAGGTGGATGAGTCGCTCGAGTCAGTTGTTGTTCCATCATGTCTCGCACGTAAAAGATTGGAGGAAAGTGCGCCGATCGTACTGGTCATGGAAGTTGCTGCACGTCTCTCAGAGCCTATTTTGTAGTATGGGTAATTCGTAGGTGAGCATTATCATGTTGCAACAGTGCATCAGCCTTCTATTGCAAGAAAGGCAGGGTAAGGGGTCGAGCAAAATTATGCAATTCCCAATCCACAAACACGGAAGATGAGTGATAGTACTGTAGTAGCTTATGAACATGTGAGCGACGAACATTTGTGTGCAGACAGGAAATGCTTTCTCCGGTGAACACCATGGTGCACCATTAACTCCAAGTGCTCCTGTGACGGCACCAGTCGAGCCGTGATTCTTTAGCGTAAGTGGCAAATGGGCTAGAGTTGTGCTGTTCCTGGCCCGGTTTTCAAAGGTTCGTGCTGACAATTCTTGGGCCAGATATGTTCGTATCGATGATGTGGGGGCCGTACCGTTTGCCATCGCTGCTTACACAATACGACTATCGTGGTGGATTTCTGTGCTGCTGTCTGACAGTGAGACAGCGCCCCGATCACGAAAACCAAGATTAACGGCCGAGGGGACCCGACGCGCTGATCACGCGTCACCCCAATATCTGCAGGCCGAATGGCTGGGCAGCGGTCGCTTGGTCGGCCTTAGCCCGTCATGGGCTGTATAGTGCCAGGGGTTGACTTGTTGTTGACTTTGTATCTCGACTGCGGGTATGGGAATGTTCATTTGTTCCCCGACATCACAGATTCAACGTGTGCGACAATTCTTCTTCCTGACACTTTAATGACAAATATTTGACCCCTTTCAAAGTAGCTCAAATAGCTGTAGGAAGCATTAGTGTGTCTTCATATATTGACGTCTGCTTGTTCAACACGTCTGCACCAAGGTGAGCCTTCTGACAGTGGGCATTCAATTTTAAACGGTGGACGCAAGTGGTGCGCTGATAGCTATGCCACAATGCCATCTGTTGGGAGACGACGTGGACACCATTACCGTTACATCCACGATACCACAGATGGCATATGATGTCATCCGATTGTCCTTCTAGGTGTTCTGAGTATTTTCAGCAGTGTATTTTAAATGGAACGTTATAGTTCAAAGTACAGTAATTAGGCTTAGATATTCACCTTGTCAAACATTAACCAATTTCCATAAAGAGCATAGTTATCGAAAACGAATTTATGGTTTTCTAAATATGGAATGATCGCTTGTTTGCGGAAGTGATAAAAATTACAATCAAATCAATCAATAGGTGGTTTTAACGAAATTCCACAGAATCACTGTGCATGTTTGTGTTGTGTAGCACGGTAGGCTCTCAACCTTGCTCAATCCTTATGGCTACAATGCCGAATATTAGCACGGAGGTAGGTAGGCTCTTGTAGGAAGCTTTATCAACGCAAGGCTCAACATCAGGGACTTTCCATAATGAAGATGGTGCGTGGACGTACTTGTAAAACATTAAAATCAATAACCCAGGCTCAGGCTGGCTGCGTGGTTCAGAGGTAACGTTCTCGCTTGCTGGGCCCAAGGTTGCAGGTTCGTATCCTGGCGCAGCCAGTTGGCATTTGAGGGTGCACAAATGCGAGGGAGCCGTGTCAGTAGATTTACTGGCACGTTAAAGATCCCCTTTGGGGCAAAATTCCGGCACCCCGGCGTTTCTAAAAGCCAGAGTAGTTAAAAGGGACGTAAAACCAATAACATTATTATTATAATAACCCAGGCTGTAGTTGAGCATTTACTTTGTATCTGATTAAACGAGGATTATCATTCGAGATTCTCCACTAGTTACATCCTCATTAATATCTGAGTCATTACTACGTGTAGCTGCCATCTTAAAGATACAAATGCTTAAATCGGTAACACACAACCTATTTAGACTACAATGACAAACTTAGCACAAAGGTCAAATTACAAATAAGGAATTCTTTGCATTAGGCACTACATGTACTTCATGCATTCAAGATGGTGGGTAGGCGTACTATTAGAACAATTAAGTTGATTACCTAGGATATATTTACGCATTGACCATGAAAATTGGTGCAAACAGGGACTTCAAAGAGATAAGTCTGGTCCAAGTTTTAAGACTATCAGACTCAATGACATGCGCAAGCGCCATTTGAAGAATCTAAAATTAAATATATACGTAGGTGGTTTCAACGGAAACCCCAAGAATCACTGTACATGTTTGTTTTGTGTAGCACAGAAGGCTCTCAATCCTTGCTCTATTACTAGAATGAACCATAGGTGCGTATTACTATACTCAGTGTTCGGTTAGTATTTGACGTGAATAGCTGACCACTCTGGTTGTTGGTTCATTTCTTAACGATTTAAGTTGCACGCCTATTCCTTCCACTGGCTGAGTTTGGAGCTGTCATCAGTAAACTGATTCACTCCCGGCGCAAAAATATCTGTAGTATCTGTCGCCCGGTAAGGTATCAGAACATAGGATATACATGCAATAGTCAAGAAGCAACAATAGATAGCACCAACGCTTTATAACAAAGCTCTATTTTGTGACCTTGCGCCCGGAGAGAGAGTTTCTCGCACCATGTATTTGTTTTGTAGGGAGCCTTTTACTGTTGCCGTGGCTCATGTGTGTTTAAAAGTTCTGAGTAGAAGAAGTTGAGAAGTTCTTATGTGTTAACTATATTCTGTTGTTGATGTATTACGTAGGGGATTAAGAAATCGTAGTTATCAGTTATGTGTACTTGTGAATGTGTGAAATTTATCTGATAACCTATGTTATTGCGATGATGGTAGCAGTGATTGGAAATATTATTAGGACCTAGGTTAGAGGTAGGTGGTTCGAGACTTAATGTAAGTAACCAGGCCGGCGTTTGGCTGTATTAAGCGAGGAGAGAACTGTGTTGTATGATAATGGTTCTTAGACGTTCTCAACTATTATAGACCAATCTCTATCCTCCGCCACACCTTGAACGGATACACTCATTAAAGTTCGGGATCTGTAGCCCGGTTGGGTAATCAGAACATAATACAGGGTCTTTCATATAAAGTAAAAACGCCAAGCGGCGGTTTTGTTATCCAATGCTGCGGTGGCCTTGGCCGAGCTTGTGGTGCGTCGTGGCCCCCTGCTTTAAGCGTGTGTACAATCCTATATGAAATATTACCTTATAAAACATGCTGGAAGTGTCGTCTTTCCTGGGTTATACAGGCATTTTATCTGGTAATCACATTCTGGCTGACGCGAGTGAGTTCTGTCACTGTAATATTTCTGATATTTTATTTTATGTATTTTATTGAGCACTGAGCCAGTAGTGTCAAACTTATTTTCAATTACGTGAATCTGTGCTAGTGACAGTGACACTTCATCAGGAAATTGCTGAACAAATGCATCTCGTACCCGCCAAGCCGACTCGTACTTAAAGTAAGTTTTACATACAAAAATACGATGTTGTAATGATAACTGTCTCACCATATTGGCATCTGAGGTTTAGACTGGTGACTGAACACCTGCACGCCTATTGCGCGCTTTCAATACGACAGCAGGGGGCCGTGGTGCGCCACAAGCTCGGCCAAAGCCACTGCAGCAGCGGATAACAAATCCGCCGCTCGCCGTTCTTATTTTATATGAAAGACGCTGTACATACATTAGTCAAGAAGCAACAACAGTTAGCGCCAAAAGCGCCACTTGTTTTGACCAGGTCAGTCCTCTTAGGGCAAGTGTGAGCAACGGAAGGTGTCTCCAGCAATCAGATAAGGGGTACAATTCAATAGTAATAGAGTATAAAATAGTGATATAAATAATAATAACAATAAAATGCCATAAATTAACACAAGAAAAATTAAATAAAATTGAAAATCTAGTTGTACATAAAGACAATTTTTAAAACTTTAAGTGAACAGTTGTTGTTAATTCATATGAGGGACTTGGAACATCTTGGTCATCAGCCCCGTGTAGTTGTGTGTTAAACGTGTTTGAGAACCTGTATTACTGCGATGACTGTAGTAGTGTGTGTAACTATATTAGGGACAGGGATGGTGTAGGCACCCTGGGACTTGAAGTAAGGTGCTATCCTGGCATTTGCGTGGAGGGAGTGTGGAAAAACCCAGGGTAAAATCACACCCAGGATAGCCACTGTCAGCACTGGGATTCGAACCTACGATCTCCGGACTTGCTGCCATGGTGCACACGGCTACGCCATGGCACTAAGTGAAAAGGATCTGACGAATTGAACCCCTTAGTTAGAGAAGTGTATCACTATTCCATGTTATATTTCCCAGGTCAGTAAGTGTGTTACTCCCCGCCCGCACTGCTGTGTTGACCGACTGAAAAACGAATGTTTGATTAAACATGTAAAACTTGTAGGCATACGTATTTGTAAATTAGCAAGAATTACGCTAGTGATGCCCGTGATTAAGATTTTAAGATAACAATAAATAAAATTTAACATTTTGAATTAGCATGCTGAAATAGTTTTATTGTTGTTGTTGTTTCATTTGAGGGGCAAGGACATCGTGGTCATTTAGCCTCCAGTACTTAAGTGTGTGTGCCTAGGATTTGTTATCGTGTTATAGCGATGAGCTGATGACTGTACAAATGTTTTTTGTGTATAATTGAGACTAGGATTGGGAAGGCAGTGATCTTAAGTTAGGAACCAACCCGGCATTTGCCTGGACTAGAAGTGGGAAACCACGGAAAATCACTTCTAGGATGGCTGAGGTGCAAATGGAACCCACTTATACACAGTTTTGCCCCACGAGGCTTTAGTGTATTCCGTTCGAGCCCTCGGACCAGGTATACATTTCTTGATAGAGCCGGGTATCGAACCCGGGCCTCCGGGGCGACAGCCAAGAATGCTAGTCGCTACACCACAAGGTGGTCTGTTGAAATAGTAATGGAGGACAAAAATACGAGTTTATGTGTGACCAATGGCATCATAACTGCTTCAAGATTCGGTTAAAGGAAAGAAGGTACAGTTAGCTAAACGTTTGGGTCAAACAAAATGAGGTATAGGCCTAGCCTTGTAAAGTTTAAGGACATAGGTACTCGTTCCGAGATTTTCGATTGGGAGTGGCTTAGACTTCCTTCTTCACGCAAGACGTCTTGGATCGATGGTCGTGATGGTACAGTGGTCAAGCTGGTTGCCTCCCTCCCACGAGGACAAGTTTCGATTCCCGGTTAATGCATGAGGGAATTTTTGGAGTGAAGTGTCATGTCCGTTGGTTTGGATTCCACTTAAAGGAAAGTCTCATATGTTTGATCGCGAGGTTCACAGCCACGTAAAAGTACAAGCTTGGCCAAGCGACATTTAATGGTATAGGTTACTAGTACTATTCTATGGACAATGCGTTTATTATACTGGCTGGAATCTTGGCTGAGCGACATTTTATGGTATACTACCGGTTGTACAATTCTATGGACAATATTAGCTGCATTTATTATACAGGCTGGTAGCTTGGCCAAGCGACATTTTATGAGAGGGCACGGAAACCAAGCGTCATTCATTGAACCTACCATTGCACCCGGTCCTAACTTCTTATCAAAGCACGGTGTAGGGCGAGATTGAGCACTGACCTTGACACGGTTGGCCTTGCTCCACACTGTGGCTAGAAACGCTATTATAGAAATGCAAATGTGTATCTGGTAGCTGCAATGAGCAAGGGAAAGAACATAGCGTGGAGGAGTAAAATGAAACGTGACATCCCCTATCGTAAGCATGTGTCTACGGGGGTTTAGTGGTGTCAGGGCGCCATCCTGGTACTCTACCTGCAACTTATCAACGTTCCAACGTTTACCACTAGGTATCAGTGACATCTGGTAGCGAAAGCTGTAACTGCTTGAAATTGAACGGAACTTGTAGTTCACCCTATGGATGTCCGCTTGAAGCAGCTACAGCCTCTGGCGAGCCGAACATGTCCTCAGACACTCCCGGCACTAAAACCCATACGATAAATAAATAAATAAATAAATAAATAAATAAATAAATAAATCCTGCAACCTTCCTTGCTAACGTAAGAACAATAATAAATGGTCTCCCGGAGTATTTGGACGAACGTGGCAAGATACATCCATACACGATCTTCCCCTTAAGGGGGAGGTTGTGAGCCATTTTCGGTTGAAAATACCCATTTTTTTCAATTTGTATGATTTTGATTGCTGGAAGTCCATTTTATAATGTGCATGTGTTCTTTTGCTGAAAAAGTACCCCAAACGCCATTTAAAGGCCATTTAAATGCCACGTGACATTAGAGAGCCACGCCTCATTTCTCGATCTGTTCCTTCAGGCCTGAGATTTGCTGTATTTTCTGTTGTCTGGATTAGGTTTTTTTTTCTTTCAGTGGTTTGAGTGTTCCAGGAGAGTTCTGTGTGTTGACCAGCCTGGGAAACAGACGCTATGCTGCATTCTATTGTTTGGCGGTTATATGTGCTGGTCGAAGTTTTGTTTCTATCTTCGTGGTTGTGTAATTTGTATGTAACGTATTATCATGTTCAGACCAACAAGAGTTTTCAAGAAAAGGAAAGGTGGTCCTGGTAAAGGGAAACTAAAGGCTGTAGATAACTTAAGTATAGGTTCAACTCATGTAAATAATGAAAGTGAGGTTAGTGTGAGTGATGGACACGAGGTGGTTGTAGGGCGAGGCAGTGCTTCGAATAATGAGAGTGAGGTTAGTGTAAGTGAACAAGGCAGTGCTTCAAGAAAGAAAATATATGGCAGTGGAGAAGATAGTGTACATAATTATGACGATAGCTTAGACAGTAATAACTGTATTATAGATATAACTCTGCTCAGCAGTGCTCTGAATGGTTTTGTGAAATGTAAACACTGCGACAGTGACTCAGGTATGCAGTGCTTTGAAGATAGAGCTAAAAGGGTGGGATTAGCCAGTACTTTAATTATCAAATGTACAAACTGTAGTAAGCAGCATACATTAAGATCATCCAAATCCACAAAGTATGGCTTTGAAACTAATGTAAGATTTGTGTATGGACTCAGGTCAATTGGGAAGGGCCAAAGCGCAGGTAAGACATTGTCTGGAGTAATGAACTTGCCCAACCCATCTACTCGATTCTAGTCTTACTATGTTTCTTTGAACAAGGCATTGAAAGTATGTGCACAAAACTCAATGAGTAAAGCTGTACAAGAGGCTGTGGAAATTAATGATGGATCAACTGATATAGTAGTTTGTAGCACTGGATAGTTCCTGGCAGAAGAGAGGGCATACACATCTGAATGGGATTGTCTCAGCCACTAGTATAGACTCTGGGAAAGTGATTGACATTGAGGTGCTAACAAAATACCGCCAGAGTTGTGGAAATCTAAAGATAAATGATGAAAAATTAAGAGAACACAGGGAGGGTGGTTTTTGTCACTGCAACTACAGTGATGTAAGTGGTGGGATGGAATCAGCTGGTGCTATTGCAATATTTGAACGTTCAGTGCCATTACATGGTGTTAGATATGTTCAATACCTAGGAGATGGGGACAGCAAGTCTTCCACAAGTGTTGTTCAAAAGAAGCCTAATGGAGAAATAATTATTGAGAAACTGGAATGTATAGGTCATATCCAGAAACGAATGGGGTCTCGCCTCCGTAGACTGCGCAGCGAATACAAAGGGAAGAAATTGGAGGATGGTAAATTGCTATCAGGAAAGGGTAGGCTCAGTGACAAAGAAATAGATACATTACAAAACTATTATGATATGGCCATAAGAAGGAACACAAGTAGTGTGGAGGGGATGAGGCAGGATGTCTGGGCAATTTTCTTACACAAAATTTCCACAGATGAGGTTCCCCAGCACTGCCTCTGCCCCAAAGGTTTGTCTTCCTGGTGTAAGTATAACAGGTCCCTAGTTACAGGAGAAAGCTATTCTCATAAGCATTCATTGCCAATGCCTGTGGCTGATGTAATCAAGCCATTATTCAGAAGTCTAGTAGCACATCCTGCCCTTTTGAAAAAGTGCTTACATGGAAAAACTAAAACCCTAACGAAAGTTTTAACAGTGTTATTTGGGCTAGATTTCCAAAAAGAGTATTTGTGGGGTATCAGACACTGAATCTAAGTGTTAATAATGCAGTATTGGCATTCAACGAGGGGATTGTGGGTCGTGTTCAAGTGCTGCAGCAGCTAGGTATTCAACCAGGAAGGAATGCACTAAGGATGTTCCAAGATATCGACAGGATGCGGGTTGCTAAAGCTGATTTACATACAGAAAAGCTAGCAAAGAGGGCCAGAAAGCTGCAGAGGTCTAGGAAGAGAGCAAGAGCAGCACAGTCAAAAGCAGGACAAGACAGGTGTGTGGACACGGTCAATCCACCACGCTGCTCTCTTGGTCCGTTCCCTGTCAGGTAGGCAGTGTATGAATTTGGAGGAGAAATAGAGAGAGGGATGAAGTTCTGAATATGCAATCCGCACCTATTACTGCCTTGAAATAACTCACACCCCCTTACCATGTGGTCTTCCCTAATGCCACGCTGCAATACAGCGCTTCCCATGTCCTGGGCTGGTTTTCAGTGGTACCAACATAATTGTCAATATATTTAGAACAAAACATTAGATAAGCAATCTTTTGATTGAGGTGCTCATAAAACTGAACGGTCCATCAGCTTCTAAACGGAGCACCATACCGTACGTTAGGTCATGGATGTTACATCCCTGCTCATCAAAAGACCACCGATCACGAAACACGACAGAAGGTGAAGAAGAGCAGGAGAGAGAAATATGGGATTATGCGTGCATATTTATTTTAACATACATTATTTAATTGTGTTAATTGAGAAGTATGCATGAGTAATATTTATAAAACAACGGTAATAATAATAATAATAATAATAATACAATAACCTTTCTGAAAAGGCAACACTCTGAATGAATAAGAAAAAATAATCCAAAATCGGTGGAAGTATATAACAGAGTACCAACAAGAATTGATTATGATTGGAGAAAGATGGCGTTGACGAAGGCCAAGCAGCGTTCTCTCTTGTGTGATCAGAAAGGTCAGTTTAGAGCCAAGCTCAGACAGTGAAGAGCCATCAAACGGAGCGGAAACATGCCTCATCGGTATCAAAGGGTTCAATGTCAGCATGTGGGCGAGTTAGAACAGGGAAACGGGCTTTTCATACCATGATGCTTCGGCTCATGCAGCCTGTATTGTTGTGACAGTGCAGTGTGTGTGGGACCAATGGATACAAGAAGGTTTTATGCAGCTACGATCAGTGTGACCACAGCATGGGATGACCGCCATCTTGTCCAAATGGCCGAAACGGCCCGTACTGTTTCGTCCACAGTGTTGGTTTGACGCTGGAGCACCGGGACAGGTGAGAATCTGTTTGAATCGACAGTTCGACGCCATCTGATGTGGGCTGGACTGTACTTGTGTTGGCTTCCGTTGTCCAGAAACCACAAACGCCTCAGACATGAAAGCAGTCACAGGCGAGTGATTGGCAAAACGTAGTGCTTTCGGACAAATCCTACTTCTATCTTTATCAAAGTGATTGATGCATATGAGTTAGACGCTACCGTGGTGACTGCATTGTTGAGGGGCATAGATGACAAACGCTAAATCTGATGGATTGAGGTGCCATTGGATACAACATGCGATCTCAACTCCTACGTACAGAGGACAATGTGAACACCAACCACTACATCAGAGAGGTTTTAAAATCCGAGGTGCAGTCTCTTCTTCAGGTAACTCCACACGTGAGATTTCAGATGGACATTGCCACCCACATGGGGCAAAGAATGTGCAAGCCTTCTCGATGAACAACGGGCATCACTGCTTCTCTGGCCAACATATTCGCCTGACATGCCACCCATCGAACATTTCTAGGGTATGGTTCGTCGGAAACTTGTTTGTCACGGTCCTCCAGCAACCACTTCCGATGCTTTGTGGAATCGCATTCAAACCGCGTGGAGGGATATTCCCCAGGAACATATCCAAGCCCTCCTTGCTTCCATGTCACGACGTTAAGAGACTGTGATTGCAGCACGTTTTAGCTTCACACTATACTGAATTCTAAAGATCAGATATCATGTGGAGTTCTGTAAACCTAATCGTTTGTGTATTATCATAAATGTCTGGCATAAAGCTCATTTCAATCACATGTGTCCTTCTTGGTGTTGCAATTTTCAGAAGCTTTAGTGTAATAACAATAACGGGTGACCCCATCGTAAAGTTAAGATATTGGGTAAAAGTTTGAGTGAGTTGGAGCACCCTGAAGTTCACACAGGCAAAATTAATTTCAAGCATTTAAATTATATCGCAACGTTAAATTTTCAGTCTCTGGTGAAACTTGGAAAGTTTAAAACTATAACAAATTTTCTGGACAAAAATAACATCTTGATTACAGCATTGCAAGAAACTCACTATGTGGATAATGAACCATTCGAATCAAATGGATATTGGATCTATGAGAGAAAATCAACAAGTAGGATATTAAAAGGAGCACCGATATTTGGCAGTGGATTCATTGTATCGACTGAAATAATTGATTCAATAGTGAGTTTTGATCCAACTGATGATAGGACATCGTCCTTAACATTTAAGTCCACAAATAAAACTTCAACAATTTTAAATGTCCATGCTCCTACTAATGATAAAATCGAAAAGAAAACTAGGCATAGGCCTACTTGAGCAAAATACCACCAAAACATACTATTATTTTATTGGGGGATTTTAACGCTCAAATTGGAAAAGAAAAGAAATAAAAGAGAATAGTGGGATTATATTCAGATCATATGGATACTACTAACAAGTAGTTCTGTGAAGAACTATACAGCCTATTTCCATATATCCTGCTCATGTTAATTGCCTCTATCAACATACAATATTTCAGTTTGATTGTTGTAATAGATTCGTAGATATTGAGAACCGTCTAAATAATTCAGATGGTCGCCATGTTGGATTTTTATTTATGTACTATTACATAGATCTATAAAAGGCATATGATAGTGTCCCCAGAGAGAAGGTATGGGAGACCATGGTTAAGAAGAGACTGGGAAGAGAAATGTTGGAAATGGTGCAAGCAATGTACGACAACTGTGTTAGCAGGGTACTGACCCCAGTTGGAAAGACAGATTGGTTTAGGAACAAGACTGGACTAAGAGAGGGGAGTGTGCTGTCACCTCTTTTGTTCATAATGGTAATGGATGAAATTGTAAAGGAAACAAAGGAAGAATATGGACATAAAGAAATGAAGTTACTGTTATTTGCAGACGATATTGTGGTTTGGGGAAGGAACACCGAAGAAGTGCAAAACAACTACATGCACTGAACGAAAATATTCAGAAGTACGGCCTGAAAATCAGTATAGAGAAAAGCAAGACCATGGTGATGACAAGAGGGGAAAGACAAGGAAAGGGCACTGTGAAAATTGGAAGTCAGAGTTTGGAAATTGTGGACACGTTCAAATACCTAGGAAGTGAATTGATGCAAACTGGTAGGTTGGACATGGAGATTGGCAGGAGGGTACAGCAGAGCAATGCATTCTATCAAAGTGTATGAAAACTTGTTTGGGAAAAGGAAGTACCAAGGAAAAGCAAAGCAAAGAGGTAATGTATAAAGTGTACTATGTACCCATATTAACTTATGCAGCTGAGACTTGTACCCTGACAAGCAGGCAAGAGAGAAGAATCCAAGCCAGTGAAATGAAATTCCTAAGAAGTATGATAGGAAAGACAAGGAAAGACAGAGTGAGAAATGAAGATGTTAGGAAGGAAGTTGGGATGGGAAAATTAAATGAGAGAATTGAGAAGAATAAACTAAGGTGGTTTGGACATGTGAAGAGGATGGAGGAAAATAGAATACCAAGACAGATGCCGGAGGCAAAGTACAAGGGTAAGAGAGCAAGGGGAAGACCTAGAACAAGGTGGATTGATTCAGTGAAGAACAGCGTAACAAAAAGAAATCTGGACTGGGACAAGATCGCGGAAGAAGACTTGTGGAAGGAAAGAGGAAAGTGGAGAAGTGCCATAAATACCCCCGACCCGGCAGGAGCTGGATAAGGGGAAATGATGATGATGACATGAAGATTATTGTGTATGTGTGGTATTCAAACTTCAATCGCATGATTAAGACACAAGAAGTCAAGACGAGATTTTAAAATTTCGCACAGCTGCCATCTTGTGGTTATGAAAACAATTGAAATAAATTAGATGCCAGTGGGTGAACATTTGTATAAGCATTTACCGTACAAAGTTTCACTGCACTCAGATGGTTAAATCGCGAGAATCATTTACCGTACAAAGTTTCACTGCAGTCGGATGGTTAAATCGCAAGAAACGTCCATTTAAATATTTATACTTCGCGTCGCTGCCATGTTGGATTTGTGCTCACCAGGTTATTGAAAGTCCTATAGGCGAACTTATATTCATAGCCTTTATGAACAAACAAATTTTCAGTTTGATTGCTGTAATAGATTCGTAGATACTGAGAAACGTCTAAATATTTCGGATAGTCACCATTTTGGATCGTTATATGTATAGGCCATAGAGTTATGTACCATTAAAGGAAAATTATTGCGTATCTTCATTATTCAAACTTTCACTTCGATCGCATGATTATGACACAAGATATAAAAACTTAATTTTAAAATTCCGTACAGCCGCCATCTTAAGGTTATGTAAGCAATTGAACTAAATTAGATACCAGTGCATTACAATATGTATGATCATTTACTGTACCACATTTCACTGCGCTCGGATGGTTAAATCGCGAGAAAAGTCTATTAAAATATTTCAATTTCGCTTGGCCGCGATGTTCGTTTTGTACATTACAGGTTTTTAAAGTTACATAGATACACTTGTAGTAGTGCTCCTTATCACCGTACAAAATTTCAGGGTGATATCAGTAATAGTTTCGGAGATATTGAAAGCTGGTGAAATATTTCGCACAGGCGCCATGTTGGATTCATGAGACGTAATACAATTGGAAGGGCACGGTCGGGGTCGGCCAAAATGGTGCTATGACCTTATCGATTTTAATTGAATTCGCTCCAGCCATTTCGAGGTTAGTAGGGACACACACACACACACGCACCACACACACACGGACAAAAGGTGATCTCATAAGCCATATTTTTTCATAAAATGAAAATAGACCAAAACTGGGGGAAAATTGATCGAACTTTGTAATAATCACAACTTCGTAGTAAAATCCACGTCCTTTGTGAGGAATACCAAGAAATTAATGACATGGGTGTCACCGAATCCTTTGTGTGGTGAAAAACAACTTGACCACTTAGCAATAAGTCGAAAGTCATCGAATGAAATAATGAATGTCAGAGTTATAAAGTCTGAAACTATTGAATCTGATCTAAATTTCGGATTTAACCTAATGTACGAAATGTACATGTTCGACAAGTCAGAATCCCACAAATTGATGTTAATAAATTAGATGGAAATAAATTAAAGGCAGAATTTCAAACCAAAGACGTTCATACTTGGGTTGATATAAAAAGGCATAATAAGAACAGCTATGACAACGGCACCGTTAACTAAGCGGAAATGAACAATGTAATAAGGTTCTACAAGAACGATAGAATGCTTGGGAAAAAATGGAATGCAAATAAGAGTCAGGAGAATAGAGATAAGCTAGTAAAAAGGCGAAGAGAGGCTACTAAAACGTTTAAAAAGGAATGAAAGTTGTTTAGTTTGAATGAAATACATCAAATAAATATAGACATTCCGAAAATTAAGATGAGAAACTTATACCAATTATTTATGAAACAATTGACCAAATTTACTCCTCCAATGTTACAACTAGTCAATCCAAGAATACAGCAAATTGCTCACTCTAAGCAGGAAAATTGCAATATATTGGCAGATTGTTTTTTTGAAGATTTACATAACTGTCATAACCCGGAATACGATTTACATTTAGTAATGATTATATGCAAAAGGATGACTTTAGAGCTCCAGATTTAAATGAAATTAAATATATTTTATGCTCTTCGAAGAACAACAAGGCAACAGGTGAAGATTGAATTAAAGCAGAATTGTGGAAAGTTCTCGATGATGATATCATCAATAAACTTAAAGATATCTTAATTACAATCTGGGATAATGAAGAAATTCCAGAAGATTGGAAGTCAGCCATCATACACCCTACACATAAGAAATGTCCAAAACTGATCCAAATAACTCTAGGGACATTTCACTTATGCCGGTAACTTATAAAATACTCTCGAAAGCACTACTCAGCCGTGCAGAACCACAATTAGAACCGCAAATAGGGGAATATCAAGGTGGTTTTCAGGAAAACAGATCATGCATTGAGCAGATCTGGAATCTCAAAACTATTTTACAAATGAGACAACTGAAAAACAAAGCAACAACTATTACTTTTATAGACTTCAAGAAAGCTTACTAGAGAATCCCTCATCAATGTTTTAAAAGAATTCGACTTAGATTCGGAAACCACAAACAATATACACGATACATTAACAAATACCTCATCTAAGATTAGGTTCAATGGAGAATTCTCTAGAACGTTTCAAATTAAAACAGGTGTCAGACAGGGAGATGGGGTGTCGCCTTTGCTTTTTAATTGTGCTCTGGAGAAAGTGATTAGAGAATGAGAAAATCAGACACGAAAGGTATAAATTTGGGAGGTCAAAAAGATAATATCCATTTAGATTGCTTGGCTTTCGAGGATGACATTGCTCTGATCACGGACACACCTGAAAATGCAAAAATCCAGGTAGAAAACTTAATGGAGCAAGCAGGAAAGGTTTGCAAATCTCCTTCCCGAAGACAGAATTTATAACGAATGTTCAAGATTGTCCTGATGTAATAATCATAAACCAAAACAAAATACACAATTAAACTGATTGAAGTATGTAAGTGAACGGATAACTATCAACAACAATGAAAAACAAAAACAGCTTAGAGGTCCGAGCAAAGAAAATGATCACCAGAAATGTATACAAGAAGAAGGCATTATCATGGGACACTAAAATTAAACATTACAATACAGTGGTGAGACCTGAAGCACTCTTTGGAGCTGAAACATGAAAGTTAATGCGGAAAGATAACATAAAATCATGCTCATGGAAAGAAGATTGGTTCGATGCATCCTTGGCCCAAGGAAAACAGAAACAGACTATAACAGACCACGTCCTAACAAGGAAATATACACCCATGTGGAGAACATAATTCACACCATGCGCAATAGACGATTGTCTTTTTTTTTTGGAGGGGGGGGGGGGGCATTTAAATAGAATGAATAATGACAGGCTAACAACACAGATTTTTGATAAAATTTTAAAACCTTAAGTTCAACCCGCGTGGCTTACAGAAAGGATATTAAGGAAGCCGACATTGACATTACAGATACATATAAGAGGAATGTATTTCGAGACAAAATTCAAAAAGCGATCTTCAGGCATGAACAAGAAAGCAGCCACGTAACATTGAACAGATCAGGAAGCAGAGCTCAGAGAGGATGAAGCGAATGTGGGTAGAAAGAAAAAAGACATGTGGCAAGATTTGAAGTATTGAGTTTACGTGCTCTGTAATAGTGCTATTCGATTAAATAAATAACAATAATAATGGTGGTTAAAGTATATACCGCGATACGTACGTGTCATGGAGACATTTCTAGTGTAGTCGATGACGTCACGGGTGACGTGCGGACGTTTATGTTCGTTTGTTTGATGTTTTGGTTTGAATTGCCGCTTTGCCGCCTTATTCATTCATGAGGTTTCAAACAGTGCGTATTTACATGCCGATGTAGTAACATGTGTTCAAGTGCAAGGTACGGTGGTGAGTTATGAATTCTCATGAATTACTTTTATACCAGACCCAAAACAACTGTGAACATGGGCTCGCCCAGTAGCGTGCGTCCAGCTGAACGCTATTGCCACAGTGAGACTGGCGGAGATGACACAGCTCGACACTCGCAGTACACGCACGACCTTCTCCGTGAACACAAGGCGCTCCGAAGGTAAGAACATGTACGAGCTGGAGGGCCTAATCCTACGAATATCAATGCTCACAACGGAGTGCACACATTTTTAGCCTACTTTTCACATTTTGCAAAAATGAGGAAAAAGTAGTCTTATGAGATCGATCCGGGAAAATGTGTGTCTGTCTGTCTGTCTGTCTGTCTGTCTGTCTGTGTGTCTGTCCCCCCTATCAACTCCTAAACGGCTGCAGCAATCAAAACCAAATTTAGTATGAGTAAAGATGTGCACCGGAATAGCTCAAGTCCATATTTGAAAATGATGTTAGTGCTACCAACTGCTGAAAAAACGCACTAGAAATTTGAGCTCCATGTTGGATATCTCGCAAGGTATGCATGGGAGCTATTCCAAAATTGGCACACATGTAGATAATACTATTTCAGTTTAATTTCCAGGAGGCCAACCATGACAGTGTTGCCAAAATAATTTTAAGCCTTCTGATAGGTCCAATGTTTAAATGCATATAACTTCTACACTATCAACTGGATTTCAACCAAATTTTGTATGTAATATCTGTACATAAACAGATATGACTGAGCGTATTCTTAAGAGCCACCAGGGCTGCCAACTGTTAATAATTGCTCTCTCTATTTTTTTATCCAAATACCAATATATCAGAAAGTATGCAAGCCAACGGCTTTAAACTATGCACACGTATATTCTGACATTTTAGATTCATTTGGAGTAACTTATATACGTCAGTTCTACCAACATGATTATAAGCCTGCTGATAGTACCAATTTTTAAATACATGTAACTTCTATACTATCAGTTGGATTTCAACCAAATTTCGTATGTGCAATGTGTACCATAACAGATATGACTATACGTATTGTTAAGAGCAATCAGGGCTGCCAACTTTTAATAAATGCTGTCTATATTCTTTTTACCCTAATATCAATATATCAGAAAGTATGCAAGCCAACAGCTCTATACTTTGCACACGTATAGCACCTGACATTCTAGATTAATTTGGAGTAATTAATACAAGGCGGTGCTGCCAACATGATTCTATGCCTGCTGATATGTCCAATTTTAAAATACATGTAATTTCTATACTAACAAATGGATTTCATCCAAAATTGGCACAACAAGATATCATAATAATTCAGATCATTTCTGACCAGCACACGCATGGTATTGTTGGCAACATGCTTTTACGCGTGCTGATAGATCCAGTGTCTAACTGCATGTAACGTCCATTGGACTTCAACCAAATTTTGTATTCTGTACCTTAAGAGGTGGAACTTCTCCGGGTACTCCGGTTTTCCCTGTCAAAATTTCATTCCAGCAACACTCTCCACTATCATTTCATTTCATCTGTCATTCATTTCATCATTGCCCCAGAGGAGTGCGTCAGGCCTCGGCAGCCGGCACAGTTCATATCCTCGCCGCTAGATGGGGGCTTCATTCATTCCATTCCTGACCTGGTCGGAGACTGGAAGCAGGCTGTGGATTTTTTCAAGAGGTGGAACTAAGAATATATTCAGTCACCAGGGCTGCCAACTGTAGTGCTCTATTAGGCTACATTATACCAGGTATATTTTGAACTAATTAGATATTTCGATATTACCAACTTAATTTCGTCATTATTCTAGATAGGTTCATATACTGTAGAATAATCATTGGCAGGAAAAGTAGGCTGTATAGTTCTTCACGGAACTTCTTGTTATAATTGTGATATGAAGCAGATATCAGATATCACACAAACGTTATTCGTGCACTCCTGGTGTAGCGACCAGCATTCTTGGCTGTGGCCCAGGAGGTCCGGGTTCGATTCCCGGCTCTGCCAAGCAATTTAATTCTAGTCTGAGGGCTAGAACGGGGTACACTCAGCCTCGTGAGGCAGAACTGGGAAGATGTGGGCTAGATTCCTACCTCAGCCATCCTGGAAGTGGTTTCTCATGTATACTCCAGGCAAATACCAGGATGGTTCCTAACATAAGGCCACGGTCGCCTCCTTCCCAATCCTCACAAGCATACAAATACACACACTCTAATACAGACACCACTATAACCCAGATTTTCTGACAAGTACACGGGGCTAAAGTACGAAGATGTCCTAACCCCTCAAATGAAACAACAAGAACGTTCTTATTTCACATGACGTCATCTACACCCCAAGTCATTCTGAGTAACATTGCTTGTGGACTCTTTATAAGGTAATAGAAATACAGAAAACAATTTATTGGGATCAGTTTTTGTTTATTGGAGACCACCTTGTGGTGTACTGGCTAGCACACCTGCTGTCCATTCTTGGCTGTCACCGTGGAAGCCGGGGTTCGATTTCCAAGAAATCTAATTCTGGTCTGAGGGCTGGAACAGGGTACACTCAGCCTCGTGATGCAAAACTGGGAAGATGTGGGTTGGATTCCTACCTCAGCCATCCCGGAAGTGGTTTTTCTGTGGATTCGCACCTCTACTCCAGGCAAATACCGGGATGGTACCTAACGTGCCACGGCCGCTTCCTACCCAAATCCTACCTGAATTACAAATACACACACTAGTACAGACATCAAACTGACACAGGTTATCAGACAAATTCCACACACACACAAATACACGGGGCTACATGACCACGATGTCGCAAAGCCCCTAAAACGATCATCATCATCAACAACAACAACATTCCGTGAGGTCCGGATTCGATTCACGGCTCAATCAAGACATTTAGTTCTGGTCTCAGGGTTAGAACTGGATACGCTATGCCTCGTGAGGTAAAACTGTGAAGAGGTGAGTTTTATTCGACTCAATTACAACAACAAAAACATAATTCCTGACACCACAATAACATAGGTTACCAGATTTTGTGTTTTCACGTACTTCTGTATTCGAAAACTTCTTTCAAAGGCCATATACCCTGAAAATTATATTTCTTGCCTGGCTGTGTAAAACTGTTCGGCTGCCACTCGGCTTGCTAAGTGACATTGTTATGAGTTCAAAACTTCAGCTCACTGCACTTGTTAAAGCTCCACTGCTGAATTGATACTCTTCGTTATCTTCCCTAGCGAACCTATATATTTCAACACCTAAATCATTCTCTCTCTAATTATCCCTTCAGTTCAAGGGCAAATGCTATCTCCCGAACCGCTGATCGTAGCGTAACGGGGTTTGGACAGTCAGTTTCAAAATTTTTTGCTCTGTAACACAGGGTCATTAAAATAATTGAAGAATTAATTATTTTCGTGCGCGGAGAGAAATAACGATTTCGTACGGCGCAGCGAGCCCTGCGGGCTGAGTTATCTAGGCAACGCCGCGCTATGCTATTGGCTGGCGCGAGTGACCGAGGTAATCTGGCTCCTCCCTCATGTTCACAGTTGTTTTGGGTCTGGTATAGTTGACAATTTAATTGAAAAGTTGCACTGTACTCTTCTAAAGCTATGGTGAGACAAAGTCATTGGTAGTACTTGGTTAGATGACGGTCTGGAGGAAACCATTGGTCAGTACTAGGATAGACCCCTGTCTGGACGAAACCATTGGTCGCTAGTAGGTTAGACCACTGTCTGGACGAAACCATTGGTCGCTACTTGGTTAGATGACTTTCTGGACGAAACCATTGGTCGCTACTAGGTTAGACCACTGTCTAGCTGAAACCATTGGTCGCTACTTGGTTTGACGACTCTCTGGACTAAACCATTGGGTGCTAGTAGGTTAGACCACTGTCTGGACGAAACCATTGGTTGCTACTTGGTGAGACGACTTTCTGGACGAAACGATTGGCCGCTACTTGGTTAGACCACTGCCTGACCGAAAATTACTGCTTGTTCTTGTTTGTATGTAAAGCTTTATTTACACATAGAATTTAACATGTATGCATCGTTTAAACCTTTAGTGTCGTCCATTACGTCATGGATGCAACCATTTTGTGTCTAGAGGAATGTTTCAGTGTATCGCGATCTATACTACTCCCATAATAAGAGTAATATTAATAATAAAGAACATCATCCGGTTACAACAGGGTCAGGGATGTGATGAGGCGAATCTAGTGAGCAGGTGGTTTTTACGGCTCGATGCTCTTCCTTATACCAACCTCATGAGTTGAGTTGAAGAGATATGAAATGAATGAAGGTGGTTCCAGCTGGGTAGGGCGTCGGAAGGAAGCGGCCATGGCCTGTTGAAAGGTACCGTCCTGGCTTTTACGTTGAGTTGAAAACGGGAACCGTGGAGAAACATTTCAAGGATGGGCGTCGGAAGGAAGCGTTCGATCCCATTCATATAGCGAGTCTGGAGATAACTTGGTCCCACAGCCTTCAACTGCGCCTTAACAAGTATAGCTTCTTCTATCGGTAATAATAATAATAATAATAAGAAGAAGAAGAAGAAGAAGAAGAAGAAGAGTAATAATATAGTTATAATAACTCTTTTTGTTGCTGTTGGTTTGGAGACAATAGGATTCCGGAATATTTAAGATGCTAGTAAATCTTGTTGTTATCTTCGTTATCAGCTCCGTGTATTTCGGTGTGTGTTGAATTTGTCTGATAAACTGCGTTTCTGCGGTAACTGTGATAATGTGTGTAACTGTGTCTAGGAATGGTTTAGGTGTCCCGGGACCGTCCAGGAGGGAGTGTGATAATACCTGGGGTGAAACCAGACTCAAGATGGCCGCTGTCAGTATTGGGATTCAAACCTTCGCTCTCCGGGCGTTCAGCTCCCCAGCGCAGTCATTGTGCGTGACTTACCTAGCACGGCTATCCTGCGTCGCCATCATATTTAAGTATCTTTGAATTAATATTACCAGATATCCTTCAATGAATTTGAAAACACTCTTTTGTTTTTTTTAAAGTATCTAGCATTTCATACCCTTAAATCACAGTCTAGCCGTTAATATTCCCGGTCACGAAAACCAAGATTAACGACCGAGGTGACCCGATGCGCTGACCACGCGTCACGTCACCCCAATATCTGCAGGCCAAATGGCTGGGCAGCGGTAGCTTGGTAGGCCTAAGCTCTTCACGGACTGTAGCACCACGGTTTTTTTTTTGTCGTTAATATTGGACACTTTTACAAGGCTACAGATTTATACAATTCTAATCATTAACTGTATTATAATAACTTACTCCGGACACAAAATATAGATTCGTGTATAATTAGGGACTATACATTAAGTAATAAATTGATATGCTGGGACTCGATGCCGTAACCTTGGGCATTGGAGACTAGTTCATTATCTACTGATACAAATGAGCATCCTACATTGTGCATGGACATGTAGTTATTCAGCCCCCAAATTCTTGGAACATTCTTGAACAACACTAAATCCCTTGGTCACCTCTCCTAGCTGCGTCCTAGCTGTATAAGAAACAAATAATTGCAATTTATCCTCGACCCTGACAGAAGGTCGACTGGAGTCGTATTCACGATGAAATATGAAAATACAATGGATGAAAGGAAATATATTTCATGTTCTCATATATTTCTAAGGAGACATTATCATCATTCCACCGGGCGAAGCCGGGTACTACTGCTAGTATTTTTATATTACAGGGGATGTCTCATATGTAATGTAGGTTTTTAAAGAAAATTTTATTTGGAAAGTTTTCTGACAAGAAATTGAACTATTCTTCAAAGTAGAGACCATCAGATTCTATGGTCTTAAGCCATCTTTCAGTGAGGTTTATCCCACGACGGTACCAGTCTCTGGGTTTTGATGCGAAGAATTCGGCGTGACCCTCTTCTACACCTTCGTATTTCCAAATTTCTTCCACGTAAGAAATGGGCCATGGATCGAAAAAGATAGTAATCTGAAGGCGCAAAATGAGGGTTGTATGCTGGTTTATTATTTATTACAGTACATTGTGTACATTATAAGTTGAAGTGTCAATTCAATACCGGTAGTAGTTTCCCTTATCATCCTCATCATAAGGGCAAATGACCATTAGACCATTAATCACCACACACAATAAGTCTTCCTCGCCTGTGAATAGCAGTTCAACTCCTTCCAATTCCTGAATTTTTACCATGGTTGTTCGTGCAGTATGTGGTCTCGCATTGTACTGCTGCAAGAAAACTGTTTCAGTAAACTAACGCTGGGTATCTCCGTCTCAAATTTTCATGAACTCGTTCCAGTTGTAGAGAATAACTTGAAGTTCCGTGACGAACTAAAGAGCCTACTTTTCTTAAAATTTAAGATTCATGCCAATGATTAATCTATATGGATCTATCTAGAATAATGACGAAATTAAGTTGGTAATATCGAAATTTCTAATTAGTTCGAAATACTGTATACCTGGCATAATGTAGCCTAATAGAGAACTACAGTTGGCAGCCCTGGTGACTGAATATATTCTTAGTTCCATCTCTTAAGGTACAGAATACAAGATTTGGTTGAAGTCCAATGGATATCATGGACGTTACATGCAGTTATACATTGGATCTAACAGCGCGCGTAAATTCATGTTGGCAACAATGACATACATGAATTGGTCAGAAATAATCTGAAATATTATGATCTATTGTTGTGCCATGTTTGAATGAAATCCATTAGTTAGTATAGAAGTTACATGCATTTTAATATTGGACATATCAGCAGGCTTAGAATCATGTTGGCAGCACTGACGTATATTAGTTACTCCAAATTAATCTAGAATGCCAGGTACTATACGTGTGCAAAGTTTAGAGCTATTGGCTTGCATACTTTCTGTTATGTTGATATTAGGGTAAGGAAAATAGAGACAGTATTTATTAACAGTTGGCAGCCCTGGTTACTCTTAAGTATCGGCATAGTCATATCTGTTATGGTACACATAGCACACACGAAATTTGGTTGAAATCCAAATGATAGTATAGAAGTTACATGTATTTAAAGTTAGACCTCTCAGCAGGCTTAGAATCATGTTGGTAGCACTGACGTATATAAGTTACTCCAAATTAATATAGAATGTCAGGTACTATACGTGTGCATAGTTTAAAGCTGTCGGCTTGCATACTTTCTTATATATGGGTATTTGGATAAAAAAAATTAGAGCATTTATTAACAGTTGGCAGAGCTGGTGGCTCTTAAGAATACACTCAGTCATACCGGTTTATGTACACATAGCACATACGAAATTTGGTTGAAATTCAATTGATAGTGTAGAAGTTATATGCATTTAACATTTGGACCTATCAGCAGGCTTATAATCATTTTGGCAACACTGCCATGTATGGCCTCCTGGAAAATAAACTGTAATATTATTATCTATACGTGTGCCAATTTTGAAATAGCTCCCATTCATAGCTTCCAGGATATCCAACATGGAGCTCAAATTGCAATTGCGATTTTTCAGCAGTTGGTAGCACTGACATCATTTTCAAATATGGCCGTGAGATATTCAGGTATAGATCTTTACTCCTACCAAATTTTGTTTCGATTGCTGCAGCCGTTTAGGAGTTGATAGGGGGGAGGGACACACACACACACCCAGACAGACAGACACACATTTGCCCGATCTCATAAGTCTACTTTTTCCTCATTTTTGCAAAATGTGAAAAGTAGGCAAAAAATCTGCATTGACTGCACGCCCATTTGTGACGAACTTCTAAAATTTCACCAGACACACGTCACTTTGGGGCCGAACCGATCCTTTTTAACGATGCCTTTTGCAGGTTGACGGGGACTGAGCCACTGTTACAAGGCGTCATCGTTGCGTTAATAGACCCATTCTTCATCACATGTGACAATACTCTTTTCATCCATGGGGTTACCTATAAGCTGACGACAGATATCCACTCTACGTTGAACCTAATCAGGGGTCAATTCATGAGGTAGAGATCTACAGGTTCTGTTGGATTATACAAGTTTCTTAATCTGGCGATGTATGGTATATTTTGATGCACCAAGTTCTTCTGACAGCCTATAAGTACATCTTTGCAGATTTTCTTCCAGAACTCTGCGCGCATTCTCAATATCCCATAGTTTAGGTCTTCCAGAACGCGGTAAATCCGTAGTGTGTTCTTCTCCAGTGTTGAAACGTTGGAACCATCGTTGTGCCACGTGCTCACTAACACCTTCTCCTTCCACTTCACATATTCTTCGAGCCGCGGCAGCAGCTTTGTTATCTTGTTTCCAGTGATGCTTTAGAAGAAGCCTAACATCCAACTTTGTAAGTTCCATTTGTGATTGTGTATCAACAACTGACGACTGATACATCCTCGCAATATACGCAATTCTAGTCATGGCCTCCTGTAGATAGCATTGGTGAACCAAAGAAAACCCATTCTATCTTATAAAACACCAAACTTAAAACAAGATGTTCAGTAAATAACATATAGCCTATTTTCACCTAAAAGCATGGGTATAGTTATAACTCTTTGTCCTCTTCAAGGAGTATAATTGAATGCTGGTTGAAGTAGCTTGTTGAAATACACCGTGCTATACGGATATTAGACGTTGATTGATTGAATCCTCACCTGAATTATATGTACACACACTAATACATCCATCACAATAACACAGGTTATCAATTAAAATTCAACACTCACCCAAGTACACGGGGCTAAATGGCCATGATGTTGATGCATCTCAAATGAAACAACAACAATAACAGCTTCCTTCCCAAATCCTTCCTAGTATAAAAGTACACACACTAGTAAGCCTACAGACATCACAGTGACACAGGTTATTAGACAACTTCTACACACACCCAAGTAAGCGGGGCTACAAGACCATGATGCCGCAAAACCTCTAAAGAATCAACAACAAATACAACAACAATAGACTTTACTGCGGATCAAGGTCAACGAATATTAATCGCTGTATTCGAGTGTTGAAATATATGCTTAACATTATAACGTGTGGGTAGTTATAAATCAATAAATACCAAAAGAAGGAAGTAAAAAAATTTGAACCTGCAGGAATTTAACCACGAATCTTCAGACTATGAGCCCAGGTCGCTACCATTACGCCACGGATGCGCTTCGATAATACTTGGTAAACAACTGGTTTAGTATAACTGTATCATATTTTGTGTTGAAATCAACGATTTCATTAGCGTTTTGTGGCGTTTATATAAACCATTTGATACTAAATATGTATTATTTTGTTCAGTACATTCCTAAAAGGATATAAACCTACGCAGTTACGGAAATATATGGATTTACGAGCAGAAATAGTGGCAATTTTGACAAGGCGACGGCACGGACAACGATATGGCAGGGTTGTCCTGACCAATTAGTCACTTCTACGGTTACATATTCTGTTATAATATGCTAATATCCTACCGGTCACCTCCTTGAGGACAGTTTAAGCCTCCCTATTGAACTCGTATTTAAAGAGCTCAGAGTAAGTCACGAGGCGAGGGTCGAACCGTACTCTCGTGACAATTACATGTTTTCATTTGATGGGGATATATAGACGCCCCGCTTCACAGGCAAGCATTCAGCAGAGCATGGAAGTCAGGCAGAGGTGATGAAAGAATTATATCGCCTCATTTATTAGAAGAGAATGGAAAGATTTTGTATAAATGTATGTCATACTATGGTAATAAATGTAGATTTTGGTCGAGCTGGAAACAGCACGATTTCAAAAATATTAGCGAAGACTCGTCAGCGAGAACCGGTTTCAAACCAGTCACATGAGCAAGAGGAGAGCCAGAAGTCGGCACGTGCGAGTCGCGCGTCAGCGAAGCCGGAATAATTAGACAAAGAAGTCAGGTGACAGGCTCACATCCAATCAGAATATTACAAATCCATGAGAAGCAATTATATAGTAATTACTCTGGAATACTTTTAAAAGTAATTAGAAGACATAAAAATAAATGGGATTTAAAAATAGGCATGTCGGAATGTTGAATTGAAATCAAATAACGGAGATATTTGCATATGAAGTGAACCCACATTTTAGCCGCCAATTTACGAGAGGGACGCTGTCAAGGTTTGATACGGAGGGGAGAAGCGCGCCTTCGATCAGGGTCTTCTATCACGAAAGCTTGAACAGAGCAGACGTGTCGGTCTAGAGAGAGTTGAGTGTGGGGAAGTAAGAGTTGAGTTGACGGCGAGTCCGCGGCCAGCTTCGGTCAAACTGTATTGAAGCCACGGTGAAATAATATAACTGAGGAAAGGAACTTAGAATATTTCTAAAGCTACAAACGAACATGATTACGACAAAGTGAAATATAAAACGACCAGCGTTGAAGCTAAGTCTACAATAGTTTACTTAAACTGTATTCCAATATAATCAAAATTTTAAAGCTACGTGAGTTATTGGAAAAATAAGAAAAATAATATTCAACGAAAAACGACTTAAACATTTCGACATATAACACAACGATTCTGAAACATAATTTTAGATGGGTTCTGAAATTGAGTCGAAGAGGATGTTTCTTGTAAAATCTTTGAAGGCTACCGGGATGGCACACTAAGCATCACGAGGGGAACTATCCTATGACAATATGAGGATTTCCGGAGTAACATAAAATGCCGAGGAAGTCAAGGATGGTATTGTGGACATCCAACATCTACATTTACGAGAGTCACTACATAAACGACTAAAGAAATGAATTTCCAACATTAATATGGAAATTTCATTGATGATGTATTTCTTTTCGATGATATCTACCAGAGAACTTCAAGAGAGGTGCCGTAAGAAGCATGAACAACAGACTCTTCTGGGTCAGAAACGAACGAGTGATGGCAGATTCGAGTCCAGACAGGGGCTGCGGAAGGCGAGGTCAACCGATCTCAGTCTACCGGTGCAGAGCCAGCAGCAGCGGGAGGCGAGGATCAGCTATTCACCGGAACACGCTGAGTCAGCTGTTTCAAGCGGGAGCAGTATATCATCCCTAACATCCCAAAAGATCCAGGTTTTGAAGGAGATGTTTCGAGCAGAAGGTAGATACAGCGATCTGACTTATATTTCTTAGTTTGTTTTAACAGTAGTGTGGATATGTTTGACCTGACCATTATTTTGAGAGCTATTTGACGATGTTTAATGTTTAATATTTAACATTTCAAGTTTCATTAAATTAATCTCAGTGATTTTAAACGTCATCGTACTTCGATTTTGACGTATCGTAATTTTTATTCTTCGACGCATTTTTAATCTTTTTAATTCTTTGTTTTATGCGAATTCGTATTTACGAAATGGGGAATATTTCAAAATAATTAGGGGTATTTTAAGGATATTTTGTAATACAGTATGATATATTATGATATTTTATGTCACGATAATATTATATTTAAATCTGTGAATTTAAAATAAATATTGATTGGGTTCGATGTTTAACATCAATATTTTTGAAACTCATTGGAGTAACGCAGTTATGATATTGAAATCATTCTTAGGGAGAATTCTAGTTTGTTATGCAAGACGGAACTCATGACAACTCTAAACCAGCGTTAAATACAATTAATACAGAATTGCAATTGGAATGTATCGTCGCATATTTGTCATAGAAATAAAATGGAGAGATAAAGGAAAGGAAAGAAGGAATTATTATTCCGTAAATTGTAACCTTGAAAGGAGAGGAAAAGAAACGTATTTTTATTAATATGATATTTATATTTAGACAATAATCTTAAAGTTAAACAAGCGAAATAGTGGTTATTTAATAATAATAATAATAATAATAATAATAATAATAATAATAATAATAATAATATTTTACTGTCATATTGGACACAGTAAGTTGAAAGGAATCGCTAATGAAATGTATTTAATGTGAAGTATTTAACAAGCATTGTGGAAGGGAAAGTATAACAAGTCATAAATAATTCAAGCACGATGAAATGTATATTAATGTATAGTCGAAAGGAATACTATTGTGGAAATAAGTATGAGGAAGGAGATGAAGTTATTGATGTGGTGTATTGTTGAGGAACTTACGTAAATGAGAGTAACATGTTGGGATATTGAATTCCGTGCATTATTTTAAGTCGACGAGGAGAGGATTGTATGTAGGAAGAATTAAGCGTGTAATAATGCGTTATGTAAGACTTGTTGTGTTGTGTTGTATAGTAAATGAATATGATTATTTCAGCGATGCCAGTTCCATCCATCAACGTGAGAGGTATATTTAATGGCAAGACCATGAAATGTAAAGTGCAAGTATTAATGGAGTTCGTGATAAATGACTACAGATACGAGCAGATATTTATTGAAACTGAAAAGGAAGCTCAATACGGATTGAAAATTGAACGTTATGAGGATTACCAAGAGCAAATGGAAGGATTAATCCAGGATTATGCCGGTGTGTTCGATGACAAACCAGGATTAATAAAAGGATTTTAGTTTCAGATCAGGTTGATCGATAATACTCCATTTCAGAGAAAGGTATACCTTATCCAAGAAAAATACCAGGCAGAGGTAGCCGAACTTATAAAAGGTATGGAACGGGATGGCTGTTACGAAGATGGATGGTAGTCCAAGACTATGTCTAGATGCCAGGGGCATAAACAGCAGAATGTTAAAATAATTCGACAGACCACCTAAAATAAGAGAACTGCTCCGAAAATTCAAAGCAAAAACTTGTTTCTCCATAATTGATATGACAGCGTCATTTTATCACGTTGATCTAACAGAAGATAGCAAATGCTACACAGGATTCCTGTTTAATCAGACTAGTTACGTATACAATAGGGTCCAGTTAGGTATCATTAACTCAGGACCAGCATTAATAAGGGCATTAGACAGCAAGATAACTGATGATGTTAAAGCCAATGTCCTATGCTACGTGGACGATTTAATTATTTCATCAGAATCGCCAGAGGAACACTTGATCCACTTGACAAGGTTATTTGAGAACCTGAGAGAGGCCAACATAAAGGTGAACTTCAATAAATGTCACTTATTTCAAGAGAAAATTAACGTCTTTGGACACACTATTGATCAGCGTCCCTTGCGATCCTTTCCATCCTTCGGATAATAGGTGGTGGTTATGTGAATTTCGAGTACACTATGTACGATAAGCTGAATTGTTGAGGTCAGGCATTGTTGAATGGTAAGTTACGGTTAGGCAATAATACTCGCATGATTCATACAACAGACACTAAATTGTCTCTTGCTAGTGCTACCTCCGTACCAAAGGTGGTTCGATTTGGGTTTCGTTGTGTTTGGAATGACAGGGGGAATCGATTTGCTCACATACATGGCCGCCATCTACAAACTCTTGAGCTGATAACCTTGTACTTTAGTCAAAAGACGCTTCCCACATGAAGGTATGTTGTTGCAAAATTTGGTAGAGACCAGACGATTAAGTTAGTCGTAATTTGGTTTAAGCTTTGAACATTTGGGTGGCCGCCATTTCGTTTCCTTCAAGATAGCGGCGATATAAAATATGACACTGAGGTGCCCTTTGCTAGTGTTACCTCTGTACCAGATTTCGTTCAATTCGGTTTCACCGTGTTTGAATTGATAGGGAGGGGGGGGGGGGGGGGACAGACATGCAGAGTCCACACACATACTGAGACCGAAAGGCTCATGTCCCCATGACCCTTTTGGGCTCATTCAAACTTAGTCACAAAGAAGAAATCCCAGAGAAACCCAACCGTATGAGAATCCTAGGAACTCCAATCAAAACACCTGTATTCACACTTTGACGTACCATAGGAAGTCGCCAGCTGATTTAGAATAATTATTTATGATTTCATTTCATTTCATATTTATTTATTAGTGCCTTACACTATATTTACAGTACACTGAAGGGAGTCTCTGAAAAGAGCAAAGCCCCACTTCGCATTCGGGATGCGTCAGAGCCCCCAATATATATACACAAGATGACAGTGGCGTAGCCAGAGGGGGGCCCAGTGGGGCCGCCCCCCCCCCCAAATAATTCCAGATATTTTCTTACGGCTCAAACAAATTTATAACCTACAACGAAAAGAATAGTAGGTGCCTCAGTACTGGGAATACAACCAGGTGATGATGAAAAAAGTCTACCAAGAAATTAGGAGATTGCCAATTAGCAAGAGACCTATCTGGAGGGGGCCAGCTTGTCAGCTTATACTCTCTTGTCAACTTTTAATTTCCATTTCCTGGGAATAGCAGTGTTTAAATGTCCCACTCTACAATACTGGCGCAGCGTGGTTGATTGTCGCCACTGTCGTGATATACGGTGGTTGTGTGTCTGTGCGAGAGGAGATATACAGTTTGTATTTTGGAAGAGTCGGGAGTTATTTGATAGTTGCTCTTTTCTTTCTTCTTTTTGTCACATTAGCGAGTGTTCAGAAGATCGACCACCGCTTTGTCGTAAAGAAGGCAAAACTGGATACATGTTCGGTAAGTTATGAAAAGTTTTTGTTGTTGGTGTATAAAATCGAGGCCCCATTTCATTATATAAGCACAGCACGAGAAAGACGCATTGTTCACTGATAAAATGTTAAGTTATTCGATCTTTTTAAAAGGTTCGTATTTATTTATTTATTATTATTTAAAGGGTGCTACAGTTTCCTCTGAATAATAATAATAAACCAGAATGAGGTCCACGGGGACCATTAGGCTTACCTTTAAACAGCACTGTATAAATTACACTAACAATAATAGACCTAAATATTTTGCAACCTACCTTCTTTGTTTGATGCCTTTATGAGTGTCCCTTCTTCCTGTTATCTACTCCTGATAGTTTTGTTTTGGACATATTCATTCAATTGACAAATAATATTTCTGGTAAATAAACTATTTAAAACACCAAGACATAGTGCGGTATTAATGTAAAGAACATTCTGAACTGAAACGTATGAATATGCCATAATAGTAGTATTCTGATAACTGATAATTGAAAATCTGAGCATTAGAGACAAATATAGACACTGACACAGCTGTGAGCTGCCTCAAAACAAAGCAACGAAGGGTGGAATTCAGACAGACATGAGCAGACCGAAGATTTTTGTCCGAAGCTAAAAGTGAACCCTAAAGTACTTATAATCAGAACAAGTACTTCCGTGAAGAACTAGCATATATAGCATATTTTCATATATCTTATTGGTCTTCTTTATTAAAAAATTATCCCGCCTATGAAAAGGAACGCCATGTTGGATTGTTCTGTATGTAGGCCATAGAGTAATGCACCATTAAATGAAGATTATTGCGTAGGTTTATTCAAACAACCGACAGTGGTAGCTACGCTCACTAAGGCGCATCGTTAGGCCATGGGGCCAAACTCTCTGCTGACTCGATAGACGGATTGGTTCAAGCCCCTTGAAATGGTTTCCCATGGTTTCCCATATTCAACACCAGGAATATGCTGGGAAGGTACCTTCTGCTAGGACGCGGCCACTTCCTTCCACATCCTTGCCCAGTTTCATTCATCTTCTTCATTCCATCTCTCATCACGACGCGCTGGTCGCCCACGGAACTCGTCTAGAAACACCTGCAATCGGCCTCTCAGAAGGTTAAAAAAATAATTCAAACGTTCACTTCGATCGCATGATTAGGATACATGAAATAAAAAGTCAATTTAAAAATTTCTCACGACCGCCATCTTGGGGTTATGAAACAATTGAATTTAATTAGATGCCAGTAGTTTTTGTATGAACATTTACCGTACCAAGTCTCACTGCGCTCGGATAATTAAATCGCGAGTCAATTCCATTTAAATGCGTTAACTTCACTTGGCCGCCATGTTTGTGTTGTGCTCACCATGTTATTAAAAGTCCAATAGGTGAGCTAATATTAATAGCCTCTATCAGCATACAAAATGTCAGTTTGATGCTGCAATAGATTCGTAGATATTGAGAACCATCTAAATATTTCGGGTGGTTGCCATGTTGGATGGGTATATATGTAGGCCATAAAATTATGTACCATTAGATGAAAATTATTGCGTAGGTTCATTATTCAAACTTCCACTTCGATCGCATGATTAGGACACACGAAATTAAAACTTAATTTATAATTTCCCACAGCCGCCACCTTTAAGTTATGTAAACAATTGAACAAAATTAGATGTCAGTAGATTAGAATTTGTATAAACATTTACCGTTTCAAGTTCCACTGCGCTCGGACAGTTAAATCGCGTGAAATATCCATTAAAATGGTTCAACTTCGCTTGGCCGCCATGTTCGATTTGTACTTAACAGGTTTTGTAAAGTCACATAAGTAAACTTGTAGTAGTACCCTTTATCACTGTACAAAATTTCAGGGTGATATATGTTACCTTTCAGGAGATGGAGGCCTAGAATGCCAGTGAAATATTTCGCATGGTCCGCATGTTGAATTGGTGAAACGTATCAAAATTTGAAAGGCACGGTCGAGGTTGGACGAGGTAGTAGTACCGAATTTCATTGAAATCGCTCCGATCCTTTAGATTTTATTAAGAGTAGGGGGGGGGGGGGAGGGGGGGGGAGGAGGCAGACAAACGTACACGCATGAAAATAGGCTTAAGTATATGAACTCCTGCAGTAATAGATGTGGACCTAATGCCCCCCCCCCGCAAACTAAAATCCTGGCTACGCTACTGCAAGATGACAATTAATGAGAACCGAGCAATGATTACATTATTTACAGTATGCATTAGGGAGATGGAAGCCTCCGTGGCTTAGGCGGCAGCACGCCGGCCTCTCACCACTGGGTCCGTGGTTCAAATCCCGGTCACTCCATGTGAGATCTGTGCTGGACAAAACGGAGGCAGACAGGTTTTTCTCCGGGTACTCCGGTTTTCCCTGTCAAAAATTTCATTCCAGCAACACTCTCCACTATCATTTCATTTCATCTGTCATTCATTTAATCATTGCCCCAGAGGAGTGCGTCAGGCCTCGGCAGCCGGCACAGTTCATATCCTAGCCGCTAGATGGGGGCTTCATTCATTTCATTCCTGACCCGGTCGGAGACTGGAAACAGGCTGTGGATTTTCATTTTCATTAGGGAGATGGTAAATGAACATTTATATAGGATAAGGGAGAAACAACAAGAGAAGAGATCCAATAAGTATTGCAAAAGGAGATACACGGGAAACACTAGCACAACAACGAATCGATGCATAATTTACGAAGAACAACCTACTTGTTGAACAAACAATGCCGCAGCTTCCTCTTGAACTGAACGGCATTATTGTTGCTGGCCTTCAGAGAACACGGTAGGCTGTTCCATGCACAGACCGATCCATTTACAAAACCCAGTTTGTACGACTCAGTCCTGGGTAGTAGGGCGTACAGCGTAACTCAGCGGCCCTTCTGAGCTGATCGGTAGCCAAGGGAAATTTTGTCTAAAATAGCAGATGAGTCAGTATTATTAAAAAGTTTTCGCAGGTATAACGAATCAATTTGGGTAAACAGGTTCTCAATAGATGGAAGGCTATATTTTTGGCGTCTGATTTTAGAGTCTACGTCGGAGTTTTTCGAAAGAATGAATTTAGTGGCTCGAATTTGTATCTGTTCTAGCTTAAGGATATTTCCCTTGGTACCGGGGCTCCATGAAGGGCACGCGTGAATTAGCAGCGGTCGCGCTAGGCTCAGGTAGGCGGTCCTCTTCACTTTGGTGCGGCAGCCACGTAGATTTCTGCTTAGCATACCCAGTTGAGGGGCAGCTTGGTTCCTCACTGCGTCGGTGTGGGTGTTCCATTTCAGCTCGGAAGTGATGTTGAGCCCAAGAAGTTTGACGTATTGCACACGGGGAATCGGAGTGTTTTCAAAGTGATAAGGGTTGGCCGTTGGAACTCGATTACAGGTTAGGGAGATCAGATTACTTTTGGAAGAATTGACAGCTAGGCCGTTAATTTTACACCAGACACTGATGTTATTTAGATCCTCCTGCAGGGCAGCAAGGTCACTATTGTCTTTGATCTTGCGATAGAGGGTTGTGTCGTCGGCATATTGGTAGATGTTTGAGGAGACTGCATGGGGAAGATCCAACATGAATATGTTGAAAAGTAGAGGACCAAGGACAGAACCTTGAGGGACACCAGATGGGACCAAAACAGTAGAGGAATGAGCGCCTTGGAAGACTACTCTCTGATGCCGGTTTGTAAAAATGTCAAGTCAACCACCCCACTAGTTTATCACCGAAGCTGTAGGAGCGCAGTTTATCAAGGAGACGTGAATGGGGAACCTGATCAAAAGCCTTGGTCCAATCGAGAGTTACGAGATCCACTTGACCGCCTGGTAATCTTTCCAAAGTTTGTTGCTGGTCGTCCACAGCTGAAGTGAGTAGCGTTGTACAGGAACGTCCAGGTAGAAACCCATGTTGGTGTTCGTTAAGAGAACCTGTTTCTTTCAGGAAACGCAACATCTCCCTTGATAGCAAGAGCTCCATTACCTTACACAATATGGATGTCAACGATATGGGGCGGTAGTTGGCTACTGATTCCTTATTACCAGTTTTGTGGACAGGAACAACGTTGGCGATTTTCCAATCAGATGGTAATTTCCCATATTGAAAAGAGGTGTTAAATATTGAGCAGATGGATGGCGCGAGGGCCTGAGCACACGTTTTGAGTATCCATGCGGGTATATTATCAGGCCCAGTAGCGGAATTGGGGGGTAAAGATGACAACAACTTGCAGACCTCATCAACGGAGAAATAAATGATATTATAGTCCACAGAAATGTCAAGACAGTCAAGACGACGAGGACACTTTTATGAATTTTTTCATTATTTTTGAGCAAGTTGATTATGTAAATTATACAATGGATTATGTATATGAAATTTACACAGTTACGAACTGACTCACGTAGTGCTTGGCCGACTCGAGGAAGGAGATGGTCGCCATTAAAGGACATACTACCTAGTCGTGTGTTATATGACGGAAGTCGCGAGCGCAGTTAAAATAATGAACAGTGTTAGGACATGTAGTCCGGAAATCTTACAAGTACAGGTGGAATCGTAAGCCCGAAAGTGATATTGGTGAATAGTTCAAGTGAACGCGGATAGGTAAATAACGTTTGGGATAAAATTTCCCAGTTCAATAGGATGTGTGCGTAATTTACAGGACAGGGAAAATTCGCACGTGATGCTCCGGAAGTGGAGACAGTAACAAAATGTTCTAGTATGTTTAAAAGTGATTTAAACATTTATTAACGACCAGTCGAACTGTGTGTATTAAACGCGTAAACCGCGGTTATCAAATCTACAATTTGTGAAGTGTAAAAGTAATACATTCTGTGAGATATGATGCAGAAGTGTCTTTAACGCCAGTGGCGGAAATACAAAAGTGGAATTGTGATTTTTATTTTTTCTCGCACCGTGTGGGTTCGGTACTGATCTTATAACTGTGATAAATATAAACTTAGTGATTCAGACTACTACAATGCCTAAACGAAATACTACCATTGGAACGTATGACCGCATGGAGACTACCATCATTCGTATGGCAGTCAGAATGGAGGAGTAAGCCATATTCATGGGAAAAGCCGATACCAAATCACCATGAAGAGGAAAAGGAGGCGATGGTTGCCACGGTTAATGAACCAAGGATCGCGTTCTAACCAAGATAAAACCATCCATCATATATCAACCAACCATGGAACGAGTGAGAAAAAATCTATTGTTCAGTAGAATTGATGGTAGAAAAACTAGTATGTAGCATTGACCGCACTCATTTACACAATTGGGGACAGGCAAAGATTTTTTGGTTAGTTATGTTAATAACCTTTAATTTTAGACGGGCTATTTTCTCACGGCAACCTGTAAATATTACTCTGTAAGCCAGTATTGGGAGTACAATGCAGAGAATGAAAATGCCGCAATCGCTACGTTAAATATCTGAATTGGACAAAGTGTGTCATCTTCTGACACGATGGCTTTGGGTAGAGCATGATGGGCAATGGCCACAATGGAACGACAATATTACATTTTTCTGAACATTTATAAGACCTCCTACGTATCATTTAAAGTTTTTTTCAAGTCGCAGTAGGCGAGTGATATATCTGTCTTTAAGTTATTTGGAATGAATAAACATTTCCTTTAAAAAGCCAGCAGTATGGCTCCATTATGAAGTGTACATCTGAGCATGAACTGGAAATTATGAGTTAAGCACGTGACGAGAGTGTCAGAGCTCCGCTAGGGACGCAGGCAGGCTACAGACAACTAGCCCGACCTTGGAAGCAATATTCAGCACACAGGTAGCATAGCAAGCGCTTGAAAAATCACTCACTACACATTAAACCTCAGTTGAAATTACAGCACAGGCTGTAGGATGTTACACGCAAATCCAGTGATGCATTCAGCGTTACGCTGCATAGCAGTATTTCTTAATAAACTTACACTCCCACATTGTTAAATAAAAATAAAAATAAAAGAAATGTTACTTGTAAGTTATACAACCTAAGCCATTATTTGAGAGCTCCAACCAGCTGTTTTGGAGTAGCCATTAAGTTTGTATTGTACAGACCGTATATGTATCAGACCAGGGCAACTTGGTAAACTGTAACTAGATGGTATTTGTTCTACATAGAAGACGATGCATATCGCTCATTGTAAGGTTATTTAAGGTGACAGATGATGTTTTATTTCAATGTTAACCATTATTTGAGGTGTGCGCTAGGGGAATGCACACATTGGTAT
Organism: Meconema thalassinum; assembly: GCA_946902985.2. Taxonomy (NCBI): domain Eukaryota; kingdom Metazoa; phylum Arthropoda; class Insecta; order Orthoptera; family Tettigoniidae; genus Meconema; species Meconema thalassinum. Next base: position 418,373,130 of record OX336389.2, read on the forward strand.
TGATAAACACGTGTTCAGTGGTGACTGACATGAATAGAGCTTGAGTTGTGGTACTCAAATTGTAAAATATTATGAGAATATTTTGAATCGAGATGATAGATGATTCTCGATGTTGGTTTAATAATAGTTCTCATCTTTCATCTTCGTGTCTGATGACATTCATAAATACACTCTAAGTGCTAAATACTACAAGTAAACTTAATAATAATAATGAAATAGTTACATTTTGGAATATACATATAACTAAATAAGTGATTTTTTTTAAATTAAATTGACTTTAACGACTTTTCTAAATTTGCCATGATGCAATTTTCGACTTTTCACCTGTGATGTGAAGTCTCTATAAATACAATTAGAGAAAGCTGACACATATTTGTACTTCAAATGCAATTTCTAGGCGAAACCACGGAAGCCTCGATTTTGCAAACGTAACGTGAGACGTAATTGTAATTACGCTGTTGCCAACCTAACGACATGCACTCAGATGGCGATCGTTTACAAAGAGTCGACGATTTGTGTAGGGAGGATGCAAATGTGCATAAACATAGGAGTGTATTCTAACTTGTGTTTGTTGTTTATTGGTTTGTGTTTCCTATTGTCCCTGATGTATTTTTTTGTTTTGGTTAGTGACCCAACTATGTGATAACTTTGAATTTTTCTTTGGATAGGCGCGTCACGTCTATGACTAACTTTCACATAGGATTAAATTAGAATAGCCTATAACCTTAACGTTAAATATCAGGGATAATACCATCATAGCTTAGTTTCATACCCATTGTTTTCTTTTTCATTAAATTTTTCATTGTAATTACTTAGGGCTGACTTTACGTATTATTCCCTTAGTTTGCTTTCATTTTTTGTATAATAGGACTTCATAAGAGGGTAACTTAACGTCATTTTAGGGACAACTCATCATGTATTTAGATCAGCGGCTTATCCGATTAAAGTAGGTTAGGGTGTTATTTTTCAATAAACAAAGAAGGTAACTTAAGACTGGACTTCTCTTTTTTGTGCTTTGCCATTTTTGATGTGCTTTCATGGGTCAGTTCATAACATTTCCACATCTCACTAACACCGATCGACCCAGAGGTAACTAGTCCAGTGCGGGCTGATCTGTGAATGCGCATCTGATCATTTAACGTCGTGGGTTCGACGGATGGGGAGGTCGAGGGGCCGTTGCGGTCAAGCGGTCTTCCGGCATTCTTGTCTAACGGGCACAATACCCACACACATACACACACACACACACATACACACTCACATAGACACTCACAGACACACAATTCTTTGGCCCTGTGTTGATCTCATTTTTGCAAAAATTGAAAGTAGGCTAAAACAACATTACTTATGAGACATCGTAGTATTTAGCAGGCGAGGACAGAAGAGGGGACCTTGTAAGTATCAAAGGAAGCCGACAGAAATAATAAATGCATTAAATAGGAAAGCAGAGTTGGCTTAACTTTACTAAAAGGCTTTTTATATGAAGACTTTTTATAACGGAGGTAAAAGGAGCGAGCTTGGGAAAGGACATAAAAAGAAGGTGAAACCTGTTTTGCAAAGGAAGCCGCAAGCGAACAGAAAAAAGGGGAGGAAAAGCGTGTAAGACTCGAGACCCACCGAACGTGCCAATTTCAACGACAGACGTCATAATCAAGGAGAGAGGTAAACCATGTGACTGGATGGACCAATAGCAAAATAAGAATATTCCTCGAAATTATTAACTATTATTAATTACTTTGAGTAATTGAAGAAGATAAATTGAGACTTCAAATGAAAGATACAAATTCAAGAAATATTACTATGTGTTGGTTACATGAAAAAAGCAAGGGAATATGAGATAATTTCATTTTAGAAATTCGGGCCGAGAAATCCCGCAAATTTATCAACAGGATGGCAATTAGGAGAAGGGGTACACATGAGAGAAAACTTGAGGCTGCTGTTTCCAAAGTTTAAAGACGCTTGGTCGTGCTTCTTACGCCGATCCAGAGTGCGGGAAACGCGTACATTTATTAACCGGGAGTTGACCCTGTACCGACGGTCAAATATTTAGAGAGGTGGTGTATTTCTCGAAATACAAGGGAAGGCAGAGTTGGCATTTGCCGCTCTTCATTCTCTTTTTTAATTCATTCATTTAAATTTCCTTCCCGCAAACACGAACATCGAACTTTTATATGCTGTTTGCCCTGTGCACTTGTTCACGGTTGTTTTAAGTTTGTTCCAGAAACGCATATTTTGTGGAACCAGCCGGGCAAAGCCTTGCAGCCGCCTTCTCAAGTCCTTCCATTGCCTCAAGTCCAGAAGACTTCCTCAACACACCAGGATTCGTCATCATCGCTAACCAACAACTCCGTGAAGATACCGCTCCAAGAAGAATTTTATTTCCTGTATAAGAGTTTCTTTTTTTCTGTGTTGTGTGTTCTGTATAAACTCTGTTGTTTTCTCCCCCTACCCGCTCGCTTCCCCTACTCCTCGCCCGTCTACCTCTGACGTGTGCGGTGTCTCTCCCCCCTCCCCCCTTCGCGCGTTGCATTGCTCTTTCATTCATCTATTTGTGGTCAAGCCGGCAAGGCTCAGGAGGTCTCGTCCTCTTCACCTCTCACTTCTGTGTCAGACGTCAACACTTACAGTTGGAGCCTACCCTAGGCTTGTCTCCTATCTACTCGAGACATTTTTTAAAAATATCTACGTCATGTTGTGGATTTAAGCTAACTGTCGCCATGGATCATCTACTCTACAAACAATGAGCTAAGTACCAAACTCTAATGGTTTTCACCGCATTTTAATTGGTTTTAAACAGCTAAATACTTTTTAATTCTTGTTCTATAGACAGTTCGAAATTGCTAAATGTAATGCAATAACTATCTTCGAGGGATTTTTCTAGTCATGCTCTAACTATCTAAGCTGACTTTCCACTTAAAAATGTAGTGCTTCTTGCACAAATTAACTGAGAATGAGTTCTCACACCGCGGGATTCATATTAAGCGAAATACTGTCTATTAAAACTTAGCTTTTTCTCCGTGGGATCTATTGCCCAATTCAACTGTTATCATAACTCCAGAACTTTCGATATTGAACTATCTTTCTACAAGTAAAATTAACCTAGCATTTCTTCTCAATATGGGAATACATTTTCCTCACTGAGAAATTTATGTTGCATAAACCTCTAATCAACATAATTTGTCTTCCTTCGTGGGATGTTTCCGCTGCATTCAACTGCAACCTATGGATTTCTAACGAAATAAACTCTCTCAAGCTAAAACTCAACTAGTGATTTACATAATTGCAATAACTTTTCTCCTTGTGAACATTCTGTGCTGCAATAGTGAACTTTTCAAATACACCAATAGACTATAGTGAAAACAGTGCCCGTTAAACTACCAACCGCGTCGCGTTTGTGAGAGCAATACATGGCCAAAACTTTTTCCTAAAGTTCCCAATTCTTTCCCAAATACCTTACTAACATAATACAATTAAATTATAAATTTATGTATCTTTCAACGAGGTGTCACTCTATAACAAGTGCCCTCCCAATTTTGTTTCGCATTTCACGAATTAACTTCTGCTTTATCAGTGGCTAGTCCACATTCTAATTCTTTTCCCTTCTAAATGGGGGAATTCTATTTTTTCGCTACTCATAATTGAGTAAACTAATTTTTTATTCAGGTTTCACAAATAGTGACCTTTACAATTTGAATTTAGCATGGTCGTAATTACTGTATAAATATAAGAAGATATAGAAACTTCTTCGTAATTTTCTCTTTTCTTGTTATAATTTCAAATTTATTGTCGGTTCATCCTGTTAAGATTTCCACTTAGGAATTCTTAAAGTGCCCACGTTATACGTTATTTATGGTTGAAGCTTTAATTGCTTTATTATTGTTGTTAAATTTTGAATTTGTCAATCTCAAGCACAACTTTTAAAAATCTTATGCAGATTTTAGTGCTTAAAAGAGGTTTTAAACCTTAATATTGTTAATTGCCAAGTGCAAACTTTACCATTCTAGAGGTCTGAGACCTTATACGTTTTTACATTTGTTAAAACTAATTATATTTCCATGCATTGTTAAATAAATCAGATTATATTTTTTCGTTCTTGTCTTAGAATAACGATTAGGCAGGATCCAAGTTTCCCTGACTCTTCCCATCGGTTTATGCTCTCTTTAAGCAAATCACATACCGGTACTAAAATTACAAAAGTTTTGCTTCTTGTTGCATTTGAACGAAAACTTCTAGTATAATCTTTTTCAAAGCATCTTTTAGCTGCTATAGCTAATTCTAATGAGCCAGTCAGGCAAGTAAAGCTAGCTCCGCAAGCTTCCTGCTTGTTGAGATTTTCTCGAAAACTTGTGGTTCGTTTTCAAAATTTAAGTTTTTCTTCTGGTCTAAACTTTTAGTCGGCACTTTGATGGGTAAAAGCATAGCTATTCTTAAATGCAACTATTGTTGTTCTTACCCAAATTCTCCAAGAAAACAACAAAATTTTTCCCTAAAGCACTATAACTGCTTCACCACTACCCTTCCTGGGAGTACTCGATCAGTCGTCAGCAATCCTACAGTTCCAAGAACTAAAATCATCACGGCAAATACAAATTATTTGCGCCTTTCAAAACATTCATTTAAACTTAACTCCTTTGAAAGGATATACAGTAAATCTGTCATTCTTTGTCTTGCCAGACTACCACCCTTCCCCATAGTAGCCAAATACAGGCTAGGAAGGGAAAGTACGATCGCCGTTTGCTTGCAAATAGTCCAAGCTCCAGCCGCATTTCCCGTTAGCTGTGTCCAAGTCCATGCCCACTTTAGGTATCCCGCAGGCTCGCGCAGTGAAAATGGTGATTAAACGTTTACTTTAGTTTAAGTTTATGTGTTATATTGGACTCTCGTCCCATCTATCTATACTTTTTCTCCATTCCGAAACCCACTTCTTCCCTTTCTTTTTTTTTTCATCATCTTCCCTTAGGGAGGGTTATTCCTTAGCTAATAACCTACCCAAGAGGCCCGAAACAAGTATTACAGTACAAGTTATACTTATGAAATTGTCATCGAATTGACATACAACAGAGTTATTAAGTGAATATAACAGAAGTCAGACGTGCATAAATAAAACGTAATTGAGTTACCAGTTGTAAACTTCCAAGGTGAAGTGACATCAAAAGTTAGTTAAAACATTTGGAGAAGAATATTACAGACCGTAATTGCTGCTGTACGATACGTGTTGTTATAGAAGTGCTATTGAGCATAGTCGAATGCGAGTGAACATTTTATGAAAATTGAAAAGAACGTTATTGAACATTATAAAATACTACTACGAGAAATACTATTGCTACGAGATTATAAAATGTATTGTAAAGCTACACATTAAGTTTTTACAATAGCAACGAAAATTCTACGAGGGTGATTCAACAAACTTCAACAAAATGTAGGTTGGTATAATGAACCACCATTATAATATTCACCTGCTGGCATACAATACTATAATATAATAATTTATTGCAGCCAATGGCCATCACCCGAGAGCAATGAAACTTGGTACAGCGAATCTTTATTCTGAACGCAGTATAGAGTCATCTCATGTTTAATTGTTTTCAGAAATTCAAATGATATCAGTTTGATATTTAAAAACCTTATTTGTTTTTATTTCTTGTATTCTAATCAAGCGATCGAAAAGAAGATTCGTATGATGGGCTATTATTATAATCATTATCTAAGGGCACTAAATTCTGTAGCTTACTTTTCGTAAATTATTTGACTTGTCTTTAAATTAGCTCATGTGACTAGTTACAGAAAGATGCAGCCATCTCGCGGGAGGAGTCACATTTACTGAAATTTATAAATTTTAGTACATAATTTCTCAATGTAATGGTGTTGGTGGAGATTGTTGTAAATGATAGAATACCAAAGTTATCTACCGTATGTGCCCCAATTTTCTATTCCAGGCAACGAAAACTATGGATTATGGGCATGTTAATATCAGAAAATGAACATATATTACAGTGTTTAATTGAAACTCTCTCTTGGAGAAATTGATAAACATAATTCCTTAGTGTTGTATTCATGTATTGTAACTAAGCCTCATCGTGTAACTTTGGACACATATTTTCCAGTGCTGGTGGTGTGTTGTTGTAAGTAACAGGGCAGGGCAAGCACTAGTGCCATAGAAAGACCATTTAGCTTTATGAAAATACTGTTTTTATGTTTATTGTCTGAAATGACTACAATGTTTGGATATTGAGTTTGAAATTGTTGTTCTGTACTTTATCACAACGTAGGTCATGTACGAAAAGCTATTTAGTACATCACATGGAAAATCCTTCTGATAGGCCGGAGAGATATTTAATGGATAAGACCAGTAGGATAAATGAAAATGGGCTATTTAGTTCTTCACGGAGTTGCTTGTTAAAACTGTGCCGTCGGAGGGCAGGGGGTATAAGCTAGTCAGGACTTCGACGAATAATGATGTTACGATAGTGATATATCCTGTTTGCTGCATCCAGCAGTCTTGTAACGAAATCATCCAGATATCCGCCTCTTCAATATAGCTCGGGAACGTTGTTTAAACCTGCTATTCTGTTTTCCTTTACTTGACGAATATACTCCTCGGATCAATATGACCCGACATAACAAAATGCCGTAGAAAACTTCTACACACATACATTTCTGTACAGTTGTTAGCTATCGACATTGTTGTTCTATTCATATATTTGTTTGATAATAATAATAATAATAATAATAATAATAATAATAATAATAATAATAATATAATAATAATAATAATAATCATACACTAATCTTCATTAATCTTTGAAAGCATTTCAGTTTTGCAAATGTTCTTTTCTTACTGATTGCAGTTTGGACCGAAGAAGGTCATATGTGTTTTGCAAATACTGTTTGTTTATCACACTTTCCACACAACGTGCTTTCTATTGTAAATGCATGATGGGCAGAATTTGCAGCGTGCATGTGTCGTAGTTGTTCTTGTTGTTGCTGAATCTGACACTCCAGCCACATCTTTAGGGTTTTGAATGCTTCTGACCATTCTCAAAGAATTTTATGTTATTGTGTTCTTGATGCAATAAATGTTATTTTACCAGTGATTTTCCAAGTTATTCCAAGAATATTCTCCTTCTAGTCAATTTGATTGCTTTTCTATTAGGGACAATCAACGTCCACAAGACGTATGCCTTACAAGCAAATACAAAAGAAATATTGTAGAATACCATCATTGGTCACGTATTGGTTATTCGTTTGCATGTAGGCTATATGTACCTGATGGCTGATCAAGCGTTTCTACAGCCCCTTTGGTTGAATTATAATCTAAAATCATTTTTGGATATCACGGATGGTGGAGAGTGCTCATAAGTACAACATCCATATTTCTCTTATTAGGAACGTAATTGACCACAGTAGGGCCATTCGTGAAGTAAAATGAAGAGCTGTGTACCTCTTTGTTGGTCATATTTTGTGGAAGCTTCGGCTTATTTCTTCGCACAGATCCCAACATATTCATTTTCCTTTTCAGAAGCAGCTAGGACAAATTGTATGACGTAAAAGAGTTATCACATATGGTATTCTGACCTCGTATCTCACAAGTGAGAACAGATACTACCCTCGTTCCCTGATTTGTATTCTGGTGCCGCTCCACTGTCCTATCCTGAAACAAGTTTGGGCTTTCAGTAAGGTACGTATGAAGATTTGCTGTCGCACAGAGTCCATACTTTGACTGTTTACTTGGGATATACTACGTAAATGTACAGCGACCTCTAAATGGTAGTAACTGAAAATTGTTGAGGACTGCTAATTATAAATTCCCAGAGAAAGCAACACGCAAGCCAATTGTTGTAAACGCATAGAAGCTTCTATGAATGTTGAGATTAATTTGGAATGATATTAGTACATTATGCAACGAGCCTATAATGGCAATAATTAAGACACGAGTATGTTTATAAAACGAGCGTAGCGAGTTTTATAAATTTCATACGAGTATCTTAATTACCATCATAGACGAGTTGCATACGACTGGTTATGTTGGACGATAATTATAACTTTATTTCATGTTCTAACATACAGTACATATTCATAAATATCTGTCGAGATTCAGTGTCTTGAATTGAGTGAAGTGCAAGCGCTGGGTTTGTTGTCTGTACTAAAGTACAGGTCTCTGACCCACGCATGCACTCTGTCTGCTTGGCAATGCCATATGTTAACAGCCTGCCGATTAGCACCAGAATTCACTCAAACTGTCACTCAGTCTTACGAAACACAATGCCCTGTGTAGAAATTGGAGTTAGGGATATTAAGGTACAGTGCTATTTCTTTTCTCAAATTCGCCAGTTCATTTACGTGAACATATGGGACGGTGTATTTTCCATGTCGGTAATTTATATAGAAGGATGCTGTGTTGCAATCTTCTGGACGTAGATTCATACATTTCTTGCATATTTCATAGTATTTTCTTGTTGCCTTAAAGGTTGGTGCTGATGTTGTCTTTGTGTTTGGGATTGTAACTACAATGGTTGATCCAATATACATTGTCAACTTTCAAATCATGTAATTCATGTCCGACATGTTGGATTTTGAGCGCATGTGTGGAGCTATCCTTACCTAATTGGTCAATGAATGAAAATATTGAGCTCTGATTGGTTGGAGAAACTGTATCATAATGAAAACTAGTACTTTAATGATTATCATTATGATACAGTTTTCTGACATATAATATTTACATTTCGACATCGTCGAACATAAAAATTATTATTCCCATGAAATACAACAGAAATAGAGTTCAGTAATTCAATAAACAAGTAATCCGACATTACAGCAATAATAGTAGTATCGGGCCACCATGACCCAAACGTTACATATGTATCTATATCAGTTTATGACCAAACTACTGAAAATATTTTTAAACGTCGTTAAACACGTGCTATTCTTACATTTTTAGACAAAGCCATCCAGTTTCACAAATATATCTTGGTATTTAAAAATTGAGAAACTAATTGTATATTCATTTTGGGTCATATAGACCCGAACAAAACAGCAGGGTTAAAAACTCTGCAGCCTACCTCGTGGTGCAGCGGCTAACATTTTTGATTGACGCCCCGGAGGTTCAGGTTGGATTCCCGGCTCTGCTAAGAAATTTAATTCAGATATAAGGAGGGAATGGGGTACACTCAGCCTCGTGAGGAAAAACTGAGAAGAGGTAGGTTCGATTCTCACTTCAGCCATTCTAGAAGTGGTTTCCATGGTTTCCCATTTCTACTCCAGGCACATGCCAACTTAAGGCAACGGCCGCCTTGTTCCCAATCCTCGCCTATATTGCACACACTACTACTACAACAACTACTACACTACACTACACTACACTACACTACACTATAACAGATAAATTTTACACACACCCAAGTACACAGGACTGAAATGGCCACGATGTCCAAGCCCCTAAATGACACAACAAAACCAACAACAACAACAACAACAACAATGTATAACTCTTCTCTGAATGATCTTGAAAATACGTTGTAGTTTCATTTAGGGGCTTTGGGACATCATGGTGATGTAACCCCTGTACTTGGGTGTGTAGAATCTGTCTGATAAACTGTGTAATTGTGATGGCTATACTAGTGAGTGTATTTCTAATTGGGGTGTAGGATTTGGATTGGAGGAGGCCGTCGCCTTAATTTAGGTATGTTTTCGACATTTCCGTGAAGTAGAATTGGGAAACCACGGAAAACTACTTCCAGGATGGCTGAGGTAATAATCGATCCAACCTGTTCTCAGTTCTGCCTTACGAGGCTGAGTGTACCCCGTTCCAGCCCTCAGACCAGAATTAATTTTTGACACAGCGAAAATTGAACTTGGATCTCAACGGTGAAAGTCAAGCATGCTAGTCACTACGCCATGAGCTGGACATCACAACATAAGAGCGTATGGTGATGCAGATCGACGCAGTATCGCAGGCTGCCCATGACGTTCATGATTTGATGTGGGGTAACAAGCTAACGTATTTCAAACACGATTTGCTTTCTTTCAGAAGTTAAAGACGAAGATAAGAAACGTCCAGGAGTATAATTCGTATTTCATTCCTAAACTGAAGCAACGACCACCTCCTTCCAAATCCTCACCTGAATTACAGATACTAATATAGTCATCATTATAACACAAGTTGTTCGCTTTTGCGAATAGGTTCTTTCGCCGTATGATTTTATCCTTTTCAGTTTGAATCGAATTTATTTTACTGCCCCATTATCTCCTAATTTTATATTAACCTTGCAACAAGACCATGGTACTTTAGATTAGTAGCATTAATTCATGAATTAAATTTGTGTTAGGTTCAACTAATTTAACTTACAAAAATTTTACTCTTCATACTTGAAGCACTGTTTTAGCTGAATATGTACTCAGCACATTAATCGAGAATGAAATGGAACTCATGTCGCCTCCGTAGCGTAGCGGTCAGCATGGTTAGCTGCCGCCCCGGAGGTCCTGGGTCGATTCCCGACTCTGCCACGAAATTTGAAAAGTGGTATGAGAACTGGAACTGGGTCTACTCAGCCTCGGGTGGTCCAGCTGAGTAGAGGGGATTCGATTCCCACCTCAGCCATCCTCGAAGGGGTTTTCCGTGGTTTCCCACTTCGTCTTCGGGAAAATGCCGGGATGGTACCTACTGCAAGGCCACGGCCGCCTCCTTCCCTCTTCCTTGCCTATCCATCCTAACCTTCCAATCCCTCCCCTCATGAGGCCCCTGTTCGCTTTGCAGGTGAGGCCGCCTGGGTGACGTGCCAATCACACCTCCCAAGTTGTATCCCTCCCAACCAGATGTTCCAATCTCCAGGACACTGCCCGTAGAGGCGGTAAATCGACTAAATACAAATAAAAAACTCCCTGTCTGTGCCTTGTTTCATCTCGAGACACATCTGTCCTCTAATTGACTGCTCGTCTCTCCCACCTCACTCACAAGGGGACCCTACGGCAATCGGATTTCTGTCATTTTTCCCGTTTCGGGTACGTAAAGTTCAGACCTCGAACAATAATTTCCCAAAGCCGTTCGATGCCATATTGATAAATTCCCGAGAAAATCGACTTCGAAGTTTTCCGAGCGCTTCATATCTAGTAAAGATGTTACCGCGTGCGAGTAGGACGCGTGGCTCACCCGGTAAGGTTCGGGCCCAGAAAGCGCTGGGACGCTAGTTCGAGTCTCACTTCGGGTGCTATCTTTTCTTTCAATTCGTATACTGTACTACTAATGTGACCGAAATATAAAATTCTTCATCAGGCGGATTGTCGTCCTCCACGCCCGGCATTATGATTTTTTTATCGTTTATTAGAAAAAATCGACCACCACGCTAAGAAATACTATCTGCTTCTCTGGAAACCAACGGTCAAGTGCTACTTCGAACAGGCATCCCTTGCGAATGAAGTGGTATTTATCCCTTCCACGTCCCTTCCACCCGTCCTGGAATACCCACAAATCCTTTGTGCTAGAGCAGCTGTGCCCACTTATTCCATTGTTTACATTAATGTATTCTTCTATTTGTATTTTTATTAATCTACAAGGTGTGAATATTATTGCTGGATATTATTTTTGTCGCTTATTCGCAATTTCAAATAGGAGATAATTAGAAATGAGACTGCGTTTTTTCATTGGAAATTATAATTACATATCTGTGAATTACTACAGACTTGATGATTTTTATATTTCAATCACATTAGTAGTATATGAATTGAAAGAAAGAAAGAAAGAAAGAAAGAAAGAAAAATAGCACCCGAAGTGAGACTCGAACTAGCGTCCCAGCGATTACTGGACCCGAACCTTACCGGGTGAGCCACGCGTCCTGCTCGCACGCGGTAATATCTTGCCTAGATATAAAGCGCTCGGAAAACTTCGAAGTCGATTTTCTCGAGAATTTATCAATATGGCATCGAACGGCTTTGGGAAATTATTATTCGAGGTCTGAACTTTACGCACCCGAAGCGGGAAAAATTACAAAAATCCGATTGCCGTAGGGTCCCCTTGTCAGTTTGAAGGTCTTTTGAGACGGCATTCTGACTATATCTTCGCCTCTGTTCAAGCCCTCAGCAGCATACCTCTGCACATCATAGTAGCAAACTTCACAAGATCTCACCCGCAGATCCATCAGGTTATCGTCTCAAGCACGATACGGAAGTAGCTTACGGCTACTGATGTTGCTCTCTCAATACTTGGAAGAGGCCTGTTATTTCAGACCTTACCTGGACCTAAGCCAAGAAGAAGTGGATATCATCGGTCATCACGAACTCGGACACTTTGCCACCTTACTGATTCGACTTCAAGGCTCGGATGGACATGAAGACTAGCGACGTCCTACGCACCGGTGAGTTCCTGGATCCTTTTCGGGGAGCCTATTCGCCCATCCCAGGCATGTCTTTTATTCGTGGCCACGGCCGCCTTCAAATCTCGCCTGCTGGTCAGCGAGCGTAGCTTAGGAAATATCCTACTATCAGTCGTCAAGAAATTACAAGCAGCTTCATACCAAGATAAGTGTACTGTATATATTTTCAAGCAAATTTTCAATGGTCTAGCAGAGCTTGAAAATGATCTTTCTTTCTTAAATTACTTAATTATCTCCTTAATTTCAAATTACTTTCCAGGGCTTCTGCTTGGGCAGACCCTCCCAATTTAGAAATTTCAAATCACACTGTAATTCTGCGTCAAGTCTTCCAAAAGGCTTTATTCACTAGAGCTTTCGCATATTTTCCTCCTATCCCTCCCACCGAAACCAATCATTTAAAATCATTTCGAAATCCCTGCTGGGTAAATTAATATCAATTCACCCCACAGGTTATCTGACAAATTCTGCACACACCAAAGTACAAGGGGCGAAATAACCACGATGTCCAATCCCTCAGATTAAACAACAACAACTGGATGATGATATTTTTGTGTTAAGGGGCCTAACATCTTCAGTAGGTTATCAGCCCACAACAACTGGAATACATTTGTAGAATATACACAGTGATTCAATGTTCACCTCATGGTGAAGTAGCTAGTATTCTTGGCTGTCTCCTCCGACGTCCGGGTTCGATTCCCGGCTCTGCCACGAAATTTAATTCTGGTTTGACGGCTGGAACGGGGTACAATCAGCCTTGTGAGGCAGAACTGAAAAGAGTTAGGTTCGATTCCCATCTCAGCTTTTTATAGAAGTGGCTTTCCGTGGTTCCGCACTTCTACTCCAGGCAACTGCCGGGATGGTTCCGAACTTGATGTCGCAGCCGCTTCCTGTGGTCTATGGTTAGAGCCCTACGCGGATAAACAGAACGTTATCCCCATCCGCCCCACATCCGCACGACTGTTATCCGCATCCGCCCCGCATTTGCACAACTGTTATCCGCATCCGCCCCGCATCCGCAAGACTTTTTTCCGCATTCGCACATTTGTTATCCGAATCTACTGGCTTTGCAACAATATTTTTTATTTAGAAATTTGAGGAAAACGTCATTCTGGCTTTTTATGAATGTGCTATGTTTAAAATGAATGTTACACAGCCAGAATTGCAACCCTTTTCTGTTCGGAGAGTTAATTATGCCTAATGACAATTTGAATGACATTAGCTTAAATCATTATCTAACATTTGTCAAGAAAGAAACATGACGGAAAAATAAACATCCGGTTCCTAATAATGGTATTAAAAAAGATCGGATTGTATTCTAAAAACTGGTAATTTTCTCCAAACATTATCCACAGCTTATCCTCTATCCGCACAGCCATGCAAACTATATTCGCATCCGCGCAGGGCTTTGTCTATGGTCATGAGGATACTGGTGCTCTTTTGCTCCCCGTTTTGACTTAGTCATCTGCAACATGTAAATGATTTTACTCTGGCTTTTATCATCGGCTATGTGCTCATTAACATTGAATTGACAGGTGAAAATTCAGAGTTGGGAGGAAAATTCTGCTATCGTACTTGGGAAGTTAATGAGCAGTGGTGAATGAAGCAAAGAGGATGTAAAAAATACGTTAGCACAGGCAAGGAAAGTACTTCTACGGAAATGAAATCTGTTGACATCAATATACAGTAACCGGGTGAGTTAGCCGTGGTTGTTACGGCGTGGCTGCAGGTAGTCGCTCACATCCGGGAGGCGAGGAGGTTTGAATCCCCCGCCGGCAACCTTGAAGATGGTTTTCTGTGGTTTCCCATCTTCCTTCCAGGCAAATGCTGGGGTTGGTCCCTAACTATAGGCCACAGCCCCTACCATTCAATTCCTAGTCCTTATATTCACACGTTCCTCCCCAGACAACAATCCACACCCAAGGGTACTTGTAGCTCACCCCATGGGTGTCCGCATAGAAGCAGATACTAACCCTGGCGAGCCGAACATGTCTTCGAACACTCCCGACACTAAAATCCATACGCTAAAGAAATAGGCCTATACAGTAAATTTAGGTATTAGGAAGTAATTTTTAAAAGCCTTTGTCTAGAGCGTGACGCTCTATGGACGTGAAACTAGGACTGTTGATGTAGCAAAGGAGAAGAAATTTGAAGGTTTCAAAATGTACTGTTACAAGAGGATGATGAAGATTTCATGGGTAGACACAGTATCAAATGAAGAGGTATTAAGGCGAGCGAGGGAGGACAGATGCTTCTGGCGACTGCTAACGAAAAGAAGTGTTAGGTTGGTGGGGCACATACTAAGGTGCCCAGAAATAGAAACTTAGTTATGAAAGGAAGGTTCGAGGACAATACCTATAGGGGGTAGGCCATGGTTAGAATATAAACTAAATGGCCTCAGATACAGGGTGTGATAGGCATGTTGAGATGAAATGAATAGCTCAAGACAGTGAGTCATGGAGTGCTGCATCAAACTAGTCTAACGACTGAAGATTTACACACACACAGCACTCCAGGCGATGTATTTTTATTACGTGGAGAATATAATGCCACTGGTTCTCTCCTAAAATGAATCAATTAAATTCTCCTGTATCATTTAAAGCCTGTAGATTACTCACCATTTGTTTGTTAGTTTGAGAGTGCCACTTCTCCTAGTTGCTGTACTGAGATCAGCTTCAAAGAAGTTCACGGGAACATTCAAAGCCACAGACAACTTCTACATTTTGATTGAAATAAAGTCTGACAGTTTCATCACTTTGATCTTTCCTTTTACAGATCTTTACTTTCAGTGAAATAATATTTTTTTCTTTCGTACGTCAAAAGATGTTTCAATAGCTACCGTAATCACTTATATGCAGGCAAACGAAGAGCAAGATAAAATAAAATGCCACAAATGTCTGGAGGACGTTCCGATAGCAGCGTAACTAGCGTAACAGCGCAACTAGAATGAATTCATTATGAGATCCTAATCCTTCAACGGCAACCCTTAATGTTCATTGTCGCTTGTCACCATTACTCAATTTTGATCCTTAACCAAAATCCACTAAGAATCAAGGCTGAGTAACTAACAAATGCCATTTACGGTACGTGGTATTGTTTACTAAACAACGATAGCCTATGCTATTCTAGTACACTTTTGGATTCTTCCAAGGAAGCCAACTTTGCGTATTTTGAACTTGTGCTTGGCGATGAAAATAAACCATAGGTAACCCAGAAATGATGTAAAACTTGTGTGGAAGGACTGAGGTTGTGGATGAACGGGCAAAGGGGGAAATGTTATTCTGCTCTTCCAATGGCATGGAGGGAACAATTAAATTATGGTGATTATTGTTAATTTTGTCAGATAAGCGCAAGACTCCAGTGCCAAGAACAAGAGTGACATAGTGTATCCAAATTTGCGATCTGCAATGAGACCAATCAAACATGACTCTAGTCTAGCTATCCCCTCTCGTCCATCTTGAAGCTGTAAATCACCTTGAAAGGAAGGTGTAAGTGATACAATTGACATCAGTGGATCAGAAGACCAGTTTTTACGCAGTACAAGTGACAATACCCACACGTATTTAGTCATACCGCACTGAACGATTTGGTTCGTGATCTTGCATTACCAAAGGAAAGTGCTGAACCGTTAGCTTCTGTACTGAAAGACAGATATTCCTTGTTACCTGGCATTGATATTTTAATATTTAGTAAAACCAATCTTCAGATGGATTAAAAATGATAGGATTATGTAAGTTTATACTTACTAATTTGAAGCCATTTATACTCACTTGTGTAAATGTTTAAGCGTTGCCCTAATTTAACACTTATTGAATGAAAGAAATGTTCAGTTAGCCAGAGGGGTGGCACCGAGATGGGTGTGGCAGTATCTTTCCTCATCCCCTTCGAAAACATACACAACCTGCTAGTTGCCATTATGTTAGTATCCGATTGTGAGGGCCATTTTGGAAAGTGAAATAATATTTTGTTAGTGTTATTGCTCTTTTAAGTTAAACTGTAATTACCGTAATTAATATTTATACAATGTCGGGGAATAGAAACAGTCAGATGATTTCACGAAGAGAACTGGAGTTTATAATTCAATATGAACAAAATTGTAAATCTTCAAGCATTTTCACATTGTGAAGAGCAATTATAATGTATCAAATACTGATTAAATCAAATACGAGGAACATGTAGATAGAAGGTTCTGAAACTTCGGGATCGTAAATTTACTTTTATTAATTATGTCACTGCACCCAGGACAATGAATGTTATGCATGTGTCCCTTGTGGAAACCACGGAAGTTCTCCTCCCTCCCCTTCACATAACATTGGGTGTAATGCGCCAGTTTGTACCTGGCCTAAATAAGGACAGTGAGTCTTTTAAGTACATAATGTAGTGTCTATCACAGATGACCCTAGATAAGCTAAAAGCAGGTGCTTTTACTGGATCTCAGATTTGGGAATTAATGTGTGACCACAGTTTTGAGGATACAATGAGCCAAACAGAGAAACAAGGCTGGCAGAGGTACAGATTTGTTGTAAAATACTTCATAGGAGACATAAGGAATCCAGCTTACAAAACCGTTGTGAACACCATGTTGAAAAATTTGAGAAAACTAGGTGGTAACGTGAGTTTAAAGTAACACTTCGCACATGCTCACATTGACAATTTCCAAGATACCTGTGTGGAATTTACATCAAGGAACAGGGTGAACGTTTCAACCAAGATTTGAAGGACATGGAAAGAAGATACCACGGTGGTTGGACTGTTACCATGATGGCAGACAACTGTTGGTCCTTGAAAAGGGAAATGCAACTTTAACACGAATTTATACATTCTATTTCGTTCTTCCCTTTGTGGTAGCCGCTACCGTTATAATTAATTTATTATTTCTTCATCAAACTATATTTCTCATGAATATGGAAGAAGTTCAAAAAGAAGACAATTCCTGCCTGTATAATGATGTTGAGTCACTATAAATAACATCAATTGTTGGTAGTTTTCGAGAAATGTACGTACATTGTGTTTACAACTACATAATTATAATATACACCACGCTTTATGGATGACAGAGATCTTGTAGAAGGGTATAAACATATACCGGTGTTGGGTGAACATGCACATTTTGTCATACTTTCCTAAACTGGACGTGATAGAAGAAAACTGCTTATATATTTGGAATTGGCGCCCCAAAAATAGGAGGAAACTATATTACAAACTAAAACATCAAAACAACATTTCAAAACGCAGAGCGGTGTAATTATTCAATCAGTGCTCAAAATTTGCTTGGGCCCTCCGACCTCTTACACAACAAATGAACACATGTTGTCCTTTAAATTAGTAAATGAGGGTAATATGTACTCACTCGTTGCGCTTTCCTCTTGTCTGCTCGCTGATTCTGATGGTAGATACGACTGAAGTTGGATACGATTACAGGCACCGGCAAAGCAATCACCAGCACACCGCTGAGGGAACATACTCCTCCCACGATCTTACCGGCGATCGTCTTGGGAACCATGTCACCGTACCTGCAACACCAAACACCATTCTCACCACAAGAAACTTCTCCCACCATCTTATCGGAACGGTGATAGTTTGAGGACCATGACACCGTACCTGCAACACCAAACACCATTCTCACCACAAGAAACTTCTCCCACCATCTTATCGGAACGGTGATAGTTTGAGGACCATGACACCGTACCTGCAACACCAAACACCATTCTCACCACAAGAAACTTCTCCCACCATCTTATCGGAACGGTGATAGTTTGAGGACCATGTCACCGTACCTGCAACACCAAACACCATTCTCACCACAAGAAACTTCTCCCACCATCTTATCGGAACGGTGATAGTTTGAGGACCATGACACCGTGCCTGCACACCAAACACCATTCTCACCACAAGAAACTTCTCCCACCATCTTATCGGAACGGTGATAGTTTGAGGACCATGACACCGTACCTGCAACACCAAACACCATTCTCACCACAAGAAACTTCTCCCACCATCTTATCGGAACGGTGATAGTTTGAGGACCATGACACCGTGCCTGCACACCAAACACCATACTCCATCACCGTATAGTATACTGGCTAGCATTCTTGGCTGGGTTACATTTCCACCTCAGTCAAGAAATTTCATTCTGGTCTGAAGGTTAGACCGGGGTATACTCAGCCACGTGGGGCAAAACAGACAAGTGTTGAATTCGTTACCTAACTTAGCCATTCTGTAAGCAGTTTTCCGTGGATACCCAATTCCACTCCGGGCAAATTCTGGGAGTTTCCTGACTTAAGGCCACGGCCACCACCTTCCCAATCCTAACTTCAATTTCAAATGCACACAGCACTACAGACACCACACTAACACAGGTAATGAGACACATTCTACACAAACCCAAGTATTCGGGCTTGATGACCACGTTATCCAAGCACCTAATTTAAACAACAACAAACAGCAAACTCAATCACAAGTACAGTCACTGACCAAAAATTAGCTCTCAGAAAGAATGGTTGGATTTTGACGGAAAGTGCTACACACGCATATCAGCGATGAGTATACACCTCGTGGGGTCACCTCTGAGGTGGAGGTTCGATTCATGTCACAGCCTGAATAAAACAAGAACATAAATGGTTTAGTTTACAAGGAGATATCGCGTCGAAAATTGTCACTAGAGGGCATGAGTACTGTAGTGTCATCACGAGCGTTGTCAAGCAGTTGACGGAGCGTCCGATAGTAAACCAACACGGTGAGCGAAGGATACCTCTAGGGCACTGGTCACTTTTGCGAAGGTACATAGTAGTACATTTTCAGAACTCCTCAGCTCTCCCTTCTAACTTTGCCTGCCTGCGGAACCGTCAACTTCGAGGCAAGTGACCCTCTCATCGTCCTGGGGCTGCCCTGCCCTGGTGAGCAAACTTCAAGCTACTTCGCGAAACAGTTTTAATGTTTCAAATTGCCGGATATAGGCAAATTTACTGAATTTTTGGAGCTTGACTCTTCTGCATTCGAAGACCTTCGCTAAAAGAAAAGATGTTGGTGTGCAATAAGCATGTAGAAAAACATAAGCAAGCATCCCACCTCTATTAATTGTTTTGGCTCCTCTGCGCCTGGTCTAACAAACTATTTTCATAAATCCTGTTGTATTTCTGAACAGATGTTTGGCTTTGTAAACACATAATCTAGTGTCCAATTGTATTGGGATTAATCAAAACGCCCTTGCCAACTTTTGACAGTCATCAGTACCTGAATTTCTTGTTTTTCAATTATTGTAAATCTTTTCAATTTCAGTTATATAAACACTTAATTCTTACAATGACTTGCAATTGTGTTAGTTCTCAATTCCTATTCGATATGAGAAGCTTATTTCCAAAAATACCAAATCCAAAAAGTTCGAAATTGAGATTATGATGGAAAACGTACTGTACGGTACGTTTGTAGGAATCTCCATCATATGAAAGAAAAAGAAATTGCCAAAACGACCTAAATCCATAACAAACAGGGCATTAAAAATCTCGTTTGATGCCAATAAGTACCAAATCCTGTGGCCTGAATGTGCCAATACGTACCGTATCCATGCAGCCAATGAGAGGCCATTTCTTTCAGTACTGGATAATATTATCCATTGTCCAGTTCACAAGTTATTTACCATATTCATGTTCTTTAGACACAAACTACAATCATAATTCCAAAAGTTCAGCACTGGTAAGTTACTTTGCATAATTTTCATTGTTTTGTTCAATTTTATTTAATATTATTTAAATAATCTATGCCTTCACTGTAAATACCTTAAATCTAATTATTGCATAACTAAATACAATCAGTTTTCTCGAAGATTCTGACGACTGCAGTGAAATGTATGTCTTTCCGTTGAAAGTAAGCAGTGTATTTGTAGCGGTTCTACAGCCACCGCCACCGCTCAACCGTTGGAATACTAAAATGGCAATATCTCGCGAACCAATCAGGCTAGAGACTTGTACGAGGTGTCATTGAACTCGGGCTGACACCCTCTTTCCAATGAACAACATATTTCCACCCCATAATAAAACCTACCCCTACTAGAGGGTGAAATTGAATTTTTTAGAGAATCTCTCTTTCCAAGTGCAACATGTGAGAGTTTGAATGCTAATATGGAATGTAACGTTGTTCTGCAAACCAATAATCAAAGAGGGGCATGTTAGGCCTTGAGGTGAGAGCCCCTGTTATTGTTGACGAGCCCCTGCTGTCGGGCCCCTGTTGATGGGTTATTGTTGACAGGTCCTTATGGACGAGTCATTGTGGACAAGTCCTTGTTGACAGGTCATTGTTGACGAGTCCTTGTGGACAGGTCCTTGTGGACAGGTCCTTGTTGACAGGTCCCTGTGGACGAGTCCTTGTCCCTTCGGACTGATCCCTTTGGACGGGTCCCTTTGGCCTGGTTCCTACGGACTAGCCCATGAATTTATTTAAATTATATCAAAGGGCCTAACTACATTTTGCGTGTTGAACTGACGTTGTTCACCACTACTATAATGGGATAACGATATGAAAGGAAAGTGACGAAATACATGTGAACACGTGTGAGATGACCTTATTACCGTCCTCCTTGTGAAACAAATCACATCCTGTTTTGGTTCATACGTGAGAAAATGCGAGTTCATGTGTAATATGATCTAACACACAGGTGTACACGCGCACGATAAGAGCTAACAAGTCACAACCTGTTTTGACAGTGGTGGGAGGTGAAGGGGGGGGGGGAGGGGGAGTTGGTGTAAGAGAGTACACAGGTGAAGAGAGAAAGAAATATGTATTGCTAATAATACATTTATAGCTGAGGACTGTACATAGGACTGTAGGTTAAGTACAACATGAGTGAATAAATAAATACAAGACACACAGGTTCACACAACATGTAATTTATTAATCCAAGAATTAAAGGCTGAGCTAAATCCCAACCATTTTACATATAGTTTATTTCCTTTTTGTTTCAACACTTTTTCCACAAGGTAATGTTTAGGAAACGCTGTCTTTTGGAGTTCTTGAAGATAAAACCTGCCTTTTATGGGTTGATGGTTGAGGTCCTCGAGTAAATAGGTGACGGGACTGTTCAGGTTGACTTGACGAATTCGAAATAGTTCAGTCCCCCAATTTGGTGTGTAGCCCTTGTCGAAGACGGACTTGAATTTGCTCACACGAACATGGTCTCCAATGTTAAGGCGATGACGTTTAGGGTCTGCTGTTTTTATGGGGTTAAACAGTTTATCCAGTTGTGGAATATTTTTAGTTACAAGTCGTGGCTTGGTCCCAATGGTTCTGTGTTTGGTGTCGTTGAAACGTGACACTAACTCAGGTAACAAGTCCAACCAGCGATAAGTGCCCTGAGCGGTAAACGCTTTCCACATATGGGTTTTCAATGTTCGGTTGATCCGCTCGACCACGCTGGCAATGAGATTGCTGTACGTGGTGTAATGGTGAATATCCTTAGATTTGAGAAAACTGGAGAAATCCTTGTTGAAAAATTATTTTCCCTGGTCGGTTTGTAGCAGCTGAGGTTGACGTTTAGATTGTTGAATAATATGTTGAAAGGCTTTGGTGACTAGTGGACTAGACTTGCGACGCACAGGTACAACAAACGCCATTTTGGAATAAACATCAATGACCGTCAACATATAGCGTACACCATCGTTAACGCTAGCATAGGGAATCATTTCAACCAAGTCTGCTTGCCAAAGTTCATCCACACCCTGTGAAATCACCTTGAGTCGCTGATAGTGACGTCTAGCTGGACGATGCAACTCGTGAGCAATACCCATTTTAATGGGTGAGGGCTTAAACAATAATTTTGGCATTTCGAAGTTCTTCCTCAATTTCTTGAATTTCCCAATCGTGACCAGTATCGCCGGCTTGACGTGAAGCATGCAACAGCTGTAGTCGCTGAACGAGTTTATTTGGATTGTGCCAGTAGGTAACATCCACAAGGGGTTTTAATGGTTTGAATGTCACCCTTGAAGCGGACACTTTACGACGACCACTTTGACTAGTGGGGAACATTTTTGCAATGATGGTTTTATATTTTTGAGATATATTGGCATTCACTTGTTGAGTGGGATCATACTGTCTTTAGTGAGCATGGGTGTCCAATAAAATGGATTTATATTTACTAAGGTCCTCTGGCGTATAATCTTGAGATGAGGGAGTCCGAGAGAATAGTAGCTTTAACAGACCTGGTGTTAATTTATAGTTGATCTTTTTAATGACAGCTTTAGTACGACTAAATTTAATCGATGAATCACCAATTTTAAAACTGTCATCCTCATAGCGAACGCCATATGTGGTATCTGTGTTTCCAATAAATAGATTGGTGAAATAGGGTTCCAGTGTTGATCCATAATATTTTATTAAAATGTTTTTCAGTTGAGCTTTATGTTGAGGGGTGGCCAAGAGTTGTGAAAATGGAGACGATCTATGGAAGGGCAAGGTGTTTCGACCATGGCCAAGGATTTCCTTTTTCTTAAAAACTCTGCAAGGGGAGATGCCTTTTTTGAGGCGTAAACACTTGTTCCTCATTATCCTCAACTTCGCTAACACTAGTTAAATCTTCCTGTTCCTGTTCCTCTTCCTCTTCCTCTTCCTCTTCCTCAGGGTCCTTGTGGTGCGTCTGAGAGGTTTGTGAAACGGTAGGTAGCGTTTCAGATGGCTTGAAAGAGGGTTTCAACATGGCTTTTAGCGGAGGTGCTAAATGTTGTTGAATAAACAAAGCATGATCCGCACGCGATCGTTTCAATTGACGAAACTTTTGGCGAATAGTATTTTTTGCTCTAATAATATGCTTTTTCAATTGACTCTCTGCTAACGCCATGATGTCGTGACAAATGACTTGAGAGGGAATGATACAGTACCTTAAATAGCAATAAAATGATCAAATCCTAAGCGATACCGCCCTTGGTTGAGTTCACTTTGTTTGCCAATCATTAAACAGGCATGGCGTTGTGTGTTCCAGCACTTGCCACACAATTCTGTAAACATTTGAAAGGTCATATCCGGATTTACATGTTCGTTATAAATGTAACGACTGTTCCTCTCGTCCTGGCGAAATAAAACAATGACATTAGCATTGTCACGAATCAACTGTTTGGACATTTTAGAATACGTTTGTCCAAGAGTTTAGTGCTTTTCAGTCGGTCAACACGAATGTACCCAAAAGAGATGGGTTATGCCCTAATCCTGAAATAAATTACATGAGATTAATAAAACAAATTATAATAATAAATTATAATCAAATTATAGCCAAACATAAAAATAAAGATAAAACGATTCCCAAATCGGACATTAATGAGAAAAAATTTGCGCGTTTCAACTATGTGAATGCGAATACATATAAAATCACTAACCTATTCAAAAAGCAAGGCATAAAGATAGCTTTCACGACGAAAAACACAACCGCTAGGCACCTCCTAAATAGTAATCTAAATAAACGTGACCCGTATTCAAGGTCAGGGGTATATTCTATAACGTGCCAAGACACCGATTGTCAAGCTAATTACATCGGGCAGAGTGGAAGGCGAGTAGACACACGTTATAATGAACATAGAAATGCGATAAGATACGGAACACATTCAGCCGTGTGCGAACATATGTGTGACGCAGGGCATAGCTTTACCAACATAGAGTCGGACCTTAAAATAATCCATCACGAATCGAAAGGCAGAGCTCTTGACATAAAGAAAGCAATCGAGATACACCTAGCCAAACGAAACAATCCCAACAATCTAAATGAACACACGTTCATGGAGAGCTCACCCCTCTTCACGCTACTAAAAACACACCCTGTCGGAAACAAAACACAATTTAGCGACACAGCCAAGCTAGATAAAAAAGGGGGAAATTAGGGGGTTTTTAATAGGTAAATGTTATCTGGATCAGGTGTACGATGTACTTTTCTTCTGCAATAAACCAAGGCCCATATTAGAGGCAGTATTAAAGGTGCCGGGACGTCCTAATAAGACCGTCAACGCTTAGTTCGAAAGGGTTATGCTCCACGCGTGGCGAGGACTAATCCACGGTCTTTAATAGTTGTAGATCCACCTCATTCAATAACATACATCTTATCTAGGTTGGCAACACCTCACATAAACACATCGCGATCACTCCCCACAGCACGTAGGGACAGGGGGGGAAGGCAGGGAAAAACCAGTCGTTAAGATAACCACCGCAGTCGACCGCACAGCGAGTTCAAGTGAGCACGGAAACTGCGAATAGCTGTAGTACGGAAGACAATCAGATAAGTAGTTAGCCTAAAAATTTTATAGTTTAACCATAGTTTACAACCATATTATCTCTCTAAAGTACAATCTCCGGATAGCCATCACCATTTAGCATTTCACCTAACATATATACTGCATTTAGCATACACTGACAGTTGCAGTACCAATACTGCAACTAAATAATTGTACATATTGTAAATATTTTCACCTGTATTTCAAACATAGATTTTATAGCCTAAGTGTATTGGATCTGATGATGATCGCTTGACGATCGAAACTGGTCATCCTAGTGTTTTATTAATCTCATGTAATTTATTTCAGGATTAGGGCATAACCCATCTCTTTTGGGTACATTCGTGTTGACCGACTGAAAAGCACTTAACTCTTGTTTATTAAGGCAACACTGAAAATATGGCTTCAAACACCACAACGTTTGTCCAAGATAGAAGCAATCGATATATTTGTGTCGACCCATGCTGAAATAGCTTTGAATGATACCTTGTCGTTCAGTGGATACATCATCGAAAATCATGAGTGAATCGGGCTTTACCTCATCCGGTGAAATAACATTTTCTTGCGTGGAAAATGTAAAATACCCCATATTCTCATTTTGTAATCCAGACATGACTTGATCCAGAAACACATAGAGGGGTTGGTAGAGAGATTTTGCGAAAATATAAATATTTTGAAAACACAGACCATTGGGCGCTGTAATAAGTGTCAGCAAAAGATTGGTCTTTCCACAGCCGGAAGGTCCCACAATGATGCAGCGAATGGAAGATGGAAACAGTGAACCATGGCGTTGTTCACGTGATGTAGGGCAGAGATGGGAAACCATATCCCTCACGGGGAATGACTCTTGCTGCTTAATTATCTTCATTTCAACTAAGGCTTAGAGAGGCTAGCAGGCTGTCTATATACATCGCACCGAGCCTTGTCATAGAAACAGTAGACTCGTACTACAGGTTGACGATGGATGTCTTTGGACGTGCGTTGATGGTCAAAGCTAGGTCTGTTCCCATACATGATCCTAAACAAGAAACAGATCCTGCTGATAAACACTATGTGGATAGGTCTGTAGTGCCACGCACAAAACAGGGAGATTATGACTTTAAAGGAAAGCGGTTAACCCATGTAAAACATCCTCAAGTGTCTACAGACGTTACTACAAAAAATATGTGTATAACAAGGTGTATGAGTTTTATGATAAAGTGCCTCAGCTTACAGTGGATGGTTATAGCGCTAATCATCACCGCATTATTCACGTGGAAGACCCACAAGAAGATGATGATGTCTGTACCAAGTGATACGTGACCTATGAAATGAAAAGGCTTTATAAATTTATCCCATCTGTATTTTTAGTGTATCTGACAAATGTAAAACCTGTGAATGAGAGAAACCATATACCGCTAGTTCATGACCAGCACTTGACCTATGTGCTTGCTTCGGGTTTAAGCCACTATCAATTACACTATGATGGAACCATTCACATCAAATACGCCATACCTGATGAGAACCATTTAGAAATAGAGATAAATGGTCATAGGATGTTGGTCCATAACCTTGAAATGGTCAATGCAGGAGACGAATTATCCTTTCATCTCATGTTGACATGGGATGAAAAGCAAGCTGGAAAATCCATAAATGATTTCCCACTTTATGTAGAATTGGAATATACAGCCATGAAATAACAATCCGACGTTAGTTGAGACTTAAACTTTCTTGTGAAAGGTTGTTGGTCATTATCATCATGGTGAAACAAAGATATGTGGTGAGAAAGACTAAAAATATGACCCTGTCCTTGGCAAAGCCTGGCCTTAAGACATTCGTGGACATGCCCTTGCGAAAGAAAAAAAGAAAAAATAATGTGTTGACCATAAGGAAAGCTCTTCGAGTAGCACAAAGACATGTTATTCCAAAACGTCAACGACAAAGTTCAAAACAATGGCGACTGATTCCCGTCCCCAAACGAGCGGGATTTTTACCTGCATTATTCGCTGGTCTGGCTGATCTAGGTTCAATTTTAGGTGGCGCCAGTGCAGTGGCAAAAACTATTAAAGCCGTGCAACAGGGCAAGCAACAACTCAAAGAAAGTCAGTGACATAATGAAACAATGGAGGCCATTGCTATGGGAGCTAGAAATGTCAATTTGAAGCCAGCCTTTTATCAACAACGATTTGGAATTCCACCTTTTCGAAATAAAAAAAACATCTTTAACCTCAGCCATAGCAAGACATGCCCTAACGCATCAGCAAGTGGAAAGCTATGCTAAACAACTGAAGCTTTCTCATTTTCGAGGTGTGTTTATGCGAAACCAATTACCCTCACAACCCTGGAGACATCAATGTGCTGTTGTCAATTTGGATGATCACCGAGGACCTGGAACATATTATGTAGATTATGTCAAAGAGGGATCCACTGTATGGTTCTTTGACAGTTTTGGGAATTTGCCCCCGCCCATGGAACTACTGGCCTATTTTGGAAACAGGATCAATATATATTATAATGTGAAACGTGAGCAAACGTTTAACAGCCAACAGTGTGGACGTTTGTGTTTAATTTTTTTATATAAGACGCAACATAAGAAAAAACGTCAACAGTATGTCGGTGGAAAGTAAGACGTTTACACTGCATGGACGTGGACCTGAAGTGAGCCTAGACTTTTACCCACCTATCGAATTGAGTGAAAAACCCTATGGTTTAGGACTTGTTTCTCTTGAAACGTACAATCGAATATACAACATACGTGAAAATGTGAACAACAAGTTTTACTATGATGATTCTATGCTCACCCTGAACTCTGGTGGATACACGATAGATGACATTTATGAACACATTTATGTGGTGTTGATCAATGAATATGGTTTAAAGTCATTTCTCGATGGAACGCGCAAGTTTGAACTAGTAGGAAATACCAACACTCATCGCTGCAGTATTTTTTCTACATTCAAAATTGACTTTAAAACACACCCCGATTCCATTGGTCCATTACTAGGATTTAAACCACGCTTGTTGGAGCCCAACAAAAAACATGAATCAGACCATGAAGTGAAATTCATTTAGGACCATCATGTGTCGGTGACGTGTATTATTATTAGTCAAGTGTACACCAATCAAGAACCGTCGCATTCGCTTTATGACTTTATTGTAACATCGCCCAATGGCTATATTATTCGTGAAAACCCTCCAGTGGTGCTTTTTCATTCTGTGGCTGCCGATGGTATTAGTAATATAACATTAAGACTGATCAATAGGGAGCAACAACTCATTGATCTAGATTCTACCACACCAGTGACTTACAAGTTGGTGCTAAAACCACTATGAAGTTTGTATATAAAGCAACAGCACCGTCTAGGAATGGTGTTAGTTGTTTACCACGTGAATACACGTTAACATCTCAGAACAAGCAGATTTTACAGCATTTGGGTTACCACATCAACCCCCGCGATGAATTCCATCCTAGAGGTAGCGAACCACATCGAGGAGCAACCAGGAGTGGTAAGAATTGATTTCCATTCTTATCAAGCTCAAACACCTGGACTCATTAACAATGATGAAATTCAATTTGTTATCAACAACCAAGATATTTACACTCTACCGCATGAAAGTGTTATTCAGATTGAAGGTCGGCTCACCAAAGCCGATGGCTCTACACCCACCACATCCAAGTTTGCCAACCATGCTTTCGCCTTTCTGTTTTCTGAAGTGCGTTATGTGATTAACGATATTGTGGTGGATAGCACTCGAAATGTGGGTATTTCCAGTGTCATGAAACTATATCCCTCTTATAGTGAAGAAGAAGCTAAAACACTTTGCATGGTGGGTTGGTGCCCTGACTCGATCAATGACTGGATGGTACACACCGATGGCACCTTTACTGGATATTTACCTCTTAAACTGATTTTAGGCTTTGCTGAAGATCACCAGCGCATTGTGGTCAACGCAAGGCAAGTGCTTTATCTGGTGAGAGACAGGAGTGATAATAATGCACTCAAGGGAGCCGACAATGCCCCCATTGATTCAAAAATTCAACTACTACGCTTGCTATGGAAAGTGCCTCATGTGACCCTTAACGATAGCAAAAAACTGGACATACTCAAAATGGTAAAGAGAGATATACCTCTACCCATGGAATTTAGAAGCTGGGCACTCCATGAGTACCCGTTATTGCTCACCACCAACACACATAGTTGGTCTATAAAAACAGCCCGCTATACAGAGAGACCTCTCTACTTGATTGTGGGTTTTCAAACAAATCGCAAGTATCAACAAACCAAAGATGCCACGCAATTTCATCACCTGCAATTGAGAAATGCACGTCTTTTCCTCAACGGTGCTGTGTTTCCCTATGAAGGGTTGGATTTAGATTTTTCAAAAAATAAGTTTGGCCCCCTGTACGACTTGTTTCCTAAATTTAGATGGTCGTATTATCAAATAGAGAATTGCCCAATGTTGTCGCCCCAAGCTTTTAGGACAAGGGTGCCACTGATTGTCTTTGACTGTTCCTACTTGGAAGAGTCTGTCAAACCATCCAATATTGACATTCGACTAGATTTTGAAACGCATGACAATGTTCCAGCCAATACCACGGCCTACTGTTTGATTATTCATCTCAAACAAGTCAACTATTATCCACTGTCCAACCAAGTGACAAGTGTATAAATAGCAGGCCAACCCACATCAAACCGCTCAGTCATGTCTTGCTTTCAAGCCTCAAGAGAAGTTACATCCATGAATTTAAAATCTGAGGAACAACGTTGCAAGACCTTTGCGACGTGGCCGGTGCCTTTTATAAACCCTCAAGCCTTAGCGGCCGCTGGATTCTACTGTTTAAAAACAAGAGATGAAGTGAAATGTGTGTTTTGTCCCATCATCTTAGACCAATGGCAAGAGAGCGATGAACCCATGCAGGAACATCAGCGCTGGTCATCTGCCTGCCCCTACCTGTGCAGAATGGAGGTGGGTAATATACCCTGTCATTCAAGTTACCCCTCACTCATGCCTGTGAGTGATTAAAAAAATTATGATACGTGTGGACTTGATGGTGTCAACAGTGCTTCAGTGAGCAGCTCACAGTCAAAAACACCCAGTTTAGAGACATTAGAATATCATCGATGTTATGGACACTATAAACACAAAAGACTTTTTTGTTGTATGAGATGGTACCGCCTCTATCCTAGAATGAAAAAAGAATGTAAAACTTGTTATCCTAATAAAATAATGTAATTAAAATTGGTTGTTGTTGTTATATTATTATTCCTTATTGTACAGCCCCGGGGGGGGGGGGGCAGTGCCCCTGAAAGCCACCCCCCATCTTTCACTAAAACCACCCTAACTGGCAACATCATAAGACCAGAACATTACCTTTACACAGCAAGAGGCGGCCACCCAGCTTGGGAGGTTAGCCAACTACTTGCGACACATACATAAACATCTACACAAAAACTAACTGGGGCAGCTACGTCGACGGAATGCTGACCACGCAGCGCCAAGAACTATAAGAATGGAGTCCTTTTTGGAGCCATTATCTGTTATACAGTGTGCGTCGCCGAAGGCCCTAGCCGACGTCTGCTCCAGCTGCATCATCAGATGAGACTCAGCAAAGTGCTCAGAATCCTTTATTCTGTAAACACCCACTCATAATCTTGTACACTCTACTTGTATAATTGCCTACATTCCCCCAAGAGGACTTACAAATTCACACTCACTGACCAATAAACACATGGTCAGTAAATTATACATGTATTGTTAATTACACTCCTCTTTGCATCCTCATACCATTCCTAACTCTCGTCACGATTGACCGTGACCATAGTAGCCAGTAATTGCTTGGTCAGACTCCATTGTGCTTCCCGCACGCGACTCGACTACATAACGTCGAGCCGCTGACGTAAGCACGCCTATTGTGTTACTCAGCCCGTCCAGCTGGCAGGCCAGTATAGTAGCCTGCATTTAGAGGTCCATCCCCTAATAAACACTTGCATCTTTGCAGGAACACCCCCTAGCGTTTAAACACTAAACAACACACTGCACTAGTAAGCTCTCCCAGCTACGGGAAGCTACTCTCTCCTAGGAACTACCTTCCAAATTAGAACAGTGACACATGTGTTTTATCCCAAACCACCCCCCAACTAAGGGATCTAAAACATATTGGTGGAGGCCCTGCTACCACGCACAATAAGGGTAGGACTCATACAACGAGCCCTCGTGGTAGAAACGACCCGTACCGCACACAGCCAAGCGAGACTATTTTTTTCTCCTACATTACGTCCCACATTTTTTCTTTATTACACGGGGATTTGTATTACTACACCCACCCCCACCCTCCCCATAGTGCAAGATCGGTGGAAATTAAATGACCACGTTCAGAACCACACTAAGAGACTTTGCGCACCATTTGTCGGCTAGTACAACTCCACTCCTGCCGAAGTTAAAAATTAAGAACAGTGACTTGATAACTGACCAGACTGCAGTACAACTTCTTAGGGAACTCGAATTCAAGGCATCAGAGATCCGCGCTCAACACCCTGCAGCGGCAGCACAAGCCACACATTTTACACGATCCCAGGTCAGTGAACACAGACAAGAATCACCAATATCCAGCGCTAGTGAAGTAGATTGCCTGCCAACGCTCCACCCCCTATTGTTGCAGCAACTGAAAATCACAGAGCAGAAAACTGATAGTCTGCTCGAGCGCATCACACAGTTACTAGATACAGACACTGTTAAATCAGACAATCACACGACAGAGGCAGTCCTAGACATACACACTATTTTGGAAACGGTGAAACAGGATTTAGACAGGACTGTGGACGTAGTCAAATCCACACAGTACGACAACACACCATCAATCAGTGACGATATATCAGGTGACGAGCCACCTGGTAACATAACACACGTGTCGTACACGGGGAGTGAGGCTAATTCCCCTCAAAACAACACAAACACCTTGTCACACGATAGCGGTGCGAACAGCATAAACAGATCACAATCCCTACACAGCCAACGAGAGACAGTCGAACAGGAAATGAACAGACACACAGAATACCCCATGATCCACCCCACAAAGTTCACGGGGGAAGGCCAAGATCCCGAGGAATACCTCAAGGTCTTCAATAGAACGGCTCGGATCAATGGCTGGAGCGATGAAGTCAGAAAACGGCTCCTCCCTGCATACCTCACGAAGGCGGCCATGACATGGTATGAGCTCCATGAGGACACCCTAGAAGATGCCACATGGGAGGAAATCACTTTATTGTTGATAAGTG
The DNA here is from genome assembly GCA_946902985.2 of Meconema thalassinum. Lineage (NCBI taxonomy): Eukaryota > Metazoa > Arthropoda > Insecta > Orthoptera > Tettigoniidae > Meconema > Meconema thalassinum. Next base: position 418,404,990 of record OX336389.2, read on the forward strand.
AATTCCAGCTCATACCAGATGATGAGGACCTGTATGACCAAATTCGACAGAGGTCACAGGGACCTAAAGAAAGCGCACAGTCGTACGTCAACGCAAAGTTGCTAATGTGCGATAAATATAACGCAGCTATGACAAATAAGCAGAAAGTTAAGCTGCTAATGCAGGGCCTCAGACCATCCATCGTGGACAAGTTGTGCATCATGAACAACCCCACGGTCCAACACATGCTGAATAACATAAAGATAATTGAGGCAGGAAAAAAGATCACGGAAAAAGCTACGGAGAAAGCCGTGAATCAGCACTTTCATCCACAAAAGGACGACACTAGTCAGAAGATGGATGAATTAGTTGACAGGATGGAAAAATTAACGATAGCTGCCATCCAAGCAGGCGGCAGACCGCCTAGGGGTGAACAAACAGACACGGAAGAGCGCTATTATCCTGAAAGGGACAGGGGGTACACGGAGAGGAGACACTACGGGAGGGAGGAAATTTACTACCCTCCACAGCGGCCAACAACACCACACACACAGGACAGGCCACACTACCCTCCGCGGTACTCACCGGTATCATACGCGGACGTAGAACCGACATACCCCTCACGGCAACCACCATCCCCGCACACACCGGAGTACTACCCTGAAGAGTACGAACACACCATCCCCTGGCGAAACAGCCCGCCACCAAGCAGGCAAAGCTATAAAGCCCCACAATATAGGGGAAATGGGGACTATCGGGAGAACCTGACCCCACGCAGGCAAGGCTATGCAGCCCCGCAATATAGGGGAAATGGGGACTATCGGGAGAACCTGCCCCCACGCAGGCAAGAGTATGCATCCCCACAACACAGGGGAAACGGGGAGTACCGGGAGAACCCACCCCCAGGCAGACAGGGGTACGCACCCTCCCAGTACAGAGAAAGGGGGAATCGACGGGAAAACCCGCCCCCGCAGCAGCAGACATACACCCCACCCTGGCGGAGACAGGAATACGAACCACCGGCCAATAACCGCCAGACAAAAAAACCTACAAAAGGACGGGAAACTAGAAACACATACCCAAAGGGCCCGGAACACTATCCCCTCCCCGACGAACACCCGAGGGAGTTTAGGGATGAGGCACCCCGCCGGGCAGACAGGGGGGCAATACTTCCCACACCTAGCTACATACCGCAAGCGGGGAGTTGGCGTAGCCACCCCGAGGGGGGCGTACATACAGTACAGGGAGACGAACGCCCACGTTTCCAAAAACACTTAGACGGGGAGGTTCGGCCAGCTGATAAAGCGGCTGAGATTCCTCCCCCAACGCAACACCAGAAAGGCCCCTCGCTTAAACAGACTCCTAAGAGCAAGGGGAAAAAGCATCCAGCTAAAGCCAAGGCTGACGATCTGCCCCCGGGCCGTTTCCAGACACACCCCGTACAAGGAGACGGCAACTGTCTGTTCAGGGCCATTAGCTTCCTAGTCCGGAACACCGAGGATCATCATAGGGACTACAGACAGAAAACGGTCCAACATATCCTGGCCAACTGGAAAGAGTACCGGGATTTTGTATCGGACGAGCGGGAAAACCCATTCCAGACCGGGGCGGACTACCAAACATACATGGGTAGGGACGGTACCTATGCCAGCGCCGTAGAGGTGACCGCTCTCGGAAAGGTGCTTAAAGTAAACATACATGTATACACTGATGTGCACTCGCCCCCGCTATTTACAACTGCGGGATTTGACAGGGACCTACACATACTGTTTACAGGGAACCCTAGGGCGGGACACTATACGCCCCTCACAATCACGCGCGAACAGACCAATAGCAAGCCCACACCCTCCAAACAGGAAACCATACCCCCTACACCACCACACAGGGCGGGAAGTGACCCCACACAGGCGCAGGGCGCGAGCTCACTCGGCATAGGGAAGCCAGCAACAGGAGTCGAACTCGCGACCGCCGGGAACAAAAAACGGGGTAACAAGTGCAAACGTAGAGTCACATTTGCAGACACACCTTCCCAGGAGGGAGAAAACAGCAACACACCTACACGAAAACTGGGAACGGTCAATACATTAAACGTTCGCCAGAAGCCCTCTATTTTCACAGCGCGGGCAGTTAAGAGAGCAGGCAATGTACTCAGTGGGCGCACTTCGCTGACCGAGGCAATGTACTCGAGACAGGAAGTAAGCCGAGAGGCCAAGCGTGCCAGGTACGATAAGCGGCCAGCTCCATGCCTTCCCAGCACAGATGTTACGCCAGTAGCAACAACAACGACATATACCCTATACAACACATCTTTGCAGGGCAAGGGACTCCAGGTATCGGCACTCACGATACATGCCAGCATAAATGGCCACAGGGTGCAGGCCCTAATTGACACTGGGGCAGCGGAAAGTTGTGTAAACAGAAAACACGTTACCGAAGGGCAAATACACGGTGTCACGGGTGACATCCGGCTGGTAGCGGCCAATGCTCAGACGCTAGAAAACACGGGGGTGGCAAACATACATCTCAGGCTAGATCATTTTGCCACAACACACCCCATGTTCGTTATAGAACATCTTTCTGCGTCAGCCATAATTGGCATGGATTTCCTCGCTAAGTATGAAGCTAGCATAAATTTTGCTAGCGGTAAGATGCTTTTAAAGCATGACCAGAGGCTCACCACACATCCCATGATATACACCAGGAACACAGATGGGATTCGAGCAGAGCGAGAAATCCACGAGCACCAGGCCTCTACACTGCACACAATCAGCAAACACACAGACACACACACAGATAAGGCGGCCAATCAGACTCACAGACAGGACCTGACACCGGAGCAAAATAAAAGGCTCACGGTGCTCCTGGAGGCCAATAGGGATATCTTTGCCCATTCGATGAAGGATCTCGCAGTGACAGACCTTATCGAACACCACGTCACACTCACCAGTGACCGGCCAGTCAACCAGCCTCCTTTCAGGGTGAGTCAGAAGGAGAGACACGCCATCGACACTCAGATCACAGAGATGCTCGAGGCGGGGGTCATCGTCCCGGTAATTTCAAATTACAGTGCACCGGTCTTGCTGACCAAGAAACGGGACGGTTCCCACAGGTTCTGTACCGATTACCGTAGGCTCAATAAGTTAGTCGAAAATGACAGTTATCCACTACCAAGGGCCGACACCTATTTGGATGCCCTCGGTGGGGCTAGCTGGTTCAGTTCGATGGATTGTTATAGTGGATTCTATTCAATCCCCGTCTATGAACCGGATAGGCACAAGCTGGCGTTCGTTACAGAGAACGGCCTATATACCTATACAAGGTTACCAATGGGCCTCCGTAACGCCAGCCAGACCTTCCAAAAGCTAGTGGATAAAACATTTTCAGGGCTAAAATGGCGTTCCGTATTAGTCTACGTGGACGACATAACGGTCTTCTCCAACACCTTTGACGAACATCTCGTACATTTGGAGGAGGCTTTCGCAAGGATTAGAGAGGCCAAATTAAGGCTTAAACCTGCGAAATGTCAATTTGCCAGACAGCAGATTAACATATTGGGCCATATTGTAAACAGAGAGGGCATTATTCTCGACCCAGCGAAGACTGACGCAATAACGGGCATCCCAATGCCCACAAATTTGAAACAATTGCGCAGTTTTATTGGGCTGGCCTCTTATTACAGAAAATATATCCACAGGTTTGCGCACATCGCCCACCCCCTAACTGAACTCTCACGTGAGGAAACGCCCTTCAGCATTAAACAGGAACATATAGATGCCTTCAACACACTGAAGCAACTATTGACCTCACCCCCATTACTGGAACACTTCCATAGTGATAGGCCCACCTTTTTACACGTGGATGCCAGCCAGTACAGGCTGGGGGCGGCCCTATTGCAGGAAGATGCAGAAGGGCGCATACAGCCCATAGCTTACGCTAGCAGGAAACTAACGGCCGTCGAGACTAGATACTCTGCCACAGAGCGGGAAATGCTGGCATTTTCATGGGGAGTGAACTATTTCAGGGTATACCTCTATGGTATCCAGTTCACGGTAGTGACTGACCACGCGAGCCTGCTTTTTGGGACAAATTCAAAAACCCAAATTCGCGGCTCAATAGGTTTATATTCCGCCTGTATGAATATAACTTCGTGGTCAAGCACAAGAAAGGCGCTACACACCTAGATGCAGATGGGTTGTCTAGGCTGCCAGTAGCCGACCCCCCAGATGACAGTAAGGACCACGAATGGGACGACATGCCCACTTTTGCCCTGACGGTGGTTAACATCAAGCAGGAGCAAGAACGTGATCCATATTTGAAACAGATTCTAATGGCATTAGAATGTCTAGGCGATTTTTTCTAGACAAAGACGGGGTACTGAAATTTAAACCCACAGCCATGCACGATAATGCACCAATAGCGGTTCCGGAGTCATTGAAAGAGAATATCATGATCGGACACCACAATAGCCCAATGGCAGGGGCACATTTGGGTACGCATAAAACATACCATAGAATCCGGGACAAGTATTACTGGGTAAACATGAAGGCCGACATAGACACCTTCGTAAAGACATGTCACACTTGCCAGCGATTTAAAACAAGGCCTGGCAAGCCTCATGGATTACTCAACCCTATTCCCGTAGGAGAGCTATTTCATAGGGTCGGGATAGATGTTAAAGGCCCCATTACGACATCTGAAAAAGGCAACAAATACATACTGGTGGCCACAGAGTATCTCACCCGGTATATGATCAAAAAGGCTGTTCCCAAAGCAGACACGAACAGCATAGTCGAATTCCTATTCGACATAGTCACACGATATGGCCTATTCCAAACCCTACTGTCCGATAGAGGTACCATTTTCACCTCGAGAGTGCTCCAACAGTTTTTGGAGGTACTCTGGATAAGGGCATACACGACCACGAGTTTTTCCCCACAAACCAACGGACTCACGGAGAGTATGAATAAAATAATTGGAATAGCGCTAGCTAAATTCACGGGGGACACAGGGACAGACTGGGATGATTATCGGCAGCCCATTACATTTAGCTACAACACTTCCATATCCACGGCCACAAAACACTCTCCACACTTCCTGTTGCACGGATATACACCCAGAAGTCCCATAGACAACATATGCATCCCACAGGACACCCTCCCGGACAATGCCGCCCGTCTAGAGCACTTGCAGTTAGCTCGCATGGACGCCGGAAAGAACATAGCCGCGGCACAGAGAAAACAAAAAGAACGGTAAGATCAGCAAAGAAAGACCGTGGAATACACACCCGGGCAATTGGTTATGGTTTCCAATTCCGCCCGTAAGAAAAATGTGTCCGAGTTCCTCCTGCCACGTTGGTCAGGTCCCTTCAAAGTCTGTAGGAAGGTATCTGACCTAAACTATATCGTAAACGTACGCCATGGACGCAAACTCATCAAAGACACTATACACGCCCGCCGTATGAAGGCATATCACACCCGCAAAACGACACCTACGCGTAAAGGCGGGAACACGGTCAAAAGGAAGGGAAATCATCCCACGGGCAGACGTGAAAAGAAGGCCAAGAAATAGCCTTCGGACCCCGGTGGCCTCACCGGGATACGAACCTAACACTGCCAAACTGTCCCGGAGACACAGGCCTAAAAGGCACCAGGAATAATTACCCTGGACAAAGACGGTCTCGGACCCGCGACCTTCTGAATACCAGGAATGCAAGGTCGGGTAACTATCCAGTTGAAGGATAGGACAATAAGGGACAGTCACACTGACAGACATTCATATGCACAAAATAATAAAATCACCTCCAACACCTAGTCACCAAACACGCAACTAGCGGCCCGGTGACACACATATATAACGATATCTAGTTACCACTAACAAGAATATATTCCCCCCACGCATACAACAACACAAAATTTGGGGGACACAATATATATAAATAACGGAAGGTTCTTTTCCATGACGGAAAGCCATGCTCACAATAAGAGAGCGAGCAACCAAGCTCACACACACGTGCTGGACATATGCACATCGCCAGACAAGTAACAGGTAATGCCCACGTCAATGAAATTAGACACTATCGCAGTCAGCGATAACACACTCGTGAGCAGGCGACTTTCACTAGCTACGGACAACCTAAGAGTATTTCAGTCCTGGCTGTAACACACACAGTCATTTACGCCAGTTTTAAAACCCGATTACTCCCAAAATTAGAGTACGAGGGTCGGCGCAATAGGCACAACACATTCACGCTAAAGCATATTTTCATACGCGTGTCGCAAAAATACAATACATGGGCCATGGTACATAAAATACAAAAATTGTAATACCATGGCCTTAGTCCAAGGCGTGAACAAACACACAGAAACACAATACAAACGTGCCAAAAAATAAGCTAAACAATGGCATTTTTGGCGCGAAACACAATCAAAAGCCACACTAGGGACGCTCAAATCCCAACAGACAACGCAGACATGAAACACGGAGTATTACACGGGATCCCGGGTCCGAATGCCCAATAATGGCGGACACCGTGGAAAACAAGAAGTGTCGACCAACGAAAGATCACTTACATACAAAACACGGGTTTTTTTCATCATGACAGGTCAGAAAACTCAGCCAGCACGACTAGAAACCGAATAGACCCATTTACAGGGGAAAATTCACTCCCACTCAGACGGAAATAGGACCGTATACAAGTACATAAGCGGTTGAGCCACACGATTTTAATGACAGGGAGGTTCTTTACCATACATACAGGAGCATAGATCCATTCCAAGGTACTCGCTACAACAGCCTACCCAAGGCTTTAGCGACCCCGGGACTACCAATAGGGGCCGTACCGTACACAAGGCAAAGGTCTTGCGGAATAAATGTCTACACAACATCGGTAAGCAAACACGGGACAGATTAGCACACTGGCCCTCCCAGAATGCACAACAATGTCAACACACGAACATTGGCAAAAGTCACGTTCCAGCAGCCGCCATACGTAACATCAGAGACTTCCCGTACACAAGAACATGAAAACAAAAACACAACAAAACATTGAGTTGCGTACTCAGCGCATTTCAACATTGTTGCCGTTAGACATTCCTAAAGCACCCAGACGTGCCCTTGACACGCCGATATGATGACACTGGCATAAACCATCAACAGTAACAACATACAGACATACGGATATTGACACAGGATTTCGCGTTATTACGATAGGCTTGGCACTTAGTAATGCACAGATACTGTAGGCCATATTAACATAAGGAACACAAGAGCATGTTTACTAGGGCGATAACAAGTTACACGCGCCGGCTGACAATTAGCATCACGACACACGATAAGACGTATCCGATAACGGCACGCGCGCCAGCATGCGCAGCGGAACGCAACCACAGTCACGCAAGCCTCAGTAACCACAGCCACGGGCACCTCCTGCCCACACGCGACCACTAATCAGGGGCGAATACAGACAGATTCCCTGAAGGAACAATCCCCCCCCCAATAACTACTTCTCTCCTTGTTTTTTTTTTCTTCAATCTTTAAAAATCAATCATAGGCGATCGGGACATGACCAGTTACACTCACGATCACTTGCTACCACAACATTATAAATGAGAGACCAGATTAGGCCATGACGTCACAGCGTCACCGCACTTCACCATCCCAAGGAGCGGATAGAAAGCAGATAGTGACCAAGTGAGGATGACAGGAGCAGAGATGGATAGTGCCAGCAGGATGGCCAGGACACCACCTACGGGCTACCAATATATCACCCTTCTCCTTCCATAACCTTGTCACTCACAACACTATCCAACACAAACACATAAACACATAAAAACAGCTAAACTACATGCCAAAATATACATCGGGGTTGATAGACTTCATGCGTCTAAAGAGAGAGTCCACTACGCCCTGGTTCTCAATGCTTACACCCGAGTATTAGGGGTGAGTCGGAAAACGACATTAAGCGTAATGCAAATCTCTAAGCAAGAGATGAGGCCAAATTCATAATAACAACTCTTTTTTACTAAATAATCCCGCATGCAAGGGACATAGAATTATCATACCTCAGCCCACACCTATCCACAAATGAGAGCGGATACGCCTCATATCCAGCCACATGCATGGAATATCCTACCCACACACCAGGGTTATTATTATTATTACACCTGCATGGAATTTTTAAAATTTTTGCAAACCTGGGAAGTACCTACCCCGTCCACTCACTGTAAAAACAACCTAGCAGCATCACCGGCTCCCGGCCACCATTAACATGGAGCCCAACGATGCACAACCCTCTCCTACCACGCTTTAAGCCCATCCAGAAGATAACGCCCCCGGATCCTAATAACAAGGGACCCAACGCCATGGAAACCTACTAACGCCTCCAAGAAAATTACCAAGGCATTACCGCTGGAAGTCCGACGTGGCGACAGAAGGCCTAAAGTAGTCCATGCATTTCGAAGATTCTACAACCCCAGAACACTTAAAAATTTACATAATCACACAGTAAATTATTTACATAGCACACTCATTTTTTTAAATAAAAAAGGAACCTGATGTCACGATGAATGGTGATGACAGCGTAAACAGAAGGGCAGAGGCGCCACACAGGAACAGAGCTGGGGAAGGCGATGATGAGCCCTGCCCCAGTTAACTCAATGACCCAGACTAAATAACAGACGGAATTACGTAAGGTCGAAGCGCCGATGACCTAGCACGGGCAAACTTCGGAATCCCGGGAGTACCTAGCCTGTCCCCGGGACAAAGAAACGTTACACCCACTATGTGCTACGGGCATCGAAGCCAGACCTGCAGGGGAGACTTTCTACGGCTGGTGGGAGAATTAGCCAGCTCCACACCGGACTCAGGAGATGACCCTAGGGACGACCAAATTAGGACTAGACTCCTAGTTTAGTACGTAAGTTAAGTAGAGCTTCTATGGCGGGAAGCTAGTCTTCTACTCGCAGAAGTGAAGGAGAATCTCAGGATTCAGCGGGACCAATCCTAGATTCGCCAAGGCCTTGCCCCGCGTGGCAAGGTGAAGACAACCAAACAAACGAATAATGAATAAACAAATAATGAATAATATACATGAAATATGAATAATATGGAATGAATGCGATCATTCGGGCCCGTGCCCAAATAAATGGCTGACAGCGAGTCACCAGAGCTTACATGGCCACGCAGCGGGCGGCCAGAGATATTAAATAGGCATGCAGCGAGCTGCCAAGAGGGGTTCGAGTGGGCAAACCCAGCAATGCCCATATAGGCGAAGAGGATTCCCGGACGCTAAATTCCCTTATGTTATTATTAATGCCAATACAGGCGAAGAGGATTCCCGGACGCTAAATTCCCGGATGATAGTATTTTATCGGACGATTTTTCCCGAACGATGTCCCGTGCCCACATAAATGGCTGACAGCGAGTCTCCAGAGCTTAAATGGTAACGCAGCGGGCAGCCAGAGATATTAAATAGGTATGCAAAGAGCTAACAAAAGGGGTTCCGTGGGCAAACCCAGCATTGATGAATACATCAACAAAGGACAAATGAGGAATGATGACAATACAGGCAAGTACAACGGCGATGCGTTTGCTCTCCAGCAACGCGGCGTCCGGAACATTAGTAATTACTAGTTATTAATCACTAATATAAATGTCGACAACTAGCCTTAAGGGAGCAGAATCCGGTGCTTTTAGAGACACCCGGTGTTTCTAGAATACACGCGGGTGGTGATCTGAGGAAGTAAATTGCCTCAGGCGATCGCTCCGGTCAAAATTCTAGCATGTAAGACAGTTGCATTTGGAACGCAACTTAGAATTAAGCAAATTTAATAAGCGCTTTTGTAAAACAGCTGCTACAGCACATTTCGGAACTAGATTAAGGTCAAACCCATTTGGATTGTAAATATTTTTTTTAATTATCATAAATTAGGCTAAGCACCTTAAGATTAAGGTAAAACATTTCGGCACCAGGTTACCAAAAACCGTTACCAGGGTAAGCCCGACAACGCATAGACTAAGCTAGATAATACCTAGGCTAACCTAGAAGTAAGTTACACCTCAGTGGCGCCACACTTAGTTTTACAAATTAAGCGCTATAAACGAAGTGTTACATATAATGTATTACAATGTATGGTATTGCCATATTAATCATTAATCCACTTTCACCCACACAGGAAAGCGAGGAAGCAAACGAATATACATGTTTTCCAAATAGATGGCCAATAATCCATTTTTGTTTCACAGATGACAAGAAGCACGAGCATGTCTATTGTAAATATGTTTTCCACACCAAATTACACATACCCTTATCTCTGTCACACAAACACACTGTTCCTCATCGTTCTTCAGTCGCGCCAATAAGGTGACGGCGCCGCGATCAGCGACGTAAGGTGACGTGGGGCACCGAGCGACGCTGACGCAAACACACGTTCGATATGCTTCAATAAAAAGCAATATTCGGCAGCCAGGGGCGGTGCAGAGGTTGTGAGCACCTACCCTCGCCGCCAAGGTAAATTTTTCCACCCACGGGGAAAATTTGCGAAAGGAAAAGTAACGGCATGACCACTAACCCACAGCCATAGGTGAGAGGCACCTACAGCTCAGCGGGTAATAAATGAAGGGAGAATGAGTCGACAGACGAGAGCGCTACAGAAGGCCTAGAGAATGAGACGAGGTACCAGGCTCATGAGCAAAAACGGTCTAGCAATAAGGTTATTATTTTATGTCATTTCATGTTATATTATGTTAAGTTATGTTATATCATCATTGTAAAAGCAAAAACTGTAAATCCAAAGCATACACAAACATAGTGGTGCTCAACTGTACACCTACACACATAAACTCACAAATTGTCACGCCATTTTACACGCCATAATGTCCACACTGAATACACTGTTTTTTTCCTTTCTACTCTACTAACGCCAAAATTTGTGAAGGTGACCCGTTTTATCCCAAGAACAATAAACCATTATGATATTTCCTTTAACTTATACCCTGGGGCACCTACTTTTGCTATTCTCTTCCATCTTTTAAACAATACACTGAAGGGAGCAATTTTTTTCTCCATACAACGCCGGACGGCACAACCATCCGTCCGGACATGTTTTTTTTCCTCCCAGAAAAATAGCAACATATATATATACAACGGCGAGACCATGCATTTTTTTGTGTTTCTATCTTTATTATTACCATGCCAACTTGCAAAAATAAGCCATTCTAAAAATTAACTATGTATAACATGTATATCCCTCTGAGCACAAGCTAGACTCACATCACCACGACATCGACACACCTACATCAACACGGAAGAAAAGAAGAAGTATAAGAGGAAATCAAAAACGACCCATCACATCGACACCCCCACTCTACGTCCCGTTCCCGTTCGCGGGGACGCGAACTAATCGAAGAAGAGGACTTGTACAGCCCCGCGGGGGGGCAGTACCCCTGAAAGCCACCCCCCATCTTTCACTAAAACCACCCTAACTGGCAACATCATAAGACCAGAACATTACCTTTACACAGCAAGAGGCGGCCACCCAGCTTGGGAGGTTAGCCTACTACTTGCGACACATACATAAACATCTACACAACAACTAACTGGGGCAGCTACGTCGACGGAATGCTGACCACGCAGCGCCAAGAACTATAAGAATGGAGTCCTTTTTGGAGCCATTATCTGTTATACAGTGTGCGTCGTCGAAGGCCCTAGCCGGCGTCTGCTCCAGCTGCATCATCAGGTGAGACTCAGCAAAGTGCTCAGAATCATTTATTCTGTAAACACCCACTCATAATCTTGTACACTCTACTTGTATAACTGCCCACATTCCCCCAAGAGGGACTTAGAAATTCACACTCACTGACCAATAAACACATGGTCAGTAAATTACACTTGTATTGTTAATTACACTCCTCTTTGCATCCTCATACCCTTCCTGACTCTCGTCACGATTGACCGTGACCATAGTAGCCAGTAATTGCTTGGTCAGACTCCATTGTGCTTCCCGCACGCGACTCGACTACATAACGTCGAGCCGCTGACGTAAGCACGCCTATTGTGTTACTCATCCCGTCCAGCTGGCAGGCCAGTATAGTAGCCTTCATTTAGAGGTCCATCTCCTAATAAACACTTGCATCTTTGCAGGAACACCCCCTAGCGTTTAAACACTAAACAACACACTACACTAGTAAGCTCTCCCAGCTACGGGAAGCTACTCTCTCCTAGGAACTACCTTCCAAATTAGAACAGTGACACATGTGTTTTATCCCAAACCACCCCCCAACTAAGGGATCTAAAACATTATACCCCCTGTCATATCCTAACCTCTATAGTGACTACTCTATGTTTTTATTTTATTTTACTAGAATGGAATGTAAGTAAATGACATGGGTACACTTTACTGAACAATAGTCAGTCTGTGGTCAGTTGGACTTGATCCAGACAAGAGTGAACATGTTGCGTACACCGATTGTCGACTGTCAAGGGTTTAAAATTGGAGATAACAAATTTATATTTAAAGAAGTGGCCATTATTTATTGTTCCACTTTTTTCATTCATTCATTCATTCATTTATTTGCAATGGGGGGTGTGTCCCCCGGTGGCAAATTGTATATACATAACAAATAAATAATTATACATAACAATTCAATAACAATTATACAACAATTAAACTGGAGTATTTACACAAATAGTCAGTCTTTTCTTAAACACACCTATATGTTTGGGAAAAGGCTCTAAGACAGCGGCAGGTAGAGAGTTCTAGTTATCAATGGCACGGTTTACAAAAGAATATTTACCATAATTTTTTCGCTGTGGTCGGCCCTTAACTTTGAAAGGATGATCGCTCCTATCCATGTAAGTGGGCTTTCCCAATCGTTTGCTAAGCTCACCCCATGCTGGTTGATTTGTATACGTGTTGTACATAGCGCAGAGTCTAGATTTCATCCTCCTAGCCTCCAGTGATTCCCACCCAAGTTTCTTTAACATACGGCTCACACTGCTCCTGGGATTAAAGTCACTGAGCACAAATCTAGCGGCCTTTCTTTGTACCATTTCCAACTCATTGATGAGCCCTACTTGATATGGATCCCAAACCACCGAGGCATATACCAGAATAGGTCTTACAAGTGACAAATAGCCTAATTCTTTAGCAGAGGTACTACTTCCTTTTAATACCCTCATTACAAAGTGCAGGGATTTGTAAGCTTTTGAAACTACACATCCTACATGACTACTCCATTTCATATCATTCCGAACGTGAACGCCCAAATATTTGCAAGAATCTTCTTCTACAAGTATTTCCGAGCCAATGTTATATTGAAAATCCGGCCTTCGCACTTTCCCTATTTTTAAGAGACTACATTTTCTTGTGTTTATTTTCATTTTATTTACAATCGCCCACTTATAGACCAGGTTCAGGTCCTCTTGAAGCACTGCATTGTCTTGTGAGTCATGTATCTTTCGATATATTACACAATCATCCGCAAACAATCGACAGTCACTGCGAATCCCATTTGGTAAGTCATTTATAAACGCCAAAAATAACAAAGTTCCGATTACGCTGCCCTGAGGGATACCCGACGTTACGGTAATTTCATCCGAGAATATGCCTTCGACTTTCACTTTCTGAGAACGACCCGTCAAAAATTCTTGGATCCATAAAATTACTCTTCTATCAATCTTCGTCGAAGCTAATTTATGGAGAAGCATGTCATGCGGAACGACATCAAATGCCTTCGCAAAATCTATAACCACGGCGTCGACTGAAACTCCATGGTCTAACGATTCGCTAATGTCTTGAAAAAGTGATAGCATCTGACTCTCGCATGAGTAACCTTTCCGAAATCCATGTTGCCTATCATTAAACCATGATAATGTTTCCCACTGTTCCCTCAAGTAGTCGCAAATGAGATGCTCCATCTGTTTACAAACGACGGACGTAAGGCTAACCGGCCTGTAGTTGCCCAATTCAAGTCTGCTCCCTCCCTTAAATATTGGGACTACCGTAGCTCTTTTCCAGTCATCTGGGATTTGCGCATTATTTATGGACACATTAAACATCACCTCCAAGTATCGTGCCACGGCCCTACCTCCTAGTTTAAGTACTTCACTAACAATATTATCAGGACCCTTTGATACATTGAAACGTAGTTTTTGTATTAGCTTTACAATTGCTGACTGGTTTATTTGGAACAGGGGAGCCCCTGATTCGTCGTTAAGGTCCAACACACAGCTATTGGATTTATTGAACACACTACCGTAAAAGACATTTAATTCATTAGCAATGGCTTGTTTCTCAGTAATTAATTTACCGTCACCGGACATTATCATCGACAAATTATTTGAATATCCCTTTCTTCTCCTAACATAACTGTAAATTTTTTTCCACCCATCACCTCCCGAACCAAGTAAACCTTGCATATAACTGTCATGAGCAGCCCTCTTTTTTAAGACGAGCTCTCTTGATAAGGACTTAAATTTCAACATATACTTGTCACTATCATGTCTTTTATTGTATATAGGGGCCGATAACCTCGATGTTAGGCCCCTTAAAACAACAATTATCATCATCATCTTTTATTGTATAATTTCCTAATTTTCCGTTTTAGACTCCAAATTTCTCGTGTGTAATACTCAGGATCTGGGTTTTGTTTCAGCAATTTAAATGGGACAAATTTATCAACAGCGCTATTTAAAATTTTCAAAAAGTTAGTCCACAGGATATTAATGTGATTTCCTTCCGATGCCCATCCTACAAATAGCTCATTCAAATACCCCTGAAACTTGCCATGATCCGCCCAGCGATACTGGAATATGATCTTTTTTGCTACATCAGAGTCTAATTTTGTAATGTCACCATATCTAATATTTAATTCAACCCCAGAATGGTCACTAATTCCTGGTACTTTCAGACAGTTAATATACAGCTCTACAGGCCTTCCGAGATAAACATCTAAGGTATTTTTGTCTCTAGTTGGGAAGTCAACTACTTGGGAAAATCCCCCCTCCCTTAAGAATTTATTTGCAGCGCTCTGAGCCTGACCACAGCTAGTTGACTCACCAGACCAGTCTACTTTGGGGAGGTTTAAATCTCCAGCAATTATTATGCTCTTTTTCATAGCATTACCCGTACAAGTTTTATCATACAGTGTTTCGAGGATAGAAAGGTTATCTTTCGGTGCTCTATACACCCCTATCACCTGAAGAGGGAATTTATTTCCTTTATCCGAAATTTGTACACATAACATTTCATGATCCATATCAGCCCACTTTAAGAAACTAGCTATATTTTTGCGCACACAAATAAATAGCCCACCACCTCGCTTCCCCCGATCCCTTCTGAACATCTCGTAGGTCCTTTGAATTATTTCGCTAATATTTATGCCCTCATATAACCAAGATTCAGTTGCAATGGCAATGTCCGGAGAATACGTCTCTACAAGATTCCAAAATTCAATTAATTTATTTCCTAAACTCTGACAATTAACCTGCAGTAATCTTAGAGTCTTACCTCCGCAGCAAATATCTCGAAATAGCTTCTTCTGTTCCCATCGGCTGGCAACCTCTGGACCTGCTCCTGCTCACAAAAGCCGGCACGAACCGATGACCCTGTCATGTAGGCTCCCTAGATTGAAAGCGCCATAGTGGATATCGCAAGCTACCCATTTGGTGTTTAAACCAACTTATGCGTTTGATTTGTTGTGTGATAAAGACCGTAAGCAAACCCAGTGGATTGAAACTCATATGCAACTAGACTGGAAGCAAGGAACCATTTCATATTAGCACCTGGACGTGGTCATGAAAGCCCACTTGTCTTCTGCCCATGTAGTATTTGTGAAAGGTAGTGAAAAACGTCAATGGCTACAACCATTTTTAGCGTCTTACTGTCAATGTATCGATTTAATGGACATGGGCTGTCCCTCGCTGCAAACACTCATGGACCGCTGCCCCTGTGACAATATTACCCATAAAACCCTGGCATAGGTGTGGCAATTGTTTCATTGGCTAACCTCCAATGCCTGCTGGGAGTTGTTAAATAAAATGAAAACTGAAGGTTTACCTGTGGATGCCACCAGTGAGATTTCTACAAGAGACGTGTAAACATCAACGTGATACCATGGAGAAAGGGGGTGCTACCGATAAAGCGATTGGAAAGTTCTTCGTGTGCAAAAAGAAACTAGACAGTTTTACCAAAGAAGAATGACTGGCTCTTCCAAAATCATTCATTTATTACGTCGCAGCAAATGCAGTGAAAGAAATCTGGCAACATGTACCAAAATCATGGACTCAAGACCCTGTGTTAAGTGAATTGCAACCATGTACGGATTATGATCACCATAAGCAAGTGGCTATGGCAAAAATACCCTCTATGTGACAGTGTGCTACTTGCCAGCTGGTCAAACTGTATCACGGTCATAAAAGTCAGTGTAAAGACTTTGTTTCCTCATTCCATGGGTGTAATGGAGATAAAAAGCAGCAACAACAAACATAATCCACAGAGGAGGAGGAAGATCAAACCCTTTCTCCACCAATGGAAAAGGATATGCCAGACCTCTACTGGCAATGGCGTCATTGACAAAGTAATTCAATACTTGACTTTCGAAATCTACCTACCTGGTTATTATTTGTGTGATCCTGGAACTTATCTTGAAGAACCTTTGCAGCGTGGTGATATACCTATTAATCCTTTGGATCGAGCATGCACCTTTCTTATCACCACAGTCATCCTGCATTAAGATGTGTAGTGGATAAAGTATCGTTGAAAAGCTAAACAACGTTTGACATCCTGTGATATCTCAGTGAGAGAGAGGTTGGCAGCCCTCATTGTGATTAGGGCTATATAAGGAAAGTTAATGATGAGTGGACATGAACATTGAAAAGGATTGAGGAATTGGTATTTCTTTGTATTCTATTTTTGTAAAGCTCTATTTGTTGTGAAATAAAAACAAGGTTTACAAGATCACAATGTCTTTTAATTTAAAAAAATGGTGATAGCCATTTCTTCATTTTCATTTTTTCACACATGAATATTTACAATTTCCACTTTACATTTTTACATTCCCCTTGTTTAGTTCACACATTCTGTACATTTTTTTGTGAAATATAAATAAGGTTCACCAAATCACTATATCTTTTAATTTTTAAAAATGGTGATAGCCATTTCATTTTTTCACACATGAATATTTACAATTTCCCCTTTCCATTTTGTACATTCCCTTGTTTAGTTTACACATTCTGTACATTTTTGTTGTTGTGAAATAAAAAAACAAGGTTTACCAGATTACAATGTCTTTTTAATTTTAAAATGGTGATAGCCATTTCACTTTTTCACACATGGATATTTA
This sequence comes from Meconema thalassinum, assembly GCA_946902985.2. Classification (NCBI taxonomy): domain Eukaryota; kingdom Metazoa; phylum Arthropoda; class Insecta; order Orthoptera; family Tettigoniidae; genus Meconema; species Meconema thalassinum. The sequence goes on from OX336389.2 coordinate 418,422,309, forward strand.
CAATTTCCACTTTACATTTTTTACATTCGCCTTGTTTAGTTCACACATTCTGTAAATTTTTTAAAATCTTTTTCGTAATATACAAAAGCAAAACATTTTACACTAAAATGTATTACTTATCTTATTTTTACTAAACTACTGTAGCCTAACATTATACAATCTACTTACAGTTTTTACAAAAAATATTACAATATAAAACACACTACATATATTACAATATAGTGATCATTAGACTTAAGTAAAGTAATAGTCGTCAATGCGACTGTTTCCCCAAGCAAGAGTATTAAATGTGTTGGGTATAATGAATCGTTTGTTGTCTTCATTACTTAAAGCAACTTAGTTCAACAAATTGGTATGTAGCTGATGATTTTTACTTCTAAATACACACATTTTCTTATATAATACAGGTGGGTTACTAACTATACAGTTTTCATAATCACTTATATCTAACTCTTTACTAACAACATTCTTTTTCACTCCTTTTAATTTTTTTACTACTACATCATCAATTGTCATATAGCTGTATGATTTAGATTTTGTGCCTACAAAGGTGTCTATAATAACACCAGCACATTTATTCTTAAATTTTCCAAGAACCTTTTTGTTTACTAGAGGTAAATGGTAAATATTATCCTTGGGGTAGTCACTTGTATCAAACCTATTTAGCTCAGTTTTGATATCCTCGTAAAAATCATCAGTTTTAAACTCATAAATAAAAGAATCTGTGTCTGTGTAGAGTAATTTAGCATTATCAAGATAGTTTTTCTTTATATAATCATAGTGAAATTCATACATAAGTGTTTTTGATAATTCCAGAATGGTGTAACCCACATATATGGGTTTGTTGTAAGTTACTTTAAGACGATTCATTTGTATTACAACTAAATCCTCATGAATAATTGAACAGCTATGAAAGTTAGGCTTGCTTATTAAGTTGCTCGCACCATACCTTTTACCATCATTCTCCCACTTTGTTATCAGCTTTACATCAACTCGTTTATCAACATTCTCCATAGTCTTTCAAAAGCACTATTATTCATGAGTTTATAAAAATCTTTTTCAAACGCGTTTGTTGACTGTGTTCTTAAATTATTGTTTAGATCAATATACGGTTTGAGCCATGCTGACTGATGAAATTGCAATACGCGATGAATTTTAGTTAATTTCAATCCATGCTGTAGACACTGTTTCAAGTTTTGATAATGTATTACATATTTACATTTATCATTTACATTAGCAATTAACATTTTTGTTCGTGATGTGATGTATGGAGATTTCATATTCTCAGGACAAAATGGTAAATCATTATGATCATCATTTAACTCTTTAGGGTACTCAAGATTTACCTCTAAAATATATCCTTTATCATCGTTATCATTAAGAGTGTCAACATGTAAGACATCAATTTCAGGTTGTGTCAGCCAGCGAAAATCTTTCAGTGGTAGATATTGACTCATAGCCCAACCATATTGGTTATTTGCATCGAGGTAGACAATATACTTTGACTCTTCACAAGGGTTGTAGCTAGGCATGTATTTATTATTCGCTTTAGAGTACCGTCCACTACATTGGCTTAATCCACCTCGAATTGATGATTTTATAAAATTGATCATGTCTATATCAGTCATTAATTCTAAATTTACTTTCGTTTTTTTTTCAACATTGAACTGAAACTTAACCCAGGAGCTGTGAAATACTGACAAGGATCAAGGTCATAAGTTTTCATACAAACATTCCGAAAATTTTCAAAAACATCTGCTAATAACAACACATCTGTCTTCAAATATATGTCTGAAAATTCTCCTAAAGTTTGAATGTCAAACTGTGCCCATACACGTTGTGCATGTAAATATTCCTGATCACTGATATGACTTGTGTTTAAGGAACTGTAAAATGCATCTTTCGGTGGTAAAGAACACTCCTCAAGACGTTCCACACAGTTAATATATTCATAAGGGAATATGCCCTTTTGACGAATCAAATTAAAATCATCTTCTTTAGGAAAGACACGTTGAATTTCATGAAACTGATCTGATTTAAAATTACTAGCCAGCTTATCAAGACTACTCGACATAAAGCGGAATGAATCTAAAAATCGCAGTTTAATGGTTTTGTTTATTGCTAGTTTTGATGTATTTTGTGAACGATATGTATTGTTCTTTATTATTTGCAATAACATCAATTTTCACATCTGAAGCTCCAAATTCTTTAACGATAAAGTGGTTATAGTATTTGCTACCGTTGTGTAGAATGACCGGAATGAATTTACTTACTCTATAATTTAAATTACATTCTTGGTGAGCAGCACCACGATATTTTCCTGTTAAATGGTCATGATCGCGAACCCTGTCTGTATATAAACATTCACCACATATAAAACAATTAGTTTCAGTTTCAAAATTCATTTGCTCTAATGAAGTTAGTGGCTCCATTGGAATGATCGTATTTAAAATAGAGGATATACGGACGGCATCTTTCTCAAGTCTTTCCATAAAAACTTTAGGTGCATCAGGTCCTCTATAGAGCTCAAACTTATTTAAAGAGTCATCATAACTACATTTAATATAATATGCAAAGCTAAAAGGTTCATGAATGTGAGTAGTGTTGGTGAAAGGTTGGGCTGGATTCGATGAATATGTATTAAATGGTTTTAGCAAAGCCTCGAAGTCAGCATATATAACAAATGGTACTCGAAGCAGTTTCTTATAATCCTTAAATTTTAGAATGTTATTTTTAGGAGTCGGTAATACCGTACAAACATGATTACACCCCCATTTTTGATGTTGAGTAAGTTGGTCCTCTTTCTGGAAATGTAGCAAACAACCATCACACAACCACTTCTTACCTTCATATTTTGATATCTGACTACCGACAAGTCTACTTAAATGTTTTATCCAGCAATAGTGAGCATTTTCACCTTCGGTTATGTATAGTAAATTTACATGAATATCCTTTTTTTTCCTGAGTATAATATAGAGGACCTACTATTCTCTTATTTTCAATTCCATAAACATTAATACTTACATTGTTCAGCTCTTCAAAACGTTGAATTTCTTTTATCGCCATAGGAAATTCCATTTCTTCTAAATCTAACACTGAAGAATAGTGAGGATAAGATGACGTTCTCTTTTCATTCATCGCTGCTGGATGGAGAGCTGAGGTTACAGCCCATGCAAAACATGCATGGTCACTATTCTTAACGTTTACACAAGCTTTCTTCCGTTTAATCCATGCAGGTAAATCAATGTATGATGATGCTCGAAGGGGATTATATTTATTCATGTTGGTTTCTAAATAAAGTACTTCAACCAATGCCCAGCCCGACTCCCTTTACTGGAACTCTTCACTCTTCACGATGATAGCACTTGAAATATTTTGATATATATCACTAATATTAGTTGATTCACTAACAATTACGTTTTTTGTATTAAAAGATTTGATATCCGTAATTTCACCATCGCTCCCAGTTTTTACATAGAGGCCAAAAAGTTCAAAATTCATTTTAAATGTTTTATGCTCTAATATAAACATTACCTAACAAGCCAAACACAGTAGGTTGAACATTTTTTTAAAAATGATTCAATACTTTGAGTTTTTTCTTCACTATGAAGTCTATAACTAGCAATTCGACTTTTAAATGCACTACCAATTTGTTGAACATTTTCAGAATTTCTTTCATGGCAAGTGTTATTTTTATGTTGAATACTGCGTAAATGTCCATGAATGATTGAAGAAGGTATATCAATATTACATACATCACAATGTGTTATTGAAGGTTCACCATTCTTCATTCTTTTTGATGCACAACTATTTTCACAATCTTGAGAACGTTTACGCTTTTGAGCATCACATTCATTTAAAGGTACCGTGCTAGTTAATGGTTTTACAGATTTCAATTCCTGTTGTTCTCCATGCACTTCAACCATGTGGGATTGATATCGCTTTACAGCAGAATATCCAAGATCGCAAACTGAACACGAAAATGGTGCTGAACTGACATGCTTTAGATTTGCATGCCGTCCAAGACTATCCTGTCTGTTAAATGTTGTAGCACAATGACTGCATACAAACATTTTCTGATTATGTTTTGTACTTGCATGACGTTGAAGGCTGTCAGGTCTTGAGAACTGTTTCTTACAGTCACCACACTTGAACATGATGATTACTTTCCATGTTATCTATAAAAGAAAGAAAGAAATGTTAATGAAAGATAAAACAAAGTACAATATAAATAGTTTAATTATATTCCAGTCAATGGTTATAGCAGGGTATTTAAATCGATCTGTGAACTCCTAGCAAGTCTAACGTTATGTGGTTCTAACTGGGGGTTATTATATACCACTGTCACTGACACCTAGCGGTGAACATTGGAACTTGATAGAGTGGTAGAAACCAGCTAAGTGTGACGTTATAGCTAGTCTTAAAGCAAGTCTAAACTTGTAGAACATGTCACGTGATAGAAACTAGCGATCGCTAGTTAAGTGAGCTAAGTGTGACGTTATAGCCAGTCTTAAAACAAGTCTAAACTTGTAGAACATGTCACGTGTTAGAAACCAGCAGCCACCAGTTAAGTGAGCTAAGTGTGACGTCATAGCCAGTCTTAAAACAAGTTTAAACTTGTAAAACATGTCACGTGATAAAGTTAAGTTAGGTAAAGTTAGGTTATGTTAGGTGAACTGAAGTTAAGTCTTTAAATATTCCCTCTGTCACTGACACCTAGCAATGAACATTCAGACTTAATAGAGTGGTAATCAAAATCTAACCTACAAAATTAGCTTTACACACCATGGTCAAGTAGTTCCAACTTTTGACTGCCAAATATACCATTTTCACTAACATATAGTGGTGAACATTGGAAAATATCACTCTAACTGTTTAAAAGTTATTAGAGGGGCACTTACCTTTTTATAATTTATCAACTGCTGTCACTGAATTAACAGATTGTAGGAATCTAGTAACCTACAGGTACCCAATTATCTGTAAACAAATCAATCAATCAATCAATAAATACATTCCAATCAATAACTTCAACATCAATAAGACTATAATCCATTAATAATAAGTACTTACCATGCAAAATAATTTAATGATTTTCTACCAAAAGGCCTTTTTTTCAACTCTTGAGCAGTAATAGAGCACTGTTCACTCAAAGCGAGTAATAAAGACTGACAGTAGGGAAATATATGACACCTCTCTTATATAAACTCTCATCGCTCGTGTCAGCAGTTTTTTGCAGATCATTGCAATTCCTTTCCCAATACAGCTGAGAGTCCAAAGTATAATAGGAACACCTGTGTGGTATCCAATGACTGCTGACTTTGCATGATCATCACCCATTGTCTTGATCAACACCTGAGGTTTCAAATTACTGCAGCGTCAGTCATAGCAACCGCAGTGTGCGCTCTCTGGCATGTCAGCAACATGACACCGGAAGGAACACCTGTGTAATATCCAATAACTGCTAACTTTGCATGATCATCACCCATTGTCTTAATGAACACTTGCGGTTTCAAATTACTGCAGTGTTAGTCATAGCAACAGATCTGCGCGATCTCTGCCATGTCTGTAATATGACACAGGAAATATAACAAGACGTCTTACTGCACGTGCCATCTCCACAGTTTTAACATCTTAAGAACATGTATTATTCTCTTTCAACTACAAATGACTCGTTAGAACACATCCATCCACCAAGTTAGATCCCTTGTATGTTCACATGTATTTCATCACTTTCCTTTCATATCGTTATTCCATTATAGTAGTCGGGGATTAGTGAACAACGTCAGTTCAACACATTGCTTTACACGCAAAATGTAGTTAGGCTCTTTGATATAATTTAAATAAATTCATGGGCTAGTCCGTAGGAACCAGGCCAAAGGGACCCGTCCAAAGGGATCAGTCCGAAGGGACAAGGACTCGTCCACAGGGACCTGTCCACAAGGACCTGTCCACAAGGACTCGTCAACAATGACCTGTCAACAATGACCTGTCCACAAGGACTTGTCCACAAGGACCTATCAACAATAACCCATCAACAGGGGCCCGACAGCAGGGGCTCGTCAACAATAACAGGGGCTCTCACCTCAAGGCCTAACATGCCCCTCTTTGATTATTGGTTTGCAGAACAACGTTACATTCCATACTGGCATTCAAACTCTCACATGTTGCACTTGGAAAGAGAGATTCCCTAAAAAAATTCAATTTCACCCTCTAGTAGGGGTAGGTTTTATTATGGGGTGGAAATATGTTGTTCATTGGAAAGAGGGTGTCAGCCCGAGTTCAATGACACCTCGTACAAGTCTCTAGCCTGATTGGTTCACGAGATATTGCCATTTTAGTATTCCAGCGGTGGAGCGGTGGCGGTGGCTGTAGAACCGCTACAAATACACTACTAAAGTATTTAAAATTTCAGTGCCAAAAAGTACCAAATCCATCATTTTCTTTGAATATTTCCTAAACTGCAAAAGCCTAAACAGAAATACTTGGTATAAAAATGAATTTATTCTATCTGAACATAATACATGTGCTCAAATGGATTTTCAGATGAAATTTTTCACTCTGAGCGTTTTTTCCTCTCTCCTGTAAAATATTACTTTTTGGATTTGGTACCTTTTGGAAATAAGCTTCTCATATATCCTCTACATACTCTCTCGTCCATCTAACCATTCATCTTCCTGAGTTTGGCCTATTACCCAACACTCCAGATGCATTAGGTAGCATTGTCAGCACCTCAGAGGTTTGATAGGGGCCGCATTGTAGGGTTGCATGACGCCATTAGGTCAAACTGTACTCTGCAATTTGCCATCATGTGAGGCATACTGATATCACTGTGTCCCGATGATGGAACCTGAGAGCACTCACACGTCAAGAAGGTTAGGGTCGCCTAAAATAGACCACATCCAGGAAGGAGCGTCAAATGGTGCGCCAAGCATAAGCATATACACGTGACATCCGGACATAGATCGAGGAAATTGTCAGAATATACCGGGATAACCGCCACTGTCTTTGCAATGGCGTTTCTGGTGTGCCCTATCTTGCAGAACATGTCCTGAAGCAGAGACCTCGATTTGTAGCTCATAAAGTAGAGGCCAGGGCTACTAGATAAATCAATCCGAAGGGGATAATTAACGGTTAACACATACATTTGTCCAAAGTCACAGCTGGGTTGTTCGAGTTTCATGAACAGGTGCAGAATCCTCTTGAAACCTCCAGTCCTGGACATATAAAAGGTATTATTGAGGTTATTGATCACTGTTTCCTGAAATGTGTGCTAGCACTTTGGTTGATGTTTTATCTCCTCTCTCAAAGAAATGGACTTCAGAGATGGTATTCCGCTCAGCCAATGCAAACTGCCTTGCGACATCTTGAATAAACCAGTTACCGCCGTAGACCGCTCCATTCCCCCCGCACAAACACTGCTCCACCATACATGCAGCCAAGGTGAATCCCGACTCAGCTACGGAGAAACGCTATATGGATGACCTGGTATATCACTAACCGGCACATCAAGGCTAGAGTAGGATAGTCTCTCTGTAATCTGAGGCTTTTATTGATAGCCTGTCAGTTTGAGAGCTGAAAGCCTCCTTAACAGTTGTAGTTATCCCGGTAGTTATGATGCGTAATTCAGATGATGAATTGCCATAGCGACATGAAAATGATGGTCATTTCGAACAATGATCAGTGATTAGTGCTCGTAACATATCCGTGCATCACATATTATAGTAATCTTAAAATATCTCTCAGTGTCTTATATCGAGTCACAGAAACACTTGTGATAGTATTTAAGGTAAACCTAGATACTGTATTTAAGTGATCCATTATTTTAATTGTGTCACCCATAGCACAGCAGTAGAGTAGAATATATGATTCTTACCGTTTTGTCTTTAGGGCGGCTTGTAATTGTGCATAATTCGAATGAAGCTTTTTTTTTTTTTTTGTAATTTACAGTAACATTGGTCATAAGCTCTGCACCCTTAATTAGAATGACTAATTGAGAAGAAATTATACCATTTTAAAAGTGAGCCAGGACTTGTATTTATCTTTGTTTATTGCACGACACGAGACAGCGAGGAGGAAGCTTCTTCGTCGAAACTTGTTATATCAGGTAAGAGAGAATGATTGACAGCTCAAGGAAGACGACTTTATTTTATTGTAAATAATTTATACGATGAAGCAAGTCAAGAGGCAGTGTACCGCTTCAAATAAAAGTGAAAAGAGTTGAGGAGCCCCGGTCATCAAAATGAAAATACCAGATTAATTCGCACTGATGGGGAACATTTGAGAAGCATGTTTGATCTTTCGTCGTAATCGTGATAGCCACGTGACCACGTCTGACCCATAACAAAATTATATTTCGCCGCTAATTGAACCAACTTATATACAGTAATTAAAAGTACAAGTCATGAAAAGAAATTACACAGCAAATCTGCAAAATAAAAATACAACTAAAACTTATTTTTTCATCGCAATTCAGGACAGTCTAATTCCGACGTAAGTAAGGAAAATGGTGAAGGCGGTAACTTCACTGCCATGACAATTTGAAAAGGACGCCAGGAAATTGCCAAGTAAATTTTGGAGAGAGAAACTTGGAGACTTTGTTTTTGACCGCCTTGAGAGCAGGTTCGCGCTACGTGGATCCAGAAACGAGTGCGGGAGTGCTTTCGATGCACTTGACGTGCCCGCTAAGATAACTTCAAGCCCCGGTGATATAATATAATAGCAGGTTTGGACTTACTAAACTCTTTGTTATAATAAGAGTGCGGAGAGCAAGATTTTTCGATACGGCGAAGGGCACGTCATTTTCCGCCAACATAAGAGAGATACTCGGTGAGGTGAACTTTGAATATTTAAAGCAGACAGAAATGAAATTGATTTATGGACATGAGAAGCATCATAGTTGAACTTATAATATTTCTTCGAAGGAACAACGATTTATCAAACAATTATATACGAATGTGGACTTATAATATTCATCGTAGAAAATATTTTGCAACGATATTTCATAAGAGGACTATGAAAATAGTTGAACGTTATTAAATTCACAATTACGAGGGATGTTCGGAAAATATGAAGGAAATATTTTATAAAAGTGAACTGATATTCTGCGAACTTCGAAATCTTGTTAACCTAATAAGTACGATTCTATGAAAGTTATTCAATTATCAGAGACATTTAAAAATCCAAACATGGTCAAAGAAGTTGAGTTAAGAGGGATGTTTCAGAATTTGAACAATATCGAGAGTATGATGTATCTGTAAAGTATGAATAGGGGATCATTTTAGTGACGAGCGAAATTCGATCACGAGAGACTTGAGTGATTAGTCGAATACGAGTGCTTTGCGTGATTCGATCTTCAATATACATTATGAAGACGATTACTGTAGAAAGAGAATTCAGCATGCGATCTTCCAACACGATCCAGAAGAAGATGAAGGCATCTCGACAGCGACAGACGTACAAGAACGACATCGATCAATTGATAGATTCCAGCGGAGGATGGAACCTGGACCACAACATCTTGGGGAAGGAGAAGACGATCCAACAGGAGCAATGATTGACAGGCATTGAAACCAGGCAAGCTAACTCAGAACTTCAGTAAGGTTGAATGACGATTTTTCTATAATATTGCTAGTATGTTGAAACAGTACACGCATGGCCATTTATTTATTTCTTCATTCATTCACGTATTCAGGTTTAGAACATCGCTACGATTTTGCATGACATCTGCGATTACTCTTTAATAAATTTGCGAGATATAGAAAATTTCGAGCGAGGTTTAGGATATTTATTTTGATATTTAAAATTTCAGTTTTTTTTTGAGGATTCATTGATCATGAAATTAACTTAGAAATTTGATTATGACACGTGACAACTATAATAATGCTACAGTGTCATGATAATACAATCAGTGAGAATATGAGAGTTTAGGTGCAGATTACCTCATAGTTCCACCCATTGAAACCTAAATAACTAACCAACTAATATGACAGTTTACTTATGGTAAGCTCATATATTAAATGGATGTCAATATCGAGTGAAATTATTGAAATTAAGTTAAATATTATTGAACTTAGAAAAACGACGGAAGTTATGGAAATGTTTAAGAGAATGTTTATTACGACGAGAAATAGTAAATGGAGGCAACTAAAGATGATATTTTAAGGAAATAAAACTACATCAAAGAATTATTTTATTGTGACAAGTAAGATGAGAATATGAAAAGTTGTTACACTATTTATCAGAAAGATGTCACATTATTTTGATGGAAGGATCAGACATATATTTCATGGTAACTATTATGACAATTGCAATGATAATGATGAAGCACGATGGTTACATGATATTTGAATTACGGTATTGCAGATATGAATGTCTATGGTATACAACCACAAAAGGGTATAGTCCCGCTGCCAATTGATAATGTTATGGAATGTGTATGACACTAAATGACGAAGAGTTTATGGAATTGCCACTACAGCTAGGTTGATCTGCACTTATGGAGAAGTGATAATGAAGTTTATTAAGTATATGCAAATTGAAATATTGTCTCTCATGAAAAGTTGTGTCATCGAACAAAAATAATTTTGTGCATTATAGAATTCTTAGAGAGTTACCAGGTCTGATATATTACGCCAATGCATGGTTCAAGAAACATGTGACGGATTTTTAAAAGCAATTATCAATGATAGTAGATGAATTATGAATCAGCTGATATGTAATAATAAAATATTAAGAAGTTGAATATGATGATGTTATTAACATGATGTAGGCATATACAATCTCTAATCTTAAATGCAATACGAGATTGTGCCAGATAGTGGCATAATTATTTAACAAGAGGCAGAATATGACAGAATGAGCAGATATTTAAATTACAAATGGACTCAATTAATTGAGAGGTGATAATTATCTCGTAAAAAATATAAACATTAAGAAGTGACAAGTGTAAATATTTTATAACTGAAAGATTATGTTGTTGATAATTGAAATATTAGGATGTAAACATGATATGCATTTATGATGACAATTAGGATAATTATATTTTAAGGACGTAAATATTTAGGGTGATAGAGCAAGTGAGTTAACTATTCAAGTAAACGAATAGCGTAAGGAGATTTTCGCAACATTTTAAATTTCAAAAAAGTGATAGGTCAGAGGAGGATTTATGTTATTTTTATTTCTGGAAAGTGACAGTGTGTATTTTACTAAGTGATAGACAGTTTGGGTAACAATCACAGGCCTTAGTTAGGGATTATTTTTTTTCATTACCTAATTTAATCTCCTTAAAATAGGGCATGGAGTAGGAAAATGCTCATAATTCATTAACTAATTAGAGAATATATCGTCAAAGTGACATATTTTAAGCCCCGGCAATCTACTGAACATCTTGAGAGAACAGTGATTAGGGTAATAATTTGTGTAGTGTTAATTAGATGAAATAAAGGAAGATGAATATGATTCCTTCTTATAGAGCTTGGAGTTGTTTATTGTAGTTTAAGTAACTTTATTTTTGGCCGAAAGAGAAGATTTATGCTATGGTTCATTTAGTTTGATGACAACCCATCTACCAACGTTCCCGACACGCTTGAAATTTCGAGATCTCCATCTGCCGCGCTAATTTTGAGTTATTTCTAACTAATTCCAGAGTATATATTATTATAAAGATGTAGGAAGTGTATTCTGTTGACGGCGCCAGTGGTGTGTGATGGATTATAGTCGGATCATTGCGCATCGTTATGTCGTGATAACGGGTATAGTACAGTTGGGTTGTGGTTGGTAATTTATAGGAGGTCGGAACAACTTAACATCTTCAAAAGTTATCAATTTTAAACAATGTTGATCTCCGATTCTACCATATACCCAGGTATAAACCAATGAAACCTTTTACATGTAAACTACCTCATATGTCGAGTATACGTGCAATTTTTACCTTATTTTCATCTGAAAGAAAAAGCGCTTATGAGATCACCTTTTGCCCGTGTGTGTGTCCCCATATAAAATTTAAACTGCTGGAGAGATTTCAATGAAACTCGGTTTGGACATAGTAATGTTGTATTCGACCCCGAACGTGCCCAAAAAAATATAAATACATTACACCAATCCAACATGGCGGCCGCGCGAAATATATCACCGATATTCTACATCTCTGAAACTATTACTGATATCACCCTGAACTTTGTATGGTGATAGAAAATACTAAGGTAAGTTCAGCTACGTGACCATATTAAGTAAAAAACACACGTGGTGGCTAAGTGAAATTAAAATATTAAAATAGCTTTTTCTTGAGATTTAATAAACCGATCGCTCTGAAACCTACCACCTTACATGTCTATATAAGATTTAATTTACCGTAGTGATATCTAATTAAATTAAATTTTTCTCATAAGAACAAAATGGCAGGTGTGCGATAATTTAAATCTAGGTTTTCATATTTTGTGACCTAATCATGCGTTCAAAGTGATCGTTTGAATAAGGACCTTCACAATAATCTCCCTCCAGCAGTACATAACTCTATGGCCTACATATAGAAAAATCCAACATGGTGATCATCCGAAATATTTAGACTGTTTTCAATATCTGCGAATCTATCAAAACAATCAAACTACAATTTTGTATCTATATGGAGGCTATTAACATAAGCTCACCTATCGTCCTTTCACTAACCCGATGAACACAAATCCAACATGGTGGGGACGCGAAATTTTAAATATGTATTTGTATTTTTCGCAACATAATTATCTGAGCGCAGTGAAACCTAGCACGGAAAATCTTCATATAAGGGTTAGCATATTGGCGTCTAATTACATTCAATTTCTATGAGAACTTCGAAATTGCGGCAGTGCTACATTTTTAAAATCATGTTATTATTTCTCGTGTCCTAAACAAGCAATAGAAATGTACAGTAGATTGGTATAATGATCCACGATTATAATATTCATCTGCTGGCATATAATTCTATAGCAAATATATAAAACAATTCAAGATGGCGTCAATACAATACAATTCACTGGTTCTCAATATCACTAAAACTATTTAAAAATAAAACTTAAATTTTGTATGGTGTTAGAGGACTGTTAAGTAAGGGCAAATATGTGACTTTACAAATCCTGGGAATCACAAAACCATCATGGTGGCCAAGTGATTTTCAAATATTTGAAATACATTTTCTGGCGATCTAATCACCCGAGTCCAATGAATCTAGGCACAGCGAATCTTTATTCAGATCTTTGTGTAGAGACATGTACCGATGTTCAATTGTTTTCAGAAATTCAAGATGCATCAGCTCGAAATTTTCAAATTTATTTCTCGTATCTCATTCAGACGATTGAAAAGATAATTCGTATGATAGGCTAATGGCACTAAATTATGTAGCTTAATTTTCGTGAATGATAGAAGCCTTGCATTCGACTTTAAAAAAATAATTCCCATGATTTGTTACAGAAAGATGGCATCTCGCGGGAAGAGTTCCAATCACCGATATTGAAAGCTATATATTCTTGCACATAACTTCTCATTGTAATGGTGTTGGTGAAGACAGAGGTCGGGAACCAAAATCTATTAAGTACATCACATGGAAAATCCTTTTAATAGGCAGGAGACTTTTCACGGAAATGAATGAATGAAAAGACCAATGGGATATATGAAAATAGGCTATTTAGTTCTTCACGCAATTACTTGTTAAAATTTTCTTCAGCACAGTTAAACATTTAAAAGAAATTCAAAATGGTGACTGTTAAGTTGTCGGGTTTCACAATTTCCCTGATAATTGAAACTTTTATTAAACCATTTTTGCTCTGTTTGTTGGAGGTTGCTTTGTAAGGTAACAGCTACATTACTGACCTCTTTTAGTACTCTATCCTTAAATTTAGTCGCGTCTCTAAAAGCCAGAGTAATTAAAGGGGACGTAAACCAATAACATTATATTATTATTCAATTTAGTATTTTTAATCATGTGATAATAATGATCGTGTGGCCTCCGGAGAGGCCGAGTGCAGGTCTTTCTAGTTGACGCACGCGGGCGACCTGCGCGCCGTAATGGGGATGAAGTGATGATGAAGACTGTCACATACACCCAGTCCCCGAGCCAAGGGAATTAACCCGGAGAAATCAAAAACCCTGATGGCCCGGCCGGGAATCGAAACCGGGACACTTAGGGCCGAAGCCTAGCGAACTAACCAATTCGCCATTGGGCCGGACAATCATGTGATAAATTAGCATAACACAAATTTGCATTCTATTTCGTGGAAATATTTTTCTTTTACAAAGAACAATCCAATCAAGACTCAAGGTTTCGGTCAGTTTTCTTGACCCTAGAACTAAAAACACGTGAGCAATCATTCATTGTAATACACGTCATACTTTAGGAGTTACAAGGGAAACGGATTTGAAAAATACACTTTTGAGAAAACGTAGGACAAAGTTATCGGACATGTGCTTTTAAAATCACAACTCCTAAACTAATGCAGATATTTATAAAATTATTTCACCAAAATGAAATATAAGACTAGTGTTATATTTTAAAAAGTAATTTGAAAAAAGGATTTTCCAAGGTATTAAGCTGTACCGACCCCCTTAAGGGGCACGGGACATCTTGGTCATCAACCCCATGTAGTTGACTGATAATCTGTATTGGTGTGATGAGTGTAGTAGTGCAACTGTATTAGGGACAAGGATGAGATACAGTAAGTGACCAAGGACTGGAAGTAAAGTACTATCCCAGCATTTGCCTGGAGGGACTGTGGAAGGAAATGGGGGAAGACCACACTCAGGACAGCCGCTGTCAGCGCCGGGTGTCCAACCTGTCATCTCCGGACTTGCAGCAGCTGCCCTCGCAGCCGTGGTGCACGATTTAACGAGCTTGGCTACGCCATGGAGTAGGTTGTCTTGTATCAGACTGATACGTGATCTGTCGGAATGAAGGTAGGCAGAAATGGATTAAAATGCTATGTTCTGGTCAATGTAAGAATTGCCTTTTAGTCGGATCTTCGAGTAAGCAACAGTGGGATAGGAATATCCCCACCCCCACAACATACTCCACATCAGTTAAGTTATTATTGTAATTTAGTGTTTGTGTTCCATTCTGTTTAAACAAGTGTATCTTCAGAAAGCCATCATTACTAAATTGCGCCATCAAACGCAGTACAGACCAGGACTAATGAGTTATAACATTACAGCCATTAACTACCTTGTATATACTTACGTAACATGTTAGCAATTTAATTAAACGGCTATGAAGGTGTTTACTCGACGAACGAACATTACTCATTGCTGTATTTTGATCTAGTTAAGTGTACGGTATAATTGTTTACTGTATCATTCATGTTTTTATTCAAGGTGTTTTAAATATTTGATTAGTTTTATTGATATTGACAGCCCGAGATAATTGGACTCCCGTCAACGTGTTGACCGAGAGGAAAGTGATCCTTATACAAAGCAACACTGAAAAAAGTGTTTCTGTGTTTTCTATGTTCTGGTGAGGTGACGCATTTCTCTAGAAGGTGGAGACTGGCTACCGCTGTGCACCACTGCGTTCATTGTAAGCCTGACAGTAGAGCCGAGAGCATTGGCTCATCCTAGTTAGCATATAGCAAAAGGACAGGTCAATACTATCTCTGAACTGGCTTCTAGTCTGGAGTGGAGGATTTAATTAATTTCGAACAAAAGGAGATTAACTCTAGAGTTCTAGGCCAGTTTGTAAGTTAATGACGTCCAAATTTCTACCGCAGCTCACCCAAACTGCTGAGATTGTGTCTTATTCAAAAGCCCGAGGCACATACGCCAATCCTAAATACATTATTACAGTCACATAGTAACACAGGTTAACATATACATTCTACACATAGCCAAGTACATGACGATGATAACTAAGTTGCCCCAATCCCATAAATAACAACAATCTTGGGAACTATCAGAGCGGATTCTACATGCATAAAAGTCATTCTTTATTAATTTCGGAAACCTGCTCTGGTTATACAGGAATAGATTTAAGGGAAGTGCCAATCAATTACCTATTATTAAGTTAAACTTCAAAGCTGGCTGATTGTGAATACCATATTCAATATATCAAAATTTGACGAAAATTTGACACACCTTCATGTGTGAATGTGCATACAGTAGATTGTGTGGTTGCAAGCATGTAAACCATAATGGTCACATTCGATCATTTCTGACGTTTGCATAATGTATAGCCTCCAGGGGCGAATGCTGGTCATGAAAGTCAGGCTTGCTCTTTCATTCATGAAAGTTGGTGGGGGTGGGACATGCATAGTTCTGAATGATAAAAAAAACAATAATCGCTAAATCACATGAAAATTTTAATTATCGGTTACATGAACATATAGGGGAAGATGGCGTCGTAGTTCCTCCCCTTAAAACAACAATAATTAACTACATGAACATGCATTCAAACTGGTTACGTTGCACATTTAATTCAAGAAGGGCCAAAATATAACAAAATTTCACAATCAGACTCATTTTATAATTATTAACAAATTATGACAAGACAGTGATTTTATAATTTAAACAAGTAAACATCAAAGTACGTACCGGTACACAGAAAAATTGCAACTATTTATAAGATCTACCTACTTGAAAACTAACTCAACTCTGCGGCTATTTTTACTAAACCATAAATAACTTCATCATAGAAAGAGGACTGTAATCTAATTTTTGCAAGCAATCCTTTTTCAATCGACAACATAGCTAATGATTATAGGCTCTCCTGAACTTGAGTCGATCTGCAATATGTATTAATGCGTCACAGTGTTGAAAAAGAACGTTCTGCAGAGGATGTAGCAGCAGGAATTGTTGCTACCAGTTTGATGAGCTTGAAAATCTCTGGCATACCCATGTAGGCCTACAATTTGTTAGTATGCATAAACTGCATTAAGTCTGAAACACTTTTCTCTTTAAAGTCAGAAGATGAATACGGTACATCACACTTAATTCAGTTTTTAAGCAAACAATGTCGAAAAAAATGATCCATAGGTCTTTTCTAGGGCAGTAACACCGACAGCAGTGGCTACGCTGGCTTATGTGCAGCATTAGGTCATGGGGACAAGCTCTCTGCTGACTCGGTAGACGCGTGTGTTCGAGCCCCACCGTCGGCCGTCCTTGAAATGGTTTTCCGTGGTTTCCCATTTTCAACACCAGGCAAATGCTGGGACGGTACCTTCTGACAGGCCACGGCCGCTTCCTCCCACATCCTTACCCAGTTTCATTCATCTCATCCATTTCATCTCTCATCCCGACGCGCAGGTCGTCCACGGGCGTCGACTAGAAAGACCTGCACTGCACTCGGCCTCTCAGGAGGCCACAAGACAATAAAAAAGGGCAGTAGCATAACTGTCTGGAAACTTATTTCTGTGCTTCTCAAACAAATCACAATCCTGCAGCGAAAATAACACAAATTTATTTATACATTTAAAACGCTCTCCTATTTGGACAAGTGCATTGTCAATAATTTCATTGAATATGCGTTAGTATTTTGATTTTTCTGGTTCATCACTAAACATAAACATCGATTTCAGTATCAACATGTCCATAAAAACTATCAAAATCTTCATATCTCATAGACTGGATATTTAAAAAGAGCTCCTCAACCTTCTTGCTACAGTACTGTATATCCAAACCTTTTGTTTGTAAAATATTGAACACGGTATCGGAGAATGAAAAAATCTTGGTGAACATTGCCAGCAGAAATCTAGTGTTGAAATTAAGTAAGAAGAACAAATTCCTTGTGCTTTCAATGTAGTGTCTCCATCCCTGTAGATCTGTAGCTCTCAGACCAGAGCTTCTAACTGCACGTTACAAACGTGACAGCTCGCAGCCGGCCTTTGACAAAAGAAACCTGCGCGCGCATACATTTCTCGCTGTGTCGACTGCTCCGCTGAAGCTCCTAGGACACGAGCAAGCCTCGCTGTATTCGCCAAGATATATGCAACATGCGATTTGTATGACACAGATCTATTACAGATACGGTACATATTGTAATTTTTTTTAAACTCGCCTGCTTTAGAAAAATATTGCGCTTGCGCAGCAAGCGTAGCATGCTCGGAGAAATCGCCCCTGATAGCCTCTTATCATAACTACACCACTTGCACCATGCGGCTGGCTAACTCGGTTTGACCGGTGAGCATGAACCGTATTAACATTGCGAAAGATTTCGTCAAATAAAACTAGACGTTGTTTACGCCCAAGAAGAAATAATTTTAAGTCTAACAGCTTAACACGAGGCAGGCAAGATGCAGGTAGGCTATTTCGTTCCTGATGGCCAAGCTTGCCATGAAGCAAGTGCGCTCATGAACCTCTTTTTGCACTATTAGGACCCAGAATGTCAACCGCTGTATATTTATGAGCTGTTTCATTCGAAGCAATGAAGCACGACATATTACTTCAGGCAGTGTAAACTGAGAGTTTGTTCCAGTTCCAGGAAACTAGCCAGTCCAATATTCCTGGCGAGGTAAGTAGGTCAGGCAAGGCCCTACACTCAAATGGCGACTGATGAGATGATCAAGACAGTTTAAACAAGAAGTTCCGTGACGAACTAAAGAGCCTACTTTTCTTAAAATTTAAGATTCATGCCAATGATTAATCTATATGGTTCTATCTAGAATAATGACGAAATTAAGTTGGTAATATCGAAATTTCTAATTAGTTCGAAATACTGTATACCTGGCATAATGTAGCCTAATAGAGAACTACATATGGCAGCCCTGGTGACTGAATATATTCTTAGTTCCATCTCTTAAGATACAGAATACAAAATTTGGTTGAAATCCAATGGATAGCATGGACGTTACATGCAGTTAAACATTGGATCTAATAGCGCGCGTAAAATCATGTTGGCAACAATGACATACATGTATTGGTCAGAAATAATCTGAAATAATATGATCTATTGTTGTGTCAATTTTGAATGAAATCCATTAGTTAGTATAGAAGTTACATGTATTTTAAAATTGGACCTATCAGCAGGCTTAGAATCATTTTGGCAGCACTGACGTATATTGGTTACTCCAAATTAATCTAGAATGCCAGGTACTATTCGTGTGCAAAGTTTAGAGCTATTGGCTTGCATACTTTCTGATATATTGATATTAGGGAAACAAAAATAGAGACAGCACATATTAACAGTTGGCAGCCCTGGTTGCTCTTAAGAATACGCATAGTCATATCTGTTATGGTACACATAGCACATACGAAATTTTGTTGAAATCCAAATGATAGTATGGAAGTTACATGTATTTAAAGTTGGACCTCTCAGCAGCCTTAGAATCATGTTGGTAGCACTGACGTATATAAGTTACTCCAAATTAATATAGAATGTCAGGTACTATACGTGTGCATAGTTTAAAGCTGTCAGCTTGCATACTTTCTGATATATTGGTATTTGGATAAAAGAAATTAAGAGCATTTATTAACAGTTGGCAGCCCTGGCGGGTCTTAAGAATACGCTCAGTCATATCTAGTTAAGTACGCATACAACATACGAAATTTGGTTGAATTCCAACTGATAGTGTAGAGGTTATATGCATTTAAAAATTGGACCTATCAGCAGGCTTATAATCATTTTGGCAACACTGCCTTGTATGGCCTCCTGGAAATTAAACTGCAATATTATTATCTATACGTGTGCCAATTTTGAAATAGCTCCCATTCATACCTTCCAAGATATCCAACATGGAGCTCAAATTTCAATTGCGATTTTATAGCCGTTGGTAGCACTGACATCATTTTCAAATATGGCCGTGAGATATTCAGGTATAGATCTTTACTCTTACCAAATTTTGTTTCGATTGCTCCAGCCGTTTAGGAGTTGATAGGGGGTGGGGAACACACACACAGCCAGACAGACAGACAGACAGAAGGACAGACAGACAGACAGACAGACAGACAGACAGACAGACACACATTTGCCCGATCTCATAAGTCTACTTTTTCCTCATTTTTGCAAAATGTGAAAAGTAGGCTAAAAATAATTAATCAATGAATAATAATAAACTTATAGGGCCTATAACACATTTCACCTTTTACTAAAACTGAAATATCTTGACAATAATTGTGTTACGACGATATTTGTTACCTTGAGACACGATGCACGTTACGCACTATCAATTGAGCCTCAAGTTACTTGATTCCGTCATCCGTGTTTTAAAAGATTTTGTGAATATTCATTTCACCAAGATCATTCTTCCGGCCAAGTTGTGTGCTGCCCATAGTGAGGTGACGAGCGAGTCAAGTGTTCTGTAACACGCATGCGCCCACGAGCTGATTGGCATTTGGTTTGAGCTTTCGTTCTTAGAGGTTGTGTGGTTTCAACACGATGATTCATATGATGAGTTGGGGGCGAACCTCAATTACAGATGTTATATAAATGAAAGACGACGGCAACTGTTCAGATGATTAGTGTAAAAGGCATGCGAAGAACATATGTCGTATGGAAAGATGAGTTATAATATTGTTGAAATGAATGCTGCAGAGCAGCATTGGTCGTCTTAGTAATAATAATAATAATAATAATAACAATAATAATAATAACATTCGTATTCGTGTAATAGGACGTGCATCAGTTTTGATACAGAGTAAGGTTAAGTTTTCTTCCACTTACCCTGGAAAATTACAAGGCTACAAGTTTCTACATACTCCGATCAGGCCCAATATGCTCTGTCCCTGGTTAACACTTAGATGACGTCCACTATTGTATTACCGTTTACATTTAATAATACCTTTGCAATATTACAATACTGTACACGAGGATCATATTTAACTGACAGATAGTAATGATAACACCTGGCTGAAGGTATAAAAAGCACATAGGAAAGGCAATATTAGAAATTTGCTTTAAGAAATGTCACTGCCTGTGACACGGCAGGTTACCTCTTAACCACCGCTAGAGGTGACAATTCGCAAACCGGCG
The DNA here is from genome assembly GCA_946902985.2 of Meconema thalassinum. NCBI lineage: Eukaryota > Metazoa > Arthropoda > Insecta > Orthoptera > Tettigoniidae > Meconema > Meconema thalassinum. The sequence goes on from OX336389.2 coordinate 418,443,226, forward strand.
GCAGTGGGATAACAAGCTGCTGTCCCCCCGGCCCCCACCAGCAGACACGAAGAAGCTCCAGCAGTTCAAGACGATATTGGCTGTACACAAAATCTCGAGCCTCGCACCGCACCTGGCGGCAGTGCCTTTGTAATAAATACAACCACTCTCGCAGGTAAGCCCAGAAAACGTATGAAATGGGAAACCCATATGAATGAATCCTTCATGCAGGCATATTATCGAATAACTCGTCTTGAAACAGATATGACAAACTACCGCCAAGCACTGCATACGGCTTTTAGGCAGCAGTATGCGCTGTTTAACATCACTGAGCAACGAGTCGTGGATCAAGGAAGAGCAATTGTAAAGACTCATTTAGTTCCCGACCCTGTTGTGGATCGAATCAGACAGGATATATCTCATGAACTATATCCCTCAGCTGCAAGTGGTGAAACTAACCAAATAAATACTGATAATGAGGTCACCGTGAATGAATCGACTCACGTAAATGAACTTCAGAATGGGGAAACAAGCTGTCATTCCAAGATCCAAGACGAATTTAATTCATCTCTCCTTGTATATGCAGATACCGACCCTACATATTGTCCAATATTTTCGAGGCAGCAGTCTTCCCGCAAGTTTGCCATGGTGTTGAATGAACTGAACAAAACCGTACTTCCTAACTATTTAAAAGAGCACCAATCTTTCATGGAGGTTCATACTGCTATCTATTGTGCAGCACTAGCTGCAGTACGAAGTAATGGGGCTAGGCCACGCCCTCCAAACCAACAGTCTGCTACTAGGAAACCCAACGATCCACCATGGGCAATACGTTTGAAAAAACGCATTGAACAACTACGCCAGAATGTGAACAGACTGCAACAGTATAAGAATGGAGTGAGAAGTAGACGTCTGAACAATCGCATACGACGAATCATGAAGGACTCCTCACAACAAGAATTTCAGGTCCCCGTGGACGCTGTAATAACAGAAGTACTTGATATTTATAAACAAAAACTTGCAGCCCTCTCTAAGCGTCTTAAGATATACCAGAACACTACCGAACGGAAGAAACAGAACAATGACTACAAGAGAAATGAGAGAAAGTTCTATGACGACCTGAAAAAGACACCTCAAGTTCAGAATAATTCTCCAGAAGGACCCAGTGAGGAGAGTGTTACCGACTACTGGTCATCAATATGGTCTAGGCCGTAAGAACACAACAAGCTCACTGGTTTAAGGAAATAGAGAATGCTACCACACGAATAAATCAAATGGCACATACAGACGTTGACGTTGAAGAACTACGTCGGGTAATCAGCAGCCTACAGAATTGGAAAGTACCTGGCATTGACTGGATCCATAACTACTACTATAAAAGGCTCACATGTACCCACCGATTACTGGCTATCCACATACAAAGTTTTCTGGAAATTCCTGCTGCATTTCCATATTCCTAACCAGAGGGTTAACCTATCTCAAGCCAAAGGACTCTAAAATGACAAACCCATCCAAATATCGCCCCATCACTTGCTTGCCAAACTTGTATAAGATTATTACATCCATCGTTGCAAAACGAATTCGGGCGCATTGTGAGGAAAACGCCATTCTCGCAGAGGAAAAAAGGGTTGCAGAAGGAATTCTCAAGGATGTAATGAACAGCTCACTATTGATGCCGTGGCATGAGAGCAGGCCTGTCGTAGATCACGAAACCTTTATGCCTGCTTTATTGATTACCGAAGAGCTTTCGATTCCATGCATCATACATGGCTTATACAGAGCTTGAAGTTTTGCGAGGTCATCTCTATTATAGTGAACTTCCTGAAGAGCGTAATGGTTCAATGGAGCACTGCCCTCCAACTTAATGTGGGTGGCACTGGTTTAACATCTCCATTAATACCGATTCGCCGAGGAATTTTCCAAGGAGACTCGCTAAGCCTACTCTGGTTTTGTCTGGCTTTGAATCCTTTCTCGCAACTCCTGAACAGTAGCACCTACGGATTTCGAATTAAGAGTAATCATGGTAAAGCGAACAAGATGAACCATCTTCTTTAAATGGATGATATTAAACTGTATGCATCAACTAAAGTGCACCTGCAATACCTCATCTCTATCACTCAGAGCTTTCCCTCAAATATCCATATGCAGTTTGGTTTTGATAAGTGCTGAACACAGACTGTTATTAAAAGCTCGCACTCTGCACAATGAATACGTGTTGGAGAAGGACAGAGAAGTATTCAGCCGTTGGAGGAAGGTGCATTGTACAAATACCTTGGGTTCCTCCAGAGTACCCGTCTCAGACATGGTGATATCAAGAAGAACATCACTGAGCAGTGGTGTATTCTTTGAATACACGGTACCTGAGATATAATGTCTACTGCTCCTTGCATGTTCATTTCTTCCTTCCTTTTTGCCAAACACCAACAGTGATCTTCTGTTTTCTCCTTGTTGGGCAAATCTCTTACGTCTTCATAAGTATGTTTCAGATATATAACTTCTGTGACCCACCTAGCGTCATCTAATAGCGAACCTCTGAAGCTACTCAATTCCTCATCGTGCAAGAGGACTTACATATCCATCCGGCCACCGGATCTTGTTACTTCGCCAGCTATTTTCTCCTTGAGCAAGAGGACTACGTCTACTGTTTCACTCACCATGCTGCGCTAATATCGCCTACTATCAACTCTTAGAAGACCATCCATCAAGAAGAAAATTTATTTTTGATAAGTTGGTTATGCTGATATGTATACCTTTTGTTTCCTACCCCCACTCTCGTCCCTTCCTAGGACCTTCCGTGCTTCGTTGAGCAAGTCTCACTTCTTAGTCGGCAGTTGTAGCAGTCAGTTAAGGCTCAACCAGAGCTAGCCTCCTGACCTAACGAGGCATTTTTTAAATTCCACGCCATGTTGGAACTCTAAGCATCAGTGAGGAACTTCACTTCGACATGCAACAAAGATAAGTACCTTCTTCAAGTTTTAACCTCATCTTCATGGTTTTAACTTCCACGTGTTTTTAATGATACTTTTATAGACAGTGTGAAAGTATTTATTTTGGGGCAAAAATCATTCTTCGTGGGATTTGCCATGTTGAGCTTTCGCTTGTATAAGCCGACTTTACCATAAAGAGCTTTTATTAAGCTATTCTAATGAGAAATCCTCTCTCTACGTGGGATATTATCTAATTACCCGCTGTCTATAATTCAACAAGCTAGTTCCTCCGCTGGATTTACATTGGCCCCATTTTACTGCTAAGATTGTTCTGGAACCTTCTAGATTCTGTACTCAATCTACAAGTCCTGCCGTCATGTATTTCTCACGTACTTGTGAGAATTCTGTTTAAAATTGAATTATCTTACTTCTAAATTACTACATAGTGAAGTTTCGTCCACCGCGGGAATTTTCTATAGCGCATTTCATTGTAATTTACAACTTTCTCAAGAAATAGACTCTCACTTATCTAGTGAAACCAGTTATTTTCATCATTGCAATAACTTTCTTTTCCATAAACTTTGTGTCTCCACAGTGAACTTTTCATATGTTTCAATGAACTATAGTGAAAACCAGTGCTTGCTCAACTTTTCTACCGCGTCGCGATCGTCCGCTTATATTCAAATAAGGCCATGAACATTTTCCTTAATTCCCATTTCTCTTTCCTAAACCTCTCACTAACAATCTGCAATAAACTTTTAATCTAGGTCTGTTCCAATAAGGTGTCATTCCAAGAAGTGCCCTTCCATTTTTGTTGGTTTATCATTAAGTATCTCTGTATAATCTTTGTGATACGTGTCTAGCACACGTTTCAAACTTACATTGTTCCTCCCTTCAAAATCAGGGAAAACAATTTTCTAAACTCTTGAGCGAGTCATGTTCAGGTTTCACGAAATGGAAACTGTCCCATTTGGCGAGTGATTCCTGCTCAAACTTGGGAAGTCTAGAACTTTCCCTTTCACTTTCTTCAGGTTTCACAGTAAGTGACCTGCCCTCTTTGTATCATTCTTATATATTAATTCTGTATAAATACAAGAAGTTGTAGGAACTTCTATCTTACTTTTCACGTTGTTATTATTGTTATTTTCAAAGTTGTCACTTTCTCTAGAACATTCTCTCCTGAATTTCTTAAGGTGTACGTTTTGTACACCAATTCACGTTCAAGCTTTAATTATTTCATTGCTCATTTGTTTAAATCTTATAAAGATTTTAGAAACATGTAAGGTTTGAAACCTTTTAAATTGTCAATTGCCTGGAGCAACCGTTTAATGTTGGGAGGTCTGCGACCCCAAATTGTTAACTACATAGAGAATATTTATTTGTTAAAAAGATTAATTAATCCTGCATTGTTAAATAAATTAAATATTTGTTTTTGGATTCATCATTTCTCTGATACTACAGTTAGGCAGGATCCTGGCCTTCCTAGCTCTTCCTAGGTTTATGCCCTCGTTAACACTTAATAAAGCTTTTACTATTTGCCTGGCCAGACCATCACCCTTCCCTATAGTACTTTTATTCGTGCTTGGGAGGAAATACACTACAGGCTCTCTCTGGCAAACTGCCCAAGTCTTAGCTGCGGTTCCCGTCAGCCTCGACCAAGCTCGTTCCTATTTTAGGTATCAAGGTGTTAATTTTCAGTGGCAACTGCCTCTAAAGGTATTTAAAGTTGAACTCATTAATTTTGTGGGACTCTCCTCCTATTTTTCTATCCTTTTTTTCCAATCCCAAATCTACTTCCTTCTCTTAATCATCTTCCCTTGGTGGGTGGGTTATTCCCTAGCCTATAATCTACCCAAAATTTGGTGCCGAAACCTGGGAGAGTCCATTTGCTATGTCCATTGTTTGTCAAGTGTCATTTGACAATACTTTGCAAATTTTTAATATCTCCTTTGGATCTTTCAGCTATATCTACGTCATGCAAAGCCTGTGAACGGGAAAGAGGCCGCTCCTGTCTCCTTTGGGGTGTCCTTTTCTTTCTACTCTTTCGCTGTTGCCAACTTGACAGCATCTTCAAGGTTCTACAGTTTCGTGAGTTGTATTTCAATTTATTCTTTTTGTCATGGCTCCTACTGAAAAAGATGAAACTCTCATTGCTAGACGTTCTTCCTATAAAGGGCAACTCACTAGATTCCGAAATTTTATCAACAAGTTAAATCCCGCCGAGTGTGATTTAGATATCTTAACACATCGTCTTAAGTTGTACGAACGGTCTTATGATTATTATGACCAAATTCAAACCGAGATTGAATCCGCTTGTCCAGAACTGCAATCGGATCGGGACGAGGTCGAACCCTTGTACTTTGAAGGAATTGCAAAGGCCCACCAACTGATCCGCAATATCTCAGAACCGGACACTAGGGTCATCAATCCGGCCCAGTTCGCACCCGCTTCAGTTCACGAGAACAAACCGAAACCGTTACTTCCCAAGATAAGCCTACCGCATTTCTCAGGCAAGGAAGGTGAATGGTATTCTTTTTACGAACTTTACTGCTCCCTAATTCATGAAAATGCTGAGATCCCCGACATACATAAATTTTACTTCCTCCGCACTTCTTTGGAATGTGAGGCCTTAGCCTTGGTGGAGTCACTGCCTTTAAGCGCAGACAACTACCACATCGCCTTTAATCTCCTTAAAGAGAGATATGGCAATTTACGTTTGAGTGTAGCTCGTCATATCCGCTGTCTCTTCAACTTACCAGCCGTCAAACCTAATGACGTCACATCTTTAAGAGACCTCTTAGATTCAAATGCAGTTAAATGTCAGAGCGTTATACCAACTAAAACAGCCTGTCCAAACATGGGACACCATACTTATTCACCTAGCTACATCAAGATTCGATTTTTCGACACTGAAGGCCTGGGAGATCGAACTCGCCTGCAACAAGGAACATTCGTTCGAACACCTTATCTCGTTTCTCAACAGTCGATGTCAATTCCTTACAGCACTCGCATTTCAGTGCGAAAAAGTCGAAACGAATCCTCAGTGTCAAATTTTTGAAAAAAAAACTTGCTTCTTCAAAGGGACATCAGCCCCCATCTGTCGAAAACAAGCAAACCCGTTCTTCTTTCAATCATTCAAGAGAAGATATCAGGCCACTTAACAAATCGTTAAAATGCACGCTCTGTAAAAAGCTTAACACATTGTATTTGTGCAAATCCTTTAAAGAATTGTCTGTCGAAGATCGAAGGAAGTTTGTCTTGAATAGCAAACATTGTTTCAATTGCTTGTCACCTAAGCATTCTTCTTCGAACTGTACGTCATCAAATCTCTGTTTTCATTGCAAAAAACCGCATCATTCTTTATTGCACGTTCACGATAAATCGAGGTCATCAGCACCCGCCTCTTCAAGCTCCATGCAGAGCAACTCCGAACAAACTAATGCTTCTTCCTGCATTTCCAACGCCGACACTTCTCACAGTGCGCAAACCCTGTTGACCACTGTACAATTCGAAATCCAAGATAAATTTGGAAATTGGTTTAGAACCCGTGGTCTTCTCGATTCCGCTTCAACGCACAACTTTGTTTCGCAATCGTTGATTAAAAAACTAGGTCTTTCGTCATCGCCTACTTCTATCAATGTGACCGGCATTGACAATTTGAAAACTCAAGTTTTGCAGTCTTCAAAATTGAAAATCAGAGACGTTTGCCAAAGAAACACCAATCTTAATATAAACTGTCTCATTCTTACCAGTATTGGCAAGGACACTCCAAGTCACTCTATTAATACCTCCGGATTAGAGATTCCTTCGCACTTAAGGTTAGCCGATCCTCAGTTTAATGCTCAAGGTCCCATTGATGTACTTTTCAGTGCCAATGTTTTTTGGAATTGCATTCGCAAACAAACACGCAAGTTATCTTCAACCGTGGTCGCTAGAGACACCGATTTTGGTTGGGTTATTACTGGTGAAATCCAGCATACCAGTGTTCAAACCAAAGCGCAATGTCATTTCGTCACAGCTGACATAAATCTAATTTCTGAAAAAGAGAACGCTCATGTTTCAAATCTCAATATTTTTGAAAAACACTTGTCGAAACGATGTCTTATCGTGAACAACTGCGCTACCTCTGTAAGTTGTTTAAATGGTTTTTCTTTCTTCCCGCACAAAATGGCAATTCAAGTTCGCCTTGCTTTGTGTTACTTCGTCTACCTTTTTATGTCATTTTTTTACAGCAGTTAATTGCTTAAATTTTTTCTCGAAAACTATCTTCCCCTTGTGTAAAACCATGGCTATCAGTCACCATCACTTTGCTGTACGCTATGTTTCACTTCTTTCGCTATGTAGAAGGATGGCCACGGCCGGCTCCTCCCTCCTTCCTCACAATTGGAAGTCGCTTTTGAAAACGCTTGAAACTCTGAATTCTATAGCATCTAGAATAACTATTCTTATGCATAACCTTCTTCTCAATGTCCCAGCTTGTCTTCTTTGCTCGGAAGAATTAAGCTTCTTTCTGTTGAAAATTGTCCGATTTCGTGATCCTCTCAATTATGCGAAATTGATTTCCTACTTTATTTCATATAGCTTTAAATTGCTTTTTCACGTCCAAGTTACGATTGACTGCATTCCGTTCAACCTGAATATCTGCTTTAAGTCACAGCTGATTCAACAAATGTTATTTGTGTACTTTGAACTGCTTGTTTGTCAGACTTGTTTGTATACCAGTCTGAGGAAGGCCAAGTTGTTGTTTATTTCCTGTACGCTTGACACAGTTCAAAGCAAGTTTCTCTTATCTCAACTTTGGCTGATTGCCAACCATTGTCTGGCGAGCCGCTACCGTAATCTCGGAAGCCGTTCACCTACTTCCAAAAATAAACTTGTTCTAGTTAAGGACTCTTTCAGCTATTTATATGTCTTATCTCGTTGTACTATGTGTGTCAAGGCCGTGCTTGTTTACGTCTCTCACTTACTCATGCTCGTATTCTATAACTGCTTCGATCCCTGTTTCAAAACTTCGTTGCGTATTTCTCACGCGCTTATGTATTGCAATTTGCTTACATATTTTGCGATCTTAATGTTCATTGATGAACAAACTGGTTTTTTCTCGTCGTCACATTCGATGTGTTTTTGTATTCATACTTGTCATGTCACGTTTTTCGCTGACTTAAGTATTTTTCTGAGTAACCCCTTTGATACTCATTATAACTTGAGGTTATTGTTTATGGCTACTCGTTTGTTACCTATGGCGTTCTTGCTTTCTACTCGCATAGTTCCTTTGTTTATTTGGTATATTCTTGTCCTGAATAGATGTACTTGTTTCTATACGCTTTGTTTAAACTTGCCAATTCTTCTTTCTCATCGTATCGCAATCTTTACTAGTGCTTTATTTCTCTCAGCTTCCAGCTATTTCGTGATTGAAAGTGTTGATAATTCTCGCCTTTCAATTCCGGTTTCCAATGACCCTGATAACCTCCTTCCACTTACACCTGGTCGCTTCTTTACACGCACTTCTCTCTCTGCCCATCCTCCCCTTCCTAATTATTTCAGGGATTCTGATTTACCTATTGTTTGGTGTAAACTTGAAGCCCTCCGTAATTCTTTTTGGAAGAGATGGAACTTGGAATATTTAACGTCCTTGCAACGGAGGCAGAAGTGGTTTCTTTCCAGTCCCGACATTAAAGTGGGAGACTTGGTCTTAGGGATGTTTCACCCCCCCCTAGTCTGGCCTTTTGGAAAGGTGACCGAGTGTTACCCTGGAAGAGATAGGAGAGTCAGGGTATTTAGAGTCTTGACCAATAATGGTCATATCACAAGACTACCTCTCGGCAATTGTTTATTACTGTACTTGTTTTTCTTGCTCGCTGTTGGTGTTTGCCCCCCCAGTATGGTGTATTCTTTGAATACACGGTACCTGAGATATAATGTCTACTGCTCCTTGCATGTTCATTTCTTCCTTCCTTTTTGCCAAACACCAACAGTGATCTTCTGTTTTCTCCTTGTTGGGCAAATCTCTTACGTCTTCATAAGTATGTTTCAGATATATAACTTCTGTGACCCACCTAGCGTCATCTAATAGCGAACCTCTGAAGCTACTCAATTCCTCATCGTGCAAGAGGACTTACATATCCATCCGGCCACCGGATCTTGTTACTTCGCCAGCTATTTTCTCCTTGAGCAAGAGGACTACGTCTACTGTTTCACTCACCATGCTGCGCTAATATCGCCTACTATCAACTCTTAGAAGACCATCCATCAAGAAGAAAATTTATTTTTGATAAGTTGGTTATGCTGATATGTATACCTTTTGTTTCCTACCCCCACTCTCGTCCCTTCCTAGGACCTTCCGTGCTTCGTTGAGCAAGTCTCACTTCTTAGTCGGCAGTTGTAGCAGTCAGTTAAGGCTCAACCAGAGCTAGCCTCCTGACCTAACGAGGCATTTTTTAAATTCCACGCCATGTTGGAACTCTAAGCATCAGTGAGGAACTTCACTTCGACATGCAACAAAGATAAGTACCTTCTTCAAGTTTTAACCTCATCTTCATGGTTTTAACTTCCACGTGTTTTTAATGATACTTTTATAGACAGTGTGAAAGTATTTATTTTGGGGCAAAAATCATTCTTCGTGGGATTTGCCATGTTGAGCTTTCGCTTGTATAAGCCGACTTTACCATAAAGAGCTTTTATTAAGCTATTCTAATGAGAAATCCTCTCTCTACGTGGGATATTATCTAATTACCCGCTGTCTATAATTCAACAAGCTAGTTCCTCCGCTGGATTTACATTGGCCCCATTTTACTGCTAAGATTGTTCTGGAACCTTCTAGATTCTGTACTCAATCTACAAGTCCTGCCGTCATGTATTTCTCACGTACTTGTGAGAATTCTGTTTAAAATTGAATTATCTTACTTCTAAATTACTACATAGTGAAGTTTCGTCCACCGCGGGAATTTTCTATAGCGCATTTCATTGTAATTTACAACTTTCTCAAGAAATAGACTCTCACTTATCTAGTGAAACCAGTTATTTTCATCATTGCAATAACTTTCTTTTCCATAAACTTTGTGTCTCCACAGTGAACTTTTCATATGTTTCAATGAACTATAGTGAAAACCAGTGCTTGCTCAACTTTTCTACCGCGTCGCGATCGTCCGCTTATATTCAAATAAGGCCATGAACATTTTCCTTAATTCCCATTTCTCTTTCCTAAACCTCTCACTAACAATCTGCAATAAACTTTTAATCTAGGTCTGTTCCAATAAGGTGTCATTCCAAGAAGTGCCCTTCCATTTTTGTTGGTTTATCATTAAGTAACTCTGTATAATCTTTGTGATACGTGTCTAGCACACGTTTCAAACTTACATTGTTCCTCCCTTCAAAATCAGGGAAAACAATTTTCTAAACTCTTGAGCGAGTCATGTTCAGGTTTCACGAAATGGAAACTGTCCCATTTGGCGAGTGATTCCTGCTCAAACTTGGGAAGTCTAGAACTTTCCCTTTCACTTTCTTCAGGTTTCACAGTAAGTGACCTGCCCTCTTTGTATCATTCTTATATATTAATTCTGTATAAATATAAGAAGTTGTAGGAACTTCTATCTTACTTTTCACGTTGTTATTATTGTTATTTTCAAAGTTGTCACTTTCTCTAGAACATTCTCTCCTGAATTTCTTAAGGTGTACGTTTTGTACTCCAATTCACGTTCAAGCTTTAATTATTTCATTGCTCATTTGTTTAAATCTTATAAAGATTTTAGAAACATGTAAGGTTTGAAACCTTTTAAATTGTCAATTGCCTGGAGCAACCGTTTAATGTTGGGAGGTCTGCGACCCCAAATTGTTAACTACATAGAGAATATTTATTTGTTAAAAAGATTAATTAATCCTGCATTGTTAAATAAATTAAATATTTGTTTTTGGATTCATCATTTCTCTGATACTACAGTTAGGCAGGATCCTGGCCTTCCTAGCTCTTCCTAGGTTTATGCCCTCGTTAACACTTAATAAAGCTTTTACTATTTGCCTGGCCAGACCATCACCCTTCCCTATAGTACTTTTATTCGTGCTTTGGAGGAAATACACTACAGGCTCTCTCTGGCAAACTGCCCAAGTCTTAGCTGCGGTTCCCGTCAGCCTCGACCAAGCTCGTTCCTATTTTAGGTATCAAGGTGTTAATTTTCAGTGGCAACTGCCTCTAAAGGTATTTAAAGTTGAACTCATTAATTTTGTGGGACTCTCCTCCTATTTTTCTATCCTTTTTTTCCAATCCCAAATCTACTTCTTTCTCTTAATCATCTTCCCTTGCTGGGTGGGTTATTCCCTAGCCTATAATCTACCCAAGCAGTATACTTCACGACTTCGCAGTATTCTCTCTTCAAAACTTAGCGCTAAACATATCATTAAGGCAGTTAACACATTTTAAATGCCCTTAGTTACATACTCCTTTGGTATCATCAGCTGGGCTTAAACTGAGCTGCACGATCTGCAAAGAAACACATCGGTGCTTTTAACACGCCATCGTATGCACCATCCAAAATATGCAACAGAGCGCCTGACTCTACCTCGGTCTGAAGGTGGTAGAGGACTGATAGTCATCATGAACCTTCATACAAAACAAGTGACAAATCTGCGTGCATCTTTCCACAACAAAGAAGAAACATCCGCTCTCCATCGCACTGTATCTTCAGCTAATGATAATTACACACTGCTCCATCTGTCATCTTTAGATTCATCAGTAAACGAAATGAAAACTACTGAATACAAGATCGGGAATTGTAAACAGAAGGTCATCCATGGGAAGATTCGACATGAGCTGTACCAGCCTCACATCGACAAATTAGCGTCGCACGCATGGCGAACCCACCTGTACTCAGTTTGTGTGCCCCACGAGGCCGAGTGAACCCCGTTCCAGCCCTCAGACCAGAATTAAATATCGTGACAGAGCCAGGAATTGAACCCGGGCCTCCACGGTGACACAGTCTTCTACAGGGCCAAATAAACAAATCAGTCTGTGAAAAATTATAAGTATACAACCTTGCCAAATCCCAGGCAACTGCATGTTAAAAGAAAAAACAAGTAGTTCCGTGACGAACTAAAGAGCCTACTTTTCTTAACATTTCTGATTGATGTCAATCTATATAGACCTATCTAGAATAATGACGAAATCAAGTAATAGAGTAAATTACTACAGTAGGCAGCCCTGGTGACTCTGAATAGTCTGACTTAGTTCCATCTCTTAAGGTATAGAATGCACATACAAAATTTGGCAGAAGTCTAATGGATAGTATGGACGTTACATGCTGTTTGATATTGGATTTATCAGTGCGCGTAAAATCATGTTGGTAACCATGGCATGTATGTGATGCTCAGAATTAATCTGAAATATTAGGTTCTATTATATCGCCAATTTTAGATAAAATCCATTTGTTAGTATAGAAGTTGCATGTAAATAAAAATTGAAATTATCAGAAAGCTTAGAATCATGTTGGCAGCACTGAGGTATATTAGATACTCCAAATTTATTTAGAATGTCAGGTACTATACGTGTGCAAAGTTTAGAGATGATGACTTGCATACTTTCTGATATATTGATATTAGGATTAAACATAATAATGTTATTGGTTTTACGTCCCCTTTAACTACCCTGGCTTTTAGAGACGCCGGGGTGCCGGAATTTTGCCCCGAAGGGGATCTTTAACGTGCCAGTAAATGTACTGACACGGCTCCCTCGCATTTGCGCACCCTCAAATGCCAGCTGACTGCGCCAGGTTTCGAACCTGCAACCTTGGGCTCAGCAAGCGAGAACGTTACCCCTGAGCCACGCAGCCAGACAGGATTAAACAAACAGAGAGAGTATTTATTAACAGTTGGCAGCCCTGCTTGTTCTTACGAATACGAATAGTCATAACTGTTCTTGTACACATAGCACATACAGAATTTGGTTGAAATCCATTAGTTAGTAAGGAAGTTATATGCATTTAAACCTGGACATATCAGCAGGCTTAGAATCATGTTGGCAGCACTGATGTATATAAGTTATACCGAACTAAGGTAGAATATCAGGTACTATACGTGTGCAAAGTTTGGAGCTGTTGGCTTTCATACTTTCTGATATATTGACATTAGGGTAAAAACATAGTGAGAGTATTTATTAAGAGTTGGCAGCCCTGGTGGCTCATTAGAATACGCACAGTCATATCTGCTGTAGTACACATAGTACATACGAAATCTGGTTGAAATCCAATCGATAGTATAGAAGTTACATGCATTTAGAAATTGGACCTATCGGCAGGCTTAGAATCATGTTGGCAATACTGGCACGTATGGCCTTCTGAAAATTAGTCTGGAATGCTATTGTCTATGTGTGTGCCAATTTTGGAATTGTTCCCTTGCATAACTTCTGAGATATCCAACATAGAGCTCAAATTAAAATTGCGATTTTTCAACAGTTGGTAGCACTGACGTCAATTTAAAATATGGCCGTGAGATATTCAGGTAATGATCTTTGCTCCTACCAAATTTGGTTTCGATAGCTGAAGCCGTTTAGGAGTTGATAGGGGGGGGGACACACACAGCCAGACAGACAGACAGACAGAAGGACAGACAGACGGACAGACAGACAGACATTTTCCCGGATCGATCTCATAAGTCTACTTTTTCCTCATTTTTGCAAAATGTGAAAAGTAGGCTAAAAAAGGCATGGGTCTTGAACCTTCGAACCCATGCGCACTGTCAACTATCACACATCCTACCACGCGCTTGTCATGTGAGCTACTGCGACGCTTGACCTGCAGCGCGCACTTCCCAGTCTATACAATACCTGCTCTCGGTCTGAGCGTGCACCTTCTGTTTTAAAGTACGTGTTCTGCCTATCTGTGCTCGTTTTACGGGTTCATTCGAGGTACCCATACTAAATTAATCGGGGGCTGCGTGGCGCAGTCGGTAGAGGCGCTGAGCTTCTAACTGAAAGAGAGTGGGTTCGATCCCCACCCAGGTAGTGGATTTTAGAAACATAACTACCACTTTCGGAAACGCAAATGGCCCTGGGGTTTACTCAGCCTACACCAGAAATGAGTACCAGGGTGATTCCTGGGAGCAAAGACGGCCGGGCGTGGAGCTGACAACTCCATCCCATAGAGTACCGATGTCACAAAAGTGGAAGCCTCTACCTTCCACTACTCCCAGGGCCTCCATGGCCTGTATGGAGTTGGCTTTGCTTATTGCTTTTTATACTGAATTAATAGTGGCGCGCACGATTCCTGTTGTCTTCTAGCCCGTAAACACACATCTCGTTATGTTAACCCGTTTTAGGGAAAGGGACCGATGTATTTCAGAATTGAAGTACATGTGACGGGATGCATACAACTGGATCGCATGGGGCTGGCGGACCACCCGGTATAAATTCGGTATCAGTAATTAAGACTCCTCCCACGTGATGGCATATTTCTGTAACGAATCACGGGACATAATTTTTAGAAAAGTCAAATGCACGGGTTTTATGATTTACGGAATGTAGGCTACAGAATTTAGTGCCATTAGATAAGGGTTAATATCACAACCCATGATAGGAATCTTCTCTTCAATCGCCTGAATAAGATACGAAAAATAACACAAAAAATGGGTTTAAAAATTTCAAGCTGATGTCATCTTCAATTTTTGAAAACAATAGAACATCACTAGGTTTCTCTATACTGAGCTCTGATTGATTGTTCAGTGTTCCAAGTTTCATTGCACTCGGGTGATTAGTAGATCGCCAGATAAGTTATATTAAATACTTGACAATCACTTGGCAGCCATGTTGTTGTTATTGTTGGGTTTCTCACGATTTGGAAAGACACATATGTGACCTTACATAGCAGACCTCTAACACCATACAAAATGTAAGCTTGATTGCTTGAATAGGTTTGGAGATATTGAGAACCGGTGAACTATATAGCCAGTTTTATGTTCTCATAAAAATTGAATTAAATTTAGACGCCAATATACTAAGAATTGTATGAAGATTCACCATGAAAAATTTCACTGCGGTTATTGGAAGTCCCACTGGTGAACTCGTGTTAATAGCCTCTATCAACATACAACATTGCAGTTTTATTCCTGTAATAGATTCGCAGATGTTGAGAAGCGTCTAAAAACCGTATTTCATATGATCGCCATGTTGGATTGTTGTATATGTAGGCCATAGAGTTATGTACATTTAGATGAAGATCATTGCGTAGGTTCATTATTCAAACGTTTTCTTCAATCGCATGAATAGGACACAAAAATAAAAACTTAAATTACACATTTCGAACAGCCGCCATCTTGAATTTATATTAAAACAGGATGTTCAGTAAAGAACATATAGCCTACTTTCTCCTAAATGCATGGCTATTATAACTCTTTGTCATTTTCAAGGAGTATATTTGAATGTTGTAGTTGCTTGTTGAAATACAACGTGATATACGGATAATAAACGTTGATTGAATGAATCCTCACCTGAATTATATCTACGGAGTACACACACTAGTACAGCCATCACAATAACACAGGTTATCAGAAAAATTCAACACTCACACAAGTATACGGGGCTAAATTACCATGATGTCCATGCATCTCAAATGAAACAACAACAGCTTCCTACCCAAATCCTTCCTCGTATAAAATTACACACATTAGTAAGCCTACATACATCACAGTGACACAGGTTATCAGACAACTTCTACACACACCAAAGTAAACGGGGCTACAAGACCATGATGCCGCAAAACTCATCAAGAATCAACAACAAAAACAACAACAATAGTCTCTACCACGGATCAAGGTCAACGAATATTAATCGCTATGTTCGAGTGTTGAAATATGTGGTGTTATAAGTAAATATATAAACAGTAATATTTTCGATTGCAAATACACACTACAGTATATATTCTTAACATTATAACGTGTGAGTAGTTATAAATCAATACACACCAAAAAGAACGAAGTAAAGACATTTGAATATGCAGTGATTTAATCCACGAACCCCCAGACTAAGAGCCCAAGTCGCTACCATGACACCACGGATGCCCTACGATAATACTTGATAAACAACTGGTTTAGTATAACTGTATCATATTTTGTGTAGAAATCAACGATTTCATTAGCGTTTCATGGAGTTTCTATAAACCATTTGAAACTAAATGTGTATTATTTTGTTCAGCACATTCCTAAAAGGATATAAACTTAGGAAGTTACGGAAATATATGCATTTACGAGCAAAAATAGCAGCCATGTTTTCAACGGGACGGCACGTGCCCACAACGATATGGCACGGTAAGCTTGACTTGTTAGCCACTTCTACGGTTACATATTCTACTATAATATGCTAATATCTTACCGGTCACCTCTTTGAGGACAGATTGAACCTCCCTACATACGATAAGCTGAATTATTGGGGCCAAGCCTTGTTTTACCGTAAGTTACGGTTAGGTTATAATACTTGCATGATTCATACATCCACCACCTTGAAACTCTTTGGCTGATGACCTTGTAGGTTGGTCAAAAGACGCTTCCCATATAAATGTAAGTTGTTGCAAAATTTGGTAGAGATCAGATGATTAGGTTAGTCGATTTTGATTTAAGCTTTGAACATTTGGGTTGCCGCCATTACGTTTCAGTCAAGATGGCGGCAATATAAAATGTGACACTCAGGTACCTTTTGCTAGTGCTACCTCTGTACTAAATTTCGTTACATTCAGTTTCACCGTGTTTAAATTGATAGGGGGAATCAATTTGCACACATACATGGCCGCCATCTGCAAACTAATGGGCTGATGACCTTGTAGTTTGGTCAAAAGACGCTTCCCACATAAGTGTATGTTGTTGCAAAATTTGGTAGAGACCAGAGGATTAGGTTAGTCAATTTCGATTTACGCTTTGAACATTTGGGTTGCCGCCATAACGTTTCCATCAAGATGGCGGCAATATAAAACATGACACTCAGGTGCCTTTTGCTAGTGCTACCTCTGTACTAAATTTCGTTCAATTTGGTTCCACCGTGTTTGAATTGATATGGGGAATCGATTTGCACACATACATGGCTGCCATCTGCAAACTATTTGGCTGATGACCTTGTAGTTTGGTAAAAATATGCTTCCTACATAAAGGCATGTTGTTGCAGAATTTGGTACAGATCAGATGATTCGGTTTGTCGTAATTTGATTTAAGCTTTTAACATTTGGGGGGCGGGCATTACGTTTCCGTCAAGATGACGGCGATATAAAACATGACACTGAGGTGCCCTTTGCTAGTGCTACCTCTGTACCAAATTTCGTTCAATTCGGTTTCACCGTGTTTTAATTGATACGGGGGGGGGATAGACATGCAGGGTACACACACATACACACTCACAGACACACACACACACACACTGCAAAAAGGTGAACTAATAGGCCTGTTTCTTCATGTGATGAAAATAGTCTAGAACACACACAATAGCCACTGTCAAGACGAGATTCGAATCACAGATCTCTGAATGTTGGAGGCCCCTCTAAAGCTGTGGAGCATGTTTCGTTTCAGCGTGCTCAACTGCGAGTACAATTCCCTTGTCAGATAAATGGATCGAACATTGGGGAAGTGAATGTGAGCTGGATTCTGTCGAGTCCAACGAGCGTTAGTCAGCAGAATCTAATAAAACGTAAGAAATGAGGGCATTTTTTCCAAGCAGGAGCGCTCATAAAGTCCAACATAACCTTCATATAGCCTGAAAGGCAAATAAATGACTCTTCTATACTTAAATACCAGATAAATGTTTTGCAGTAATCGAATTCCTGTTGGTCTCATCCCGCCATCAGACGAGGTCAGTGTTAACCACATCATCGATATTAAACGAATTCTCTGTGTATGTGCTATGCGCAGCGCGCCTGCAATAGGCGAGGTCATGGCACATTGCGGGAAAGGAAAACTACACTGCGAATGCAAAACATACTGCAAATAGTTGCTTCAGTAGAGAGAATAAGACAGCAGCACTGTGCACTTTATTATTATATTTGAATTGCAGCCAATGGCCCTAGCGGGGTATTTTAACTCAACGCCGGTAGGTTCCCCATCAAGTTCAATTTCAAGTATTTCCAACTTTGGCTACCAGAGATGGCACTCTCACTGACACCAAGCGGCGAACGTTGGAACTTGACAGAGCGTTTCTTACCAAATAACCTACAAATTTAGCTACACACTACTAATTGTAGTGGTAGGTTCTTTTACATGCCATAAATCTATGACATGGGCCCGCTGGCTTTACTTCCCCTCCGATGGAGGGCATACTGAAGGATTTTAACGCTCTTAAAATCCGACGATTTCGGCCGGGTTTGAACCCGCGATCTTGGGCATAGCAGTTCTGCATGCTACCGACTACGCCACCGAAGCCACTGTGCACTTTATTCTCTTTCTGTATTGTGGTGTTAAGAAGTATGTTCTAGTAAAAATAAAGGCACAGTGGTTCATTATAAGAAGTTTCACTGAGATCGATAGGCCTATAACAGTTTACGAGATACATAAATATGCCTTTCTTTAGAAATTAGCACCAACGCAATCTGGATTTTGTGTAAACATTACAAAAAGAATCATGTACTAGAAAAAGTAATTTATTGTATTGGCTCATTTGGTCAAGTTTCGCTGCGCATAGATCAGTAACCACTGAGTAAAGGACATTCAATTTAAGAAATTGATACGAGCACCATAAATAATTTAAGAGAACTACAGTACTGGTAGTGAATTATATACTTGAATAGTATACGTATGGCATCGGCTCATTGTACTAAGTTTTGAAGATATAGAAACATGCCATGATTAATTAGAGGAATTCATTTCTAGGAACTGACATGCCAGTTATTTACAATGTATTAAAACTAAGCTAGAAATTTGTACTAGATGAATACAATCGCAGTAGTCATCCCCAAGAACTTGCATTGAATACGAGAAGTAAACGTACATTTTTTTAAATGTTGCATTCTCACGTATATAGGCCTACACCGATATTTTTAGCTCACAAGATTATAAGCCACAT
Source organism: Meconema thalassinum (assembly GCA_946902985.2). Taxonomy (NCBI): domain Eukaryota; kingdom Metazoa; phylum Arthropoda; class Insecta; order Orthoptera; family Tettigoniidae; genus Meconema; species Meconema thalassinum. The sequence goes on from OX336389.2 coordinate 418,462,147, forward strand.
GGAAGTTTCCAAAAACCCAAACCTCGTTGCACCATAGCCCAAGGAGGACCCTGGCTTACTAAGCGACCACTGCCCAGCCATTCGGGCTACATATTTCGGGGTGACGCGTGGTCAGCGCGTCGGGTTCCCTCGGCCTTGAATCTTGGTTCCCGTGACTGGAGACGCTGCCTTACTGTCAGACAGCTAGACCCTACTCAATTTTTCTCACGAGACTGAGTGCGCCCTGTTCCAGCCCTCACACCAGTCTCTAAAATCCCTGACGTAGCCGGAAAACGAACCCGGGCCCTCCGGGTGATAGGCAGGCGCGCACCCCAACACCACGAGACCATTTTATAATTAGGGCGTCGGAAAGTCAATTTTCAAATTCGAGTTGCACCATGTTCATTTGTGCACTTTATGTTTGTGGAAGTCACACATAGGAATTTATTTTATAGCGTGCAATAGCTTCCGAGATACTGAATAGGGATCAAATGATTCAGTCATCCGTCATGTTGGACTGGTATCTCTAATCGAAATATGAAAGGTACGGTCAAGGTTGTATTGCGTAATATGAAGTTCCCACCAAGTTGTTTCATTCAAGCCGTTCCAGCCAATCAATGCGGACACATACACTGACTGATTCTAATCTGGTGGTGGTGTTTGTTGTTCAAGTTGGTGGCACATTTTATTTATTTATTTTTAATAATCGTTTCGGTCGTCTATGGACCACGTTATTTCAACTGCCTTTTCCCTCTTTCTTTCACACTGGCCCAGTATTCGCGCATTCTTCTTCGGTGAGTTTCCTTCCGTTCTTCGGTCCACTTCTTGCCGGTTTCCAATATAGGTTTTGGCTGAAAACTATGTTTGTTGTGTAGAGGTCTCCGGCCAGCCAGGAAGCCTTCTTATTGTGAGCATGTACAGTAACAAATGCATGCACGCACGCACGATCAGAAGGAACAAAGGAGAGCACTAAGAAGGTTGAATGGTTAGCACAGTGGATGCGCGGATTTCAGGGCCACCGGCCAAAAATAAACGTCAGACCTGTATCTCCCCAAGTTTCTTCTTCAAAGAGTAATGTTCTAAGATGTCCTCATGTGATATCCCCAGTTCTTGTAGGTCTTTCTCCACCTCTGTTAACCAGATCCCTTTGGTTTTCTTTCCCACAAAGTAGGCACAGATTCGATCGGACATTCTTCCCGAGTTCATTCGTGTTAAATGGCTATAAAAGGAGAGACTCCTTTTGCAAATGGTGTCCGTTATTTTCTCCACATGTAGATGAAGTTCATCGTTGTGTCGTCTTCGATACTCTTCTCGTTCCTTGACCAGGCCCAAGATCTTTCTCAGAATCTTCCTCTCTTGGGTTTCGAGTTGTTCTGCCAGGCCTTTCTTATTCATCGCCAGGCATTCTGATGCATATAACGCCTCCGGACGAATAACGGTAACGTAGTGCCTCAGTTATTATTATTATTATTATTATTATTATTATTATAATTTTATAATCAATTTCTTTATTTGCAATATATCAATAAGAAATATGGACGGCCTAGTGATGAAGGACTGGTTTCACATGCACAGCGTGCAAAAGAAAAGATACCAGGAAAAGCTGTAAATAAAACCATTTGCTCTCCTTTAATGATGTTTTCTGGGTGTTGTTATTTCTAACGCAGATCCTTCCCATGTAGGGAGTTTGTGCACTATATGCCAGTTCTACAAGGCTATATTCTTCGCAACAAAGAAGAACACAAGTGTTTGCTTGGCTTTCTCCTCTAAAACGTACGAAACCATCTACCATACGTAATATCTACTTTAAAAAACTTTTCTTCGAGTAGTAATGAAATCTCAAACAAGCTCGCTACTAAGGGAATCCAGCGCTTATTCGTATCCTATGGTTCATATATTACAAATATTGAACTAACACCGAATTGTGGGACAGTGTCCCAAAATGTATTTTATGTTCGACCCTCACTATTATGTGTCAGATAACTGTATCATAATGATGGTCATTATAACACTGTTTTCCATTATGATACAGATTCTCCAACCAATCAGAGCTCGTTCATTGACCAATTAGGTAACGATAACTTCGCACATGCGCTCAAAATCCAACATGTCGGACATAAACACAACATCGAACTATAATAAATTACCGACATGGAATACCCACCGTCCATATGTTCGCGTAAATAAACTGGCGAATATGAGACAAGAAATAGCACTGTACCTTAAAATCACCAACACTAATTTCTACACAGCGCATTGTCTTCAACTGACACCGGTGACAATATTATTGAGGGACGGCAGATGTAAACATATGGTTTGCATATGGCATTGCAAACACACAGAGCGCATGCGTCGGTCGTTCAAAGCTCTTGAAAGGCAGAGATATAACACCCAACGCTCGCTCTGCGATCACAAAATTCCAGTAGCTGACTCTCAACAGATATTTATGAATATTTATGTTAAAACATATAATAAAGTTACAATTATCGTCGAACAAAAACAGTCGTATGCAACTCGCCTATAATGGTAATTAAGACACTCGTATGGAAATTATAAAACTCGCATACGCTCGTTTTATAAAAAATACTCGTGTCTTAATTATAGCCATTATAGGCTCGTTGCATAATGTACTATTATGTTCGACCCTAACTATTATGTGTCAGAAAACTGTATCATAATGAGGCTCATTATAACACTATTTTTCATTATGAAACAGTTTCTCCCACCAATCAGAGCTCAAGAAACAGCTGTGTGACCAATTAGATAAGGATACCTTCGCGCATGCGCTCAAAATCCAACATGTCTATATAAATTACCGAAATTGCACCGTCCATATGTTCGAGTAAATAAACTGGTGAATATGTGACAAGAAATGGCACTGTACCTTAATATCACCAAAATCAATTTCTACACAGCGCGTGGTTTTGAAACGACTTCGGTGACAGTTTTACTGAATACTGGAGCACAATCTGAACATATGGCATTGAAGCACATAGAGCGCATGCGTCGGTTATCCAGAGAGCTTGGAGAACAGAGATATACTACCCACCGCAGCACCCGATCACAACATTCTAGTGACTGAACAGATATTTATGAATATTTATGTTAAAACATATAATAAAGTTATAATTATCGTCGAACATAAACAGTCGTATGCAACTCGCCTATAATGGTAATTAAGACACTCGTATGGAAATTATAAAACTCGCATACGCTCGTTTTATAAAAATACTCGTGTCTTAATTATAGCCATTATAGGCTCGTTGCATAATGTACTAGTGTGATTCATCATTTATAATGTTTCTTCTTACATGTAAAATAGCACGAAAACTATTCGTGAGGTCAGTTATTCATTTGATATTTTTTGAAGTCAAATTATTTAAGACTACTGAATGACGCAATTCACAGACAGAGGGAAGAAACTGTCTGTCTTTTGATTCAGTCACTTTATCTGTAAGATTATGTATGTGTACTCTTACAGAACAATTAACCAGAAAGTAGGTAAAGAGAAGACGTAATTTCTGGTCAGAACTAGTAATACATTTCTATCACGAGTCTTCTTGTGAACCAGGACGTCATAACAATGACCTCTGTTACATTTGAAACAGATGATGGAGCTCCACCTTACCATTGACCCATTCTGGTAAGGATATGACGCAACTGTATATTTTGTTTTAGAATGGGGACGTGTTGGTGCAGCTGTCACGCTGCTTGTCACTCACCAGGGCGGATCAGGTTCGATCCCAGGTTAATGCATTTGAGTATTCGAGATGAAATGGCACATCCAGAGGTACAGCTTGTACGTAAAAAGGAGGGTCCCGTGCCTTTTGTTTGCGAGCTTCCCAAGCCAGCACGTTTTCTTGAGTCGCCTGAATGAGACAGGGTTATATTTATGACGAGGGACTAGGAAACCAAAACTCACTGGGTGTCCACCTTGCATGTACCAAGGAAAACATGCAACGTGATTGGTCGAATGTCATTGTTCTCTATGAGTGTACTTTATCATCGGAGAACGATGGGCTTGAACACGTGTTTCTATCGTTGGGATACCGACGCAATCCAGCGTTTGAGACCACAAAAAAAAATCACAGTCAGTCTGAAAGACTAGACGTTGTATCATTTCAAATGACGCATGCTACAAATGCTACACATGTTAGAAAAGCTCAGGAGGGCTTCTCGCTTTGCTCGAAGCCCCAGGACTCTTTCAACAGACTGCATTACCCATTAACTTAGGCTTCCCGCGCGGGCTCCTCTTTGAGGGTCACGGGAAGAAATGTGTTTCTTGTACTTGTATTAGAGATGTGTTTGGTTGAATAAAGCGTAAATTGTGTACTTTTTGATAGCGGTTTTGTGGCCCATAATCCCAGGCAAGCCGGCGGAAACCTTTGCCTCCCTGTCAGAAGGATCATTTGGCCGTACATTTGAATTAGTGTAAGGATGTAGTATGAGTGTCCTGATTTAGACAATAGCCTACTCCATGAAGGGGTCATGAGTATGCCTTATATGTTTGTTTAATGAATAGTGTATCTGAAATAAGAGAAGAATACTGATTTACAGATTTGTGGAGTGAGTTTCTGATTTTTAAATATAGTTTATGAAATTTACGGTAAAGGTGAAGGAGAGGTGAACATGATTAGACAATAGCCTACTCCATGAAGGAGTCATGACTATGCCTTCTGTGTCTGTTTAAAGTATAGAGTAACTGAAATGAGGGAAGTTTACTGAATTTGGTGTTTGTAGAATGTAATTTTCGATTTTAATTTGGGTTTTCGTGAAGCTTGTTGCGGAGTTGTTATTTCTCTGAAAAGGAGTGTTTTTGCCCCAGGCAGGCCTGTGTTCGATCTGGCTAGACTAGTGTAACGGTAGAGAGTTGGGAGAGAGATGAGTTGTAGATCCTGGGAGCGAGCAGTAGCGGGCTGAACATTAGGGGGGGGGGGGCTATTTTGAGTGAGAGTAGGGATGGAATATTGGGACTGGTTCGATGCTTTCCTCTGACATCCTGCACACCTCTTGGTGAGGAACCCTGTATTCTTATTCTTATATGGCATCTTGTATATCTCTTTAGAAGTCACCCTGTATTCTTGTGTTCGCTTCGCCTGTATTTTGCTCTGACATCCTGCACACCTCTTTAGGAGGCACCCTGTATTCTTATATGGCATCTTGTATATCTCTTTAGAAGTCATCCTGTATTCTTGTGTTCGCTTCGCTCAAAGCCCCAAGTCGCCCGACGCCAGGCCTCTTTCAACAGACTCCAATAATCATTAGCGTCTGCTTCTCGCTCTCCACGTGAGCATGACGTCACGTTCCCGCGCAGCTGCATGACGTCACTTTCCGCGTGGCTGCGTGACGTCACGTCCGTCTCCGTGTCCGTCTCCGTAACGAATAACGATGGACCCCAACCATATCGAAGAAGTCGACAAGATCATTTGAAATGATAAAACCAATGCTCTGACTGTGTATCTGTGGAGTGTTCGGGTAGGATGAGTTCTCATGGGATATGAATGTGGCACAGAATATAGCAAGTTTCAGGTAGGTGCGTTCTAACTGCCGGGCAGAACATGCACATTGTAGACACATTTATGGTCCTTCCGTGCGAGTGCATTACTCCACTGGTTGTATACAGCATCAACAGGTCACGTAAAACTACAGGCTCCTGGCGAGAGGACATGCCAGGCAACACAACAAGTGGTTGAAAAGAGCTTATCTAGGAGTAGTCATGAAATCTCAAAAGATATTGGGAAAATGATCGTCATCATCATTAACTTCCACGTATTAGGACTTGTGGCCTATTATGGTATCTTGCCACGGTTTCTTCGATCTACCCAGGTTCCTTCCACCATTTGGAGCATACCGGTACGGAAGAATCTATTTAGTAATTCTCATATATCTGAATTCCTTGCAGTCAATTGTTAAGGTTGCTTGGGATGCAGAATTAAGGGATGCAGTTAGTGGGCATACGTACCTGGAAGATCGAAGGTTCGAATCCTGGCACTGAAAGCGGCCATCCTTAGCATTGTTACCCTGCAGGTTTTTCCGCGCTTCCTCCCTGGAAGGGCCGAGGTGGTACTTTATTACAAGTTCCGGGGCACCTAACCCAATCACACACCGTAATAGCTACAGTTACACATACTACTACGGTCGCCTCAGAAATTAGTGTTATCAGACAAATTCAACGCTTCCAAAATGACGGGGCTGATGACCATTGGGCCCTTGGCTCTAAAGTAAATAAATACCGACACCAACAGTGGCAGCAGCTAGTTGGCCTGCAATATTGGAGCTGGTACTAGCACGGCACTTGTATACAGAAGGTGTGTGACCTATGCTATTTCTGGAGCGCAAAGCACGCACACGGAAGTTCCCTTCATCTCTTGTCAGCCGTCGTTAATCTTACCGGCCTAGTATCATATATTCGATTAGTACATACAGTACCATCATCGCCATCGCTCTCCTACATCAAAGTAGACCTGATTCCAGCCAAGTGCCGTGCCGGGTCAGGGATGACGAGCAAACGTGCCTGTCGCACTCCTCCGGGTCGATAAGAACTTGTGGAGTATTACTGGAATTTCATTATATGAAAGAAATCGGTTAATCCAGAGAAAACCTGTCGCACCTCCGCTTTGTCCAGCACACATTTAGCTTGCACCGGTCGAGATTTGAACCCGGGATGCATCAGTGGACGGCCTGAGTCACGGAATTAATGCTCTGTATTAGATTACAGCTTTCTTGGTGGATCAGTGGTCGACAGATCTACTTCCGGCCAAGGGAGTCACTCCACGCCACTCCCTGTGAGTGATGTCTCGTATCACAATTGATGATTACGAGACAAAATATTATTACATTCTTAGAAGCAGGTCACCCAATTTATTCATTCTCGCTGCTAGGTGGCAGTGCAAGCGGAACGCTCAATTAGTAGAGTAGTTTCGCATAGAAGGTTTCAACCCGGTTGCTGAGGCTATACGATGATTATTATTATTATTAGAAGAAGATAACCGACAGCGGAAGCAACGCTCACTAACTGGGCGTTAGGGCCAAGGGGCCAAGCTCTCTGTGGACTCAGTAGACGTGGGTTCGAGCCCCACCATCGGCCGTCCTTGAAATGGTTTTCTGTGGTTTCTCATTTCTATGTCCAGGCAAATGCTGGGATTGTACCTTCTAACAGGCCACGGCCGCTTCCTCCCACATCCTTGCCCAGTTTCATTCATCTTCATACATTTCATCTCTCATTAACTCCTCTCTGAGGTTGACGTCAGGATGGGCATCCGGCCGTAAAAACCATCCGCTACAAACACTTTCATCATTTCATCGCATCCCCGACCCCGTTGGAGAACGGGCATAAGGGGTAGTCACACATTATTATTATTATTATTATTATTATTATTATCGAGCCTCCGTGGCTTAGGCGGCATCACGCCGGCCTCTCACCGCTGGGTCCGTGGTTCAAATCCCGGTCACTCCATGTGAGATCTGTGCTGGACAAAACGGAGGCAGACAGGTCTTTCTCCGGGTACTCCGTTTTTCCCTGTCAAAAATTTCACTCCAGCAACACTCTCCACTATCATTTCATTTCATCTGTCATTCATTTCATCATTGCCCCAGAGGAGTGCGTCAGGCCTCGGCAGCCGGCACAGTTCATATCCTCGCCGCTAGATGGGGGCTTCATTCATTCCATTCCTGACCCGGTCAGAGACTGGAAGCAGGCTGTGGATTTTCATTTTTCATTATTATTATCATTAGCCTATTATTATTATTATTATTATTATTATTATATATAGCAGTAAGGTGCATGCTGTACAAAATCGAACCCCTAAACCAACGGCAGTTAGGAGGTGAAGCTTTAGCCAAAACATTTTAAATTGTCTGTATAGTTCAGAAAATATCGTACTTTGCATGAAATGGTAGGCTCTTGCAATGTTTCTGAAACTAAATGATCTAAGTGATCCCCACTCTGCGGTGACTACTTTGTAGCTTGTCTTATAGCCTGTTCCATGCAATTTAAAATGTCTGAACTCAATGCATTCAATATGATTAATTGCTGGGCACCAATCAAAATATACAAATGATAAATGCTTATTTGGTAGAACATCAATCTTCTTAATCCCACGGAGTGAGGCAATAAAGCTTGCAAAACTGTGTACCACAAACTGTCTCTTAACAATACGTCTGAAACGGTACATCTGAATTTAAATATTAGCACTAGTGCCAAGACGGTATGTGAGGTTCTGAAATGTAGGTGTTCAATATTCTAAATCAATTCTATAAAATGTAGAGTATGCGCCGTTACAATAAAAAACAAGTAATTTCGTGAAGAACTAAATAGCCTATTTTCATATAATCTACCAGAATTTACCATTAAAAAATCTCCCTCTTCCTAAAAGCATTTTCCACGTGATGTGCTTTTAGTACACGACTTACGTTGTGATCAAGTATACCGCAAGGAAATTAAAATCAAAACTCAAGATCCATAATTTGTAGTCATTATAGACAAGAAACATAAAGAAAGCATAATCGTCTTACTATGGTACTAGTCTTAAATCAAAGCTTCATCGATCGTCAAAATAACTCACTTGCACACACCCAGCACTAAAAGACGTGTGTCCAAACTTACACGATGAGGCTTCTCGAGATACGGAAATGTGCACTTCAAACGAATCGTCTCAGCAATCGCCTGAATAAGAAGCGAGAATTAAAACAAAAGAGGTTTTAAAATCTCCAACTGATTCCATCTGTAATTTTTGAAAACAAATGAACATCATTTAGATGTCTCTATAGTAAGCTCAGGATAAAGATTCGTTGTGACGAGTTTCGTTGCACTCGGGTAATTAGATCACCAGAAAAATTATTTTAAATATTTGCAAATCACTTGGCCGCCATGCTGTTTTTGTGTTTCTCAAGATTTGGAAAGTCACATATATTTCCTTACTTATCAATCCTCGAACACCAAACAAAGTATAAGTTTGATTGGTTAAATAGTTTCGGAGATATTGAGAACTGATGAAATGTGTGGCATGGACGCCATCTTGGATTGTTTTATATTTATATGCTATATGTATATTCCAGCAGATAAATATTATAATCGTGGCTCATTATACCAACCTACATTTATATCGCTTGCATACGACACGAAAAATATAAAAAGAAATATTATAATATTTTGCAAAGCCTCATTTTTAAGTTCTCAGAAAAATTGAATTAAATAAGGCGCTTAAATATTAAGCCTTGTATGGAGATTTACCAAGCTAAATTCCACTGCACCGGGATAACTAAGTCGCGAGAAAAATCCATATAAATGTTTAAATTTTGCGTCACAGCCATGTTGGTTTTGTGCTAACCAGGTTATTGAACATCCCTTAGGTGAACTAACGTTAATAACCTCTATCAACCTACAGCATTTGAGTTCGATTCCTCTAATAGATTCGTAGATATGGAGAGCCGTCTAAATATTTCGAATGATCGCCATGTTAGATTGATCTGTATTTAGGCCACAGTGTTATGTAGCATTAGATGAAGACTATTGCGTACCTTCATTATTCAAACGTTCACTTCGATCGCATGATTAGGACACAAGAAATAAAATTTCGCACGGCCACCAATTTTTAGTCTATTTTCATTCATGAAAAAATAGGCTTTTGAGATCACCTTTTGTCCGTGTGTGTGTGTGTGTGTGCGTATGTGTGTGTGTCCCTAATAAAATCTAATCGGCTAAAGCGATTTCAATGAAACTCAGTAAGGTATTAGTATTATTTCGTCCGAACCCGACCGTGCCTTTCAAATTTTATTACGTCTCACCAATCCAACATCGCGGCTGTATGACATATTTCACTGTCATTCTATGTCTCCGTAAATATTACTGATATCACCCTGACATTTTGTACGGTGATAAAGGTCACTACTAAAAGTTCACCTATGTGAGGTACGAAACGAACATGGCGGCCAAGCGAAATTGGAACATTTAAAGATTTTTCTCGCGATTTAACCATCAGAGCGCAGTGAAACATGGTACAACAAATGTTTATATACATTGTAATGCAATGATATATAATTTAGTCCAATTGTTTATATAACCTCAAGATGGTTGCTGTACGAAATTTCAAAATTAAGCTTCTTATTCCTTGTGTCCTAAGTATGCGATCGAAGTCAGCGTTTGAATAATGAACCTACGCAATAATCGTCATCAAATAGTACATAACGCTATGGCCTACATGTATCAAAATCTAACTAGGCGACCATCCGAAATAGACGATTCTCATACCTACTAATCTATGACAGCAATTAAACTGAAATTTTGTGTGTTGATAAAGCCTATAAACATAAGTTCACCTATTGGACTTTCAATAACCTGGTGAGCACAAATCCAACATGGCGGCGGCGAGAAATTAAAATATTTAAATGAACGGTTCTCGTGATTCAACCATCCGAGTGCAGTGAAACTTGGTACGTTAAATGATTATACAAATTTTATTCCACTGACATCTAATTCATTTCAAATGTTTGCATAACCACAAGATGGCGGCTGTGCGAAATTTTATAATCTTGTTTTTATTTATTGTGTCCTAATCATGCAATTGAAGTTTGAATAATACACCTACCCAATAATCTTCATGTAATTGTAGACTACATAACTCTATGGCCTACATAGGCTATATAAAAATCCATCATGGCGACCATCCGAAATATTTAGATGGTTCTCAATTACTACGGATCTATTACAGCAATCAAACTGAAATTTTGTATGTTGATAGAGGCAATTACCATAAATAGGATAATTGAAAATAGGTTATTTAGTTCTTCACGGAACAACATGTTTGTTATGGAAACAATTGAATTAAATTAGATTAATTTTATTTCATCGTTTCAGACAACATACAATACAATCACAAACAATCCAGCAATTGGTACCAAAAGCATACACACAGACCTCCCCGTACAGCGGCCACCCTCATAGGCTCTACAAACCCATACAAATGCAATATGACCAGTACCTAGCCAGTTCACAGGACTCTTTGTTGGCTAGCATCAAGTCCTCGAGAGAGCAGGTTGTAGACCACACCTTGCAGATGAGGAAATGGTCCATGCTGGTCTGCTCTTCACCGCATTTGCATAATGTAGAGTCGCACATAAATCCCCACATTTTCAGGTTGCCTTTTGATCTGCCAACAATATCTGGATAACAGTAAATTATTAACTGTATAAACATTTACCGGCCGCGGTGGATGAGAGCACAAAGTTCTACCTCGTGTCTCGCTAGAATTGGGGGAGTGTGGGTTCGAATCCCACTTCGGCCGTCCTGAAAATGGTTTTCTTTGATTCCCATTTTCACCATTAGGCAAAAGCCGGGACGGTTCCTTTCAATATGTCCACGGCCTCCAAAATCCCTTCCCTGACGTCCTGAATAGATGATACATGGCCATTGGCTGAATTAATAAGAAATAATTATAATTTACCCTACCAAGTTTCACTACGCTCAGATGATTAAATTGCAAGAAAATTCCATTTAAATATTTTATCTTCGCTTGGCCGCCATGTTGGTTTCGTATCTAGCAGTCACATAGGTAAACTTAAAATAGTACTCTTTATCACCGTACGAAATTTCATGGTGATATCGGTAGTTTTCGCGGAGATATTGGATGCCAGTAAAAGATTTCGCGCGGCCACCGGATTGGTGAAACGTACTAAACGTTGAAAGGCACGGTCGAGGTCAGACGAGGTAGTACTATGTCCTTACCGAGTTTCATTGAAATCGCTTTGGACGTTCAGATTTTATTAGGGAGGGGTCACACACACACACACACACACACACACACACACACACATGGACAAAGGGTGATCTCATAAGCCAATTATTTTCATATGATGAAAATAGACTAAAAATTAATTAACCATTATACTTCCATGTTCTGTTTGTCGTTCAGTCAATCACTTCCCTGATCATCAATGATGGATCATTAAGTAACACATCACACTAATCTCCGTACACCTGAAATCTGTAGAAACATAATCTTTTTTCCAGTATCCCAGGGCTGACTTAAGTTTAAAATAGGCGACATAAGTTTTTATATTAATTCGGATCAACAGTAATGTCTGACTTTTATTTTGTGTGACACGTAACAACTGCACGATCATTCCTCAAAAATGTAGTCCGTCATGGACAACAAATACTCGTATGCTCCGTGGCTACAATCTGGCTCACGTGCTCAAAGTGTCATACCCTCACTACAACTCTCATGACGATTCTTAAATCATGCCATTGCATTTCTAATTTTACATAATTCTGCAATAATTTCGCACCACCACAACAAAGCGAAAATTGCTCTATCTCCTTCCTTAAGATAACAACGAATGTTGTGCCACTTCCATAATGACCCTCGACGGATCTCAGACATTACTTTCATAATTAGTCCAATAAGCTTCCAAATGTTCATCCTTGGCCAATGTCGTACTTATTCTTGATTTATAGTAGCCTATAAATGTATTTCGACTCCATTCATTACTGGATTTTACTCAACTATACCTCTCAATGTAATTTAAATTCTTCCTCTGTGACTTCATAAAATTCGAAATTCTTTATTAAATAACATTTCTACTTCTCAAAAAAATACTGTTGGATGTAAAACGAAATATTTTATTACGAGAGGAATTTCAGATACCACACAAGCTCTCAAACATATGGATGGTAATTTCTCACGCTACCATAATCAGTGGATGTGCCACAGTCCTGCAGGATTATCCACTCCTCTAAGGTGGTTCCCCTTGCATCCACGTTGATTCATCGGCGTCAGGTCCTTCTTCCTCGGACAGTTACCCAGATCGTGCTGTTGGAAATCTCTTCATGGCGTCTAGCACTTCATTGAGCTCCGGACTCTCTATAATCATGTTGCCCCACGAATATTTGTTTAACATCTCCACCAACATCGCAAGTGCAAGTGGAATCTGAACCACAGGCCATGGCATTTCACTTCGAAAATCTCACATGTGTTGACCGGGAATCGAACCCAGTCCACCTTGGTGAGAGGCCAACAGCTTGACCGCTGCGCCACCACGCCCCTTAAAAGCTTGTATCAGCTCCGTGTTCCACTCGCATGGTGTTTTCACGTTTACATATACTGTAAACTATGCCCTCATATGATTGCTTTCGGGGCCCAAAATCTTCACTAATATTGGAGTTGCTTCACAACAGCACCTCGCATCACACTGCGTCCCATTTCACTCGTACCACTACGTGTTTTAATTTCAATGCCATCTCACTTATCCAATATTCACTCTTATAAAATGACAACACATGAAAAATAAAAGTCCAGTCATGAAATTATAGCTGTCCGACCTTCACTGTTTGACCATGCATACAGTTCTTATCACCGGCGTATTTCTCATTAGTTTAACGACATGGCAATTAAAATCAGAAAAATAAATATCCTATGTCAATGATGTTAGGTGTCACATTCGTAAAACTTCTAACTTCCAGTAACATTCCTGATTTCGTTCACAGATACACTCATACTTTTTCTAACAAATAAGTTCCACTAAAATGAACACTGGAAAAAATACAAGTCCTATGTGGACACTCCTTTGCAACTATGTACACTTAAGCACAGCCTAGTTTTCACGCATGCTCTTGCAAAGACCACCGGCGTAAGAACATTTTACTCGCGATGCTGTTTCGTCGCTTGTCCGGCATAATAGCACGGGTGACTCACTTCACTCACCGCTGTACTCTGTTTGATCTTCTTTTTTTCTCGGGGTGAGGCCGAAAATACCCGCAACACCCCCTCGTACGTAACGTCCAACACATACAGCAGTTAGCGCAGCCTACGACATCCGACATGCAGTAAATTCTCAAATGGTAGCCATTTCAGCCTTTCTACTTGTCCCATTACTACGTGCTCTACCAGATATCATCATTTAGATTACAAACCACTAATGGTTTGGTAAAGGTTGATAAAGGTCCAGGGACAAACTCCACAGAGAAAAAGGAAAGATTGCCTACAGGTAAAACGTGGCAGATGTCTGATCTACCCCGGTGGCCTTCATTTATATTCCCTGGACCACACTGGTCCTGCTCTCCTGTTAGACTCGCTAAGTCCAACATGATCTCACAACAGTCACCAACAATTCTTATATGGAAAATGCCATTATTCTGATTTACAGAGATATACTGTATTGGTCTTGTTACTACTATCCAGATATGCTGTCAATTTGCATAAATCCTATGCTTCACTGGCCTCATTGCATGGCATATTGAGTGCAGTTTGGTCAAGAGGTAACCCTATCGCCACTTCAGCTGATCCTAGCTACAGTAATACCACGTACTCAGGTCTCTCCCAAGATATTCCAATACTCCTGGTTCCGTGGCTACTTGACTTAGTGAAATTGCACATATCATTTCTTTCCATTTTTTCACTCCCCAAGAACTGTACTGTAGTCTGGATTGGCTCTGCGTAGAGTGGTAAAGAGAATGGTTAAAGAGCTCCATCGAATACAGGACAATGCATGTCGGAGACTGAAGTAAGGCACGGGAAACCATCTTGAAACATTTACAATTTTGCTGCAAATAGGATGAAGCTGAATCAGTCAAATTTCTACCTCAAAGCAAAGCAATGAAAGGTTGACATTTTGTGACAATGCACCATTACAAAATATTTTCACTCAGGTTTCGTATCTCGATGTGTGGCCTTCGGAGAGGCCTGGAACAGATCTTCTCAGCTGACACCTATGGGCGACTTCTGCATCATCATGACTATGAAATGGATGATGACGACGCCAAAAAACACACACCCTGTCTCTGAGTCAGGGATTTTTTTTTTCGTAGTCAGTTTACCCTCCAGGTAGGCTTTTCCCACTGACTCAGTGAGGGATCCCACCTTTATCGCTTCTACGGACAGTGTCCTGGAGCTTGACATTGGGTCGGGGATACAACTGGGGAGGCGGGACAAGTGCCTCGACCAGGCGGCCTCACTTGCAAAGCAAACAGGGGGCCTTATGAGGGATGGGATGGGATGGGATGGGATGGGAAGAATGGGAGGGATAGACAAGGAAGACGCATGGAGGCGTAAAATACCGAAATCAGATTAGCACGAGAAAATCTATCTCGGGGTCTATCTAGGTGAATATTAGGTCTATATCTGGCATCCCTGTTCTCGGTAATTCACAAGTACGGAAATGTAAGGAAAGAAATTATTTTGAAAATAACACACTTCTTAAAAATCTCAATTTATTTATAATTAAAATGTTAAATTGACTGGCAATAACTTCAAAAACACAAAGAAAACAATCACACATAAAAAATCAACAGTCCCTAAAATACCCTTGAACATCGCAGAATTGATATTCAGAAAATTAGTAGGCCATTCTGATATCAACAAACACGAAAACTCCTAATTATTTACACTTGGGTAATCACTATTCAATGAAGAGTTCGAGTGATCCCTCTATTTACATATTTGTAGTTTCACTTTCCTGAAGATTTGCATTGATTGTTCAAGTACACGTTGAATTGATATTTTGAAAAATTATCACTTGGTTAATTCGATGATGTTTCCAAAAAAAAAAATGAAAAAAATATTTCTCTTGATTCATTGAAGTATAATAACAACCTCATATCAATATTCGGCTAACATAAAGTCGAATGTTAATATTTTTGTGTTTGTAAAATTTTTGTTTCCAAGAACAAAAATTGTTTATAAATTTTTCATTATCATAATTATTTGAAAAATAAATATTTTTCTTTCTCATATTCATTAGTTTCAATATAAACAAAAGTTAAATTTACTCATTTCAAAATTTGTTATAAACATTAGCATAAATTGTTGTTAACAATATAAATTGTTGTTATCCACTATCAGTGGATTAAATCATTATCTCTTTAATCAAAACTTTTCTCATTCCGAAAATTTACATAATATCTCACACAAAATAAATGTTAATCATGGAATTTATTATTATTATTATTATTAATTTCAAAATTTCTTATCAATTAATTTACAACAAGTTTTCTCACCCTCTCATATTGTGAATATATAATGCTCATTCCCACTGTGATAATTAATATTATTATTAATCAAAGCACAAAATAAAAATATCTTCAATTATTTATTTTATTTTTGCATTTGCAACTATTCATTTTCTTGATATATTTTTTCTCGGTCAGGTTCGTCAAATCTATACTCATGTTCTTCAATTATTTAGGCATACTATTGGAAATTCAATTTGATCCAGAAAGAAAAAAGAAATATGCGGTTTGACAGATCAATGGAATTTGACTAGAATATGGGGCGGTCTACTTGCCTAACCCTTCTTTTACGACTGAGAGCCCGCATGCCCTTCTAATAACACACGCACAACCATGTGTGCCCATAACTACGGGAACAAATGCCCTCTTGGATGACACCTCGGCCTCCACACAACTTTAAGTGTCGACAATTCGTACACTAAAATCAAATATTCTTCTCCTCAAAACATTATTCTTTTATTATATTTTTTTCTGTTTTTAATATCCTGTCTTACCACTGTACTGTGTGTTCTTCAATTCTATTTTTCCAATGAAAAGATGTATTTAATTCGGGTTAATTTCTCCTTGCCTCCCATTGACATAATCTCTCCCTAAATTTATACATTTAATACCTGCCGCTTTCTTTTTCCTCCATTTAATATTTTTAGTGCTTTTGGAAAATTTTACTGAGCTCAAATTCTTACTATTTCATTTCATTCATAAAGTCATTTAATCTATATACGAGTATATAAAAATCAATGTAACGTGATAGTTTGTCTGTGGGTATGTATGTCTCCTATGCGTTCATATACCATTCGTCCGATTGCGATGAAACTTGGGTGAGATGTTGAGAACACTCCAAGGAAGGTTTCTGACTTAGTAAATCCATTTTACAATAGGTAGCGCACGCGTAGATTCAACAAATGAGCGACGATGCGCGAAGCATTTCAACAAAGTCCCGTATGTGTTCATATACCATTCGTCCGATAGCGATGAAACTTGGGTGAGATGTTGTGTACACTTACGTGAAGGTTTCAAAATTAGTGAATACATTTCACAGTAGATAGCGCACAAGAAGATTCAACAAATGAGCGACGACACGCAATGCGTTTCAACAAAGTCCCGTATGCATTCATATACCATTCGTCCGATAGCTAAGAAACTTGCGCAAAATGTTGTGTACACTGCAGGGAAATTTTCTGGCTTAGTACATCCACTTTACAATAGGCAGCGCACGAGTAGATTCAACAAATGAGCTACGACGCGCGAAGCATTTCAACAAAGTCACGTTTGCGTTCATATACCATTCGTCCGATAGCGATGAAACTAGGCTGAGATTTTGTGTGCACTCCAGGGAAGGTTTCTAGCTTAGTAAATCCCTTTAAAAATAGGTAGAGCACGAGTAGAATCAACAAATGAGCTACGGCGCGCGAAGCGTTTCAACAAAGTGCCATATAATTTCATATACCATTCATCCGATAGCGATGAAACTTGGGTGAGATGTTGTGTACACTCCAGGGAAGGTTTCTGGCTTAGTACATACATTTTACAATAGGTATCGTACCAGTAGATTCAACAAATGAGCGATGACACGCGAAGCGTTTCAACAAAGTCCCGTATAAAGTCATATACCAGTCGTCTGATAGTGATAAATGTTTGGTGAATTGTTGTGTAAACTCCAGGAAAGGTTTCTGGCTAAGTAAATCCATTTTACAATACGAAGCGCACGTTTATATTCAACAAATGAGTGACTACGCGCGAAGCGTTTCGACAACGTCCCGTATACGTTCACATACCATTCATCCGATTGCGATGAAACTTGGGTGAGATGTTGTGTACACTCCAGGGAAGGTTTCTGGCTGAGTACATCCATATTACAATATGTAGCGCAAGAGTAGAATCAACAAATGAGCGACGACACGCGAAGCGTTTCAACCAAGTCCCGTATGCATTCATGTACAATTCGTCCGTAGATATGAAACTTGGGTGAGATGTTGTGTACACGTCATGGAAAATTTCTGGCTTAGTAAATCCACTATACAATATGCAGCGCACAAGTTGATTCAACAAATGAGGGACGACGCGCGAAGCGTTTCAGCAAAGTCCCGTATAAGGTCATATACCATTCTGCCGTTAGCGGTGAAACTTGGGTGAAATATGGTGGACACTCCAAGGAAGGTTTCTGGCTTAGTAAATACATTTCACAGTAGGTAGCACACGAGTAGATTCGACAAATGAACGACGACATGCGGAGTGTTTCAATACAGTCCCCTATGTCTTCATATCCCATTAGTCCGATAGCGATGAAACTTGGGTGAGATGTTGTGGACACTTACGTGACGGTTTCTAACTTAGTAAATACATTTTACAGTAGGAAGCGCACGAGTAGATTCAACAAATGAGTGACGGAGCGCGAATCGTTTAAACAAAATCAGGTATGCGTTCATATACTATTCATCCGATTGCGATGAAACATTGATCAGTTATTGTGTACCCACCAGGGAAGGGGACTTAGTAAATCCATTTCACAATAAGTAGCGCAAGAGTAGATGCAACAAATGGGTGACGACGCGCGAGGCGTTTCAACAAAATCCCCTATTGCATTCATATAACATTCTTCGATTGCGATGAAACCTTGACGAGTTATTGTGTACACGCCAGGGAAGGGCTTCGACTTAGTAATACATTTCTCAATAGGTAGCGCACGAGTAGATTCAACAAATGAGTGACAGCGCACGAATCGTTTAAACAAAACCCCGTATACGTGCATATACAATTCATCCGATTGCGATGAATCATTGATGAGTTATTGTGTACACGCCAGGGAAGGGTTTCGACTTAGTAAATCCATTTCACAACAGGTAGCGTACGAGTAGATTCAACAAATGAGTGACAGCGATGAAACTTTGAAAGTTGTTGTGCACGCTTCCACGAATGGTTCTAAATTAGAAAATCCATTTTACGATAGCTTAGAGGCAGTTAACATGTTGTGTATCCAAAAGCACTTCAAGAAACAGAATTTCAACGCCAACACTTTCTTTGATTGGCATTGCAACGCATGCCGGGTACAGCTTGTCTATTATATAAAACAAAGTGTCCTGACTGACTGACTGACTGACTGACTCATCATCGGCCAGCCAAAACTATTAAAGTTAGAAACATGAAATTTTGGGGATATGTTCGTTGTAAGTCGAAAACGCCCACTAAGGAAGGATTTTTGGATATGCAGGTTCTAAAGGGGTGTTAAGGGGGTACACCTGCATTTCATTGAATAACAATATCTCCGGCTTGGTTTCATTGAGGGATGCGATTCACGGCATATAAACTCATCATTACAAATAAGAAGACACGTGTCTGAGGGTTTTTCGATGTGGTGTATATTATGAGGTGAAAGGGGTGAAAATTGGGGGTTGAAGGATTCTTAACGGAGCGTGTATCTCTTTAACGACATAGGCGAGAAGTTTGAAATTCAGCGAAAAAAAACAGCTTAAGATATAAGTAAATAGGTGTTCGACCGTTTTTTCATAAATCCAATTTAAGGGGCCCATGGAGAGGGCTGAAATTCTGGAATAAAAACGTCCACTAAGGAAGGATTTTTGGATATTCACTCTCATCGACCAACCAAAGCTATTAAAGTTAGAAGAATGATATTTTGGGGATATGTTTGTTGTGTGTCGAAAACGTCTACTAAGGAGGGATTTTTGGATATTCAGGTTCTAAAGGGTTGTCAACGGGGTTAAACCTGCATTTCATTGAATAGCAATATGACACGACTATGACGCGAGCGAAGCCGCGGGTACCTGCTAGTTTATTTATAAATCTAAACTTCTATTCCACAAATAAACAAAGTTATTTTATTAAACTCTTCCAATTGTTTAAATTATTCCACGAAATTATTATTATTATTACTGGAAAAAATATTATTATTTAGGCATCGTTGCTTCACTACAACATCATAATGATTATTATTGCCCTATTTCATCCATAAATAAATGTTTAAATCCTCTTTGCAAATAATTATAAATAATATCTCACTTTCTGATTAATAATGCAGTAATTATTTAATCACAATTAACAATTAAATTTAATTTATAAATTGGTGCTATCACCTCCCTAAATAAATTATTTATAACTTTTAAATGGTGTCTTCATATTTTTAATTATTATTAACTTATTTGTTTCACAGTCATTTATTATTAATAATAAATCAAATTATTTAAATAATCAAAGTTATAATCGAGCCACTTCTCTAAATAAGAGTTAAAGGAAAACATATTCCTATCCCTTGGAAATAACTTAAACATTTCATGTCGAAACACATGAACTTGACTGTCGTCCTGACAAAGTAGTAAAATAGACTAATAAATTGTCGGACTACAATATCGCTCCATTTGTCATTCTGGACAAATATAATAGACGTTCTCATAACAATGATAAATATGTTGATTTCTTATAGTGACAGTATAAAAATGGAATTCTCAAATACTACTATAGGCTAGTGGATAGTACAAGTATAGCTGGCTTACTTCATTCTTGATGCGATGGTAATGCGTGTCCTACGGTGTTCACTATTCCCATAGCGTCCTCCCATGGTCATCTGCAGTTCCATATTACTTCGTTCGCTTCCATAGCACACCTACCCTCGAGTAGTTTTAACGGCACATGTCGGTGTTTAACATAACTCGTTCAAAGACACTCCCGTTGTTCTCGGTACAATCTAACATGTTGAACTGTTGTATAATCTTATACTGTTGTAATACTCTTGAAAAATTCGACTTAAGAACAAGTCCCATAACCGGAAAATGCGGTTTCATTCGCCTGCTATCACAGGATCACCTGTCAGCAGCGTAAAATGAACTATAAGTATAAAGTCTTCCTGGTATTATTGAAGTGCCTGATATACAGTTTCACCACAAGAAACATGCTGTTATTTGTAGGCTAACTTCTGTGAATGGTATTACAAAAATCACCATCACTTGACCAGTTAGAATAGTTGACCATAAAGTCATCCGATATTCTAAGTCTTTCGATGATACTGTAAATGTTCGTTCACCTGACATAAACTAAGTCCACTGACAACTCGTCCAGCGACTAAGTTCCTTTCAGCAGTCAGAATTACGGCGTAATCACTCGTTCCCGATGTATCGCAGATGCGCACTCGAGCAAGTGCTCTGATGGAATACATAACTGTCTCGATTCTCTGGCTCTTTATATAGTCCTAGCGATATACCTTCTAGAAAGTTCCATTCCGTATCTCGGCTTCTACTGAACGGATTTTCATGCTTGATAGCTCTAATTTCTTCTCATTTAATTGCCAGTAAACTGTGCTACTTTTCTAGGTTCCATTCCTCCGTCTAAAGGAAATTCTAGAAAACTTATTGTCATTACGTAGCCAAGCTCTCACGTCACAGTTCCACGTCACTCGCTCCTACGTTTCATACTTCCCTCAACACTCGGAGTCTCCTAGCGCGCTTTTCAAATATCAGCCGCTTCATCTCTCAAATAAACCAACGTCTCTGCTTCATAATAATGACGTCAACATGTCACGGACGTGTGAACGATCCGGGTACAGTACTGACCCTGAATTTTAAGAGCGCAGTGTATATAATGTCATTATTCTAAATCTCATGCTAAGTATTAACCCAGGAAGATTGATAGCTGGAATTGTGCTAGAGACGTGTCTTTCGAGACAGGAGAGACTACTCACATAGCAACACAAAAGAGAAAGTTGGATTCCCGTGAGAATCAGAGTTGAAAGGAGGTTTGGTCCAAAATTGACCTTGACACAAGTCACCATTTTACCGCGGATATTGACGTAGCAACAAGGGCAAGAAATTACGTGATTGGTTGATGCTTTGAAAGGAGTGACAAAGTGGGAGGTGATTATGAGCACAATAGCTTCTCATTGGAGTGTGGTTTAGAGATATAATTACTAATAATGTAGGGGACAGTCTGATAAAACAGGGTAGTCTGATGAAACGGGGTACCGTAGTTTTCTCGTCAGGTATGTGGTGACATCTTCCGGTGAACATAGTAACCTCTTTCTCACTTGAAGACCTTCATTCTTAGAGCAGTTGCAATCTGTAAGGTGCAAGCGTGCGTTCTCACAGGGGTAAAATCTATTCTTACAGTGTTGAGTTATAATATCCGGTTGTAAATTGTGTGCTTATATAGGCAAGACCTTATTATGAAGACTGTAAGGTAAGTATGATATAAATTAAACAATGTTTGCACTACATAATTGTAGGTGTTTCAAAATGAATGACCGGTTTATGTGCTGTAAAATTCCACTTGCTCCTAACATGGTGTTGTTGGATAAAATAGGGTACCACTAAGTTGGATAGAACAGGTTAGTACCCCGTTTTAATAGCCTCACCATTGGAAAAAGGTGATATCCTGTCTTCGGGATCTCTACATGAGCCATCAAACGGAAAATCATCTGATCTAGCCACATCACGGTCTTACCAGTCAGAGAGACCTGTTCCATCTACATCAGGGTCTTCTCAGTCAGTTAGGAATAAGCCTTGGACTTTCAGCTTTCCAAGTCTCTCGGAAAGACATAAAGGCTGAAAGAAAGAAAGAAAGAAAGAAAGGAAGGAATAGCCAATAGACGAAGAGGAAAGACAGCTATTCTGACAAGTTCCCCACACAAGGAAGAATTAACTTCATCTATTAAAAAGGGGAAGACTCCCAACCGGAAACTTCAAATGGAGTCACAATCTCCCAGATTTGGGCCTTCTGACGTCACAAATGTCGTAAAGCAGAATTTGAAGAAAGTTAGAAAAGTGCAGGAGTATAACACCTCGTCAGAAGAGGAAAGAGAAAATAATGACGCAGCTTGCATTTATTGTAATGAACTATTCTCCAATTCGAAATCTGAAGAAGGCTGGGTCAAGTCTTATAAGTGTGGTGAATGGGCTCATGAACAGTGTGCTGGCATTGATGATGGAGATGATGAACCGTATAAATGTGATGTTTGTACATGAAGTGAATTTCAATGTTTGTAAAATGTATTTCTATTTTGTAATGTTCACTATAATCTAGTACCCTGTTTTATCCAACTCGTCTGATAAAACGGGGTAATGGACAAACATTTATGTAAATAAACAATTTACGGTTAGGCGTTTTTTAAATTATTTTCTTCATTGTCATTTGTAAGTAGATATATTACACAGCTAGTCATTACAAATTTAACGCATTAGTACAACAAGTTCATGAGATATGCCACTTTGTTTATTAAGTACACTGTTTTGACTGACTCTCCCCTAGTTATCCGACATTATTTAACATGGAAATACGTAGAATGCAATGAGGAATATTTCCATCATTTTTAAAATGAAAGTTGAATACGTAGTAAGAAGATTGGAGTCATTTTAAAATGTACCGCATAATTGAAATGGCGCGGAAGTAGAAATTTAGGTGGGGAGAAGCAGACCAGAATCGAGGTTCTTATATTGTCAAGGGTCGAGTATTGAAGACGTGAAAGTTTGTTCGAGCCCAGAGCGGGGTTATTGCGAGTTCGTAACTTTAAAGACTCAGCGGAGTGCACTGCAGTAGTGTGGGCCATTATTATAGATGAAGATGATGATAATTATTGTTTTAAGGGGCCTAACATCTAGGTTATTGGCCCCATTATTATAGAAGGCCGTACATCACGTAAAGTTAGTTTGAAGTTACTACTGGTTACAAAGAACAGTATTTAAAGCCAGTGAAAGTTAAGAATTGCTTTCGACGTTTTAATATCCATCAGCAATTATAGCCTACTTCAACGATACAATAGTGAATGTTTCGAACATTGAAGCAGCATTTAGTATTATAAGACAGTATTCTGCAGAGAACATTTTGGTGGCGATAAATGAACATTGTGTACATCATAAAAGTATTCTACGTAACTGAAGCGAATAAGTTTTAGTACAGCAGCGATATTACGCACCTAATATTAACGTGATTCTACAAGTATTGACTGAAAGCATATATAGTGAAATTATTCATCATTAATATAATTTCCACTATGTCAGACATTCTGAAGTTGAGAGGAATGTTATACTTCAACGATAACGAGGTCGTTACAGGAGCTTAAACAATATGCGTAAGGAACATGATGTGCATTGAAGAAGATAATATTTGGAGTAACTATCTACAAATTCTAAATTATGGAGAAACTTAGAACAAAACTATATCTTTAACTAGCAACCCGACCCGGCTTTGCCCGGGAACAGTTATGAATGCATTACGTAAGCGCTCTTTTTTCCCAATGTCAATGAACAACGACCAATATCCGTTTAACGTCTTGGCATGATGGATTAAAATCACTGACTGGACTATTAATTATATTATCATGGAGATGAATGTGCAACAAATTCTTATCAGACGTAATTTAAGAATGGCGAGGTGCATGAAACACAAATCCCCCTTCGGTCCAATCTTAACTGTGAATTTTGCGGAACAAAAAGTTCACAGGCGAAATGAAGAAAAGCTGAGTTGCACTTCCAGGGAAACTCCAAACACAACCACTCTTCTCTAAACAATTTAACTCAACACGACTCGACGGTTTGCTGCTTGCTGTATCTGGGGCATTGAGCTCGTCCACTAGCTAAGCTGTAACTGGGGTGATAGGCTCGCCCCTAGCTAGCTCGTAAACTGTCGCCTCAGTAACTGAATGTAGATTGTTGGAAGAAATGACAACGTAAAAATACTTATAGTAGGCGATGTATTGAAGATAGAGATATGCTCTCCCGGGCTTTTTGTAGAACTTTTCATGCTGAACAATTCTTACACTCATAGTATTTAGATATGTTTAACGGTTTGCCCAGCGTAAGCTTACAAAGTGCTCGGACGCCAGTTTTTTTTCGACTTTTCCACTGAAATCGTTACTGCTTGGCTTCCTTTGATCATAAATAAATGATTTTCAACAGAAATCATCCTCGGGATATCCTTTACAGAATGGTGAAAACCGCATCAAAATCCATCCAGTGCTTCTCGAGTTTACCCGTAACATCCAAGAATCGGGGACTTTGTTTTATACTAAGTAGAGATGATCAAATTTAAAGCGAAGAAGAAGAAACATCTAAGATCGGCGCTAAGAAGAGACGAATAAGAAGGGATCAGGGTCATTACCCGATCCAATGCTTGAAAACTGGTCCGAGTTGAATCCGGAGTCCAGGATGGTGCAGTTCGAGTCCCGACTATGCAGTTCGAGTCCCGACAATGCCTTTCATTTCGTGGAAGGAGATTGGAGGCAGAAGAATAGCAGAATGGACGATACTGTACATTACGGATTTTCTATTTCCAAAGATCGTCTAGATTCGGCAAAAGTAGAAGTAGATTTCATTATGTGGTTTGTTTGGTAGTTTTAATTTATTTTGGAGTAGACAATTTCATCAATGTTTTAGTAAGTTTGAGATATTTTATGATCCGCAATTAATTTAACAGTTTTAAATATTCGATAATTTTATCTACGGTTTGTATTGTAATTTGAAGATAATTTTAGACATTTGCGATTTGAATTTAAGAATGTTTTCTTAAATTCATTAATATTTTCGTTTGGAGAGAATAACGTTTGGGAATTTTAGCATAAGAAGAACATTAGTTAGGTTGAAGATACTATGAAGAAGATCATTTATAAAACATTGACTTCATGTTTTATTTTATTACGACGATCTAGGCAAGAATATATGCGATGATTGAACGTTATGTTATATTTGATATAACAATTATTAGGACTGGAAATACACTTGAATATATAATTTGGATCTATATACGTCGTTTAAAGAATTTGTTCTTTAGTAAGACTAGTCACGTCTTTACGATAATTCAATTTTTATGAGTAAACACTTTGAATATATCCGAGTTAGGTGAATTTGCATCCCTATAAATCGTGATATCTTGAACAACGAGAATTCTAGTAAACCTTTTGCAACAAAAATCTTATTGTTGTTGCCATTTAAATATTGCATTGAAGCAATAAGATATGACCAGTGAAGTGTAAAATAATTGGATACTTATTAAATATTAACAACTATTGTTTTAAACACAGTAACTACAATAGTAAACCAAGGAAGTTCATCAACTGTAATATAAGGTCAAGGTAAATAAAGGTATTAAGGCAACGAAGTAATTAAAGTATATTGTGAAGATCATATTGAATTAATATTGAAGTAGAGAACTAGTGTGATAGTTCTAATGTCAAGTTTGTAGTGACATGTAAGTTTTGCTATAAGAGAAGGAAATGCCGTGTATGCAGTTATTGTTGTAATGAAAGAGTATCAGCGAAGATATTGGTCTCTAATACGTAGTGCAGACGTATTACGGAGGATTGAATTTATATTCAAAGAAGTGGTAAGGCTTTTTAGAACAAAGTTATTTTATGGAAGCTCTAATACGTAGTATAGACGTATTATGGAGGACTGTGATGCATTATAGAGCAGTATTGTTGCAAGAAGGGTATAAGATCAAAGTAATAGTATTTAATTGACATACAGTGGAAATGACAGGAGAGAGTTGGCGGAAAGTAGTAGTGACGTGATTTTTAACTATTGGTTTGTTAATTATATTAAAATATTAACAAGATTTTAACAATATTTACGTATGAGCTTGACTTAATTGCTTGGCCATATCACCTCGGAAATGGAATAAACTACTATATAATTGTGTCGACGGTAATATACGGTAATATACAGTAATAAAGTAAGAAGCATTAATAAGCATTAATGAATAATAAATAAATGAACCATTAATAATTATGGAATAATTATTAATAAAAATAAATGAAACATCATGGATATTTATAACATCAATATATATTGTGAAGCAGGAATAATTAACCTAAGATTAATATTTATGAGAAGTGTTGGCTCAAGAGTAGAGAGTAATTGTAAGTGTAGCCTATTGTATTATCGATGTTTTGTAATGTAGGCGTAAGAAGTCGTTGTAGTATATTTGTAACAATGTAAATAATTCTACGAATGAATATAGCAATGAGAAAGAGGGGAGAACATTACTGTAGTGTTCTGGTAATATAGTAATGTAAAAATAACGTAAATGTGGATTATGTGAAGTTGGTTAGGACGACAGTGAACAGCTGGTCGGTTGACGATAGTGTTAACTTGAGCTATAGCTTTTGCATTCAAGTTATATAATCGGAGTTTCATGTATAGAGTAAGGGAAGTTTATGTAAACCGAAATAATATTTGAATAATATTATTTATTATATTTTAATTTTTTAAACTCTGAAACAGCTGATACGATTTTATTCGAGAGGAGCTGTGGATTACGATGTCAGATGGACATTGGATTAGGTTTTTGTATTTTTAAATGACAAGCGAGTCATTTGACATGATTATTTGATTTTATTGTAGGGATTTTTGATTTTAATTGATTTTATTTTAATTGTAATTGTTATACTTTAATAAATTTAATTGTTCGTTTTTATAAACCGACTTTCGTGATTGATTTAAGTTATGTAGAGAGATTGTGTTGTCGAAATGGATTCAGGTATAAGGAACCCCTTTTTCCATATCCCATTTGCCCCGAGAACCATAAGTTTCTCACTCTCCGCAGTATATTGAGTTGCTTACCCTGTAGAAAAACCCATAACACAATTGAATGACTAGCGTATCCTCATGTACTACTTGTCGGTAGGATTTACACGTTTTTCTAGCTGGGGACCTTGAAGATTCTACGATCCAGCCGATCTTCGGTTTCGACAAGTGCATCCTCCTGAATAATACGGGTACAGTACCATCCTGGAATTTGCGCGAAGACGAAGTGGGAAACCTCGGAAAACCACTTCGAGGATGGCTGAGGTGGGAATCGAACCCCCTCTACTCATTTGGACCACCCAAGGCTGAGTAGACCCCGTTCCAGTCCAAATAGCACTTTTCAAATTTCGTGGTAGAGCCGGGAATCGAACTTCGGACTTCCGGAGTGGCAGCTTAGTACGTTGACCACTACACCGCGGAGGCGACCAGGGGATATTACCATGTAGATTTAAGGACCAACGGCCCAGCTGGGAATCGAACCCGGAACGTTGCGGGGAAAGAAGCCTAGTCTGTTATCCATTTTCGAACAGAATCAAACACCCAGGTGGTAACTCTCAAACAAAAACTCTCAGATATTTTCAGTTTTACGTACAATTCTGCAAGCAATACATTTTACAGCTAGCGAGCATGTGAGAATGGGAACACTCGCCAACAATTGAATCACATTTCCCGTGATGATGAAACATAACCATGAGCTTTTTTGTGGTACGAGTGCTGAATGGCGGGCAAGTAAATTAGATTTTGTTTTCCAGAGTGGTGAAGCAGTATCCTTCAGAGGCCGGAAATTGTTAGACTACAGCTCTGTGTCAGTCGGTGTGAAACCCAGTGTACTCGTACTGCGTACAGTAGACGTTGGATTCTTTGATAAATATTTAATTATGGAGGTTTGAAGTATCCCTGTTTCGATGGATAGTGCTTTCAAATCTCGATATTGCACAACAAAATAACAGTACGGACTTGGCTACGACGCTTTCATAGAACTCCAACGTGTCGTAATGTAACGTGGCATCGTTTAGCGTACCGAGATGATACTTATATAATAATGTTATTGGTTTTACGTCCCTTTTAACTACTGTACTCTGGCTTTTAGAGACGCCGGGGTGCCGGAATTTTGCCCCGAAGGGGATCTTTAACAAGCCAGAAAATCTACTGACACGGCCCCCTCGCATTTGCGCACCCTTAAATGCCAGCTGACTACACCAGGATTCGATCCTGCAACCTTGTGCACTGCAAGCGAGATGATAATTAGGAGGCTATTTCAATACGGTACTTTTGATCTGATTGTTGGTGATTCCTTTAGGGGCTTTGCGACATTTAGCCCCGTAGTTGGGTGTGTGTAGAATTTTTCTTATAACCAGTGTCACTGTGATGTCTGTACTAGTGTGTATATTTGTAACTGAGGTAGGATTCAGGTAGGGAGTGGCCGTGGCCTGAAGTTAGGTACCATCCCGCTATTTGTCTGTAGTAGAAGTGGGAAATCACGGAAAACCACTTCCAGTATGGCTGAGGTAGGAATAGAACCCGCTCCTTCTCAGTTTTGCCTCACGAGGCTGAGTGTACCCCATTCCAGCCCTCAGACCAGAATTAAATTCCTTGGTAGAGCCGGGAATCGAACCCGTGTCTCCGTGGTGACAGCAAAGAATGCTAGCCATTACACAACGAGGCGGACACATCAAAGCCTCAATATTGTTTGAGACAGTAATCTCCAGCAATCCACGAATTGGTGCTCTCAATAGTTTGGGATATGTACACAGGGTTAGTCTACAAAGTTGACCCTCGCAATCAAACTGTTGAAGATATCGATATTCAGTTTTGCTTCATGTATGGAGGAGGTCCAAGAACATCCCATCGCATTATTAATCTTTGAGATAATTATAAAAATTAGAATTTCTGAATCGAACGTTAATTTCTGTCACTAGTATAGCGTGTCTTAACCAAACAAATATAACGCTGCTCAAGCGCATGGCCATGGGGACAGGCTATATCAAGACTCAGAAGGCGAGCGAGTTTCAATCACAACGACGGATGTATTTGAAATGGTTTTCCATGGTTTCCCTTTTTCAACCCCAGGTAAATGCTGGGATGCAACCTTATAATGAGTGCTTAGTTACTGACAAAGTATACTTGTCTGATTTCACACTGTTGAATTCATTTAATTAAGAGCTGGTGTGTTGGCGACAAAATCCAGTATAGTTTGCTTGAAAACCAGAGTTGGTGTAAATATCTCAGATATTATTTTTGCCTCGGGGTAACACTACACTTTCTTCTATGAGCCATTTGTACTTATTCATGTAAGTGGAAACAGGATATAACTTACAGATATCTTCAACGAATCAGAAGATTTTTAGGGGACAACGTAGGAAACTAACACTGTAAGTAACAGTTCCCGACGAAAATTAATCTCAATATGTCAATTGGAAGTGAATATCTTCTAATATTTTCACGATAGTCATCAGTCACACATTGATCTGTTGTTTGAGTCTTCAGTCTTTTGACTGGTTTGATGCAGCTCTCCATGCCTCCCTGTCCTGAGCTAATCGTTTCATCTCTACATAACTACCACACCCTACATCTGAGGCAATCTGTTTAACATATTCTAACCTTGGTCTACCCCTACAGTTCTTGTCCTCAACCCTTCCTTCCATAACTAAGCTTGCTATTCCTGGGTGTCTTAGTATGTATCCTACCAACCTATCTCTTCTCTTCATTAGCAGTCGCCAGAAACATCTCTCCTCTTCCACTCGTCTTAATACTTCTATGTTTGTAACCCTATCTACCCATCTGATCTTCATCATTCTCCTGTAACACCACATTTCAAATGCTTCTATTCTCCTCTTTTCTGCTGCACCAATAGTCCAAGTTTCACTACCATAGAGCGCCACGCTCCAGACAAAGGCTTTCAAAAATGACTTCCTAATACCTAAATCTATATTTGATGTCAGCAGATTCCTTTTTTGTAGAAAAGCTTTCTTTGCCTGAGCCAACCTACTTTTTATATCCTCTTTGCTTCGTCCATCACTAGTTATTCTACTTCCTAAGTAACAGAAGTCTTCTACTTCCTTCAGCTTTTCACCTGTCAATTTGATCTCCATAGAGGTTTCTGATTTATTTCGGCTGCATTCCAGTATTTTTGTTTTACATTTATTAATTTTCATCATGAATTCTTTCTGTAAGACTGAGTCCATACCATTCAAAAACTCATTCAAATCCTCAGGCTTGTCGGCCAAGATGACTATGTCATCAGCAAATCTCAGAGTTGAAATTATTTCTCCTTGAATCTTCACTCCCACTTTAAATTTTTCTCTAATTTCCTTCATTGCTTGTTCAATGTAAAGATTGAAAAGTATGGGTGATAAGTTGCAGCCTTGCCTTACACCTTTCTGAATACCAGCTTCTCTCTCATGTCCTTCAACTCGAATGACTGCTGTCTGGTTTCTGTATAGATTGTATATCACCCTCCTATCCCTGTACTTTATTCCAATCGATTTCAAAATGTTAAACAATTTAGTCCAATCAACGTTATCAAAAGCCTTTTCTAAGTCTACAAAAGCCATGAACGTTCTCTTATCTTTCCTTATTCTACCTTCCAAAATCAGCCTAAGACTTAGTACAGCTTCCCTTGTTCCTACATTTCTCCTGAAACCAAACTGGTCTTCACCCAACTCCGTTTCTATCTGGCTTTCAATCCTCTTGTAAATTATCCTAGACAGGATCTTTGAAGCATGAGTAATCAAGCTGATTGTACGGTAATCTTCACATCTGTCAGCTCCCACTTTCTTTGGTAGAGGGATGATTACATTCTTCTTGAAATCAGGGGGTACCTCACCTGTCTCATAAATCCTACACACCAAGTGAAATAACCTGATCAGACCTTCATCTCCTATGCAGCGTAGCAACTCAATCGGTATATCATCTATGCCTGGTGCTTTGTTCCGGCTTAAGTCTTCCAAAGCTCTATCAAATTCTGATCTCAATATTAAATCTCCCTTCGCATCCTCATCAATTTCCTCCTCCCTTTCCATTACATGATTCTCAATCTCCTTTCCCTTATACAAACTCTCTATGTAAGCTTTCCATCTCTCAACCTTTTCTTCCCTATCTGTTAGAGGCTTTCCATTTGTGTCCTTAATATTACAGCACTTAGGGCCGTATTCAGAGACATCACTTCAACTTAACTTTCACTTAACTTAGTCAAGTAAAAAGCTAGGCCTCTTGAAGTGAAGTTTCGAATTTGTATTCAGAGACGAAACTTAACTTCCACTCGACTAAGTTAGATTTGAGTTAAAAGCTAGTGACCTTTGTGTCTGACGTCATTATGGGACACAATATTTCAAGTGCACAGCTGCTCCGTGCGTAAACCACTGCCGTCTCGATCCTCTACTCGAGACGACGGTGGCATAAACACTCGGTTTTTATTGATGTTTGCTATTGCTTGTAAGATAGTGTTCTGTATTGCTTGTTGCTGTTTGGTAGCGTCTGTAAGATAAATTGAAATGGAATAAAATAAGAAATGGCTGTATTTTACCGCTGACGAAAAAGTCTACGTAAAAGAACTTGCTATTAAATATAGGGATGTCGTGGAGAATAAGAAATATACGGTATATGATTTTATTAAACACAATGTGTACAATCAAGTTTTCACCACTCAGTCATTTCTACGATTAGAGATTGAGACCTGCTTACACATTCCACTAAGTGCTATTTGGGGCACGGATTATTTCAATTCTTGCAGACGCAGTATTCCTTGGGCTCATGAAATGTCTCATTCTGACAGATCCTTCCATGGAACCCATGGACAGCAAATAGCATATAGCCTACAGATGTCGAAGTTTGGTGTTCAGTTTCTTTGATAGGCATGAGAATTTTCTTTTCCAGACACCAAACTATCGTTCCACAACATTTCTGGTCCTTGTATGATCACGGTTGTACCTGTTTTTAGCCTAATTTTGTGTGTGAAGTACTGGTGTGAAAAGGTATTGTTTCTGGGCATAGGCCTATCCACTGTCACCCAATAGAATTCCACCTAAACTCCTTTCCTCGAATGCAGTCATAAGAGCACAGTTTTCAAAAATTCTGTTATCATGTGCTGATCCAGGCCATCAAATTACAATATTTAATATTTCCATTTTTGGACCACACACAACTTGTACATTTAGAGACATCCATCCTTTCCGATTCCTATAAATTCCAGCAGTAGGCCCTCCTGCTAACAGGAATGTGTGTGCAGTCAATGCACCCCATAACATCAGGACACCCAGCTATATCATAAAATGCCTTTTTGTTATGGGTAATAGCTTCTTGGCTTGAGGAAATTTTTCATAACTTCCCAGATGTCTAGCTAAACATTCTGATATTTTAGCAATAATTCTGCCGACAGACGGTTGGCTAATACAATGGAGATCTCCACATACGATCTGAAATAATAAAAACAATTTTGTGTCTTATTAATGGTATTTATATTACTAAAAAAAAAATTGAGATTTTAGCTTACCATAGGCCTACATCCATTCTTTTACATCAACCATTACTATCCCATTAAATAGCACAATAGATGTAATTGGTCGCAGAGCAACCGTGTTTTTTCGATACTCGATAATAATAATATTAATAATGGCGTTGGGAGATATACAAATGGAATGTGAGAGTAAAACTGAAGTAGGATTGAGAGGTTATGGTTGGCCAGGTGTAACTTCAAAACGAGTAGGACTAATAATGATCAGGGACCAAATACAGAAAAAATATGTAGTAATGATATTATGTATTACTCGCCTGTATACTGCCAGTTGCATAAAATCTTAGAGCAGTCAATACTTTACTATGTACTGGCTATGGTAGACCTCTCCTGTTTTGATCTACAACGTGTTCTGGTATCACCAGCGGCATTATAATGTAATTTACGCAATCCTTAGAGAACCTGTATCGTCTTTTAAATTCACTGTCTGTGAGAGTATCGAAGGGATTTCCACCATTCCTTACATACATCCGTGGTGCCGGCAAATTATTCTAGTAGGCGTAATCCATGAATTCTTGGAATCCATCATCATCATCGAAATCCATTTCAATCGTAAACTTAACTTTATCGCATTGAACAGATGTTATCACAGTGTTATTCAGGCAATTTGTAGCAATGAAGTGAGGTTTAAGGTTGGTCTTCAGCTATCTTGAATCTCACTAACTTTTGACTAGGTTCACACTTAAGTGAAAGTTAAGTTTGGTCTCTGAATACCAACTCAGGCTTTTATACACGGGAAAGTAAGATGTAAGTGAAAGTTAAGTTGAAGTGATGTCTCTGAATACGGCCCTTAGTCTTCTTTTCCCCAAAAGTATTCTTAATCCTTCGATAAGCTGTATCTACTTTACCTAATTTCAGACAATTTTCTATACCTGCACATTTCTCTTTCAACCATTCTTCTTTCGCTTCCTTGCACTTCTTGTTAACCTCATTTCTCAGACGTCTGTATTCTGCTTTCCCCTTCTCATCTCTTACATTCTTGTGTTTCCGCCTTTCATCCATCAATTCTAGTATATCCTGAGTGATCCACGGTTTTCTACCTATTCTTTCTTTCCTACCAATGTTTTGTTCTGCGGATTTTGTTATTTCATTTTTCAAAAGTGCCCATTCGTCTGCAATTGAAGTTTGTTTAGGGTTTTTCATTAGTCCTTCCTTTATACTCTTCTTGAATCTTTCGTTTACATCCTTCTCTTTCAGTCTGTCTAATGCCCACCTTTTTGGCTTTTGACTTTTCTTCAGTTTCTTCAACTTTAATCTGCATTTCATTACGACCAGATTGTGGCCAGAGTTTATGTCAGCACCAGGATATGCTTTACAATCCAAAATCTGGTTTCGAAACCTCTGCTTGACCATAATGAAGTCGATTTGGTAACGCCCTGTATCTCCTGGTCTCATCCATGTGTATATTCTTCTATTGTGGTTATTGAATAAGGTGTTAGCTATGACCAACTCATGCTCGGTGCAGAATTCTACCAGCCTGCTTCCTCGATCATTCCTTTCACCTAATCCGAAATCTCCTACTATTTTCCCTTCTCTCCCTTTTCCTACCACAGCATTCCAATCTCCCATTACTATAGTATTTTCATCACTCTTGATATACCTCAGAATTTCGTCTATTTCTTCGTAGACCTTTTCAACATCCTCATCATCAGCTTGACTGGTAGGCATATAGACTTGTACCACTGTGGTGCAGGTAGGTTTAGTATTGATTTTTGCTACAATAACCCGTTCACTATATTGTTCATAATATTCCACCCGCTGTCCAAGTTTCCTACTCAATATGAGGCCAACCCCTGCTTGGTCATTGTTTGATTTAGTGCTAATGACCCTATAGTCTCCTGACCAAAAGTCTTGTTCTTCCTGCCAGCGCATTTCACTAATCCCAACCAAATCCAACCTCAACCTATCCATTTCTCTTTCTAAGTTTTCTAACCTTCCACTTCCTAGCAGACTTCTAACATTCCACGCTCCGATCCGTAGAATGTCAGATTTCCTCTTTGTCACTTCTGTGATGTTAACGCCCTCTCGAGTAGTCCCCACCCGGAGATCCGAACGGGGGACTAGTTTACCTCCGGATTTAAATTTTACAAGGGAGGAGTGCAGTACAATCTTGCTTCAAAAAACACAACTGGATGCCGATGGTTAAAAGAAATCAGAGAGGACTTAAAAGAAATTGGCCTAACAACAGAAGATGCTGCAAATAAGAAAAGTTTAACTACAGCACTTAAAAATATGACGTTTCATTTTCCACTCACAAAGAAGAAAATTCCTACAAGAATATTTTCCGCCGAAGAACGGGCAAGACTATCAATACGCATGAAGAAGTACTGGGAGGACCGCAAGGCTCGTACAGTTCCTACAAGTCGACGAACTAATGGTTGGGTAAAGTGATCCTTTGTGGTCTCAAAAGAAGAAGAAGAAGAAGAAGAAGAAACTACAATATCTGTAAAACACTCCCTTTTACAAAAGATTAATATTTGTGCCAATAATAGTATAAAATACCGGTGTATCAACAATTTCACATGAGGTTTCTTCTATGTCAGATGTTACACATCATATGCGACTACTGTCAAACAAAAAAAAACAAAAAAAGTCAACCCCTGGCACTATCCAGCCCATGACGGGCTAAAGCCGACCAAGCGACCGCTGCCCAGCCATTTTGCCTGCAAATATTGGGGTGACGCGTGATCAGCGCGTCGGGTCCCCTCGGCCGTTAATCTTGGTATTCGTGATCGGGGCGCTGTCTCACTGTCAGACAGCTACTCAATTGTCCCCACGAGGCTGAGTGCACCCCGTTCCAACCCTCACGTCAGTTTTAAAATCCCTGACGGAGCCGGGGATCGAACCCGGGGCCTCCGGGTGAGAGGCAGGCGCGCTACCCCAACACCACGGGGCCGGCTATGCGACTACTGTAAGGCTCGTAATTTTTTTTTTTTTTTTTTACTTTTAATGTGCGTTGTAGTTTGACTTTTACTTTAGGTTTAGTCTGTTTTATGTTTTGTACTGTTTACATTACCATTTTAGGTAGATTTCATAAGAAAGCTGCCTATTGCAATGGGTGCTATGTTTCGACTTCCGGAAGATTTCCACATATCTTCGCATTTCACATTCACTGGACCCCAAAACCACCATCAGTTCAAACGTTTATATACAGGACAAATAACCAGCATAGTATACAATTTAGCCTCTTGCTATTTGCCAATTTAAGAAGTTAGTATTTTTTCGTTAGTAGAATGTTGGTATTTAATTGTTAGTACGGTAGAAGGTTAGTATTTTTGTTTAGTAGAATTGCTCTTTACTTATTCTGAAAGGGAGTAG
This sequence comes from Meconema thalassinum, assembly GCA_946902985.2. Classification (NCBI taxonomy): domain Eukaryota; kingdom Metazoa; phylum Arthropoda; class Insecta; order Orthoptera; family Tettigoniidae; genus Meconema; species Meconema thalassinum. The sequence continues at coordinate 418,498,478 of OX336389.2, forward strand.
CAGCCTTTCAGAATAAATCAATTCTTTACTAGTCTTATAGACGGTTAAGATATTGATAATATAAGCCAAATAATGGCTACACTGCGTCCTGCTGCACGGCTGAAAGCAACGGGAAACTACAGCCGTATGCTATTCCCGAGGATATGCACCTCTCTATGCATAATTACATTGATCTGTGAACCATGAAATGCTCAGAAGGTGTCAGAGAACAACTTTCATTTAAATATTATCCATGCATTTATAATTCTTAATTGATATTTATAGCCATTACAAGGAAGTTAAATGAGCTAACTTTGTCGCTTGATCAAATTATTTTCCCTTCAATTAACAACAGCATTACGCATGCACTTCGTAAACTACGGTTATTCATTCATATGAAAATATAGCCTATCTTATTGGAATATGTTTGATTTATAACACCACCGGCTAATGATCTGATATTAAATATTAAGTACCCTTATTTTCAACATGTGTTGAATTATTAAAAAGATTATAGATCACTTAACAGGCATATAATATTAATAATAATAATAATAATATTGTATGGCCTCGGGTGCCGGGTGCAAGCTTTGTTATTTGACACCCAAAGGGTAGCTTGCATGTCGAATTACGTTGTTCCTTGAAGCACTATGAAAGTCAAGGAGGTTAGATATCTAAGCTCGTTGAACACTATAGCACATTCTAGTAGAGAAATGAGGAACTTTGTGTTGGCGGAAACACCCGAGATTAATTTTTCCATTGTGAACACGGCCTACTGAATTCAAATGGGTTCATTGACATGCCAACATCGTATGACATGGTATCGTAATGTTTGCCGCCTTTCAAAAATTACTTACCACGGTCAGGAGCGAACCTGCAAGCTTAGTGTTAGTAGACCGACACGTTGACCACTCACCCACCGTGGCAAGCTAATAGGCATATGATGAAACGGAGTGAATATATACGGGTAAACAATCATAAAATGTCGCATCTCTTGAGGCATGAAAAATGCCAAGTGTCACTTCGGCTGCTGTCGGCTACGTAGCCTACAGTTCGGTGGATATGCAGTGCAACATGGTGAGTCCGAAATTCTATCGCTCTCTCTCGTTATCGGCCAGCCCCTCGCCCCGCTCCAACACGCACCGTGTCCTGATAAGGCATGATACACTCACAATGGTGTGTGATTCGCTGTAGCGTAGTAGGTTACCTGTCAGGTTGTAAAGTCGTTCATCACCGAGCAACCACAGTTCGAGTCACGCCGTGAATATTATTTTTGTGAAGTAACACACCATGATTCTCTTTGTCGTGTGGCCTCCTGAGAGGCCGAGTGCAGGTCCTTCTAGTCGACGCTGAGCTGGAATTAAATCGTAATTGGGATCAGGTCATCTTCTCTGACGAGACATGTTTCAGTTCGGCAGAGGTCAGACCAGATCGTTTTTACAGGCCACGTGGAACTCGATACGAGAAACGGTATGTGGCTGAGCGCACACGTAGTGGCTGCATATCTGTGTCGTGCTGGGGGCGATGCCATCTCATGGGGCTGGAGTGCTTCATCGGATAGATGGACATCTCACATCGTATCAATATTTGCACATCTTGCAGAATATTATGATTCCGAGTGTGAGAGAGCGCTATCCACATGCAGTACTTCAGTTCGTGCAAGACAACTCTCCAATCCACATGAGCAGGAGTGTTCAGGGCTGGTTTTCTGAGCAGGACTCCATCAAACTGCTCAACTGGGTCTCTCGAACTCCAGACTTGAACCCCATTGAGCATGTGTGGGCGAAGTTGAAACGCCATATCAGGGATAACTGGCCTCACCCCCCCCCCCCCCCCCCCCCCCATCGTTCGCAGGATGCATTGTGGGAGATTATGTTGGATACATGGGAGGAGATTGCCCTTGATGGACAGTACTTCAGAAATCTAGTTCAGTCAATGCCACGTCGGCTACAGCAAGTTGTCGAAGCCGATGAATACTGGACGAGATATTGAAGAAGTGCCTACTACAGTCCTTTTCAGGACTAACAATAAGCAAATTCATTAAGCCAGATTTCCCTTTGTATAGAAACACACACGTATTTCATTCATGAAACATTTGACATGTTTAAAAAATAAACACCGCGAGTACGATTCGAACCCCGGCTCATTGTCGTTTGACGCAACGCCTCTTCCCCTGAACTAACTGGCAGTCTGCAGAACGCTCATAATATTATAATGATATTTCCAATATCTCATGCACGTCTATAACAGCTATAATAGACCCAGTGGTAATTAACTAACGGTTTATTGCAATATTTCGTTGTAAAACTTAAAAGGTGTCCAGTATCGTGCGGTTCAACCATGGTATAACAGAGGCCATCAAAACAAAACGAATTGCCGAGACCAATATTTGAACCACGGTGATACGGGTTAACAACATCACACCTTTCCTCTACGCTAACACTGCTACTCTATTAAGCGGGGGCCGATAACTTAGATGTTAGGCCCCTTAAAACAACAATTATCATCATCATCATCTGTTAAGCGCTTCTCATCCATTGTCACTTGGGACGTGTCCCTCACTTCACGCATTTATTTACGCATTTGGGCTGTATCTCATTAATTGCAAATCATTCTTCTCTGTTATTCTGATATCTGCACAGTGGCACTATGTACTGATAGTTGCATTTTGTCCCGAACATGTCGTTGAACAAAGATGGAAGTACATTCATTTTGTTGCAACTGTACAGCCACATCCAAGCACGATGTTACCCGAACAGGACTTGGATATTTTCCATGCGACAATTTATGATTGTCTATATGTATAAGGTGCGTTCAAAGAGTAACGAGCCGGAGGCTGTAATGCGCAAACCGGTGACGACATCGGCTAATCGTGGCGTGTGTAACGAGGTGTGGTTCCGACCAGAGCGTGGAAGGTCACAGCCCGTCGCTAGAGGGCACGCGTGCACGTCACATGACGATACAAAGCGAGTAGCAGTATGCATCAATCGTCCAACGCTGCCAGTCGCATTGCAAACAGTGACATGGAGGCGTCAACCGAAGAGCAAAGAGGTGTTGTTCGGTTTCTGACAGCGGAAGGAGTAGGGGGAACGGACATTCATCGCCGAAAGTCACAAGTGTACGACTTGTAAGGGTCAAGGCGTGGCACAAGCGCTTTAGGGAAGGACGCGTGTCGTTAGCCGATGATGCCCGGTCTGGGACACCCCCCTGCATTACCGATGACAACGTCCAGCTGGTTGATGCACTCATTACCCCGGACCGCCGAGTGACATTGAACGCCATAGCCGCCGTGGTCGCTCCACGACAATGCACGACCTCATACGGCCAACACAGTCGCGGCACTCCTGCAGAAATTCAAATGGGAGGTTCTCGGCCACCCTCCATACAGTCCAGACCTTTCTCCCTGTGATTACGCCATGTTTGGTCTCCTGAAAAGGGCTCTGCGGGGCCAACGATTCACCTCGGACGCCGACGTCCAGCTGAACGTGCGGAACTGGTTCACATCGCAGCCCAGGGAATTTTATGAGACAGCCATTCACCGCCTCGTGTCACAGTGGGACAAGTGCCTCAACAGCCAGGGCCAATACTTCTAACATACAGGTACTGGTTTCTGTAATTATGCCTCCGGCTCGTTACTTTTTGAACGCACCTTATACATATGTACAACAAAAGAAATAAGTTCAACTTTCATATCAACTTAACAAGTACGGTACTGGCTCGTGGCGCCTGCTGTGCTCAACGTTGCAGGATCGAGTCCTGGTGCAGTCAGTGGGCACTTGAGGGTGAGAAAATGCAAGGGAGCCATGTCAGTAGATTTACTGGCACGTTAAAGATCCCCTTCGCGGCGAAATTCCCTCATCTTGATGTCTCTAAATGCCTCAGTAGTTATTATTAATATTATTATTATTATTATTATTATTGTTATTATTATTATTATTATTATTATTATTATACTAGTAAGAATAAGCAAGATCCCCTCAACACAGGCACAAGGTTATTCAATAACCTGCCAAGTGAAATAAAGCAAGCAGAAAATAATTCTCACTTTAAATCTGCAATTAGGATGTAGCATATCTGATGCATTACTGTTTCTGTACAGATGATGAACACTTGATCATGCTATGCACGTTAACTGAACATAAGTTATATAAAACAAGATGCTCAGTAAAGAACATATAGCCAACTTTATGGGTATAGTTATAACTCTTTGTCATTTTCAAGGAGTATAATATTGAATGTTGGTTGTAGTAGCGGTTTTGAAATTCAACGTGCTATACGGATATTATACGTTGATTGATGAGCTCCTCACCTGAACTACAGTATACTAATACAAACTAATCCTGCCATCACAATAACACAGGTTATCAGACAAGATTCAACACTCACCCAAGTACACGGAGCTAAATGACCATGATGTCCATGCATCTCAAATGAAACAACAACAACAACAACAACAGCTTCCTACCGAAATCCGTCCTCGTATAAAAGTACACACACTAGTAGGTCTACAGACATCACAGTGACACAGGTTATCAGATAACTTCTACACACGCCCAAGTGCACAGGGCTACAAGCCCATGATGCCACAAAACCCCTAAAGAATACAACAAAAACAACAACAACAACAATAGGCTCTACAGCAGATCAAGGACAAAGAATTTTATTCGATGTAGTCAAGTACTGAAATATGTGGTGTTATAAGTATATATATATATAAATAATATCTTCGATCGCAAATACACGCTATAATATGCTTAACATTATAACATGTTGGTAGTTATAAATCAATAAATACCACCAAAAAACGAAGTAAGACAATTTGAACCTGTCGGGATTTGAACCAGGAACCTCCAGGTTACGAGTCAGAGACGCTACCATTGAGCTAAAAGCGTTCATTGCTAATATTGCGTTCATAACAGGCTTAGCATAACTACCTAGAATATTTTGTCGTGCAATGAACGATTTCATTAGCAGTTTTTGCCGTTTTTATAAACCATTTGATACTAAATATGTAATATTTTTTTCAATACATTCCTAAAAGGATATAAACTTACGAACTTACGGAAATATATGGATTTATGAGCATAAAATAGCCGCCATTTTGACAACGGGACGGCACGGAAAAGCACGATACGGCACGATCAGACTGAACTATTAGTTACTACTCCGGAATAATATTCTATTTTAACATGCTAATGCTAATTTCGTTCAATTCTGTTTCACCGTATTTGAAGTGATTGGGGGGACAGACATGCAGAGTACACACTTACACATACACACACAGACAGACACACAATGTTTGGCCCTGTGTTGATTCCATAAGTCTACTTTCATTTTTTTGTAAAAATCGAAAGTAGGCTAGTAAAATGTATAATACGATATACAGGGTGTAACTAAATATGTTGGAAAGATCCAGGGATTCAATAGAGGACCTTACAACAAGCAAAACATGTCCTGTAAACATATGGTGTATTTGCATTCGTTTCCGTGTTACAAACATTGTTCGTGGTGTACATAACTCAGACCACTTCACTATGCAGGTTGGTAATTTTTTCTGATAAAGTGTACGTTACTACTTACAGTTCACTACAGAAGGTACTTAAAATAGCTACCACGAGCTGTAATGCAGGCGTCTATGCGCCGCATCATTGACTGTCTCACATGCTCCCTAATTCCTGGCGTCTGTCGTATCTGCTGACATCCTTGCTCTATTCACTGATGCAGAATGCCCACGTTATGAATAGGCATGGCATATACAATGGCTTTTAAATGACCTCACGAGTAGAATTCTAATGGGTTCAGATCAAGAGAACGAGCAGGCCACGTTGTCGGTCCCTGACGCCCTATCCATTTGTTTGGGAATGAACACAGACTTTAATAGCGACGAAACGTACAAGAGGCCTCTTTGCCCTCCACAAATGACCAACTAGCATCGTGCCGCCGTCTGTGTTATGCACACCATAAGCAATCCTTGTAACATGGCAACAAACGCACATACACCATATGGTTACAGTACATGTTTTGCTTATTGTTAGCTCCTCTATCGAATCCCAATTCGAAGAAACGGTGAAGGGTGTGACTGAACGGCTTTCTACTGGGATCAGTGTGAAAGAGGGCGAGCAGGAGCAAACTGGTAACAATGACGTACTCATAATGGGTGATTCGATGATTAAGTGAAGCGGGGATATATCGAGGAAAACGGGCAAGAAAGTGATGTGCTATCCGGGAATAAGAATTGACCAGCTCGCCCATCAAGTTGAGGAAGTGCTATTAGAAGATTGTGACACAGTTAAAGTATTGCTTCTCCATGTTGGAACTAACGACTTAAAGAAGAGGGCTACAGCTGATTATATTATGGGCCAGCTTTACGAGTTAGGTACTGTCCCAATATTTCTCTGTGCCTATTAGTATAATTTTGTCTGAAATATTTTTCATGTGAGGCAACGGCACTTTAAATGCTCGGCAGAGAGCTGTAATCTGTATGCCGCTCGCTTAGGAGTAATTCTGATAGTACCCCGCCTTACATGTGACGTATCTCGCCACAAGCAAGTTCATTAACCTCACCCCACATGTTTGTCAAGGACAACTCTTGAGCAGGGGGTGATAGCAATCCCTCGCAATGGACGTATGAGATACACATAATAACAAATTACAGAGATTAGAGTGGGGAACAATTATACGCATTTGTTATTAATACTTATAAGACGTATTATGACGATGTTTTGAATAAGTTTCTAAGCCACAAAAGTCTTTAGAATGCATTTATCGCTATTGTATGTGAATGATTTCGATAAATATCGATTGAGCCATCTTGTGGAGAGGGGGAAGTTTGCCGTGCAAGAGTTACGCACTCACTGGAGCGATTAATGCGGCCTGAATTTTCAAACTGTGCGGTTGTCGACATTCGTGAGTGAAATGACAGTATTTTTATAACTTGTGCTACGTTGTATCGAGCATATATACATGCTAGCCGCACATAAATGACTTAGAATGCAACAGGAAAGTCTCTCGACAATATGTGAGCAACTGTACTGAACTTAAAATATTTGTGAAGGACATGCAAACCGTTGTAAGGTGCAGCTGAAACATACTTCGACTTAGATATTACTACATTTTATTCCTTCACCATGCCATTCGCACTTGAGTCTTGCGGAATATCTAAGTAGTTCTTCGAACACGTGATTATGAATTGCTAAGCAACAGTGAAGTAGAACAGAGTATCCAGAGTAATTCCATGCTAGAAAATGCAAATGAAATACACCAAAGAAAACTGCAAATACAGACGAAAGGAGTTTACTCATACCAATCTGAAACGAAATGCTATTGTATAATGGAGATGATTCTACAACCTAGAGACTTGCCGTGTACAAACTCATCGCAACGATACCTAATCCAGGGTTGTCGAGTGAGATGTCCGTGGAGATTGGAATGGATCTCGAGCTGGCGTGGAGATGGGTTCGAGCTCTGATTCGAGACCAGGGCAGGTCATTTGGCAGTCTGGAATTGAGTTTCGATCAAAATAGGAATGGTGTATGCCTATACACTATACTGCTTGAAGCCATCTCAAGGTACCTGGAAGAATCTTTGATTATGTAGATAGTAGATGTAGAAGTATTTTTAGATAGCCCTTTTTTCACCATATTTTATTTATATGTTGAAAGTGAACTGATAGCTTAAGTATGACGCTTCTGTCATCTTTAACTAGAAGTTTCACTAAGATATTAGTTCGATTACGAACGCATCTTTTGTCAGTTTTTGTAGGTTTTAATATTTTGGATTCCACTTTTTGCGCATCGTTATTTTATAATATTTTGATAATAAGATTTGAAACTTTTCATCAGTTAAGAAGATATGCGTTAGGGGAAGATATTCGTTGTATGGAAGATTGCGTATAAAAAGAAGAGAACATTTTGAGTATGTAGATGGACATTCTACAATATAATTCTGAAGTTATGTAAAACTGTGAAGCAATATAGACTTCGATTGGATAAAGCAAAGCAATTTGAATAATATAATTTATTACGCTGATTAATATATGAAATGGAATCTAGTGAAATTTTGAATGTTGTATTTATGGGTTTATGATAGTTTTGATATGATCGAATATTTTGAGTAACATTTGCGAGAAAGATTTGTTGGTTGGGAGACATTTCAGTTTCCAGTTTTCTTTAGTTCGGGATTTTTGCATAGTCTTTTCTGGCTTCGTTCTTTTTCTAATGGTCTTTATTGGATCCAATTAATATTTGGAATAATTTACATGGCGTAGGATTGAACGATTCTCACTTAAGGCGAACATATTTCAACTTTCGTTACGGACCTGAATCGAGTCTTAAGAACAAATTAATTAAAATATTGTAATGGACAAATACGTGATAAACAAATTTCATTTGTGATATGGATAATAACTGTAATGCAAAAGTATTTTTCAAGAAATGTTAAAAGCTAGGCCTACTTATAACCATGAATATATTGTGACATGATGATACATACTTATAAACTGAAATTTAAGAAATTTTAGAAAGGTGTGAACGTTTAAATTACAGTTATTCAAAGCTTTTGCGGTATTGAAATTGGTCAATACATGGTTTAGAGTAACCATATTGAATTATTATGACATCATTGGAAATTTTAAAGGTTGTAATGTTATACATAAAGAAATCTCAAGTACAGTGAGAATAATAAGTTATGACGAATTTATTGAATGTTATGCGAGCTGATTGATAGTCGCTTGGTTAAATAGAGGTTGAATTTATTCGTGAAAGAGCACGACTACTAATGCAATGAAACCCACCTATAAATTTCAAAAAGGGATATTTAATATAATGACATTAATTGTCAATCATAAATCATGTTATAGTTGTGCAACATGAATTGAAACTTTAATGATAGTGAGAAAGGAATGATGTTACAGATTTAATTACTGAACTTGAATAAAACGTTTGATTAACTTGACCGTTCGTGAAATAAGACATGACTTGTCATAACTCCCACAATATTTGATGTGGAGTTAAGTCCATTAGTAGACATGAATCTTGGCTAGATGTCTACGAACATAACACTGTAAATATATGTATATAACAATTTCTCTTGAATGCAATCTACGTATACTGTATATGACCAAGCAAGGTTATACTCCACTAAATATTATAGGTGATGAAATTGAATGCAAATGATGCGATTTGGTATCAGTATAGTGATTCAGAGGACATGATTGATATTTGTTTCTTTCTTATGTGACCATCGTCATCCACTATTTTCAGAATGTCTTCAATGAATAAATTAATTATTTTATTTTAAATTCTACCTCAATTTAGTGATTTATATTAATAACAGGATGTGTTAGGAGGGCCAGTGGGTTGCTTTTTCCCATCGTTGGCCTTCACGCACGAGATCCTTAGCAGATTCTCGAGCACTACATGGAGCTAGTTCAGTTTTCTTCTTTTCCACTGCTGCTTTCTTAACGCAATTTAAACCTATGTGTGTCCCTATCCCTGGTTGTTCCATGTTGGTAGAATTTTGGTTTTTTTCTTTGCCGGGTACTTCCAGATTCTACGATCCAGCTGTGTCTACGGATTCAACAGGTAAGAACCACGAGTATATGGGTACAGTACGAAAGCCAAAAATAAGTTTAGGAACGCGGCATTGTGCGACGGGGGGATGTCCCACTATGGCGAGCTAAGGCCGTTAATGCTCGAATGAACTGGGTGTGCGCACAACTGTGACTAGTTTAGGCTATGTGGACGCTGACTGCTGGATCAGGGACCGTGACTTCGCTCGAGATGGGCTACATTTGAATCGACGAGGCGCCTACAACCTGGGAAATCTGCACGAGAGGGTCATAGAATCCTGCCAGCATTCGTGAGGAGGAGTTGGACCGGAGGAAGGCTGCCCTCACGAGCGGAAGAAGCGATTGCAGAAACTTCGAAATGGAAGTAAGACTCTTAAGATTGCTGCAGGTTAATTGTCAGAGTAGAGGGAATAAAATAATAGAATTTTGGAATCTAGTAGAGAGATATTCACCGGACGTTGTCATAGCTACTGAATCATGGTTATATGAGGATGTAAATAGTAATTAAATAATTCAGGGTACCTACGTAATTTACAGAAGAGATTGAGGTAAGCCAGGTGGTGGTTTATTTATTTGTTTTCGTAGGGACATCGTAAGTTGCCTAAAATGGGCCAATTTGGATCATGAACTGTTATGTGTAGAGATCTTAGATGAAGCAAAGTTAAATTTTCTTCAGGTGATAGGTGCGTATCGAGCACCGAAGGACAACTTCTCGCTACTGGATACTCTTTACGACATCACCTGTACGGGTAAATCTATGGAAAAGAATGTTACAATTGCCGGGTATTTAAATTTTCAAAGTGTGAACTGGTCCGGTGATTCAACTAGCGGTAGCCAAGCTCAACTTGCAGCAAACAAGCTAGTTAGGGAGGGGGGTTTCTGCCAGGTGGTTGATTTTCCCACGAGAGGGAAAAATACTTTAGATGTTTATTTAGTGCGACCTGTGGCGCTGTATATTAGTTGTATGAAAGTTCCTGGAATTAGTGACCACTCCGGTGTTAAACTGAATATTAGACACAGTGACACTCCAATGCTCTACTCCGTCGAAGCAGTTAAAATATTTCCTTACAGCAGAGCAGATCAGAGCAAATTTCAGGATTACATGAATGAGTCATTTGTAAAATGGGCGTCGGAAGGGTGTCATATAAATACATTGTGGGAAAATTTTCTAAATATCTTAGATCGTGCTATTCAGAAATTCGTGCCGTTTAAATTACTGAAGCAAAACCCATATCCGGAATATTACACAAGGGAAATTAGGGGCCTCAAAAGGATATTAAGGAAAGCTTATAACAAATGACACGATAGTTACGAGCATATGCTAAAATATAAATTATTATCGAAAGAGCTAGTCCTCAAAAGAAGGCTGCTCACGATAATTACATGCAAAACTTAATTAGGGGAGGGGGTGATGGGTGGGGGAAAAATGTATAATTACGTTAGAAGGCGGAAGGGAAATTCCAATGATTTGTCTATGATAATGTCCGGAGATGGTGAATTAATTACTGAGAAACAGGCGATTGCTAATGAATGAAATACATGGTATGATAGTGTGTTTAATGAATTTAATAGCTGTGTGTTGGATCTTAACTAAGATTCTGATAGCCCACCTTTCCGAATAAACCAATCGTTGATTCTAGCAAAAATTAGAAAGCTACGTAGAGATATATCAAAAGGCCCAGAAAATATTTGTGGAGATGTGCTAAAACTGGGAGGTACAGCCATTGGGCTATACTTGGGGTTGCTGTTTAATGTATCAATTGATAACACGCAAATACCCGAAGACTGGAAAAGGGCTACAATAGTTCCAATATTCAAGGGAGGGAACAGATTGGTAATGGGAAACTATAGGCCTGTTAGCCTCACATCCATCATGCGTAAACTGATGGAGCACCTTATTTCTGATTACTTAAGGGAACAGTGAGGAAAGTTATCATGGCTTAATGGGAGGCAACACGGATTCAGACAAGGGTACTCATGTGAGAGCCAAATGTTATCACTCTTTCAGTATATTAATGACTCGCTTGACAGGGGGGTGCATGTTGACGCTGTAATTATAGATTTTGCGAGGGCATTTGATGTCGTCCCACATGACAAACTACTCCGTAAATTAGCGGCAACGAAGATGATAAAAGAGTAATTTTATGGATTCAAGAGTTCTTGACTGGTCGCTAGCAAAATGTTAAAATAGGTGATGTATTCTCGGAGGACATTTTGATAATGTCAGGTGTCTCTCAGGGCAGTGTGATTGGACACCTGTTATTTCTGGCACTTATTAACGACCTACCGAATGGGATTCAAAGGGACTGCCGGTTGTTTGCGGATGATTGTGTAATATACCGAAAAATTCAAACATCACAAGACAACGCTCAGTTACAAACTGGGTGGTTGACAACAAAATGAAGATACATACGAGTAAATGTAGTCTCATGAGAAGAGGGAGAGGGCGAAGGCATGATTTCCAATATAATATCGGCTCGGAAATATTTGTAGAAGACGACTCGTGCAAATACAGTACTTGGGCATTCATGTAAAGAATGATATGAAATGGAGTACTCATGTGGGTTGTGTCGTCTCCAAGGCGTACAAATAACTTCATTTTGTAATGCGGGTATTAAAAGGCAGTAGCTCTACCGCAAAATAATTAGGATGTTTAACCCTAGTGAGGTCAATCTTGGAATACGGCTCAGCGGTTTGGGACCCATATCAGGTAGGGCTCATCAATGAGCTGGAGATGGTACAAAGGAAGGCTGCTAGGTTTGTGCTTAACGATTTTAATCCTAGAAGTACTGTAACTCAAATGATAGAAAAACTAGGGTGGGAATCTCTGGAAGATAGAAGGACGAAATCCAGACTATACGCTATGTTTAAGACTTACACTAATGGGCCAGCAATGGAGAGAACTCATCAAACTTCTTGGAAATCCCACCTACCTGAGCGGGACAGATCATCCACATAAAATCAAGGTCCGACCACAGCGTACAAATTAAGGGAAATATTCTTTCATTAAACGTGGTATTGATATTATTATTTTACCTCGTATTGGTCTGTAGGCACATCGAAGCAAAAAATAATAGAGTTCAGTATCGTTGGCAGGATATTCTTGCAGTGCATTAGTACCATACGGGATGCAAACAGAGAAATATCGACCTTACTGATAACGACGCTAGTTGGGAAGCATAAAGCAATATTACTAGGGGCAGCTGATTCACCTGGTATATGACGTGTAGCAATGCAGCTGACATCACAAGCATTTTGCCATGTATATGTGGTTTATGGGTGAGATAAAGAAACATTATATATATTTTTTTAGCGTATGGCTTTTAGTGCCGGGAGTGTCGAGGACATGTTCGGCTCACCATTTTTGTAGCTGCTTCGAGGCGGACACCCAATGGGTGAGGTACAAGTACCGTCACGTGTGGAGTGTTGTCTGGGGAGGAAAGTTCGAATGTAAGGACGAGGAGTTGGAAGGTAGCGGCTGTGGCCTATAATTCGGGACCAACCCCGGCATTTGCCTGGAAGGAAGATGGGAAACCACAGAAGACCATCTTCAAGGTTGCCAGTGGGGGGATTCGAACCTGCTCGCCTCCCGGATGTGAGCGACTGCCAGCAGTCATGCCGTAACGACCACGGCTAACTCACCCGATCTATATTAGTGATTATGTCTCATTAGTATCATTAACTGAAGTAGTTAACTGAAGTAGGAAATATGACTCAAGAATGGAGAAACGATAGAATACTATGGCTTTTAAATCAATGATCAAAGTTGATATTTTTATATATTTACTACCTTTATTACTCCCGTTACTGAGAGATAGGGGATGAGGTGAAATGTGGCGCTATGTAGCGAAGGGTTTATACGTCCGGATGCCCTTTATGACATCAATTCATCGGAGGATTTCATTAGAGGTGATATGAATGACGAAGAATCAAATTGGCCACGAAGTTGGAAGGATAAGATATCGTTCCAGCATGTGCCTGGAATTGAAAATGGGAAATTGTGAAAAAATCATTTCAAGGACGGCTGATGGCAGGCTTCGAACCCACTCGTCTTTCGACTCCGGTCTAGAAATGAAGGTTTGCCGCTTGAAGGAATAGTGAAAAAGGCTTGGGTTTTCCCTAGTCGTCCTATAACATATGAAGTTAATTTAGAACTGAATTTACCCTGCCTCATCGTGACAATTAGGAAGCTTCTCGATATGAAAGTTAGCGCCTCTGGAACAAAAACGAAGGTTAAACTGCTGGAAGATAAAATGTGCTGACTCTACACATTTTGCATTCTTTCGACTATGAACTAGCTGGGCCCTCGGGCCTCACCCGACCCTTGATATTCTGTCCAACCCACCAACTTAAACAATAAGTTGATTCCTATACGCGTCCAATCAAGACGCAGTCTTTACATCTTATCGTCGGATGTAAATGAAATATGGTTTAGTATGATTACACACACTTTAGTCTCCTTAACTGTCATGTCGGTAAATCCTACTCGACAATATTGAATTGACTGTAACAGTTTGTTAACTTTGGTAGAAGTTTCTTGTGGATATTGGGCACAAGTACAGTATACAGATATCAACAAACTTTCAAAAAAATAAGTACACATAATTAAGTTTAGGATAGATAGCAATACAAACACGTAGTACTTCCAAGTACACAGTAATTAAGCCCCTGAGTTGTGTCCATTGATGTCTATAATACTACTAGATGTCTCGCTCCCACGGCTGGAGTGAGACCTCTTGATTTCCAGTTACATTTGCCTGGCTGTACTGGCAAGCTTCGCTCAAGCCGCATAGCGCGCTCGTTGAAAGGATGCTTATATAAGCTTATTAACACCCTAATTCGGATGGGAATTGTTATCGCGAGCTGTTACAAATGAAAAAGAAGACATTTGCTGCAAGCTATCGTTGTTGTTGTTGTTGTTGTTGTTGTTGTTTGAGTCTTCAGTCTTTTGACTGGTTTGATGCAGCTCTGCATGCCTCTCTGTCCTGAGCTAATTCGTTTCATCTCTACATAGCTACCACACCCTACATCCGAGGCAATCTGTTTAACATACTCTAACCTTGGTCTACCCCTACAGTTCTTGTCCTCAACCCTTCCTTCCATAACTAACCATGTCTTAGTATGTGTCTTATCGAACTATCTCTCCTCTTCATTAGCAGTCACCAGAAACATCTCTCCTCTCCCACTCGTCTTAATACCTCTTCGTTTGTAACCCTATATACCCATCCGATATTCATCATTCTCCTGTAACACCACATATAAAACGCCTCTTTTCTGCTGCAACAATAGTCCAAGTTTTAATTCCATAGAATGCCACGCTCCAGACAAAGGCATTCAAAAATGACTTCCTAATACCTAAATCTATATTCGATGTCAACAGATTCCTTTTCTGCAGAAATGCTTTCCTTACCTGAGCCAACCTAATTTTTATATCCTCTTTGCTTCGTCCATCACTGGTTATTTTCCTTCCTAAGTAACAGAAGTCTCCTACTTCCTTTAGTTTTTCGCCTGCCAATCTGATGTCCATAGAGGTTTCTGATTTATTTCGGCTGCATTCCAATATTTTTGTTTTACATTTATTAATTATTGTCATCATGAATTCTTTCCTCAAGACGGAGTCCATACCATTCAAAACCTCATTCAAATCCTCAGGCGTGTCGGCCAAGATGACGATGTCATCAGCAAATCTCAGAGTTGAAATTATTTCTCGTTGAATCTTCACTCCCACTTTATTTTTTTCTCTAATTTCCTTCATTGCTTGTTCAATGTAAAGATTGAAAAGTATGGGTGATAAGTTCAGCCTTGCCTTACACTTTTCTGAATACCAGCTCCTCTCTAATGTCCTTCAGCTCGAATGACTGCTGTCTGGTTTCTGTATAGATTATAGATCACCCTCCTATCCCTGTACTTGATTCCAATCATTTTCAAAATGTCAAACAATTTAGTCCAATAAACGTTATCAAAAGCCTTTTCTAAGTCTACAAATGCCTTAAACGTTCTCTTATCTTTCCTTATTCTACCTTCCAAAATCAGCCTAAGACTTAGTACAGCTTCCCTTGTTTCTACATTTCTCCTGAAACCAAACTGGTCTTCACGCAACTCCGCTTCTATCTGGCTTTCCATCCTCTTGTAAATTATTCTAGACAGGATCTTTGAAGCATGAGTAATCAAGCTGATTGTACGATACTCGTCACATCTGCCAGCTCCTACTTTCTTCGGTATAGGGATGATAACATTCTTCTTGAAATCAGAGGGTACTTCACCTGTCTCATAAATCGTACACACCAAGTGAAATAACCTGATCAGACCATCATTACCTATGCAGCGGAGCAACTCAATCGGTATATCATCTATACCTGGTGCTTTGTTCCTGCTTAAGTCTGTCAAATTCTGATCTCAATATTAAATCTCCTTTCGCATCCTCATCAATTTCCTCTTTCCTTTCCATTACATGATTCTCAATCTCGTTTCCCTTATACAAACACTCTATGTAAGCTTTCCATCTCTCAACCTTTTCTTCCCTATCTGTTAGAGGCTCTTCATCTGTGTCCTTAATATTACAGCACTTAGTCTCCTTTTCCCCAAAAGTATACCTAATCCTTCGATAAGCTGTGTCTACTTTTCCTTAATTTCAGACAATTTTCTATACCTGCACATTTCTCTTTCAACCATTCTTCTTTCGCTTCCTTGCACTTCTTGTTAACCTCATTTCTCAGATGTCTGTATTCTGCTTTCCCCTTTTTATCTCTTACATTTCTGTTTCTCCACCTTTCATCCATTAATTCTAGGATACCCTGAGCGATCCATGGTTTTCTACCTATTCTTTCCTACCAATGTTTTCCTTTGCGGATTTTGTTATTTCATTCTTCATAAGAGCCCATTCGTCTGCAATTGAAGTTTGTTTATGGTTTTTCATTAGTCCTTCCTTTATACTCTTCTTGAATATTTCGTTTACATTTTTCTCTTTCAGTCTGCCTATTGCCCACCTCCTTGGCTTTTGACTTTTCTTCAGTTTCTTCAACTTTAATCTGCATTTCATAACAACCAGATTGTGGTCAGAGTTTATGTCAGCACCGGGATATGTTTTGCAATCCTAACTCCGGTTTCGAAATCTCTGCTTGACAATAATGAAATCCATTTGGTAACGCCCAATATCTCCTGGTCTCATCCATGTGTATATTCTACTATTGGGGTTATTGAATAACGTGTTAGCTATGACCAACTCATGCTCGGTGCAGAATTCCATCAGTCTGCTTCCTCGACCTTTCCTTTCACCTAATCCGAAGTCTCCTACTATCTACCCTTCTCTTCCTACCACAGCATTCCAAACGCCCATTACTATAAGATTTCCATCACCGTTGACATACCTCAGAATGTCATCTATTTCTTCATAGACCTTTTCAACATCTTTATCATCAGCTTGACTGGAAGGCATATAGACTTGCACCACTGTGGTGCACGTAGGTTTTGTATTGATTTTAGCTACAATAATCCGTTCACTATATTGCTCATGATATTCCACCCGCTGTCCAAGTTTCCTACTTAATATGAGACTTACCCTCGCATAGACGTTGTTTCATTTAGTGCTAATGATCCTATAGTCTCCTGAACAAAAGTCCTGTTTTTCTTGCCAGCGCATTTTACTAATCCCAACCAAATCTAACCTCAACCTATCCATTTCCCTTTCTAAGTTTTCTAACCTTCCACTTCCTAGCAAACTTCTAACATTCCACGCTCCGATCCGTAGAATGTCAGATTTCCTCTTTGTCCCTTCTGTGATGTTAACCCCCTCTCGAGTAGTCCCCACCCGGAGAACCGAACGGGGGACTAGTTTACCTCCGGATTGGAATTGTACAAGGGAGGAGGCCATCATCACATATAATTAAGCATAGAGAGGTGCATATCCTCGGGAATAGCATTACGGCTGTAGTTTCCCGTTGCTTTCAGCCGTGCAGTAGAACGCAGTGTAACCATTAGTTGGCTAATGGTATCAATAACTTAACCGTCTATGAGACAAGTAAAGAATTGATTTATTCTGAAAGGCTGCTACTCCCTTTCAGAATAAAGTAATAGAGCAATTCTACTAACAAAAATATTAATCTTCTACTAACATCTAAATACCAAAATTCTACTAACGAAAAAAACTAAAGTTCAACCAACAACAAAATACTACCACTAAAACAGCCTGTCACCAGGCACACTTACATGGACCCTCCCACATCACAGTCTAAGAACAATGAACTATATCTAATAAACAATATAACTGTCACCAGACACACTCATATGGACCCTCACACATCACAGGCTAATGAAACAATGCACTATCACAAATAAACAATGTAACTGTCATCAGGCACACTAACATGGACTCTCCCACACCACAGGCTAATGAAGCAATAAATGAACTGTTTGATTACAATACGGCGCACGGCACATTGGTCATAGCATTTCGGAGATTACACGCGAATTCGGGATTCCGAGGTGAACAGTGTCGAGGGTGGATTTTCAATATCGCAGAGATAATGTTATCCGCGTACCACCGCACGGGACGACCACAGGTGTTTAACGAACCGACATCACGTTGCCTAAGCAGAATCACACGGGGCGATCGAAGGGCTACTGTGTGTCAGATCACCGTCCAGTTGAGTGTTGGAAGTCAGGAACCCATTTCTTGTCGAGTCGATGCCTCGCTATACTGCTGTCATTTTGAGGGCTCTCGGAGGAGCAACTCTTTATTGTACCCTTTAATGCAGGTCTTCTAGGATGTAGACTCTCTTATCGGGCGCGCTCTGTTCGGGCGGCTTAGCATTAAACACATCCTAGGGATTTCAATATGGATCATGGGAACTTATCCTATAAATCATATGCTGGGGGAACATTAATAACAAAAGAATTTAATCAGGAAAGCCAAACAAAATTTTAAATTAAAAATAAAACAATCCCCCAATTAAATTTAAAAAAAACACCAAACAAACACAAACCCCTGAAATCTAATAAAATAAACATAAGCAACACATACTTAAAATGCAAAATGCACAAATAAAATATGTCCAAACTTCTCTCACTCTGTCAAAATGTCCACAGAGACGGTACAAGTAATCGTACCTAAAATCACTTCACTTAATGCTCGGGCCAAAACTCAGATCGCCCCTAATTCATTTCAAATGGAACTCAATTCAAGTGGAACACAATTTAAAATTTAACTCGGTTCAAATCGTAACCTCAATTAAGAACTTATCTCATTTCAAGAATTTATCTCATATCAGCGCTTGAGTATGGCGAATAAGACATCGATTCCTTCTGCTAAGAGCCTCCGGTCACGATCTGTCGGGCGCTGGCCGAGTAGTAAGCGGTATACGATAAAATGAAATAAACAGAGAAATAAAATCATCACAAAAACTACAACGTGCCTACCCTTATGAACTGTGAATCACGTTGCGTGTGAAACACACACAAGCAAATGAACTGCCGCAAAAGGTGGTTATCCTCACACAAATTCCTAATACAAATCTAACATTTGTAAATACGGGTCATCAATCCCTACAAACACCCAAACGGTCAGCCGCGGCTCCATGATAAACTTAATCATAAAAAATCGCTTCCAAAGAAGCGGGAAATCACATCTGAACACGGTAAGAATATCCCCACATCAGCCCAAAAACAAACTCAAACATCCCTTAATTTTAAATTACAACACACAATTTTAAGACAAACCAGAAACAGCGTTGAAGTCCTCTACCAGACACAACACACAACAAAAGTGAAAGTGCTCGGCGAGACAGTAAGTCACGTTGCGTGTGGCCTAACTTTCACCTTCCAACTTCCAGCGGGCCGCGCAAGCTAAGTGTGTCAACACAAAAAAAGGCTCGTAAGAAACTCCACCGAGTCGTTCCTTCGAGCTTCGATGCGACGAATTCAACCGTGGGCATCAATCCTCCACAACTCACCATATCATTGGGCATCCCTCCTCCACAACTTACCATAACAGTGGGTAAAAATCCTCCACAACTTACTATGACAGTGGGCATAACTCCTCCACAACTTACCATGACAATGGGCATAACTCTTCCACTCTACACACAGACACACATATGGCCAGTGCCCCTGGAAACCTCACACCGACACGCAAGACGCGAACACAGCGCCTTGCCTCTCACCTGAGCAAAGTACTCTGGCTGAACCCCACTTAAATGAATCAATTAATTTACCGGGGTGGACTAGCCGCCCTCTCACAATAATACCCTTCAACGTAGCATCTGGTTTGCTTAAATAAAAATCTCGACCTCCTCCCGTATATCTTGATGTTAATTACTCAAACTCCATGTGCTCATGGCATCCCCCTAGGATACTCTCCGTACACAAAACAATTACAAATGACACCCAATGACCCCGCATTACACATTTACAAAGCACGTTAAACAATACGTTTAAGATCAGAAATCTGATGCACAACAAACAAACAAATATACAAATCGCGTCACTTGCTACATCGCGCTCAGCCCCAACTAAAATTATACCAGTATAATTTTGAACTGTACTTAGCCCTCGCCAGAACGATGGATAACGGTCATGTCGACCACCCTTCCGTAGCTCCTCACTCCATTACCAGCCGCATGACCATGCCGGACGGCTGCATCATTTCCATTCCGTTGATTTTGCGGATGATGGTTTCCTCTTCCTCGTTGACTACGTGATGTAGGTGGGTAGACAAAATTCATAAGTTATCACACTTCAAATGTACAAGGGATCACAACATTCGCGGTGCGCGTACACGCTGTTTGAAACACGACCTTATCTGGCTGTACAAGCTACGTTGCTGGGCTACTAAATTCACCCAACAGTCCTAGGTAGCATCTATTCTCGCAGTATACTTTTCTAAACTTCTAGGTCAGTGGCTATTCCTAACTAGACTGAACTCGCGAACACACTCGGTGCAGACTTAGTTTTCACGCACATAACTAGACTCAGATGTCCTCACGTTAATCGTGGCACAGTTTTTGTCTCTCGGACTTGTAAATATTTGCGTTTTGCAAGGCGCAGAGTGATGCACGACTCCGCGGTAAAAACACTCAAGAACTGACTGACTGACTGCAAGCCAAGGGCCCTATTTAAGAGTCTATGGCAAAAGTAGACACAGGAAGGGGAAATCCAAAATCAATTTCCATAATAATCCCTTCAGGACATAATGACTTATATCCTTAGGCTCGAGACATTCCCAACGTCTCATAGGTCTAACTAATTCCAAAATTAACAAGGCTAACTCACTACAATATTACAAATATTAATCTAAACAAAACAACAAGAACACAATTGAAAGAAACTAAATTATAGCCTAACTAATAACAAAAAAAGGGATGATCAACAGTATTGCTGACGTAAAAATTGTTAACATCGTCAGCATACAGTACATCCGAGAAGGAAGGAAGGGTTGTGCTCTCGACATCTGTCAATCAGTAATGCGTCATATCACAACGAAATGAATGTCGTTATTGGTTCTCTTGGCGTACGGTATCCTTAATACTGGTCAAATCCGTTAACACCTGCAAAACTTCACCTTCCTGTGCGTGTTCTACTTCAAGTAGCTGATGGGGTTGTGTTGTCTCGCTAACTTATGAAAGCACAGTACTCGAAGCGGGTGAACATAACGTATGACGTCAGCGCTACCTCTGCCTAGAGTTAGCAACACTGTCGCCATAAGGCTCCACAGTATTTTCTAAACGCTGGATGCTCTATAGCTGTTCCACTCCCAGCAACCTCAATTTCCATATCGTCATCTGTGGCAAGGCTGTTTGCAGTGTCAGTTAGATTGGGCAGTGGGGCCGTCGGGGGCAGATCCGGAACGTGTGGTGAGGCGTTATCCTGCAGCAGATCAGAGCTTGTAGGCGCAATTACATCAGCTGTTGTGTACGTGCCGGAAATCCCGTCATGGGTTCCTGGTGGTGGTGGGACTGTTAAATCGGTACCTTCACTGTCCGGTTTCCGACGTTTGTGTGTGCTTTCATCAAGTGTAGGTATGTCCGAGTGATCAACAGCGTGCTTTGGTGCTGGAGCTGATGGCGGGACAACGTGTTCGGTGGCCCATGCTGGGGTTGGGTGACTCGATATTGATGGGTCGCCACTAACCGGCAGGGCGATATTTTCTGGTTCAACAGTGTCAGGTCCTACCGTAAGCTGGACGAAAGCGCGTGCTCGTCGCAGGGGACACTGGGGTCGTAAATGGTTTGTCGAATTACATGAAAGGCACGTTCGCATTTGACCATCATAAACAATCTGTGCACGATAGCCTTCAATGGAAATGAACGAGGGGATGGCTTCCTTCAAGTCCATGCGCACCGCGCGTATGCCATTCTGCACCCGAAACGGGTATTGCGCAGACCATTCTTCATTTCGATGCTCATTCACTTTACCATATTTGCTAAGAGTACTTATTATTGAACCGATGGGAACCTCCGGGGGAACATTGAGAATACGAACTGTTTTGAGAACATTGTCGGCAGCAGTAATTTGCACAGTCCCTATTCGACCATCTGACAAAGTAATTTTCTGTTGGCCCGCATGTAGACTTAACAACCTCTCAAACAGTACTTGGGAAATTACCTTTAAATATACGGCGTTGTCCAAATTGTCGAGTTGAATCATCTCGATCTGGTCAGCAGTGATTTTCAAACAAGTGGAGATCCCATTGTGCACCTCCCATGCGCTGGGCCTGTTGTCGCGTTCAAAAATACATTTTAAAGTGAACTTGCCCACAAATGTTGTAACCATGGTAATTGTCGTTTACTAGTACAAGACGAGAGTTTAGCGAATATGAACCGCTCACAGAACACGATATTCAGTAGTTCGAGAGCAGATATACGCACAGAAATAGCCAAGCACAGTACCAGTACCGCACGTGAGTCAGACGCGACCTCGCTCGACGAAGGCTGTCGAGCAACTTGAAGTACTTGGGCGTGTGTAGAATTTGTCCGATAACCTGCGTCACTGTGATGTCTGCACTAGTGTGTGCATTTGTAATTAAGGTAGGATTTGGGTAGGAAACTGCCGTGGCAGGATGGCTGAGGTAGGAATCGAACTCACCTCTATTCACTTTTGCCTCACGAGGTTGAGTGTACCCCGTTCCAGCCCTCAGACCAGAATTAAAAATTTATCTGCAGAGGCGGGAATCGAACCCGGGACTCCACGGTGACGGTGAAGAATGCAGTTTTCCGCAAGTAAATTCTGAACCCCTTTCACTATTCTCTATTCATATGATAAACCTGACTTCACCATATAACCAGGCCCTTTAAAATTAATATCATATTTATTTTCTTCTCAGATCCTCATAAATTAGTTTGCGCTAATGAACAGCATAGTGTAGTCTAAAACTGTTATGAAATAAATATATTTGCAAGAAATGACCATTTTCGATAAAATATTGTCCGCCTTTCACACATTTCATACTGTCGAACAACTGACGGAGAACAGAGCTATAAACATCTCCAGGTGAATGTAGCCGATTACCTGGACACACTTTTTCGTGCGGCCGATGCGACGAGTGCAACATCCAGTAGTATTAGAGATCAATGGTTATGCCTGGCTAGAGCTGGGAAAATTTGCTCTAGTTCCAATCGGTATCATAAGTTGGCGCATGGCCAGTATCGTCCCCCACCAAGCGCACTCAAGGCCAGGTCTCTCCGCTGAATGAGATCTTAAGTCTCGATAATACCGGTACTGAGTCGGAACCTTAAGTATCGATAATACCAGAACTCCATTTTTCTCGGCGTTATCGACAGTATCTATTTAAAGGAAAAAGCAGACTCTCTCAAGCCGCTGCACGTGTGAAATCAAAGCCCTCTGTTACTCCGGAATGTAAACCATTCCTCGACAAATTTAAAACTGTATGAAGTGATCCACTTACGACGAGGAAGACCATATTGTATCGAGTTCGTTGTACTTTTTTTTATTTCACTAAAAATATGGTAAGAGAGAAATTAGCAGATGGAAGTCTGAAGTTACTAGAAAAAGCAGTTACTGATCGAATGAGCGTTTTATGGACGAATTTTTAGGTAGGGTTATTATTATAAGTTATAAACAAAATAAAGTGGAATTAATTTTCAAATCGTTATCGTGTACTCCAGAAATATATGAACAGATTAGTATAAGTACTTGGCCGTATTCACACGGCGAAATAGGATGGTCGATTACACGAGGGAAGAGTTTTCACAAATTAAGGGTGTATTATTATTTATTTCCTCTCGTGTCCACCATCAGTTAGATGCTTTGATTATAACATATAAATACCTATGCTGTCACTGTGGTTGTTGTACCCAACCCCTTTAAATGACGAAATGAAAATTACTAGACTATAGGAATTCAGAAGCGTTCGGCAAAATACTCTAAATAATTTTCATGCGATAATTTCATCTACTAAATACTCTGATTTTGTACTTGAGAGCAATATTACTTTGTGGCATGCAGTATATTAATCATGCCAGTGCAAACACCTCACTGATTCGTCTATAAACGCCAGAGATATGACAGTTTGAGTGACAAGAGTACGACGGCAGTTCACTGAGAACTGCTCATTACCGCGGGAATGTCACTTAAGTCTGATACTCCACAATCTCGTTCGATCACAAGGTAATTTTGATATCGATACCCATGATGCAACGTGTGAGTACGTGCCTAGGGATGAGATTGAAATGGCGGTGGCTCAAGCATATTTCAAAGCCATCATAACAAAATAAAGAAATCAATCTTATTCTTGAATGTGAACATAATTTTTCTTATGGACGACTCGAGAATAGTATTCGAATCGGAATGAGCGTTTTAGATAAATAGAAAGAAGTATCCAACACAAAAGTTCTCACTCTGTATCTTTGTCATATTTTCCACTGTCATATGGGTGTTTCCGTGGCTGAATTGATAACGCGTTGGACTCTTGAATGAAAGGATTGGGGTTCGATACCTGGTAGGGAAGTATTTTAGAATTTGTTTTCGTTATGTTTTACAATTTGAGTCGACCGCTTTACCAATATCTTACTACAAAAGTGATACGACAGAACACAGTTACATCACAGGGGCACTTTTCTTTTTTAGCGTATGGCTTTTAGTGCCGGGAGTGTCCGAGGACATGTTCGGCTCGCCAGTTTTGTAGCTGCTTCGAGACGGACACCCAATGGGTGAGCTACAAGTACCGTTGGGGAGGAAAGTTGGAAGGGAGGGTCGAGGAGTTGGAAGGTAGCGGCTGTGGCCTATAGTTAAGGACCAACTCCGGCATTTGCCTGGAAGGAAGATGGGAAACCACAGAAGACCATCTTCAAGGTTGCCGGCGGGGGGATTCGAACCTCCTCGCCTCCCGGATGTGAGCGACTGCCAACAGTCATGCCGCAACGACCTCGGCTAACTCACCCGGTACAGGGGCACTAGTAATATAGCGAGTGCATGAATTTCCAGGTTCCATTCCGTGAAAGTTACTCAGTGCTTGAATGTGGCATTACACGCAAAAATCTTAATATGTACCGGTACACATCAAATAGAATTTTCTTTTGCTGAAATTTAATGACCAAATAATAGGCTACTGAGGGATATCATAAGACGCGATCTAAATCTCCTTCGATATGTTATTAAGACACCGTTAATATGACACCGTTCAGGTTGGGTGGATTCTTCCAAATCACAGACTCCAGTGAAAGGAATGAACAATTTCCATTGATTTCTTACACAACAAGCCTCAGTGTCTTCAGACAGCGCCATATTGCCAGAGCGAGAATGTCGAGAATTATCATTATCGAGCCCACGTTACCGGTAATATCAGTTCCGGAACCAGATTTCCGTTCTTCATTATCGTCTAACGAGACCGATCGTAAGTCAGGAGCTTTTTGCCCGGCTCTATGCCTGACACTGTCTTTTATACCCGAAGAACTATTTCCTTCCGCCACAGTCCAAAATATAGTTTCGGCACCGAAGCCAGCCAATCGTTACTTGGTTGATTGTTTCAGACCCTAACTTCTCTGCCCACAAATCATACAGCTCACGTCAGACGTCCACCAATCACACGTTCGCCGGGCGGTACCCAGCTCAAGACAGCGTTGCCATTTATTCTGAGCAATGAGTCATGGTATAGGCCTATGCGTCATGGGGAATGACCCTAGCTCCTCAAATTTCCATAAATATAACCCCTGGCACTACCGCCCATGATGGGCCCGGGCCTACCAAGCGACCATTGCCCAGCCATTTGGCCTGCAGATATTGGGGTGACACGTGGTCAGCGCATTGGGTCCCCTCGGCCGTTAATCTTGGTTTTCGTGACCGCGGGGCGCTGCCTCACTGTCAGACAGCTACTCAATTGTCCTTACGAGGCTGAGTGCACCCCGTTCCAGCCCCCACGGCAGTTTCTAAAATCCCTGACGGAGCCGGGAATCGAACCCGGGGCCTCCGGGTGAGAGGCAGGCACTCTACCCCTACACCACGGGGCCGGCCCTCAAATTTCCATCCAGGAATTAAACACTTTCAACAAGTTACATCCCGCCAGGCTCAATATACAAGTAGACTAACATAGCAATCTGTACAAACTGAATATAAAATATACTATACAACACTAAGCTTCAGAATATTGTCAAACACAATTTTACATTACCCCAGATTAAAATACGACCTAAAATAATAATAATAATAATACACAGAAATCAAACCTGAAGCACTATGTGCCTTGTAAACTTTGATCATTGGTGGGAGATCTCTTATTAAAGACGTAGAGAAATAAGAAACAAAACAAATATTGACGAAAAACCTTGGTCTAGTCTCCTTTGAAGGAATCTGGATGAAACGGAAATCCCAGGACCATTATCTCCATGCTAGAAAGATCACAGACATCTTCGAGAAAAGGCAATTAAAGTTCTATGGCCACATTCTCAGAATGAACAATGGCAGTCTCGCGAAAAGGATTCTCAACCTTGCCCTCTCAATGAATGTCAAGAACAACTGGCATAGTGAAATAGAAAAAAACCTTCACCAAATTGGCATTACTCCAGTTCAGAACATTAATGAACAACCATAATTTCTCTGAGAAAATTACTACCAGGACCATGAAATCATGGGCTGAGGAACGGAGGAAGATTTTCAGTGCCCAGATGAAGAGATTTTGGGAGAAGAAGAAACATAATTTGCTAAACAAGTTCTATCGCGCTCCTCAGATCGGCATAACGATGTACAACCATAACAAATAAAATAATAATAATAATAATAACAATAATTAATACAATAGTGATACCGAGTCTACTGCGAATGGACCAATGCAATTGGACACGTTTCCAACACGACAAAATATTAATATAAATAAATAAATAAATATATATATATATATATATACTGTATATATAAAGATGTTACTAATACCAATAGCATAAATCAAACTGTCATGGGGGACTCATATGAACTAAATATTGGTTACAAACGCCCTCTTGCTTTTCATGCATGTATCGAATCATTGACCATGTGCCTTCTACAGCAAAAGCTCTTATATGAGAGTGCATAACTTGCTGTCTTTCGTCTTTGTAACTGTAATAAATAGTGGGTTGTCGATATTAATATCTTATGTGTCAAGATGGCGGTTGTGTGATATACGCAGTGTGATAGTCTTATGTTTTGCTAAAACTATTTAAATGTCGTTATTATGACTCTAAGATTCTCAGAGTTATTATTGCATTTTGAAATTTCAAGATAGCCGCTGTGCGTTATATTCAGTGTGATGATCTTTTGAATACAGGTAAAAACCCTTGTGTGATACTCATCTCTTGCCTAGATTCAACTTATGTATGCAATTACATTCTGAGTTGTCGATTTTTACGTTCTAATATTTCGCGCAGCCACCATTTTGGATGTAGGCAACGTTGAGTCAGTTCTTTTTGCCTTGGCCGTACAAAGCCATATATATGATCCTACTTTGTCACTGATTTTCAATAATGTAAGCTCATAAGTGTCAGGAGTTATTTATTTTGATATCTTAATATTTCAAAATAGCGGCTGCGGGTAATATGCACTCTTAAATAGTCCTCACATCGGTAAGAGAGGACCCTTATAATAAACTACCTGAAAGCAAAGCACTGTGAGCATTGATTCATTGGATCATGAGTTATAGATTATAATACTGCTCAGTAAAAAAGACTATCACACCGCATATAGCACCCAGTCGCCATCTTGAATATACAGGTTTATTTAGCTAAGATGGCCAATTCAAATATCTACGGAAATCGGTAGCAACTTTGGTATTTGAAATAGGACTATATTAATTTCAGCCACAAGAACAGCTAAGAATCGAGCGACAAGTTCAGTGATGTGCTTATTTGCAAATTCAACGAGTACTTTGAGATATTAAAGGCGTCCACATGTGTAGGCATTAGACAGAAAGCCATGGGCCAACCGCTGGAATGTCGGTTGCATGAGTCTCTTGCGTGACCCACGCCCTGTTGATAAACACTCATGCCTAGCTGTTTCAAGGTCTCACGTTTCACTGTTTCAATGACGTTGAATGGGAAAAAGATGAGATATGAAATGAAATGACATTGTAATATTTCAAATGCTTTAGTCATCTTCATATGAGTCTTCAGTATATGAAATGCAAACAATGTCAACATTCAATGAATGGCATGGTCATTGGAATGAATGGATACAGAAAGTAACGTGAATGTTATTGTTGGACACTTTGCAACCCCTTACAGAATATAACATTAAATCAATGTACTGTAACAGGCAGTGGTCGAGTTGGGAATAATTTCCTGCTGGTATTTCAGCATACACGCTGTTTACACAAAATCGTTCAGGTAGTTTTATTGTTAGGAGCATTGTTTCATTCTGTTTACTTTCGAGCACCTCCATCCCACAGGGATGTGTCTAGTCGCTCAAGAATTGGTTGCGTGCACGGTATTTTTTACGTCACTTCAGTTACATCTACTCTTGCGGAAAAGCCACCTTGCTTGGAGTACTTGTTCATAAAAACAACCCATGTTCGAATAAACAGAGTGAGATGGTATTCCACAAGCGCAGATGTGCTGAGAAAGGTAAAATACCATGCACAATTTGTAAGGTGCTGTAGCCTATTCATTCCTTCTCATGATGGTGCTTGAGATTGTTAATTTACGGGCGGAGCATAAAAGGTAAGTCGTTTGTAACACTATATATTCGAGTCAGAAGCAAACAAATTTCAAGGCTAACAAAACAAAATTACATTATTACTACCAAATGAACACACAATGTCTATTCACACCACGGTCAACCAAAAACATGCAACGTATAGCTTGGTGTTGCGAGAAGGACATCTTCCGTTGTACAAGTGGCAGGACACAGCAGGCAATTCTGTAGATGCTCTATGGTCTGGAGCATACCGCAGTCGCATTTGGTGGTGTCGACGGGGAAGTGCCATTTCTGCAAATTGTTCTTTGATCTTCCAACTCCAGAACGTAGACGATTAAGTGCCCTCCACACGATCCATTTCTGTTCATGGCCAGGAGGAAGGCTTTCCGAAGGATGACACCATAGAAAGTTACTCCCATGCCGAGAAATCCACAATTATTTTCTTGCTGTAGCTGGTGAAGATTGCAAGACTGCAGTGGTTTGAAGGAAACTTCTTCTGGACTTCAACCTAGGGGTGGCTGGTACATAACCATATAGCGGGTTGGAATGCTGATGAATCTGTTTATCTCTCTCTCTGCATTGGCAGATACCTCACGACGAATATCTGGTGGTGCTACTCCTGCAAGCTGATAAAGTTCTACAAAAGGTGTTGACCTCAAACAACCTGTAATAAGCCTACATGCTTCATTAAGCGCCATGTCAACTTGATTTGCATGGGTAGATTTGTACCAAACTGGGCATGCATATTCTGCAGCACTGTAACATGTGGCAAGTGCTGTCGTTCTTAAGGTTAATAGTTGAGAGCCCCGGTGCTACCAGTGATCTTACGCAGGATGTTATTCCTAGCTTCCACCCTCATTATGGTATTCCGGCAATACTGCTTGTAGGTCAAAGTACGTACGATCGAGAGTGACTACCAGATATTTTGGGTGAGGATTGTTTATTAACGTGAACCTTTCCATGAGATATTAAGTTCGCGACGAGCCTGATTGTGCTTAAGATGAAATGCACACAGCAGGGTTTTTGCTGGATTTGGACGAAGTTGATTGTCATAGTAACAGGCATCCAACTCTGTCAATGCTTATGTTACGTGGGCTTCAACAACTTGAAAAGATTTCCCCTGACTAGCTAATGCTAGATCGTCGGCACACAGGAAACTTCTAGTGTTCATTGGAAGTGGTTGATCGTTAGTGAAGACGTTAAACAGCATTGGTGAAAGAACACTACCTTGTGGTAAACCATTTCTTTGATATCTCCATCGACTCTGATGTCCATGGAAATCCACATAACATCTCCTATTTTGAAGGAAACTTTCAATAAGTTTTGTGAAACCATAATCCTTCGTCATCCCATAGATCTGTGACAATGCAAGATGGTTGACAGTGTCAGAGGCAGCGGTCAAATCGATAAAAGCTACTCCCGTAATTTTCCGGGTTTCAAAACCATCCTCAATGAATTGTGTGAGGTTAAGGATCTGAGATGTACAGCTCTTCCCTGGTCTAGAGCCTGCTCGTTGACGTATGAGAACAGGCTCTACAACATGACTTAAGCGATTCAGTAACATTCGCTCAAAGATTTTAAGCAGGTGACACAACAAGGATATTGGCCTGTAGTTATGAGGTTCAGTTGACAATTTTCCAGGTTTCAGAATCGGTATGACTCGCGATTTCCTCCAGGATTTTTGGGAAATTTCAGGTTTTCATACAGTTAATAAAGGATGTCAGTATCCATTCTCTTGCTTGATCACAGAAGTGTTTGATCTGCTCTAATCTGATATCATCTACTCCTGCTTCCCTACCAATCTTACAACCGTCGATGGCTGCCATCAATTCTGCCATACAAAAACGCTGCATAAGTTGACTAGTCTCAAGTTCTTTTGACCGTACAATTTTATAGTCTTGTAACGTGTTTTTCGAGGGTATGAAGCTATTTCATGTTTGTTTACGCGGCAACTTATTCAGCCAAGATAATTTTCATTTAACTTATTATTATTATTATTAATGTTTTTATAGCTTTTTCTTTAAAGATCATAACTATACAGATAGGTTTTCGATTTTATAGAAAACACTATCAAGCGGATTATTCCGATCGACATTATCACGGTAAATTATTTGATCGCGGAGATTTTCGAATTTTATTCAGTTTAGGGCTTATGGAGAGAGAGATGAGTCATCGGGAATTCGGCTACAGGAATAATCTTGTCGTGAAGCGATGATGCAAGCGAGGAACATTTACAACTGGCTGTTTCAAGAAAAGGCGAATTGGAGTGGAACGGAAAATTTACAGACTGCAAAGAACTAATTGACGGGAGTCTCGCGTGGGGTCACAGCCAATCAGAGGAGACCGGACTACAGGGAGGTGGTACACTGGAGGGGTACGGCCGGCGAGTGCATATAGTGAGCACTCGCAGTGAAGAGGGACCATTAACATTGTAAAACTTGTCCGAGGTGGACGCTCGTTTCGTAGGTTCCGTTGTGTTCGGACCGTAACTTGAACATTGTATTTTTGCATAGTCTACGGACTTCGTACTCGTGTTCGATGGCGAACATTTCAGTACTGCTACTCTCAACTGACAAATTAGTCATGAGAAATACGCGAGCTCTTGTGAACAGGGAGTCAGCGTAGGTGGCTAACGGATTTTGGATCCACCACTATCAAGCATTTAACTTCATCATTTTAACACCGATCTCCACAAGTAACGAAGAAGATGGCGACGTCCAAGAGGCTGATGGAAGCTCTCTTGATTCATCACGTACGAGGGAAATGCTACTGCTATTTCCAATGGTAAGCGCGACTGACGCAGAACTACGTAATCTCTCTCTTTTCATGGTCTCAGAATCAGAATTTCAGAAACTTCTTAGGTTGGAAATACTAGTAAATTCAATAATTCATCCGTCTCCAACGTCACGTAATTTAAAATCGTTATGCTCCATTTTAAATTATTATTATCATTATTAAAATTTGCCACTACTTGTTTTTTATATATAATAAATTCATTTCTTATACTATGCAATCTTTGCTTTCAGTAGGTAGCATTAGATATAGACCTAATTCCTTCTCCGGATACAATTGTTAGTTGGGTTAATGATCCAATCATACCACGGTCTGAGTGTCAAGATTCTTAAATGTGTTCTGCCCGAGCTAGGTGTTTATAAATATAAATTTAGATTTCAACGTAGTGTTGAGGTCTTGGCGCCCATTAATACAACTTACCTTGGTCAGAATAAACGTTAATTTATCACCCAACAGTGGGGACACTAGTGAAACAGTTACACTTGCCCGCAAAACGTGGGACTTGTTGTGGTTTAGCATCACTCACCCCAGGAGAAGCATTACAATTGTCGCCGGCAACGTGGGACCGAAAACCTAATAACATTTGTGGAAGGAGAAGGGTATATATTTCTGTGCCTGTAATTGGGGGGTTTATATTTGTCGGTGTGTATCAGCATGGGTAGTGTTGAGGAAGAGATGAAGTTGCGTAGTGGTCACCAGTTGGATAGTGAAGATACGAGCAGTATGGCTAGTCTTGAGAATGAAAGCAGCACAGGGATGTCGGAGGTAAATCCCGATACTGAGGGGGGTAATCATAGCAATCAAGCAGGGTTAGAGAGTTTGCTTCTTCAGTTCATGCAAAAAAATAGCACAGATGCTTTAAACGCTAAACTTGAACAGAATAATGCTAAACTTGAACAATATAGTAGGGAAAATAAAGAGAGTACTGAAACTTTAAATGCTAAACTTGAACAAAATAATGCTAAACTTGAACAAAACAGTAGGGAAAATAAAGAGAGTAATAGGGAGCTGAGCGATAGTTTAAATGCTAAATTAGAACAAAACAGTAAACAAATGAGCAATAAATTAAGTGAGAAATTTGAGGAGAACAATCTAAAATTAGATAATAAATTTGAGCAGATTAGAGGAGAGATCAGAGGGGTGATGGAAGAGAAGGCTAAAGAGATTATTGCAGATGTAGATAGAAAGTTAGGAAAGGTACAGGAGGAGTTGGAAATTAGAATCAGTACACAGGCTGAAAATTAAAAGAACTAGTGCAACTTGAAACACAGGAGGTCAAATAGCAATTTGGGGGAGAAATTTATAAAATTCAGGTAGCAACTAAGGAGGTTAAAGAACAGCTGGGGGGTAGAATTGATAAAGTACATGCAGAAATAATTATTGAAGTGAATGATTTAAAGCAGAAGAATAATCAAAGTATTAGAAAGATTGAGGAGAAACAGGGTAAATTAAGTGATAAAGTGGAAGCATCGGAAGGAAGCATTAGGTTAACTGTAACTAACATTGAGAGAAAAGCTGAGGAGAAAATAGCTGAATTAGAACAAAAACTGAAAGCTAGAATTAGGCAGGAAAATAATCAGAGTAGGCCAGTTTATATGACTAGCACATACAGGGAGATAGAGTTAGGGAAATTCAGCAATCGACAGGGGTGTCCCATGGAATTTATGATCGCTATAGAAAACAAATTCAAGGAGATGTTGGAAGATGGTAGTATTGAGTGGTGTCAGGTAGTTGAGATTTTAGAGCAGGCTTTTGCAGGCGAGACGAGGAACTGGTTGGCTGTCTATAGAGACAATTTTGTGGACTTTTCGGATTTCAAAGTCAAGTTTTGTGAAAAGTTTTGCAATGAGGTAATTCAGTCTCAGCATCGTGAGGGAATTGTGTGTGGGAAATATAACCCGAAAGGAAGTTACACTACGACCGAGTACTTTTTAGGACAGGTATTGACGTGTAAATATCTGGATGGTTTGAAGGAGGAGAGTGATGTAGTCAGGCTATTACTGATACATTTTCCATATAGAATGAAAGAAGCTGCCTGTATCCAAAATGTTATATCTATTTCGCAAGTGGAAAATCTATTAAGTACATTCGATGCTCTGGGAAGAGGTGGTTACGAGGAGAATTTCAGTAGGAACCAGGGGAACCATAATAATAGGCCTAATGAGAATAGGAATCAGGATGTTCAGGGGAACAGTGGCGAAGGAGCCAATATCCAAAATAGGGGGAACCAAAATCATAGTAACAACCAGCAAAATCAGTACAGAGGAAATGGATATGGTACGCAGTACCAAGGTAGAAATAAGGATTTCAGGGGAAATCAAGGCCGAAATAATGATTTCAGGGGTAACCAAGGGAGGAATTATAATAATTATTATTATAACCAGAACAGGGGTCAAGGAAGGGATCAGCCCAATGGTAATAACGAACAGAGAAATACCGTTAACACAGCCCAGAACAACCAGACCAGTGCAGTAGTGAGTAGTACTACACCAAGCAGTAGCGGTACTTTAAACGCGAACCAGGCTGCGATGTAAGGTCAGAATCTCAGTCTGTAACGTGCCCGGTCCATGCACTTATACAGGAACCCTATGACCTAAATGTAAGTGGTGAATTATTACGTGAACTAAATGATGACGGCATTATTCAGGAGGTGGCTAGTAAGAGCAGCATTGTTAAACTTAACGTGTCCGAGGCGTACACGGATGTTTTAATTGATAGTGGTTGCATGAAGAGTGGCATAAGTAGTGCATTTTACGATAAAATGAAAGGAACTGGAATAAATTTTGAGGAGATGCCAATTAAAAGCACTTTTGTTATTACAGCTGTTGTGAAGAGGTCTAAAGTAATTTCTAAGCTTTAGTAGACATTAAAATTAATAATCATGTAGAAAAGCAGATTTGTCTTGTAATTCCAAATTTAGTATTCAGTGTTATTTTGGGTTCAGATTGGCTAAGTAGAGTGTCTGGTAACTTATGTTATGAGGTAGGAAGTTTGAAATTTAAATGGGATGATTCTGAAGTAGAAGTAGCGTTCAACGACAATGTTCAGAGAAGTAGTGTTGTAGGTGTGATTTGTACTTTGAATGAGATATCGCCAGCCGTAGAGCGGGATTCTCCAAGTTTTGTGGGAAGTATGATTACGAACGGTAGTCTAGAGGACTCGTTACGAGAAGCTGCATTTCAGGGAAATATATAGGAAGAACAGTGTGTTCTGCTCTATGATGTGTTATTGTGTAATAGGAGAGTTTTTGAGGATCCCATTGGTAAGGCCAATTGCTATACGCATTCGTTGAACGTTATTGATAGATCAATATTCACAGGACATAGATATCCTGTACCTTTTGCTTATCAGAGTGCAGTTGAGGCACAAATTAACCAGATGCTTGAAGATGGCATTATTGAGCACTCCAACAGTCCATATGTTAATTCTTTGATCGCCGTGCCGAAGGTAGATGGCACAGTCCGTATTTGTTTAGACGCTCGTTTAGTTAACAGTAGAATCAGTTCAGACCAGCTGAAGTCCATGACTATAGAGGAGTTGATGCAGACATTTGAGGGTAAGAAGTATTTCACTTGTGTAGATTTGAGTTCCAGTTTCTGGCAAGTGCCACTCATGTATGAAGATAGACCATTTACAGCTTTTAGTCATAAATATAACCTTTATCAATTTTGTAGAACACCTTATGGTTTAAAGAGTAGTTCAGCTGCTTTAATCAGAGCATTAAACATCGCATTAGGTGATGACACAGGAGAGTTTGTAACCATTTACATTGATGATATGGTTATTAGTTCACGCAGTTTTGAGGAGCATCTACGTCATTTAGATATTGTTTTTCAGAAGTTAGATCAGGCAGGGTTCACTTTGAAACTGTCTAAGTCGTCATTCTGTCAGTCAGAAGTGACATTTTAGGTCATAGAGTGTCAAGTAGAGGTGTAACACCAGAGGAAAGTAGAGTTAGTAAAATACTTAATGCAGAGGTGCCACAGAATGTTAAACAGTTGAAAACATACCTGGGAATTTGTAACTTTTTCAGAAGGTTCGTTCTTAAATACTCAGGGTTAGTAGAACCATTCAGGGAATTGCTTAAAAGTGGTAATCGGTGGAGATGGGAGCCCAAGCATGATCAGGCTTTTAGAGCGCTGAAGGAAGGTTTCGAGAAGGCTGTAGTGCTGAAATATCCTTTGAAAGATTAGGAATATGTGGTTATGACGGATGCTTCGCATATAGGTATTGCTTGAGTATTGTGTCAGAGAGATGAAGAGGGTAATCTGTGCATTGTATCTTTAGCCTCGCGAGGACTTACTGCAGCAGAGAAAAGATACACTATTACTGAGTTAGAGCTTTTAGGTATTGTTTTCAGTTTAGGGAAATTTAGTATGTATTTTGTAGGGGGAAATTTGAGATCCATACAGATCACCATGCATTACTGTATATGAGGACTTGTAAACTCAGTTCTAACAGAGTTAGTAGATGGATTCTTGCACTGCAGGAATACGAATACACAGTTAAATATATTAAAGGTAAAGATAACATTCTTGCAGATATGCTATCAAGGGACACTAATTTATGTAGGGATTATCCTGTTGTCAAAGCAGAGGACGGTATTTTATTATGTGCATGTGTAGACAGTAGCAACAGGGCATCGTTACAGACACTGAGAAATATGTTAGTAGAGCAACGCGATGACGTTAATTTAAGGGAGCCACTGGCTATATTGGAGTCAGGTGAAGAAGAGTGTGTGAAAGTAGGGAGGTTCACGTACCTATGGCTTCTTGCACGGAAATGTAGGAAGAATCGCTGGGCAATATGTGTTCCTGCCACTTTACGGGAGGGACTAATTTGGTTCATTCATAGGGATTAGGACACTTTGGTGCTGCCAAGGTCTTCTATGAAATTGGTCGTGACTTTATTTGGAATAAAATGGGAAGGAATGTTAAGAGGATTTAAGCTAAATGTGACACCTGTCAAAGGAGCAGGTATCCAGTTAAATATTTAGTGGGTGAGAGATCTGCCGTTCTCACCAGTAGTCCCGGCGAACTACTGAGTGTGGATATATTTGGCCCGATCGTTAAGGGACAGTACGGCTACGAGTACATTTTTATAGTTATTGACTCTTTTAGTAAGTATGTCAAGCTATATCCGCTAAGGAAAGCCACGGGACTAGCGTGTAGCCGTCTGATCATTAATAAGTATATACCTGAGTTTGGCCTTCCTCTCAGGATACTTTCTGACAGTGGAGCACAGTTTATTGAAAAGAAATGGAGAACCAGCATGCAGGAAGCTGGTATTTCACACGTTCATTCCTCTGTAAGGTACCCACAGGGTAATTCTGCAGAGCGTCCATTAAGGGAAGTGGCCCGTCTTTTTCGGACTCTAGTGCATGACAAGCATTCGGCATGGGTTAGGCATCTTCCCAAAGTCGAGACTTTGCTGAATTCTGTCCAGCATGAGAGCACGAAATTGACACCATACGAAGTTCACTTCGGAAAGCGACCACAAAATGAACTAGCGAGAGTATTGGGTTTAAATGAGGGAAAGCAACCGGGGATGGAATACATTGTCCAGTTGGCGAAACAGAATTTATCTAAGTCAGCACAAAAGAGAATTCGCCAACAAAAAGAAACTAAATTTGACCAATTCGAGCCGGGAGACAGAGGCTTACTTACAGTGCCAAAACAGTCGAATAAGCTAGAGAAAGTCATGTCCAAGTTCTTCTATCTCTACGAGGGCCCATTTATAGTTTCCAAAAGTATTGGCAAAACAGCATATGTGCTGGAGGATGGTAAGGAAAACAGATTGTACGGGACGTATCATATACATAGTCTACGAAAATATGTGTCTTAAAGTGGGTGTGTTTACCTGGCGAGCCAGCCTATCAAATGAGTAAGGGAGGTATTTGGTGCGTGGGAGATCTGGTCTTCCAGGCAGGCGTATCAGAGGTCACAAAGGGGGTAGAATATAAGTAATTGAGAGTTTTAAGGTACAGGAAAATATGACGGGATTGTCGGATGCTGTTAAGCACTAAAATGTCTCGATACACCAAGGCCAGAATTTGGTAGCGCTGGTGAATTCCCATTTGTCTCCAAGAGATGGGTGAGCGCTTGTACAGGGCATGTGTGCTTAAGGCGTCCACGAGACAAAAGATGGACCACCAGAATGCAAGACAGTCCTTCATGAAACTCATACATAACAGCACACGTGATTTCTGTTTACGGCCTCGCCATGTAAGATCTGTATGTGTCAATTTAAGGTAAATAGTACATAGGTATTATTTGAGGGTGGTGGCAACTAGATCAGGATCGTGGAGAACTGGTCTGGGTTGTGCGCTGATGAAGGTGTGAGGCATGGTGGGTGATGAACTAGTATTAAGTAGAATATGGCCGACGGGAACTCAGTAAGACAGGGCAATTACGGCACAGAAATATTTGGTGTTATATGTAATGCGCACGTCCTGTTTTTTTTCAGAAGTCAATAGTAATTTTATCTAATACACAGAGAGATTAAGTATTATGGTCACGATGCGCAGCCACAATAGTGTGATCGTGTGCTCGTGTGATCAGTGAAATTACGTTACACCAGAAGAAAGCGACAACCATTGATATCAGGAAGTTCTGTGGTGGTATATGTATCTGAACACCTTTGATGCGTGTGAAGTGACATCATGTATACACAGTGCTCACACGTTATTTATGTATATCTTTCCTAACATAGAGATATTTGAGAGGCGGAAATATCCGTGGAACATTTATTGGAATGAAAAAACATTGGACTGATTGCCTAGGGCAATCCAATATTTTAACAGACTTTGACGCAAAGTGCGTAAAGAAAATTATGAGGGTATATATTGAACCCTTGCAAAGAAGCTTATGAGACTCAGTTTCGGGGGGTGTAACAGTCCATATCGTAAGTTGTTGTTAAAGCGCTTCATTAACATGCAGGGTAACATATAACAAAATAACATGCAGGAAAAAGTGAAGCCAGGGTTAAAACAAATGAATTTAATAAACAGATCAGCTATTTACAACAAGAATTAACAAAACAAAACTCCCATATGACTCCCACTGAATAAATAAAGTTTGCCAAAACTAGGCCAAATCTCTGGAGAGATTATACTTGGACCAAATGTCCCAAAGAAAATCAACAAATAGTGACAATGTATGCGCGTGTGCTGTTCTACATGCTTCATGATGAGTACAAACGAATGCATGATTCGTCATCATCCAGAATAAACCTTCAAACGACGAATCCACATTGCTTAGAGCTAGACAGACGCGGGGAACAACTATACAACACTTAAAACTAAACCGACACTTCCTATACTTAAAAATAAACAACACAATAATTTCCGCGTGAAATTGGAATCAAAACTGCCGTAGCAAGACATTACTGCCTAAAATTAGGACTTCTCACACAAATCAACACAAGTAAGTTAACACGTGACCAATGAAAGAAATACACATATGACCGCCGTCATTTTTACAAGTACACTACCACTACACCACACGGGTGTCACATACAAAATTACATGAATTGAGTCATAAACAAAATCACTAGGCTCAAAGCCAACATTTACATTATTAACACAAAATTCTATCCATACGACATGCAATAAGCCGTCACAAACATGGCGAACTCCCCAATTAATTATGGTTCAAAATAACCATCACAAAGAAACAGGTTTGCTACTTGAAAGCTTAAAGGGGCCAGTCGGAACATAGGACGGCCTAACAAAAATAAGTCACCAGGCGAGACGGGCGATTCGTGGAAATCTGCATATCTGTCAACCCACGTGTCACAATAACCTCGACCTCCCAAAGGCACGGGATCGAATCTCGAAGAAGCGTGCCCCAAAGCACAATAATACGTGTGTGTGTGTCAGAACAAAATATCCCGGCATTTCCCCTAGGAAATCCAAGAATCAGCATATGGACAAGGTACAGCGGTCTCCCTAGAGCACCCTGCCTTTCCATCAAAATACAACAACAACAACACATGGTGTGGAAGCGAGGGGCTGATAGTCACGGCAGCAGGCAGAGGGCGCCCAGCACTGCGCGGGGTTGCCAGACCGCCCGCTACATTATTACATCTCGTGGTGCTGTCTGTGGC
Source organism: Meconema thalassinum (assembly GCA_946902985.2). Classification (NCBI taxonomy): domain Eukaryota; kingdom Metazoa; phylum Arthropoda; class Insecta; order Orthoptera; family Tettigoniidae; genus Meconema; species Meconema thalassinum. The sequence goes on from OX336389.2 coordinate 418,538,034, forward strand.
CCTCAGTGGAGATGTGGAGATGAACCCAGGGCCGAATAAGGTGTGTGTAATTTGTGATTCGAAGGGTCGTGTGAATCAGTTATTTGTGACATGTACATCTTGCCACTCTCAAGCGCACAGAACTTGTGCAAAAATCAGTCCTTCAAAACATAAAATAATCACCTCTGGGAAACAATCGTGGCTGTGTTGGAACTGTTCTTTACCTCAGTTCTCTAACTCATTTTTTAATACATCGACACAGAGTGCAAATAGTGTAGATAGTGACGTAACACCCTCGGATGGCAAAGCATTGTCCATTTTTTCCTTCAATGCTCGAAGTGTAACATGTCCCTCCAAACAACCGGACCTGCGTTCTTGTCTCACAGCACTTAATCCGTCAATTGTGTGTTCAGGGGAGACATGGCTGAAAAAATCCACTAACGACCCAGAAATATTTCCGGTAACATACACCATGTTCCGCAAAGATCGAACCTGGACATCAGGGGGAGGGGTACTAATAGCCATGAAACCTGAGTTAAGGCCTGTTCGCCAACGGGAGCTTGAAACTGATGCTGAGGCTGTGTGGGTGGAATTCACGTGTGCGAACAATGCATTTCTAATAGGCTCTGTATACCGTGCTCCAAATTCAACTCGGCACATCAATGATGAACTTTTGGAGTCCCTCCGTCGTGTACAATACATCCAGCACAAATACAAGGCCATTTACATAACAGGCGATTTTAATTTACAAATAGACTGGCAAAACTCTCCTCCCACTCCCAAGGATCCCATTGCTAATGAATTCCTTACCGCATTCTACGATTTATTCCTAGACCAATTGATAACCGAAGCAACTCGAATCACACAAACTACACGCTCCACAATAGACCTATTCCTCACAAGCCTTCCTTCCTCCGTACAGAAAGCTGAAGTCATACCCGGTTTCAGTGATCACGCAGCCATCTTTACCACATTGCATTACAACAAACCACTCAGCAAGAGCACAGTGAGGACAGTATACAATTACAAAAAGGCAGACTGGAAACTGCTATCATCTTTATTCCTCAAACACCTTCCCACCCCATGTATTCTGGACACCAGCGACATCAACTCAGTGTGGCACGCCTGACGAAAAAGTTTCTTTGAATGTGTGGATATAGCTATACCGAAAATAACCATTAGTAGGAAGAAAAATTCTCCTTGGGTGACGAAGGAAGTCATTAAAATGATTAGGAAAAGGAACGTTTTATACAAGAAATGGAAAAGTTGCTCAACTGACATCATGTGGGAAAAATACAAGAACATCAGGAACCAAACAAAGAAATTAATTCGCGAAACATACGACAATTATATTCACAAAATAAGCAGCACCAGTGAAATGTGGAAATTTTTGTCCAGAAGACGCGGCACCGCTGCGCCAGCCTCATTTCACTGTAACGGTACATTCCTCAGTGCACCCCAAGATATTGCAACAGCGTTCAGTGACAGTTTCAAGCAGAACTTTTCTAAGCCGGATATGACCATGAACCTGCTTCTGCCAAGGTCATCACTTCCACCCCTCCCACTCTCCAACCTGTACTTCACAACAACTGAGGTGATTCAGAGCCTACGGAAGATTAGACCACATGCGGCGACCGGCCCAGATGATGTTCCCGGGCGGATCCTGCTGCAGTGTGCGGAAGCATTAGCGCCCTCTCTGTGTGCGTTATTCAACCTGTCTATCAGCCAAGGTTCTGTGCCGTGTGGGTGGAAATGTGCTAACGTGGTGCCAATCTATAAGCAAGGTGACAGAGAGGATGTTGCAAATTACAGACCGGTGTGTCTAACATCTATAATTTGTAAATGTATGGAGCGGCTAGTAGCAAACAGTGTGCTGGAATTCTTGCGGGAGAACAATCTGCTCGACCCAAATCAGCACGGTTTTCTTCCGGGTCGTTCTTGCACTACTCTATTGACAAAAGTCATTGATGAGTTTCAGTTCTACTTGAATCAGCCAGAGGTGAAACAAGTGGACTGTATTGCACTGGATTGGGCTAAGGTCTTCGATCAAGTGTCTCATGAAAGACTTTTGTTAAAGCTACAGCAGCTTAACATACGGGGTAGCTTACTTGCATGGGTGAGGTCATTCCTAGAGGGTCGAACGCAGTGTGTGGTGTACGGAGGAGCTCGATCGCAGGCTGCTAAGTTACTTCTGGAGTGATTCAGGGCTCTGTGATCGGACCTCTTCTCTTCACTATATATGTGCTCGATCTTCCTGGCTGTGTCACCTCATCAATGCCACTATATGCAGATGACACCGTGCTATACAGGGGCATTAAATGTGAAGAAGATTCCCTCTGTCTTAAATCAGATCTGGACAACTTATCGCTGTGGTGTTCTGTGAATAATTTAAATATAAATGTACAAAAATGTAAATACATAAGAATAACCTGGTCACAAAAACCCATTGAGAATGAATACAAAATTATGAACAGTGTCATCCCACAGTGCACAAACTTAAAGTTATTAGGGGTAACAACCTCCGACACCCTGAATTGGAACATACAAAGTCAAGAGGCAAGATGTAAGGCCACCAAAGTTCTGGGTTTCTTGTACAGAAACATGAGAGGCTGTAAACCTAGAGCCTTCAGGATGGCTTACACATGCATGGTCCGTCCGATATTAACGTACGGCTTACCTGCTTGGCATCCCACTACAGCGGAAAACATAAACAAGCTCCAGCGTGTACAGCGCCGCGCAGAAAGGCTAATAGCTCGTTATTCCCCTTCCCCTTTGTCAAAATTTCCATCTATAGAGGCAACAGCCAAACAAATTGATCTAATTTTTCTTAAAAAATCCCTTACAGGTTCCATTAATATTGACCCTTTTTGTCGACTGTCATTGGCATATCGCTCAGTTCGGAGAGGACGAGGTGTAACTCTCGTTCCGCCCTTCGCACGTAGCAATGCTTACCTGACAGGTTTCTACGGCCGCTCTGCGCGGCTATGGAACGCGCTGCCAGGGGAGGCCAAGATCTTGCCTCTTAGGAAATTCAAGCCGTACGTAAAAAGGTACATTGTATAAATAAACGTCTGTATGAGTGATTGATTGTCTCGCTGAATGAATGAGTATCTGAATGGAATGAATGAATGTATCGCGTGATCGAGGTTATGAAAGTGCGTGCGTGAGAGAGTGAGTGAACAGGAAAATGTACTATGTCAATATTCTAAATATGTAAATACTGCAAATATCTTTGTAAAACTTGTAAATATTGTTAAAACAAATGTAGATGTAAGCTGTGCCTGTGAAGCATGAAATATGTATGTGGGGCTTGCCCTTTTTCACTAGGCCTTCCATACTTCGTGTACGATTTATGGTAAATAAATAATAATAATAATAATAATAATAACAAAATATGAGGGCGGTAGGACATCTACCCCTCTTCACGTAGAATCAACACACACATCTGACACAATAACACACACAGAATCACACGTATGGGTTTGACAGACCCTGAAATAAAATGGCATAAATATTTTCCACTTGCTGGCGCCTCCGTTCTACGCCGTGACTAATTAAACCTGAAAAGGACTCCAAAAAAATCTATCAAATTAGAACTAAGGTGTTCTACAATTACATCTTAAATTGTTGCCCTCGGCAACCCTAATATGAATAATAACCTGTTCAGCAAACATCTTACAGGAATTACCTCCCTTTCCTATCAAAATATGAACTTTAAAAAAGCACCACTTATCGAATGTAACGGGTTTCGCATTTGCATGGATAAAAATCACGTACACGCGCCGTGCACATTAAATATGACTCCAAAGAAAAATAAATACACAACGAACACTTTGGCCACGTGCCAACGTACATTTAAAACATTTAGTGTCGGTACAAGGAAAACACTCTAAAACAAGAAAAAGAAAATGAACTATTTACAAAGTTCCCCCGCCAATCTAACTACATAATTGAATAATCAATTGTTGTACATCACCGTCTCAGCTTGTAGAACATATGACCTCCATCTCAGCCCATTTCCCTATGGGAAAGTTAGCACTCCATCGTTGTCTTCGTAGAAGCGTCGGACATCACTCCGGCTCCTGACCACACGTCGGACATCTTGGTGTAGTCTCCTTGGAAGAAAAGTTCAATGCTATTATAATTTGACCTGGCTATAATCGCTTGTGAGTTACTAAATTCGCCCACAAATAGTCCTATGCGATTAATCACGAAGACTTTCCCTACTCTTGCTCACACACGCACGATACACACATGAAAAATACAATAAAAATTTACATGAAATATACACTTCCGAGTCCATCGTCACTGGCTCGACAATACAAGTTTTAGCTCTGCCTGACATACAGTCGCTATCTCGCTCGGTAATCTCTACTGCTCTGCTTGACCTTCGCTCGGGTGAGCGCTAATTAGAATGTTCCTCAAGTCTTGCCCCCTAAGAGCTGAAAATAGTTGTCTTTAAGATAATATTAAAGTTTTAAATCACCACGCAAATTGGCGTGAAATTAGCTCACAGAGCTCACAAAGTATTAGACTTCAAATAATATATTAGAGCTTTAAAAATCGCTACCCAAACTGATGTGAAGTTAGCTCATCAGAGCTCCAAACAGAAAGACATCGAACAGCGTCTCGTCGATCAATTTATTAGAAACTGACAGGGGGATGAAGAGTGGGGTAAATTAAGAAAAAAAAATCCAGAGTTTTCATCTCACACACACGGGACTAGTGTCAATCTTCATCAAATAATTCAAACGTCTCAGCGCACTCATGCGGAGATAATTCCGATCGGCGGTTCTTTAGATAATCAATTCCGCGCGCTTTTTACCACTGACGCTACACATCGCGTGGTCTTGGCGTGGTCTCTCCTGATTGGGTGATTCAACCGTAGGTCGGTTGCAAGAGACTCGTGACCATCCCTTTATGATTCCAATTCTGGTGCAAGTTGTTACACAATTTGGCCTTGAACTCGGCTTAGCCGGCCGTTCTCAAGAATAGCTACCAAGAGCTACTTCTGTGGCAATCATTGCGACACGCTACCTTGCCTTTATCCTCGTCAACTTCCACAAGTACTGCCTGGGCAGCAGTAATAATAATAATAAATTATGAATACTTATTTATCGCAGATTAATAAGGGTTCATTTATCCTCAGCAAGGTTTTGAAATTCGAAGCAAGTGATTGATTTGGATTTCAAAAACAATATCCACAATAGTAACAACATCTCTTTAGTATCTCACTCAGCTGCTCGAGTATACACTCCACTGACCCAATTAGTGTGTGCGCTCCCTCGCCGGAATGTCATTCATACTTCTTCGCTAGACCTCCCCTTCTCCGCACGTGATTGCCACTCCTGTCGTCTCAGCTGTCATGTTGTTTACAAACAAAGCGCGCTCTCTCTCAAGCACTCCACGGCCACGTACATTTGAGTGTTGGCTCTCAAAATAAAATTCTGCAATACTGATTCTGCACACATCATCCTCCTTATTCATCAAATGGTTCTCTTCTGTAATATGGTTTTAACTTGGCGCTATTGAAAACAGATTTAGCACCAGTGCTCACTTCTTCAAGCCTGTAAGCATTGTTACCCAGATTCTTAATGACACGGAACGGGCCAATAAATTTTGGACAGAATTTTGCAAAGACTTTGTTTTTGGGGTCAGATATCGGTGGTCTGCGAACCAGCACTAACTCTTGTTCTTGTAATTCCCGGTGAAACTTCTTTCCTCTGTACCTTCTCAGTCTTCGGTCCGCTTGGTTCCTCATGTGCTCTCTCGTTCGCTGAATTCGCAACTCATGCGCTAATAGTGGATCCCTTGGACATGGAATAATCTTGTCCCAAGATCTCTCCGGCAACCTGTTGTGGTGTACAATTAGTGGGACTTGACCCGTCGACTCGTGCACATCTCAATATCTCCTACTTTGTCAACCCATTTATTATGATCGTTAGGAATCATTACTCTGTAGTACTTGGCAACACAGCGAATCGTTCTCTCGCTCGGATTCCCACAAGGATGACGAATGCTCGAAAATATATGTTTTATTCCTAGGCTCTCTAGACCTTGCCTAAAAACATTGCTCGTGAAATAAGTACCATGGTCTGATAAAATGGATTCCGGCTTCCCAAGCATCGGAATAACTTTGTTCTGAATTCTACTGAGGACTTGTTTTGATGTCGTCTTCTGGATTGGACATAACACTACCATCTTTGAAAATACATCGACACACACAAGAAGGCGTCGGCATCCACGTTTTCCTTACACCAAAGGGCCAAAACAGTCGATAGCGAGCATCTCGCATGGTTTTTGAGGTAATAGTGGTCTTGGAGGTTGTTTCATAATGAAGTTGTTCGGTTTAGTGCGCTGGCATGCGTCACAAGTTCTTATTACTTCCACAATGGTGAATCGCATCTTAGGCCAAGTAAAAGTCTCCCCTATCTTAGCTTCTGTCTTATCCGTGCCGATATGTGCTAGGCTTTCGTGGACATGCCACGTCAATCCTCTCTTTAGTGATGCTGGAACTAGGATTCCCAGTTTGGTATGATGCTCATCCACGTACTTATGCAACAGGTTATTTAAGTAGTGAAATCTCGCTTCTTTAGCACGGGCTTCTCGGTATTCAGGTGAATCTGGTTGTAATTCCTTCCTGTAGAACTTGATCATCATCATCATCCATGGGTCTGCTTCTTGCTCCTTCCGAATTTCCTTTAATTTCTCCAAAAACTCACGAGCCTAAGGTGTTAGAGTGTTATATTGTGAACTTCCGCTGTTACTTCGTTCTCGTCTTCAGGATTCCTGCTCAAGGCATCTGGTATGACGTTCATCCTTCCAGGGCAATGCTCTATTGTAATGTCAAACTGCTGTATGTAGATGGACCAACGCGTAACTCTCTCACTTGCCATCGTCGTCTTGAATAGAAATGTCAGTGCATGGTGGTCGGTTCTGACAATAATGGAATAGCCGAAGATCATCTTACGCCATTGTTGGAGAGAATATAAAATTGCTAGCAGCTCAAGCTCCGTCACAGTGTAGTTTCTCTCGTGCTTCCTCAATTTACGACTCGTAAATGCCAAATATGATCTCTTCTTGGGTTCTTCAGCGTCCTCTTGGTACAGCATAGCACCGATTCCAATCAATGAAGCATCTAATTGAATAATAAATCTCTTCTCAAAGTCCGGATATCCAAGCTTCACACAGTTTTCCAGTAAATCTTTCGTAGCTCTAAAAGACCTGTCGCACTCCTCATTCCACGACCATCGATTTGCCTTCTTTAACATCTCTTGCATAGGTGCTACTGTTTCTGTGTATCCAGGACAATTTTCTTTGAAGAAGCCTGTCACTCCCAAAAACGCTCTTACATGTTTGACTTTAGTTGGTGTGGGAAATTTCTTGATAGCATCAATTTTCGCTGGATTAGGTCTCACGCCCTCAACATCAATTATATGCCCCAAATACAGAATCTCGCTCTGGCAAAAGTGTGATTTCTTTAGATTAATTTTGAAGTTCATGGTTCTCAAGTTATCCAGAAGTCTGTTTAAGTTTACCAAGTGTTCCTCCATTGTTTCAGATGCAATTAATATGTCGTCAACATATCTCGTAGTGAAGCTCTTGACCTCCTCAGTCAGATTCCTATCTAGTGCTCTTATCAGTGCACATCCAGCAGTTTTCACGCCAAAGGGCATTCGAGACCAGATATAACTTTGGTTATCGAATAAAAATCCCGTCAATAGTTGAGATTTTTCTTCTAGTTCAAGATGGTGGAAACTATTTGTCAAATCGACACTCGAATATATCTTCTTCCCACGGAAGCCTTTCAAAACATCTTTGATCCTAGGTGCTTGGTCATGCTCAACTAGCAGTTTACTGTTCAAAACTCGCGCGTCTAGGCATAACCTAATTGATCCATTTGGCTTGGCCACAGCCAATATTGCGTTCAGGTACGGGGTTGCTGCTTTCCTTATCATGTCGGAATCTAATAAATTATTAATGATGTCCTTCACCTGAGCAAAATGTTTCTCTGGGATCGGGTACAATTTACTTTTAAATGGGGTCCAGTCAGTAACTTGCATGGCATATTGAAAATTTAAAACTTTTCCAGGGATGGTGTCAAAAGCTCCTTTATGTAATCTCAAAATTTCTTCCAGTTTTCTTCTATCAGGTTCCCCTACAATGGCCTCCTTAAGCCGCTCCTGAAGTAGAATTTCAAATTTAGTTCCGCTAATTTCTTCTTCCGCCAAATGTACCCAAAGTTCCTGCGAAATATCTCGGCTGTCAATTTCCACCACTGCTGTCTGGCTTCCTTGCTCCTCCGTCAAGTTCTTATCTCTGATCACCTCATTAGTGCATTCTTCAATGACCCAAGTATTTGCCTCTCTCTCTAGTGGACTCTCTTCCATGTTTAAACCCACGTGATTCAACCCCTCAACTTGTTTGAAACTTACAGTGTTGTTATGTAAGTCAATTACAGCATGAAAATCACAGATAAAGTTGGCTCCCCAAATGATGTTATAATTCATCTTCGGTATGACAATGAATGTTTGCGAAAATGTGAGGTTCAATATTTCCAGGTCTAAATATGCTTGCTGTTTACAATTTATGGTCTTGTCAGGAATAACCCCTCTGACTTTCATTAGCGGTACAGGCATAATTGGAACAGTTTGTTTTCTTCCGATTTCTTTTACCAATACTTCGGTGACTAAGCTCACCTGGCTACCCGTGTCAATTAAACATCTCACCCTCATACCTCCAATATGTGCGTAAATAATTGGCAATTGTCTGATGACATTTTCTCGGCCTTTCACCACTTCCTCCAGGCAATCGTCCGGGAATGCTACCCACTCTTCTATATTAGCCACGATCATCTCTTCTCGCTCCCTGGCGTCCTCCATTTTCAGGCTATCAGGTTTTAGTTCATTTGAAGTTTTTTTTTTATCCCGGGACCCATTCGTTGTGTTCCGCCGGTTGTCATCGCGCCTCTCCTGCTGCCGTAATAGACTTTCCGCCCCCTCTCCTTGATGATTGTCTGGGCTCTGTCTATTTGCCATTGCGCGCCCCCACTTGTCCTTTTCCGTCTCTTCGGCGTTTAATTGATCTAAATACTTTTGAGACTCGACATACCGCTCATCCCAATTGTTGCGATAATCTCCCCTATTGTCTTGGCGATAGTTCCTCGTGTTGTTCCACCTGCCATCTCCATTTCTTTGGTAAGGTCTACCCTGCCTTTGATTTCCCCTCCAATTGGTGTATTCCCGCTGGTACGTCCATTGATTTTGCTGGTTTCGATCGTTTTGGTTATATCTATCTCGGTGATTCTGAAAATTTCGATAATTCTGGTTGAATTGGTTCCGGCCATCAAAGTCTTGCCTTCTCGGTGTAAACTGCGTTCCTGTGGATTGAGTTTTCGTATGGTTCCCCTGGCTGTGACTAGTTTGGTGTCCCTGAATCACTTCTGCCGTGTTGACACATTCCATATTTCTCCTTCCCGTCTGTGGACTCACCATACTTGTCTCTTCTAGGTGTCGGAGTAATTCTTCGGCCTGCACTGCGGTCTTAATATTTCCGGCTACCAACAGTTGTTGAATGTTCATAGGAAGTTGTTTCCCGATGGTTAGAACCATATTTTGTTCGCTAGGGGGGTCGTCAAAATCGCGGAATTTCACCAGCTGTTGGCTAAAGAATTCTGAAAATCTGGTCGGATGCATGCTGTGGTATTTTCGAGAATACAGGTCCATTCTTAATCCCTGCTGTAAAGAAGGGCTCCAGAACTTCTTTAAAAACGCTTCTCTGGATTGAGCCATGTCGGTGAATGTATATTTAAAGCTTAAAAACCAGGTTAAGCTTGGTCCCTCTAAAAACTTCTCCACGAGTCGCAACTGTTTTTCGGGACTGATATGCTGATTATTAAAATAGTCAGTCAACTGACGTAAAAAGGCTTTGGGAGTGGTTCCTGAGTGCTCCCTGAATTTATCGGGTTTGAAATCATTTCCCCTAATGACTTGAATTACTTGGGCGGGTACCAAGTTTGGTTGTGGTGTGGAGTTCTCCCCCCTGTACTGTTGGAATGCGTTGCTCGTTAATTTGGGACTTTGACCTCGGCTGTTATCCTCAGCCAACTTCAAGCCCACCGGACTTCCAATGCTTCCCTGCTTGTCTGCCGTATTTTCAGCCGAAAATAATGTAGCATTCTCTAATGATCTAATTTCATTTTTAATTATTAAATCTGATTGTTCTTGTAGTTAAGATTTTACATTTTCCTCCAAAGCCTGCATTCTCGAATTGTATTCCCCTAAGCGTTTTAAAATCGTCAGCCTGTCTTCCTTATTTGCATTTGCCTGCTGTTCCCAATCTCTTCGGATCCTACTCTTCATACTGCTAATTTTCTCTTCGCTCCTTTCCGGATTCTTTTCTAGCTCTTCTCGTATTTGTTCTTGTATTTGCTGCTGTGTTTTGCCTAATTGTTCTCCAACCTCTTCTCTTATAACCTGCTGGGTTTTAATTAATTGGTCTTCCAGATTATCCCGATTTTTAATGAGCTGTTCTCCTACCTCTTCTCTTATGACCTCTTGTGTTTTAACTAATTGTTCTTCTAAGTTTTCACGCAAGTGCATACGTTCTGTTTCGGCCTTGATCTCAAGTTTATCGATTTCCTTGATTAATTCAAGTACGTTGCTGTCGACTGAATTAATTTGTTGCTGTAATTTATCTTGTGTGTTCTTTATTCCCGCTGTGTTGTCGACACATGCTGCCTCGATTTGCTTTAGTTTATCGGCCACCATCTCATCAAATTGTATGAGTTTATTATCAAATTTCGCCTCCAACTTTTTAATTTCACCTAATTGTTTGACGTTATTCTCTGCGACCTCACCTGCCAGTTTCTCTACCTCCCTAACACTTTGATTTATGTCGTTAGTGATCTTCTCTAATTGCTCTGTTTGTGTTATTTGTGTTATCGCCTGTTCTGATAATTTGTGATTTAATTCGTTTAATTGTTTATCAGTGTCCAATTTCTGGACCTGTAATTGGACCGAAATATTACCGCTCATGTCGTGTAACTGTTTTTCACCATTCTCGCTCTGAATTTTAAACTGTTCTTCCGTTTTCGCGGACATCTGTTCTAATTGTTTATCGTTATGCTCACACATCTGTTCTAATTGTTTTTCCGTTTTCGCGGACATCTGTTCCAACAATCCCTTAATTTCCTCAACACTCGCCATTGCACAATACACAAATATAACCAGAGATAAACAGGGTCATGCACCGAGATTCCAGTCATACTCACGCATGCATGTCATAACATTTAAATATTACTGATTCTAATTTAATAAAACTTTCAGTAATCAAAATTTACTGAATAAATTACTCTTATTTCCAAACAACAAAATAACTCCCTAGTGATCTGCTTTTAAATTCCTAAACAACAGAATTTACGAAGAACACCAATTAACCGAAGTTAATTAAATGTCAAATATAAGGCAACACCTTCCTGCTTTGACTGAGTTCAATAATATGCAAATTTTCTAATTTTAATGCCGGGCGCCAGAACAAGTTAATAACAAATACAATATCAAATTCTAATCTTGTTCAATATCTCTAACTTTAGGAACTCAGTGTTTTTACTAATGCACATGGCGGTACAACATCGCCTCAATTTACTGAATTTAATTTGCCCGCTTGACCTGGCATTATTTCTCAGCGAAATAAATATGAGATCAGCGAAGCAACAACAACAACAGTCCCACTTGGGCAGCCATTTTTGTTTTATGAACCCTTGCAAAGAAGCTTATGAGACTCAGTTTCGGGGGGTGTAACAGTCCATATCGTAAGTTGTTGTTAAAGCGCTTCATTAACATGCAGGGTAACATATAACAAAATAACATGCAGGGTAACATATAACAAAATAACATGCAGGAAAAAGTGAAGCAAGGGTTAAAACAAATGAATTTAATAAACAGATCTGCTATTTACAACAAGAATTAACAAATTAGAACTCCCATATGACTCCCACTGAATAAATAAAGTTTGCCAAAATTAGGCCAAATCTCTGGAGAGATTATACTTGGACCAAATGTCCCAAAGAAAATCAACAAATAGTGACAATGTATGCGCGTGTGCTGTTCTACATGCTTCACGATGAGTACAAACGAATGCATGATTCGTCATCATCCAGAATAAACTTTCAAACGACGAATCCACATTGCTTAGAGCTAGACAGACGCGAGGAACAACTATACAACACTTAAAACTAAACCGACACTTCCTATACTTAAAAATAAACAACACAATAATTTCCGCGTGAAATTGGAATCAAAACTGCCGTAGCAAGACATTACTGCCTAAAATTAGGAATTCTCACACAAATCAACACAAGTAAGTTAACACGTGACCAATAAAAGAAATACACACATGACCGCCGTCATTTTTACAAGTACACTACCACTACACCACACGGATGTCACATACAAAATTACATGAATTGAGTCATAAACAAAATCACTAGGCTCAAATCCAACATTTGCATTATTAACACAAAATTCTATCCATACGACATGCAATAAGCCGTCACAAACATGGCGAACTCCCCAATTAATTATGGTTCAAAATAACCATCACAAAGAAACAGGTTTGCTACTTGAAAGCTTAAAGGGGCCAGTCGGAACATAGGACTGCCTAACAAAAATAAGTCACCAGGCGAGACGGGCGATTCGTGGAAATCTGCATATCTGTCAACCCACGTGTCACAATAACCTCGACCTCCCAAAGGCACGGGATCGAATTTCGAAGAAGCGTGCCCCAAAGCACAATAATACGTGTGTGTGTGTCAGAACAAAATATCCCGGCATTTCCCCTAGGAAATCCAAGAATCAGCATATGGACAAGGTACAGCGGTCTCCCTAGAGCACCCTGCCTTTCCATCAAAATACAACAACAACAAAATATGAGGGCGGTAGGACCTCTACCCCTCTTCACGTAGAATCAACACACACACCTGACACAATAACACACACAGAATCACACGTATGGATTTGACAGACCCTGAAATAAAATGACATAAATATTTTCCACTTGCTGGCGCCTCCGTTCTACGCCGTGACTAATTAAACCTGAAAAGGACTCCAAAAAATCTATCAAATTAGAACTAAGGTGTTCTACAATTACATCTTAAATTGTTGCCCTCGGCAACCCTAATATGAATAATAACCTGTTCAGCAAACATCTTACAGTAATTACCTCCCTTTCCTATCAAAATATGAACTTTAATAAAGCACCACTTATCGAAAGTAACGGGTTTCGCATTTGCATGGATAAAAATCACGTACACGCGCCGTGCACATTAAATATGACTCCAAAGAAAAATAAATACACAACGAACACTTTGGCCACGTGCCAACGTACATTTAAAACATTTAGTGTCGGTACAAGGAAAACACTCTAAAACAAGAAAAAGAAAATGAACTATTTACAAAGTTCCCCCGCCAATCTAACTACATAATTGAATAATCAATTGTTGTACATCACCGTCTCAGCTTGTAGAACATATGACCTCCATCTCAGCCCATTTCCCTATGGGAAAGTTAGCACTCCATCGTTGTCTTCGTAGAAGCGTCGGACATCACTCCGGCTCCTGACCACACGTCGGACATCTTGGTGTAGTCTCCTTGGAAGAAAAGTTCAATGCTATTATAATTTGACCTGGCTATAATCGCTTGTGAGTTACTAAATTCGCCCACAAATAGTCCTATGCGATTAATCACGAAGACTTTCCCTACTCTTGCTCACACACGCACGATACACACATGAAAAATACAATAACAATTTACATGAAATATACACTTCGAGTCCATCGTCACTGGCTCGACAATACAAGTTTTAGCTCTGCCTGACATACAGTCGCTATCTCGCTCGGTAATCTCTACTGCTCTGCTTGACCTTCGCTCGGGTGAGCGCTAATTAGAATGTTCCTCAAGTCTTGCCCCCTAAGAGCTGAAAATAGTTGTCTTTAAGATAATATTCAAGTTTTAAATCACCACGCAAATTGGCGTGAAATTAGCTCACAGAGCTCACAAAGTATTAGACTTCAAATAATATATTAGAGCTTTAAAAATCGCTACCCAAACTGATGTGAAGTTAGCTCATCAGAGCTCACAAATAGATAGACTTCGAATAATATTAGAGCGTTAAAATCACTACGCAAACTGGCGTGAAGTTAGCTCATCAGAGCTCCAAACAGAAAGACTTCAAACTATATCAGAGCGTTAAAATAACTACGCAAACTGGCGTGAAGTTAGCTCATCAGAGATCCAAACAGAAAGACTTCAAACTATATCAGAGCGTTAAAATCACTACGCAAACTGGCGTGAAGTTGGCTCATCAGAGCTCCAAACAGAAAGACATCGAACAGCGTCTCGTCGATCAATTTATTAGAAACTGACAGGGGAAGAAGAGTGGGGTAAATTAAGAAAAAAAATCCAGAGTTTTCATCTCACACACACGGGACTAGTGTCAATCTTCATCAAATAATTCAAACGTCTCAGCGCACTCATGCGGAGATAATTCCAATCGGCGGTTCTTTAGATAATCAATTCCGCGCGCTTTTTACCACTGACGCTACACATCGCGTGGTCTTGGCGTGGTCTCTCCTGATTGGGTGATTCAACCGTAGGTCGGTTGCAAGAAACTCGTGACCAACCCTTTATGATTCCAATTCTGGTGCAAGTTGTTACACAATTTGGCCTTGAACTCAGCTTAGCCGGCCGTTCTCAAGAATAGCTACCAAGAGCTACTTCTGTGGCAATCATTGCGACACGCTACCTTGCCTTTATCCTCGTCAATTCCACAAGTACTGCCTGGGCTGCAGTAATAATAATAATAAATTATGAATACTTATTTATCGCAGATTAATAAGGGTTCAATATATATGTAATTTAGGGTGATTTAATTTGTGTAATATGTATTTTGGATGGGGATTTTATGAACGTGTCTGGGATAATCACATGATGTACCGTGGTCACGGTATATCACATGCTGATCCGAGGCGAATATATAACGTGTTTTTCGAGGGTATGAAGCTATTTAATGTTTGTTTACGCGGCAACTTATTCAGCCAAGATAATTTTCATTTAACTTATTATTATAATTATTAATGCTTTTGGAGCTATTTCTTTAAAGATTATAACTATACAGATAGGTTTTCGATTTTATAGAATACACTATCAAGCGGATTATTCCGATCGACATTATCACGGTAAATTATTTGATCGCGGAGATTTTCGAATTTTATTCAGTTAAGGGCTTATGGAGAGAGAGATGAGTCATCGTGAATTCGGCTACAGGAATAAATAATCTTGTCGTGAAGCGATGATGCAAGCGAGGAACATTTACAACTGGCTGTTTCAAGAAAAGGCGAATTGGAGTGGAACGAAAAATTTACAGACTGCAAAGAACTTGTCTTGCGTGGGGTCACAGCCAATCAGAGGAGACCGGACTACAGGGAGGTGGTACACTGGAGGGGTACGGCTGGCGAGTGCATATAGTGAGCGCGCGCAGTGAAGAGGGACCATGAACATTGTAAAACTTGTCCGAGGCGGACGCTCGTTTCGTAGGTGCCGTTGTGTTCGGACCGTAACTTGAACATTGTATTTTTGCATAGTCTACGGACTTCGTACCCGTGTTCGATGGCGAACATTTCAGTACTGCTACTGCTATTTCCAATGGTAAGCGCGACTGACGCAGAACTACGTAATCTCTCTCTTTTCATGGTCTCAGAATCAGAATTTCAGTAACTTCTTAGGTTGGAAATAATAGTAAATGCAATAATTCATCCGTCTCCAACGTCACGTAATTTAAAATCGTTATGCTCCATTTTAAATTATTATTATCATTATTAAAATTTGCCACTACTTGTTTTTTTTTATATATAATAAATTCATTTCTTATACTATGCAATCTTTGCTTTCAGTAGGTAGCATTAGATATAGACCTAATTCCTTCTCCGGATACAATTGTTAGTTGGGTTAATGATCCAATCATACCACGGTCTGAGTGTCAAGATTCTTAAATGTGTTCTGTCCGAGCTAGGTGTTTATAAATATAAATTTAGATTTCAACGTAGTGTTGAGGTCTTGGCGCCCATTAATACAACTTATCTTAATCAGAATAAACGTCAATTTGTCACCCAACAGTGGGGACACTAGCAAAACAGTTACACGTGCCCGCAAAACGTGGGACTTGTTGTGGTTAAGCATCACTCACCCCAGGAGAAGCATTACAGTCTGACCTACGTAAAGGATGGTGAGGTTTACCATTATCCACGAGATGACGGGCAATCTGGTTAGCTGTTATATTTCTATGTCCCTCCCTTGTTGTTGGATCACAACTCAGATGCTTAAGAAGTCTCCAGGCTTTCTGACTACTCCTGACACCATGCATCGTTCCTGTTCTTGGATATTGCTGTTTAAATATCTTCCCCAGCTTGGAGGGCATCATTACTAAATGGGTCGTTGTCAAAGAGGTCAAGATAGTTTTTCAACAGTTACTCAGTTTCCAAAGTCAGACCCTTTATATAGTGAGGTCTGCAGCCTCGGGGAATTGAAATACGGGAACAATGCTTGGCTATATTTACAAAGTCGTCGTACAATTCAGCAACTGGCTTAATACTTCGAATATTCACCTCAAGAGACATGGTAAATATCTCCCAATCAGCCTTCTTAAAATTATATCTTCGTTGGAAATAAACTGACTGTGGTCTGATGGCAGCATAAATCTGGCATATAACAGGCCGGTGTTGAGTATGACGGATTGCTTGACCCACCGATTTCACTGATAACTGATATATGTTTTCACTCACAAATGTAATATCAGGATTATATCCTCGCCCCGCCATCATCTAGCACTGTTGAAAAATGCTGGAAGTTGGTTATTATGCAATAGGTTGAGATTATATGAGTCTGCCCATTCTGCCACGGCCTCACCGCTGTTATCGGTATTTGAGTAGCTCCATATTGTATTGCAGCTGTTGAAATCACCAACAACAAACTTCGCAAATCGATGCTGGAAGTTGCTGGGTTCTACAAATCTAAATACAATATCTGGAGGCTTATACACTGATGTAACAGAACAATTACTTAGCTCTACTGTAAGAATTTCGGTGTCATCTACAACTGAAATTCCTGTGGAGACAATCTGAATAGGTAGGTTTGGCAAAGATAGTACTGCCTTAATATCGATGAGGGTGTTCAACTATTAGGCTCATGCCCTTGATTTTTGGACGATGGAGAGGCAAGTCTGGGTGGGTTTACAGAATACATAATAAATCACAGTTCTGAACATTGCATATCTGACTTAATAATTCTTCCTTGGTGGATGAAAGACCTTCAATATTGACAGAGATGATTGTCAGTTTTGGCGCTGAAAAGGGCTGGTTTATATTATTCACAGTATTCCTTGATTTTCTCCTGGAATGCTGACGGTCAGTTCTAATCCATGCACCTATGCAGGGGCACCACGTGCAGGAATCAGCTTCACGAAAATATGTGGAAGGATGCAGAGTTTGGTCCCTTGAGAAATAAAGATCTGCCAAGTAGACAAACAGAGGACATTGTAGAAAGGAGAGTTCGATCATTGGTCGAGATGATGACAATGATGATGATGATGATGATGATCATCATGATGATTGTTGTTTGAAGGAGGAACATCGAGATCATTGCCCTCTTGCCAATAGTAAGTTTGATGAAAACAAGGGGGGCTTTAGACCACAACGGGGATGTCACAATGAAGTTTTCAGTTTGCGCAAAGTTCTCAATACCTCCGAACCTATTTAAGCAATCAAACTGACATTTTGTATGTTGTTAGAGGACTTATGTAAGAAAAGATATGTGACTTTCCAAAACCTGAAAAACACAATAACAACATGGCGGTCAAGTGATTTTCAAATAATATACATAATTTTTATGCCGATCTACAGGGTGGACGGGAAGTAACTAGGTCTTATTAAATGGCTGTTAAGTTTTTGATATTGATGGAATAATATTGGAAATAGCGCAAACATACAGAACATTAAATAGGATAGTGATTTTTCATGCAGCGTAGTACCTGCGGTGGCCGCGAGAGGCGGTACACTCGATTGTTTCACAACATCCTCTGGAGTGACGAGGCCGTATTCCATGTGGGAGGTTTCGTCAATCGGCACAATTGCCATTACTGGTCAGCATAGGATCCTCGAGTTAAGGTTGAGAAGATGCAGTCTCGTCCAAAAGTGACCGTGTGTTGTGGAATAACCGCTACAAATGTCATCGGCCCATATTTCCTGCGTGACACAATGAACGGCGAACGCTACCTTCAAATGCTTCAAGATTATGTTTGACCCACGGTATCTGGATGGGAAAATACTGCTGTCATTGTCTTCATGCAAGACGGTGCACCACCTCACTTTGCAAATGTCGTTCGGAACTGGTTGGATGAGACGCTTCCAGGACGTTGGCTGGGGAGACGTGGACCTCGTGAATGGCCTGCAAGAAGTCCAGACCTGACACCCTGCGACTTTTTTTTTATGGGGCTGGGCAAAAGATGAGGTGTACCGGACGAAACCTCTCACATTGGATGAACTGGAAGCACGGATTCGGGAAGTTCTTACCAACGTCCCGCACAACTTCCTCCAGAAAGCTCTGGATTCTATTCCAGGTCGTTTGAGGAAATTGGTCGACGCCACAGGTGCCTACATCGAAATGTAATGGAATTGTAAGGTATATAATCATATTCCCATATGACAGTGTACGTACTGTATTAATTTCAAATAAATAACTCCGCAAACACAAAAGTTATACGTCAACTTCAATACCTAGTTACTTCCCGCCCACCCTGTAATGACCCAAGTGCAATAAAACTTCGCACAGTGAATCCTTATTATGAGTTTAGTATAGAGACATCTAATGATGTTTATTTGTTTTCAAAAATTCAACATGAAATCTGTTGGAAATTTTAGAACATATCTTTTTTTTTTATTTCTCGCGGGCCTCCGTGGCTTAGGCGGCAGCACGCCGACCTCTCACCGCTGGATCCGTGGTTCAAATCCCGGTCACTCCATGTGAGATTTGTGCTGGACAAAGCGGAGGCAGACAGGTTTTTCTCCGGGTACTCCGGTTTTCCCTGTCACAATTTCATTCCAGCAACACTCTCCACTATCATTTCATTTGTCATCCATTTCATCATTGCCCCAAGGGAGTGCGACAGGCTTCGGCAGCCGGCACAGTTCATTTCCTTGCCGCTAGACGGGGGCTTCATTCATTCCATTACTTGACCCGGTCGGTCGACAGGAAGCAGGCTGTGGATTTTCATTTTTCTTTTTTTAATTCTCGCATCGTATTCAGGCGATTGCAGAGAAGATTCGTATGGTAGTCTACAACAGTGCACCATTCCTTAGCGTGAAAAGCCTCATCCTTGAACTTTGGACTTATATTTTCCAGTGCTAGAGGTGTGTTGAGTTATTTTGTCGGACGACGAAAGCTTTGATTTAAGTCAGGGCATGCACTAAGGGTAGTAACATAGTGAGATGGTAATGCTTTCTTTATGTTTCTTGTCTAGAATGAATACAACATATGGATATTGAGTTTTGATTTTGATTTTCTTACTCTATAGTTTGTCACAACATGGAAAATGCTTTCAAAACGAGGGAGAGTTTTCAATGGAAAAGACCAGCAGAATATATAAAAATAGGCTATTTAGATCTTCACGGAACTAGTTGTTTCTTTTGTTAGTTATACTTATAAGTTTGCTTTTTGTTTAATTGGTTTGTCAATAAAGTAGCTATTAACAGTGTATTTTACCCCGTATTATTCTTGTTTCAAGAATAGTTTATGGGTTGAATGCCCTTCCTTACATTAACCTCATCGGGTGAGTTAATGAGACATTAAATGATAGCAGATGAATGAGACAGCTGAAAGTGTGAAAATGTGAAAGTTACCATCTTATCACCCAGGAATTCAAAACAGGACACCTGAGAAAAGCATTTCAAGTACGGCAGTAAATGGGACTCTAACCCACACTTCTCTTGAGTCTGGTCCAATGATCCTGCGCGTTAAATCAGAGAGCTAACCAGTGGCGGATTTAGTGGATGTTCTGCAGGACTGTAGCCCACCCCCCGGTTCTTCACAAGTACGTAATTTACACGAAGTAAATTTACATATTAAATTGGGAAATATTGCCAATCCGTTTTGCGAGTTCCATTAACACTTGATTTTCAACTCCGGAATAGCGCAATAATTGATTGCTTCTCTTCACATGATAATGTCGTAAGATGCCACGTCTCTCTCTTGGGACTGCCAGGACATGGCACTGTTATCTGCCCATAAGGCTTTGAATCCACTTCCCCCTCCGTGTGCGCTATAAGGCGCCCGCCAATCCCGCTCTAGTGGTCTGCATGCGTTGCAGACCAGTGTGTCTTATTTGTTGTCTAGCGATTCCGATAGTTGCCTTGTAACAACAACATGAGTATTGTTAACTCACAATCAGTGCAGTTTGTAAAAACTATCGAACTTAACAGTTTAACCATCAATGAAAAGTGTGATATTAAAGCTCGAAGAAGACCTACCCCAGAATTGGAAATCTCCCAGACTGGTAAGAGCCGTGATTAAGAGTACACAAGAATTTTCAATCCAGATGTACAGTATATAGTAAACATGAATGGTTGTGTGGGTGCGAAGTTCAAAATGCACTTTTTTGTTTCCCGTGCCTTATTTTCGGAAGTGCCAGTGAAGAAGAAAACAGTGCGTGGGTTGATACAGGAGTTCGTGATCTGAAGAGACTTGGTGATAAAATAAAGAAACATGAAAAATCAGAAAAACATGTGAACAGTGTGCTAGACTTAGCTCTTCTAGGTTCCGTAGATGTGCGCCAGGGTTTATGTAAAGCCTATGAGGAAGCTGTACAGCGTCATAACAATGAAGTAAGCAAAAATCGGCAAGTACAATCCAGAATAATAAACTGTATTAAATTTTGTGGGTCAAACGAACTGGCGTTGAGAGGACATGACGAGAGGCCAGACTCCGAGAATCCTGGTATATTTCGGAATTTAATTAAATACACGAGTGAACTAGACTCTGTTTCTAAGTCACATCTAGAGAGTGCTTCGTGTTTCAAAGGAACATCGAAAATGATCCAGGAAGAATTGTTGCAGTGCATGCTGAAGGTATGCAGAGAGGCAATTTTGGAAGAGGTATCCGAGTATGAATGTGTAGCAATCATGGCGGACGAGACGGCGGATGTGTCGGATGCATTTCAGCTTGTTCTTGTGCTAAGGTACTGTGATTCGCAAGGTAATGCTGCAGAACGGATTTGGGGAATTTTTAATCCTTCTGGTCAAAATGCAGAGGCTATTTTCTAATGTATTCATTCCCAGCTTGGCGTTGTTCTGAAAGATAAGAAGAATAAACTCATTGCCCAAACCTATAATGGCGCGTCTGTTATGAGTGGTACCATCAGTGGCATGCAGACGAGAATTAAGGAAGTGTACGCGAACGCCCATTTTATACATTGCTTTGCACACCAACTTAATTTGATAATGGGAATAGCTGCTAAGCACAACACGAAAGCAAGAATATTTGTTGCAAATTTGTCTTCAATACCGGCATTCTTTTCCCGATCACCCTAAAGAGTGTATGTTTTAGATTCTTGTGTGGCTAAACGGATACATGCTGCTGGAGCCACAAGATGGAATTTTAAATCGAGAACAGTCAATACTGTATTCGAGAAGAAAGATTCATTAATAGATTGCTTTGAACTACTGATTGAATCTGAGTCTTCAAGTGACATCACAATCAGGGAAGCATCGGCTTTGTACAAGTACCTTCAGGATGAAGAGTTCAGCTTCTGGCTGAAATACTTTCATCATATCATGCCTTGTGTTGATATTTTATACAATCAACTTCAAAATCGGCGGGCAGATGTAGCAAAAATTCGTTGCCATGTTTCAAACTTTGTTAAAACTGTTAATGATGTGAGAAATACAATACTGGACTCCAAAGAAAATTCTGAAACCGGAAATGTAAACAAACGACGCCACGTTTAGGAAACTGCGACAAGAGTGTCTGCGGCCAAGGAAGTCTGTGAGTCATCATAACCCAGGCAAATAGCCGGTTTCAATTTACAAATCATCTCCTAGTGTCAACTCTGGTGATGCCGTAAAATTTGTCTTCCTTCAAATCAGATTTTCCTGAGAAAGAGCTAAATGACTGTTTACGACTTTTTCCTACTTTTGACAAACAAAAAATACAAAGTGAACTATCTGTTTTATACTCCAGAGGAGAATTCAGATCACTGTCGGGCGCTTCAGTTCATCATCTCGAACAATCTTCACTCATCACTTTCAGAAGTAGTGACTTCATCGCATTGCAACAACTCTGCCAACTACCACGAGTGAACCAGAAAGGTGTTTCTCAGCCATGAAGAGGATAAATACGTACCTCCGCAGCACTATGGGTGAAGAAAGACTGACAGCTCTGGCAATGCTGTCAATGGAAACTACTTTGATGAGAAATATACCAAATTTCAATGAGACGGTTTTCAACAAATTTTCAACCTACAAGTCTCGCCTAATGCAGCTCATTTATAAATAAGGTAACATTCAGTAATTATACATGCAGTTCGCCCTAGTGTTAAATGCACGAGCCACCACTGGAGCTAACCCGGCTAACATCTATGAATAATAATAATAATAATAATAATAATAATAGTAATAAGGGTAAATGGGTTGACAGTAACTAATACACTTTAAATACTAATTTAACACTGCATGTTTATTAGCAGTTGCTGACGGAAGAGTTTTTCAACTTAAATACTTGCTACCTGCTCTTAGCAGCGGCGCACATAATGAGCTCTTGCGGTAAGCAGGCTGGACTCGAGTGTCGCGTTGTAGCTCCTGGTAGTAGGGTAAAGGGAGGTATGTTCGTGATAAAATTACGTTTTATTGATATGTCTGTATTAACGAGTATCCATACTAGCCAATTTATAGCAGTAAACTATGCTACTATAGTATTACTGAAATAGCATTGTTATTTATTTTGAATCCGTATTGTTCACAAGAAAATATATTATATTATTCTTAATTTGGCAGGTAACTTCGTGACAGTGTAATAGTTTTAGTGAGCACTGAATCTTGCTAATAAGAAAGGCGTTATTAATATGGTTAATGTTATAAGAAAAATGTTAAAAAAAGGTTAATATTTAAATAATCGCCCACATTTGGGTGATCAAAATGAAACATTTAATTGTGTATTAATCTAATAGTGTATCTGTATTGTTGTCAGCTTCACTAAAAAAGTACATAATGTGTAATATATGTGTTGCCAGGGCGCCAGATCATTTATATATATCATGATCAAAATAATATATTAAACCTCGGTTAAACAGAGGCAGAGCATCGAAATTCCTATCTCCAGCCGTAGTGAAACTTACGTAATCTAACCTTACGATAATTAGTTCAGGAGTATGGTGTTGCCTTATAGTAATTTCTAGCTACTAAAGGAAACCAGTCAAACATATGAATTTAAAATGAATTTAATATATAAAAACAACAAGTGCAAAAAAATATAAAATACTAAAGATAATAATAATAATAAATTTAAATTAAAGAATCTACTGAATTTACTTGTATTATGGTTCTTGATTAGAAATTGGAGTATACTGAGTTAATTGAATAGAATATATTGAATTTAATAAGCATGATAGCCTTCTGATTTGACTGGAGTATAACTGTTTACATCGCTCACCGCATTGAAGATCTTTGTAGTTGGATTGTTGCGTAGAGAGTTCGAGATGGCCCTGATCATCCTCAAAGTAATTAATTTATATGTGGATGACGGAATAAATTCCAAAAATCATCCCTGTGACAATAGCCTCGTACACAACCATGTCACAGTTTGATGAGACAGAATGTCTTATCAAATTCACATACTTAATAGTCAACTGTCTAGTTTAGAACTGCGTTATATACTCCATCTCGATACAAGTTCCTCTGCTCCACTCAGCATCTTCTCTCTTCTCCAGCAATTCAATAATAATAATCCATTTGGGCGGCCGTCATATATATAACGTTCCCAGGTAAAGCACGTGTATGACCCCTCTTCAGAAGTCGCTAGGCGATATAAGCCCGCCTTTCATATATCAACAATGACAATACTTCTTTGTAGTATTTCTCGGGAGGTCTAGCCCATCCTTTGTATATAGTTGCAAAGGATTCATTCATCGGCCCAGCATTGTTAGTGGTAAGTCTTCTTAGAATCTTTTCTTAGTATGATTTGTATATTGGTAGAATACTTGATGTGACAGACATAAGTGTCTATTTATGTCATTTCCAAGAAGCCGCCTTCTGTGAACACCCTCTTTTTCTCTTGTTCGGATTTTCTTCAGAAATAATATTCAGTCAAGCGTCAAACTAATTTCAAATATAATGTGTATCGCTCCAAATCCTTTCAATTGCCATAATATTCTACATCACCGCATAATAATTGATATAAATATATTAGTTAACATAATAACTAATAAAAGGTAAAATGTAAATTTAAAAAATATTGATAATAATAATAATAATAATAATAATATATAAAATTATTTCGTTCTGGTCTCAAATTGGGACCATCACATATTCGCCCCAGAGAATTATGGTATATGTCAACAATCATATCACCATACTTCTCTTCAACACTTGTACAAATATGAAATATTATACTCTACAAAGAAATTACCAACATCGGCAATATTATACTCTTCAAAGCAATTACCAACATACAAAACATATACCCTTCAAGTTTAATATATATATATATATATTTTAAATTTCAGTCTTTCACTGTTCATAATGTCTTTTTCTTTCTTCTTTACATAATTAAAGCGACCTGTAAACAATGTACATCAAAATACCCTTCACTTTTATATTCTTGTTTTGGACATAAGTCATCGTTGCACTTATGTATATTTGGGTGGCATACACCTTTGCTTTATATCTTGAGGACGTAGAATTCAATTTTCAGCCTGGTGTCGAACTGAATACACTATGGCTAGTTGGTGGGACTGCCAACTGATTAATTCACTTTATCACTTCACAACACTTGGTATGTGATGCGAGTCACCAGATCTACTCCAGTCTCTCAGGAATTATATGTATCTAGTAACACAGGCATATTATAAAAAAAATGAAACTTTATTAGCTTGTATTACCTAAGGCAACATCGTTCAGTGCAAATGCAGTGCGCTAAATTACCCCACATATGTATATATATCACACTCAAATACACAAGCTTATAGCCGACAAAATACGCTTTATATTTCCTCTGTGCTCTTCAAGACACATAATATCATAGGTTGATGCAAACCCTCGCCATTACCTGCTCGTTCAGACCACAATCATTCACTTATTATTCAGCGACTTTCCTTACTTACCATCAACTTCACTTCTATTACTCATGACACATATTTCCTTAAGGATCTCACATTGTAAGTGCCATATAATCGTTTTCCTGCGTCTTCTAGTACATATGCGGATTTACCTATCCTCTTCTGCACAGTATAGGGGCCTTCAAAAATAAGGAAGAACTTCATTATAACTTTCTGAAGAATACTGGATTGCCTTGGAACACGCAACAAGACTTTGTCACCGACCTCGAATTGATCCAGCTTTTTACCTTTTTGTTGGCGAATTCTGCGTTCAGCTGCTTTACCTAAATTCTTTTTTGCCATCTGGATAATGACATCCAATCCTGGTTCTTTTCCCACTGTTAATCCCAATATTCTTGCTAACTCATTTTGTGGCTTACTGCCAAAATGCACTTCATGCGGCGTCATTTTCGTGCTTTCGTGTTGGACAGCATTCAACCAAGTTTCAACTCTGCTAAGTTGCGATACCCAAGAAGAGTGTTTGTCATACACGAGAGCTCGTAACAAGCGACCAAGTTCCTTCATATTTCGTTCACAAATATTCCCTTGTGGATAGCGAACTGATGAATGGACATGTGATATCCCGGCTTCACACATCTTGGTTTTCCAGTGTTTAGATGTGAATTGCGGGCCGCTATCAGTTAATATTTTGAGTGAAAGACCGAACTCAGGTATATATTTCTCTATGATCAATTTGCTACAAGCTTTCCCGGTGGCCTTCCTTAAAGCATATAGTTTGACATATTTACTGAATGAGTCAACTATTACAAAAATGTATTCATAGCCAAATTGACCTTTCACTATAGGCCCAAATAGGTCCGCACATAGTAACTCTCCGGGTTTACTTGTGAGAACGGCCTGCATTTCGCCCGTTAAATATCTATTTGGAAATTTAGATTTCTGACAGAGGTCACACTTTGCAAGAATAGTCCTAATTTCTCTCCCCATTCTACACCAAATGAAGTTTTGTTGGAGTTCATAGAGCACTTTATTAGCTCCAAAATGCCCTAGTTCCTTATGGATAAACCAAGTAAGTTCCTCCGTTAAAGATTTAGGCACACAAATAGCCCATTTTTCTTCCCCACATTTCCGTGCTAGAAATCCGTCCAACATTTTGTATATGAATCTCCCAGATTCCACACACTCTAAATCACTTCCTTCTAACAATGATAAAGGTTCTTTTAATATCTTATCTTCTCTCTGACTTACCAACAGATTTCTTAACACCTTTAAAGATTCTTCATTGGTAGGATCCAAGCACGCGCATATCATCACCCCTTGGTTCGCCTTAACAACTGACTCACTGTGATTTAAATTGACGTCTCTAGATAACATGTCTGCCAAAATGTTATCCTTACCTTTAATATGATGTATGTCGAAATCATATTCCTGCAGTGCAAGAATCCATCTGCTAACGCGGTTACTACTCAGTTTACATGTGTTAATAAATGCTAGGGCGTGGTGATCTGTGAAGATTTCAAATTTCCCGCCAAGGACATACATTCTGAATTTACTTAGGCTGTACACAATGCCTAGTAATTCCAACTCCGTTATAGTGTAGCGCTTTTCAGCGGCAGAAAGACCACGTGAGGCCAGGGACACAATCCTCAAATTGCCCTCCTCATCTTTCTGGCATAGTACACCGGAAATGCCAATGTGGGATGCATCAGTCATCAGCACATATGGTCTGTCCTTTAAAGGGTACTTTAACACTACGGCCTTCTCAAATCCAATTTTGAGAGCCTTAAATGCTCCCTCGTGCATTTCTGTCCAACACCATTTATTACCTGATTTTAATAATTCACGGAATGGTTCCACCATACAGGCATACCTCATAATACATCGACGAAAATAATTGCACATGCCCAGATATGTTTTCAGTTCTTTCACATTCCTAGGTGATTTAGCATCTAAAATCTTACCTACCCTGCTTTCCTCAGGCTTCACACCTTCCGCTGATACCGTATGACCAAGAAAAGTAATTTCCTTACGACAAAAAAAATGACTTACTGAGTTTGAGAGTGAAACCAGCTCTCGCTAATTTCTTAAAAACCCGATCCAGGTGCATTAAGTGCTCACTGAATGTTTCTGAACTAATCACCAAATCGTCTATATATATAGTTACAAATTTTTCCATGTCGCTTCCTAAAGCGATCCCTAGAGCTCTAATCAGTGCTGCAGAACTACTCTTCAGGCCAAAAGCAACTCGACAGAATTGGTACAGATGATTTTGAAAGGAAAAAGCGGTTAAAGGCCTATCTTCCTTTTTTAGCGAAACTTGCCAAAAACTTGAACTTAAGTCAACACATGTAAACCATTGTTTACCTGGAAATCCCTGAACTAATTCCTCAATTGATTGAGATCTAAGCTGATCCATAGATATATGGTTGTTCAAATTTCGTGCATCTAAACAAAGTCTTACTTTTCTGTCAGACTTGGGAATAACAATTAATGAATTAATATATGGGCTAATCGAGGGTTCTATAATTTTATCCTGCAACATGCTTTCAATCTGCCTTCTCACAGATTCCTGGAATTTGTAAGGCACGGGGTAGCGATGACCTACAAAAATACTGCGATCAATTACATTTAATGAATGTTCGTAGCAATTAGCTAATCCAATACGGTCCTCAAATATATACTTATTCTCTATCAACACCTCCAATAGTTCATCCACTCGATTACTCTCTAACTCACTCTGTAATGCAGCTTTACGCAAGGTATCCTCTAGAGAATCCTTCGTCATCATACTGCCTAAAAAATGTAAAAAATGAGGTTCCTTTTCAATAGATACCCCGACAATCTCACCACTAACCTTACTGCAAATATCGACTCCTTTAGTCGTTAATATCTCCTCAAGCGTACATATATTCTTGGAACCACCATAAAACTTACTCGAATTATTAAATGATATGATCATATTTTCATTCATCCATCTGAATTTAATATTACCCTCTTTATAGCATAGCTGTGCAGAATGTTGCGACATCCAGTCCGAACCCATAATCAGTGAGTAAACAAGATTTGGAATCACTAAACAAACATGAGTTCCAATCTTACCTCCTATTAAAATTTCTACAACCACTTGTTTAGAAATTATGTGAGATTTCTTGCCCACCGCAGTTAACACGAAAGTAGTTCTAATTGGAATTTCCTCAATTTTAATACCATTTTCCTTCCTATTATTATAAAATGCTGCACTGATGCAAGAAACCTGACAGCCACTGTCAAAAAGTGTATCGATACACGCCCCTAACACTTGTAATTTTAACACTGAGTTAAAATTAATAACGGTAGATTCTTTAGATACATCCATAAATTCACTTAATAAATCATTACGGATATTTAGGTCATACGGTTCGCTCAAAATGGTGTAAGCTGGAAAAGACTCACACTGACAACTTGACCTTACGTCACAGTCTGGTTCACATTTAAAGTATCGGTACCATTATCTTGGTTTTGTGTCTCCCCGTTATTTTTGTTGTGGTTCTGACGAGGGTTGCTGCCATTACCTTGATTTTCTTCTCTCTGCCTCCCCGAATTTCCTGCATTATTTCTTTGATTGTAATAACGCTGCCTATTGTTAGGACCTGCATTATTATCCTGATTACCATTGTGGTTATTATCATGGTTTCTTCTATTGCCATGATACTGGCCACGGTTATTCTGATAACCATCTCTACCTTGAAATTGCCCCCTGTTATTTTGAGCATATGAATTTTCAAAATTACGCCCCCTATTGTTGCCTTGAAAAATCTGGTGTTGTTGCCTGCCATTATTATTTTGATTCCTATTCTCATTCATATATCGACTATTCTGCTGTCCTGCCGGTGTTTCACCAACACTATTCCCTAGAGCATCAAATCTCCCTAATAATCTTTCTAACTCTGTGATAGTCGAAGTGCGTTGCATGCATGCAGCCTCTCTTATTCGGAATGGGAAATGCTTTATCATTTGCCTGACTATATCGCTGTCTTGTGTCATGCCATCTAGATATTTGCAGATGATAACCTTATTCAGAAAATATTCAGTCATATTGCAAGTACTGTCAGGCGGATATATCCCACAAATAATACTTTCCCTTTTCTGGGCCTGTATTTCATCATTCCAATATTTTTCACAAAATTTATTTTTAAAATCATTAAAGTCCACTAAAGTGTTTTTATAGACAGAAAACCAGCTTTTTGTTTCCCCCACAAAAGCCTGATCTAATATCTCCACTACCATATTCCACTCTATCTGTCCTTCTAGTAGCCTTTCCTTGAATTTATTTTCAACTATAGTTATGAATTCCATAGGACATCCCTGCTCGTTAGAGAACTTAACTAGTTCAGTTTCCTTCATTCCACCTCCTGATACAATAACTCTACCCTGTATTCCCTCCTGCCTTAATTGCTTTCTTAACTTAGTCTCAATTTCTGCTATCTTTTTATCCGCCACTTTTTCTACCATTTCCACTCTTTCTTTCAAATTATTCTCTTTTTCTATCAATTCATTTCTTAATATCTTCTGTTTTTCCTGAATCTCCTGATAATTTTCTTCATTTGTCAGGTGACTATCCTCTACTTTCTTATGAAATTCTGACTGCACTTTCTTTATCTCTCCTCCCAATTCTGTTCTTACTTGTCTAGTTTCCATCTGTACTATTTTCTGAAGATTCTCTCTTTGATTGACTAACTTTTCCTGAATTTTCCCTTCCACTTCTACTAATTTCAGATCTACTTCCTCTATAATATTTTTAGCCTTTTCTTCTAACACATCCTTAATTTCACATCTGATCTCCTGTTTTGCCCCCTGAATACTCTCCTGCAGCGTCCCATACTTCCTATTTAATTCCTCATTCTCCTTGACCATATTATCTAGTTTCTGATTAATTTCTTTATTATCTTTACACATCGCTTCTCTTATCTCCCTACTCATCTCCTGATTTTGCCTACTTATTTCCTCTTTCATCTCCCTACTCATCTCCTGATTTTGCTTACTTATTTCCTCTCTCATCTCCCTACTCATCTCCTGATTTTGCTTACTTATCTCCTGATTTTGCTTACTTATCTCCTGATTATTTTTATTGCTATCTTCTAGCTTCTTGTCTATTGCCTTGCTTATCTCCTCTCTCATCTCCCTACTCATCTCCAGAAACATTCCCATGATCTCATCTAATTTGTTTTCCGAAATATCCAAAGGCTTTTGTTTCTCCTTCCCTCCACTAGTCTCAGGATTTATTTCAGGATGTACCTCTATATTCGTCTCAGGGTTAACCTCGGGATTATTCTCAGGAATACTCTCAAGATTTACCTCCGACATCTTGGTATAATCCTCTACACTCTCAGCCTCAGTACCACTATCAACTTTCGTATAATTAGCTTTCTCGCCTTTATCCCTACTCCTCAATTTCCTTTGTTCCTCATCCGCCATCTCGAAGTACACCGTATAAAGTTTACCGTTCCAAAATTCACCTCACTTTCCCACAAAATCAATCACTAATAGTACACTAATTCACTTCACTTTCCCCCAAAATCACTGACAATTTGCACTGAATTTACACTCGCTCCTTCCGTAAATATCGTTAGGTTTTCGTGCCGCACAGTTGGGTGCCATTTGTAATAGTTTTAGTGAGCACTGAATCTTGCTAATAAGAAAGGCGTTATTAATATGGTTAATGTTATAAGAAAAATGTTTAAAAAAAGGTTAATATTTAAATAATCGTCCACATTTGGGTGATCAAAATGAAACATTTAATTGTGTATTAATCTAATAGTGTATCTGTATTGTTGTCAGCTTCACTAAAAAAGTACATAATGTGTAATATATGTGTTGCCAGGGCGCCAGATCATTTATATATATCATGATCAAAATAATATATTAAACCTCGGTTAAACAGAGGCAGAGCATCGAAATTCCTATCTCCAGCCGTAGTGAAACTTACGTAATCTAACCTTACGATAATTAGTTCAGGAGTATGGTGTTGCCTTATAGTAATTTCTAGCTACTAAAGGAAACCAGTCAAACATATGAATTTAAAATGAATTTAATATATAAAAACAACAAGTGCAAAAAAATATAAAATACTAAAGATAATAATAATAATAAATTTAAATTAAAGAATCTACTGAATTTACTTGTATTATGGTTCTTGATTAGAAATTGGAGTATACTGAGTTAATTGAATAGAATATATTGAATTTAATAAGCATGATAGCCTTCTGATTTGACTGGAGTATAACTGTTTACATCGCTCACCGCATTGAAGATCTTTGTAGTTGGATTGTTGCGTAGAGAGTTCGAGATGGCCCTGATCATCCTCAAAGTAATTAATTTATATGTGGATGACGGAATAAATTCCAAAAATCATCCCTGTGACAATAGCCTCGTACACAACCATGTCACAGTTTGATGAGACAGAATGTCTTATCAAATTCACATACTTAATAGTCAACTGTCTAGTTTAGAACTGCGTTATATACTCCATCTCGATACAAGTTCCTCTGCTCCACTCAGCATCTTCTCTCTTCTCCAGCAATTCAATAATAATAATCCATTTGGGCGGCCGTCATATATATAACGTTCCCAGGTAAAGCACGTGTATGACCCCTCTTCAGAAGTCGCTAGGCGATATAAGCCCGCCTTTCATATATCAACAATGACAATACTTCTTTGTAGTATTTCTCGGGAGGTCTAGCCCACCCTTTGTATATAGTTGCAAAGGATTCATTCATCGGCCCAGCATTGTTAGTGGTAAGTCTTCTTAGAATCTTTTCTTAGTATGATTTGTATATTGGTAGAATACTTGATGTGACAGACATAAGTGTCTATTTATGTCATTTCCAAGAAGCCGCCTTCTGTGAACACCCTCTTTTTCTCTTGTTCGGATTTTCTTCAGAAATAATATTCAGTCAAGCGTCAAACTAATTTCAAATATAATGTGTATCGCTCCAAATCCTTTCAATTGCCATAATATTCTACATCACCGCATAATAATAGATATAAATATATTAGTTAACATAATAACTAATAAAAGGTAAAATGTAAATTTAAAAAATATTGATAATAATAATAATAATATATAAAATTATTTCGTTCTGGTCTCAAATTGGGACCATCACAACAGGGATAGTTAATTTCGTGATAATGGTAAGGTAACTTCGTGAATGAAAAAATACTTAATACTTTTTTATTTTTTTATTTTTTGTCGTGTAGCCTCCTGAGAGGCCGAGTGCAGGTCTTTCTAGTCGACGCCCGTGGGCGACCTGCGCTTCGGGATGAGAGATGGAATGGATGAAGATGAATGAAACTGGGCAAGGATGTGGAAGGAAGCGGCCGTGGCCTGTCAGAAGGTACTGTCCCAGCATTTGCCTGGTGTTGAAAATGGGGAAACCACGGAAAACCATTTCAAGGACAGCCGACGGTGGGGCTCGAACCCACGCGTCTACCGAGTCAGCAGAGAGCTTGGCCCCTTGACCTAACGCAGCGCTTTAGCCCGCGTAGCCACTACTGTCGGTAATACTTTTAGTGTACCGGTATATAAATTTATCACACAAGAAATACATGATATCTTAGCAATTAATGAATGTCACAGTCTTTACTCGGAATCACATCCCATTTCATCAGTACAGCAACCGTAACTGATCGGAATGTCTTGTTATAAAATCCTTCAAGGAGCTCCAGGGAACACCTGCTCGTTTTGATGCTTGATAAACTGACATTTTCTGCTCTGTTACCATTTTAGCAGCTGTGACTGACTGTTTTGATTCATACTGCCTGTATTTTGTTTTTTCTTTTGTCATATTGGCCGATAATTCAAAGGAGAATATTGAATTACAAGAGGGTCAGGTAGTTTCGTGATGCCATAAATTAGGAAAACATATGCAAATCTAGAGAATAATTTTAATTCTGAATAATTTCGTTGGTATAAAGTATGGTTTAATGTTAAAGTGCACACGTAACTCACTACAGGCATAACTATCAAGGTACGCAGTAAAGATGTTCAACTTAAAATGCATTATCAGTAAGATGATTTCGTGATTCCCTAAATTAACAATTTATCATAATAGCTTGATAGTATATTTAATCCTGAACAAATTTCTTCATATGCATTGTTATCTTAAATTGGTCAGTTTACCTGCTACAGGCGAACATGTAAGAGCACACGCAGTCAAACGTTTTTGCCAGACAAACAAGCTAAGAAAAGTACTTCACGAATTAAGCGATAACGGTTCGTACTTTCACAGAATTATTTTCCTAACCATACATGCCTACACTACATACCTAAAGCTATAATTTGATACTAAACACATATATCTTAACTTATTATTAGCGTTTGAATCTTTATAATAGCAGACACAGCACAAAACCTGCCACCACTATGAAAGAAAACACCTCACTACAAACAAAAGGCATGGTTGTGTCCGCTAAACCGCGATGAAGACCAATACAAGTACTTAGAGACATCTGTTGAGAACTCAGGGAACTACTATTGAAGTTGAAACGCTTAGTCTGCAGTAGGGAAGTTCATGATACTTATTCAAAGATTTATCACGAAGATACCTCCCTTTACCCTACTCCCAGCACACTGTCATACGGTCTACTTGCTAATGGCAGGCGAGTCCTGGAAAGTATTTCCGGTCACTTCAGTCTTGCCTTGTTCATGAGTACCATTTGATTGTTAATACACCGAGAATCATCCTTACCAGCCAAGCATACAACCAGTTTAGGCATATTAGCTCCCAAAATAGCTGATTTCGTTTGTCTTAATACAGCCTGCCACTGTAGCAGGCGAAACATCGGCTGAGTTGTCAACATGATGCGGCATAACACCCAATACTCCTACAAACCTATTAGCCTTCGAATTTGTTTCATCAATTATGTAACCTACCTCTTTATTTGTTAATGGATGTTTGGTTTAACATATTATTGCCGTTGTAGTTCGCAGAAAATTGTTTTCAGGTACTCCCAGTTGATAACAAGAAGGTAATATTATTTTTTGTTTTTGTTGATTCTTTTAGGGGCTTTACAACGTCGTGGTCATGTAGCCCCATGTACTTGAGTGTGTGTAGAATTTGTCTGATAGCCTGTGTCACTGTGATGTCTCACACTTGTGTGTGTATTTGTAATTGAGGTAGGATTTGGGTAGAAAGTGGCCGTGGCCTTAAGTTGAGTACCATATTTGCCTTGAGTGTGGGAAACCACAGAAGACCACTTCCAGGATGGCTGATGTACGAATCGAATCCGCCTCTTCTCAGATTTGTCTCGCGAGGCTGAGTGCACCCCGTTCCAGCCCTCAGACCAGAATTAAATTTCTTCGCCAAGCCAGGAATCGAACCCGGGTCTTTGTGGTGACAGCAAAGAATGCTAGCCACAACTGTATTATTATAATTATTAATACTATTATTATTCATTGCAAATGTACACTGGTTCTGGTGGCAACAAGAAATATAGTAGGCCTAATACTTTAATTAAAGGAAGCAATCCTAATTAAAGGAAAATTAAGCTAATCGTAAAATTTTCAGAATTAGAATCCGAGCGTCAATTAATTTATCTTGTCCTAACAATTATAGCACGGCAAGTCCGGAAATTACGCAAAGCTCTAAGCTTCCTCTCTCCGCACTAGTTTCCTTGTTACTATTTGCTGTTGTGACTGGCACAGTTTACCTCATCACAAACCAAGAAGGAGCAAGTTCTTGCAGCGTTATCATTCAACTACCAGCTGCCATAAGGAAAGTTTTATTCTAACAATCGACAGTTTGACGACAGTGAACTAGAGGTTTTAATTCGAGGTAACCGACAGCAGGGGCTACGCTGGCTAAAGCGCAGCATTAGGTCATGGGGCCAAGCTCTCTGCTGACTCGGTAGACGCATGGGTTCGAACCCCACCGTCGGCCATCCTTGGCATGGTTTTCCGTGGTTTCCCATTTTCAACTCCAGGCAAATGCTGGGACGGTACCTTCTGATAGGCCACGGCCGCTTCCTTCCACATCCTTGCCAAGTTTCATTCATCTTCATCTCCATCTCTCATCCCGACGCGCAGGTCGCCCACGGGCGTCGAATAAAAAGACCTGCACTCGGCCTCTGAGGAGGCCACACGACAAAAAAATATCGAGGTACAGTGGAGTAATGGGGAGCCGGAGTGCTGGAGGTGACACCCCTCACGTAACTGAGCCAAGCAAAAGACGATCGCCTGCACAGATTTTAAGCTTTAACACGCGATGCCGACAGCACGGTGGACGACGTGTGACTGCTGCCGCTGTCGGCCCACAACTGAAACGTGCCTGGAAATCTGTCTGCCCAGAGCGGTTAGCTTGACCTTGAAGCCTCGCCACATACCGTCCGCACTCTAATACATTTCTCCCACCGCCGTCGATGTGCTCCCCATCGCTCACGTGGGCTAGCACCAGGATATCAGGGTTGCTGCGCTATAACACATTAAACAACAGCCTCTTAAACTTGCCTTACCGTAAACCGACTCATATTTCAC
This sequence comes from Meconema thalassinum, assembly GCA_946902985.2. Classification (NCBI taxonomy): domain Eukaryota; kingdom Metazoa; phylum Arthropoda; class Insecta; order Orthoptera; family Tettigoniidae; genus Meconema; species Meconema thalassinum. The sequence continues at coordinate 418,573,897 of OX336389.2, forward strand.
ACACTATCAATCACCCAAGTTCGCATAAATCAGCGGGTTTGAATTCAAGAATACCCTGGGCCTTAAGCAAATCTGTGTCAGCAGATCGTTACGAAAAAGAGAAGGGAACAAGAGAAACAATAAAACACTGTGGATCAAAACAACTGAAGACACCGAAATAACAATTCCCTTGCAAAGCGAGGATAAGTAGTCTTTGTATGCTCCAATTAAGTGAAGAAAAACACGTATAAAATAACACATATATTAGGAAAACAGGGACTGAAAGTGGCATCCAGAACCACGAACACACTGAACACTACATAACAGCATTAGCAAAACAGGATCGTTACTCACGGCAAGGGGCACACTTATAACTTATCAAGAAACAGGCTAAACGGTAACCATCTTCAACAGAGTGGTAAGACGTTGGACACTAAGTACAAGAGACACAAAAACGCTACTAACTAATAATAAAATATTCAGGATGTGTTATCACATGTACCGTAGAAAAATAATCCTAAATTCATTCAAATTGACACACACTTAAAGCTGTTGCACCTTGAGGCAAAAGCCAAGTCCCTAGATAATAGAGTTTGCGAGGATTACTCCACTTTGAATGCTTTCTACAATAAAAACATCATTAACAGGACATGTGTTTCACAACGCACCATTAAACGTGCGGTTCACTCTCTGTGTCTCACCAAGTTATCGTCTGGGGTAAGTTGGCGTGACACCTCGTGGGGTCTTGATGCCTTCAACAGAGGGGTGTCGTTTCGCTACTCCAGGGTGGCTTCATTTCACTCCTCGTGGTGGTTGCTACCCTCTGGGTGGCATCAACAGAGGGTTATCGTTTTGCTACTCCAGGGTGGCTTCATTTCACTCCTCGTGGTGATTGCTACCCTCTGGGTGACATAAACAGAGGGGTGTCGTTTCGCCACTCCAGGGCGGCTTCATATCACTCCTCGTGGTGGGTGCTACCCTCTGGGTGGCATCAACAGAGGGTTATCGTTTCGCTACTCCAGGGTGGCTTCATTTCACTCCTCGAGGTGGTTGCTACCCTCTGGGAGGCATCAACAGAGGGTTATCGTTTCGCTACTCCAGGGTGGCTTCATTTCACTCCTCGTGGTGGTTGCTACCCTCTGGGTGGCATCAACAGAGGGCTGTCGTTTCGTTATTCCTGGATGGCTTCATTTCACTCCTCATGGTGGTTGCTATGGGTGACATCAACAGAGGGGTGTCGTTTCGTTACTCCAGGGTGGCTTCATTTCACTCCCCGTGGTGGTTGATACCCTCTGGGTGACATCAAAAGAGAGGTGTCGTTTCGCTACTCCAGGGTGGCTTCATTTCACTCCCCGTGGTGGTTGCTACCCTCTGGGTGACATCAACAGAGGGGTGTCGTTTCGCTACTCCAGGGTGGCTTCATTTCACTCCCCGTGGTGGTTGATACCCTCTGGGTGACATCAAAAGAGGGGTGTCGTTTCGCTACTCCAGGGTGGCTTCATTTCACTCCCCGTGGTGGTTGATACCCTCTGGGTGTCATCAACAGAGGGGTGTCGTTTCACTACTCCTGGGTGGCTTCATTTCATTCCCCGTGGTGGTTGCTACCCTCTGGGTGACATCAACAGAGGGGTGTCGTTTCGCTACTCCAGGGTGGCTTCATTTCTCTCCCCATGGTGGTTGATACCCTCTGGGTGATTTTAGCAGAGAGGTGGTGTTGTTTCACCACTACATCCCCCACAGATTCAAGGTAGTTATTAATGAAAGATATCTGGGACAGGTTTCATGTAACTTTGTTGTTGTTGTTGTTGATTCATTGAGGAGTTTCGCGACATCGAGCTCATGTAAGCCCGTGAACGTGGGTGTGTGTGGTGTTTGTCTGATGAACTGTGTTATTGTGTTGGCTGTATTAGTTTGTGCAGTTGTAATTCAGATGGGAATTGGGGAGGGGGTGGCCATGGCCTTCATTTAGGAATCATACCGTCATTCACGGGGAGTAGAAGTGGGAAACCACGGAAAACAACTTCCAGGATGGCCAACGTAGGAATCGACTTCGCCACTTCTCAGTTTTGCCTCTCGAGGCTGAATGTAACCCGTTCCAGCCCTCAGACCAGAATTAAATTTCTTGGCAGAAACCGGGAATCGAACTCGGGCCTCCGCCGTGACAGCCAAGAGTGCAAGCTACTGCGCATTGTTATACAACTGAAATCAGTAGCAGGTGTTCGGGGATTCTAGGTTCGAATTCTCGCGCTGATATCGGCAGTTCTAAGTATGGTCTTTCTCCACTTTCTTTTTCATTCTCACTTCAGGCATATTCCAAGTCCTAGGCCTCCTACATTGTCATCGTCATCATCACCCGGCTTTACTGTCCTGCCCGGTGTGAGTTTGGTCTTCCTCAACAACTAATTTCCATCGATCTCGATCTTGGGTAACTGATCTCCGAGTTCGTATATTCATGATTTGTAAGTCAGCCTCAACTTCGTCTGTCCATAGACTCCTCGGACTACCAGGGTGCTGTCTTCCTCCAATTCAGGCTATGTATTGAACCCTTCAGAAAAGCAGTGTTTAATGTAAGAAATCTTAATCAAGGGGTCGCGCTCAGTTCCTATGTGATGTTTACGTTCGCCAAACAACATGCTCTACTGAGGTAAGGGTCATAGGATATAAACTATAAATTAGAAAGAAAGGTGACAAGATGTAAAATAATAACATGATTTAATGACTAATAGTGCATAAAAAGAAATAAACAACAATAAAATATATAAACAATCCTCCCTGAATTTCCCATGATAGGAATATCTATAAATTTGAGGAGTCAGACGGATCTCCCCTTTTATTTAAAATGTGGATCCTGGTTCCACTACCTTGCAATTTGGGTTTCATGTGCGCGTAATGACTAACTACGAGGAATGAGTACTTTGGATGACTGTTCGTTTACAACGGGTTAACAGCCACGGTGCTTACGAACAATCATCTCGTAAATCAACGTTTATGGATATGGAACAGGACATTAAATAAAACCCTTAAAAAGTAATGCTGACACACGCACTACAAATCTACTATTTACAGGAATCTCCCTGAGACCCTCATTAGCGCGAAGACGCACTTGACTATGAGCTGCCAACACTGGCCAACTTGCTCAACACAAACAAGGAAATACAGCAAGCATGTGACTCACGGGTCACTGAATGAAATATAAACATGGAATAAACCAACAACAACAAAAGCCTGACTGGCTGACATTACTTTATATGAACAAAACTGCATGTTAAGCTAACGCTTCGGAGATTATCGTGATTCGTAGGCAACTCCCATTTATTTAAACAATTTTTATCATTGATCAGTTCTTATTCTGTATTACAAGTTATTACTGAGCCACACAGGCACTCTCCACTAATGACCTGGCTGGCACCCTTCAGTTCGTCTTGTGCAACATCTCCCCTCTTCCTCACTCACCTGCCATTGTCCCACTCCAGTGTGTATAAATACCTGACCAGCTGTGCCGTTATCTCAAGGAATCAACAGCAACAAACTCAACCACTTCAAAAATATGGTCAGACAATAATCAAAATATCCAGAATTGCCCTCGCGAGGTCACAATCTAGATTTGTCATCAAGCTGCCAGAAATCACTCTGAAATTCCCGCTTGTAATGACACAAAAGCACACACTCACACACACACATATTTGGGAATGACAATACGTTATTTCACACAGATCGGCTGAATGGATGCTCGCCGACAATTTAAAAAATATTAAAACCTACGATAGAGCTGACTGCTCTTCGTCACAAATCACATTGCTCCAAAGGCAATAATCTCATTGAATCTGATCAATAATAAAACAAAATAAATTAATTACCCTCCAATCTACTATATAACTAGTTTACTTCAGTCCTACTTCTGAAACACAACATATCTCCGAGAGACGTTTTTAACCGCATTGCGTAACATATGCAAACACGGCCGTTCACATAGCTACGTTAGTTAAAACAACAAACAAGAAAAGAACCTTCTACTAATATTATATGCGAGCTGTTTCCATGCAAAAGGTGTGTCAGACCAAAACTAAATAGACTACGTTAATCACACAAGCAAATTATTTACAAAACAAAATATGTCCCATACACCATAAGTTAATTTATCAGATAATAATAAATATTATTTGGTACTCATCCTCAGTCAGCCACCCGTCAAAGAACATCTGCAGCCATTTCCCAACTGGATTCTTCATATCTCATCTCAACCATCTTGACGGAGTCTTGATATTTCCAGGCTTCCTCCATGGTCAATGATGTCATCTCTCGTGCTGATTCAAAAATTAAATTATTATACACTTGATGTCTGACTACTAAATTCACCGTTCGGGTACTTCTTTCCCCAAAACAGTTTATTGGCGAATTATCGAAGATACTGCCCCTACAAATATAGTACTGTGACTATCTAACACTGAATTTAACACTTTTAATAATAATTTCTGTGTCCTTCATGACACGCAAAGTTTAACTGTCAACGTCCTTAGACGCGCAAAGTATAAAAGCCTGTGTCCACTGACACACAACATAACAGCCTACGTCCGTAGACGCACAAAGTAATAGTCAACCTGTGTCCACGACACACAAAGTATAATAAACTTACGTCCGTAGACGCACAGAATAATAAGCAAAGTCTTGGCTCTTCACACCACTTATAAATGAACTGGCCCTAGGTCTAGATGGAGGGGGAATTTAGATAAAAATTTCTCGAAATAATGATGGTACAGGAATGAAATAAATATCACTGAACTCGTAAAATAGCGCAGGTCAAGAATATGCCCATTAATCCTAGAATCGATCGTAGAGATTTTGTCTAGGCGATCTCCCGCGTGAATGCTAGCCGAGCGTGCCCACGCTAGACCTGCCGCGCTAAATAGGCATTCTTCTCTCATTGGTTCCCACATTTTCTGTAATTTGGCGGTTTTTAGCATATCTTGGCGTCGTAGGAGTGTCTATTTTCTTCATCAGCCACTCACGTAACTGCATCATATTTCTTATAGGCGCGAACATCATAATGAACATACCAGAACCATGTCTCACTGCGCGTCGCTTCTATTTTGAGGTGGCCAACACCTGTCCTTCTGACACATCACTAGGCTATTTCCTTTCACAGCTAAAGTATTTAGCCTTTTGTCAATCTGCTTCAGGTATGTCCCCGCTGTCTCCAATCAATGCTTGAAATTTCCTCATCTCCGTCTGGCTACTTTCATGATTCTGGTGGAAATATTTATTAATTGAAGAAATAAAACATAGAATCATTTATCCAACAGAGGATAAAGGGTTCACAACTCTCCCACTCACAAAATTTCGAACTTCGGAGAAAGTCGATAATTTTAAAAGACTTCCGTAGGCCAATTTGTTTTATTTCGGAATCACCCCTTTTCTATTACTTGGTCTAGTCGCTCCTGTCTTGAATGGCATTTACTCGTTTTTAATGCCTGCTCATAATGACTCTCTCAACTGCTTGCGTGACGCTGATGCCTGGGGCAACACTCTGCTCGACTCGTTAATGTTTGTCAACACCAACTCTACTTCCTCCTTCGCGTGCCGTACTCAACTGCTCCCCGTTCACTTTGTTGATAGTAGGACGTCCATATATTCAAACTGCATCGTTATTTTGGCGCTCCCATGGTTCACTTCTACGATACTTTTTTAGGTTGGCGGCGTTGTAGACTGACATTGTTCCTGTACTCAATTCTTTCACTCTGTAAGCATTATTTCCAAGGTTTCTTACGATAGAATAGGGTCCTATGAACTTTTCGCAGAATTTACTGAAGATCTTCTTCTCTGGGTCCGATGTAGCAGGTCGTTTCACCAAAACAAGCTGGTTGATTTCAAGATCACTGTGAAACCTCTTATTTCTTACTCGCCGTAATCTGCGGTCTGCTTGTTTCCTCATGTAGGCTCTCGTCCTCTCAATTCGCAAGTCAGGTGCTATCATTGGATCTTGTAGACAGTTAACGATGCTTTTCCACGTTCTCACTGGATACTCGTTTTTGTGTAGGACCATAGGGATTTGTCCTGTTGACTCGTGCCTGGTCGAATTCATGCATGTCTCTACATCCTTGATTTTATCCACCCATCTGTGATGTTCATTTGGAATGAAGATTCTCAAATATGAAGTTACACACTTAATTGCTCTCTCACTTGGATTTGCTTGAGCATGTCGGATACTGCTTAAAATGTGTTTTATACCCATGTCCTCCATACCTTTCTTGAATTCGGCGCTTGTGAAATAACTGCCATGATCTGATAATATAAATTCTGGTTTTCCAAGGATTGGAATAACTCTATTCCGAATACGACTGAGTACCTGTTTTGAAGTAGTTTTCTGAATGGGGCATAATACGACAAACTTAGAAAATACATCAATGCATACTAGTAAGTGTCGGCAACCTCGCCTTCCCTTCGGGATTGGACCGAAACAGTCGAGTGCCAGTAGCTCGCATGGTTTCTGAGGTAGCAATGGTCTAGGATACTGCCTCATTAAATAATTATTGGGCTTTGTCCTCTGACACGGATCACAAGTTGTAATGACGTCACATATAGTTGTTCTCATACGTGGCCATGTAAATGTCTCTCCTATAGTCGCTTCGCACTTGTCTACGCCCACGTGACCGTAACTTTCGTGAGTATGCCATGTCAGTCCTCGTTGTAAAGAAGCAGGTACTAATATGCGTAATTTGGTGTGGTCATTATCTACCCATTTGTGCAGCAAATTGTTGACATAAACATATCTTCCTTCTTTGGCTTTCGCTTCTCGAAATGCAGGTGTTCCTGTAGGTAGTTGCTTTCTGAAGTATTGAATTAAAAGCATCATCCATGGTTCCGCTTCTTGTTCTCGCTGTATCTCACGTAACTCCTCCAAGAATTCCCGGTCCTTCGGTGTTAACTCCAAGTGTTGTACCATCGCTGTTTCCTCATTATCAGGTTCAGGGTTCCTGCTGAGTGCATCCGGAATCACGTTCATCTTCCCTGGGCAATGTTCAATCTCAATGCTAAACTGCTGAATATATATAGACCAACGTGTCACACGTTCGCTTGCCATCGACGTCTTAAACAAAAATGTTAGTGCTTTATGATCAGTCCTGACAACAATGGGGTAACCATAGATTATTCGTTTCCATTGTTGTAGCGCATGAAGTATGGCCAACAATTCTAGCTCCGTTACAGTATAATTGTGCTCGTGCTTACGCAATTTTCGGCTGACAAATGCCAAATATGTTTTATGCTGCAGGTTAGCTGGATCCTCTTGGTAGAGCATAGCACCTATACCAATTTGTGAAGCATCCGCTTGGATTATAAATTTGTGCTTGAAATCTGGATATCCTAATTTAATGCAGTTTTCCAATAGCTGTTTTGTTGCTCGGAATGCCTTCACACACTCCGCATTCCATAACCATTTATTACTTTTCTTTAACATTTCCTGCATGGGAGCTACAGTCTCCGTATAACCTGGACAGTTTTCCTTAATGAATCCCGTTACGCCTAAGAAAGCCCGAATGTGCTTGACTCTCGTTGGTGTAGGGAAATTCTTTATCGCTTCGATCTTAGCGGGATTTGGCTTCACTCCCTCCTTGTCAATGATGTGACCCAAATATAAGATCTCGCTCTTGAAGAAATGCGATTTCTTCAGGTTTACTTTGAAATTCGATGCATTCAGGTTGCCTAATACTTTATCTAAATTTTCCATGTGAGTTTCAATGTTGTCGGATGCCAGCAAAATGTCATCAATGTAGCGTACCGTCATCTCCTTAACTTCCTTGGTTAGATTCCGGTCCAGGGCTCGGATTAAAGCACATCCCGCTGTTTTGACTCCAAAGGGCATTCGAACGAAGCAAAACGTCTGGTTATCGAATAAGAAGCCAGTTAGAAGCTGCGACTTCTCATCCAATTCAATATGGTGGAACGAGCTCGTCAGATCAACTGATGAATAAATGCTTTTGTTTTTAAAGCCTTTTAGTACGTCTCTGATAATTGGCGCTCTGTCATACTCAGGAAAAATGAGTCTCGTGTTGAGATTTCTGGCATCTAAACAAAGTCTAATAGATCCATTTGGTTTTGTGACTGCCAAAATCGCATTTAGATAAGGTGTCGGTGTCTTCCTTATCACCCCAGCTTGTAACATCTCATCTATAATGACCTTGACTTGACAACGATATTTTTCAGGAATTGGATACAACCTGCTTTTGAAAGGTGACCAGTCCTCGACTTGCATAGAATATTTGAAATTTAATATTTTCCCTGGTACTGTATCAAATACTGTTTTGTGTTTCCTTAAAATCTCTTCCAACTGCTTTCTGTGTTCGCCCCCAAGTTGAATGTCATTGAGCCGCTCCTGTAGTAACTCTTCAAATTGTGCCTCACTGTCGTCTCCTTCCGTTAATAAAGACCATATCTCCTGGGATTCACTCTCCTCATCTAGTTCCACAACAGCCCCTTCTATGATGTTATCTTCTGCCTTTCGTACCTCCTCTTCCGTCTCTTCCGATATTGCTTCCAATACCCAAGAATTTACATCTCTTCCGGTGGTGATTTCATCCATATGCAATCCCACGTTCTTTAGCTGATCATACTCTCTAAAACTGACAGTATTTTTGTGCAAATCTATCACTGCTTGATAGTCACAAATAAAATTTGCACCAAGAATTATATTGAAATTCATCTTTGCCATGATAATGAATGTTTGCCCAAAAGTGTGTTCCAATATGTTCAGCTCTAAGTATGCCTGACGTTTACAAGTGACGGTGCGTTCAGGAATAACACCCCTCACTTTGAGCTGTGGTACGGGAATTACAGGAATATTTTGACTCCGTCCCAACTCTCGAACCAAGGCCTCCGATACCAGACTGATCTGTGACCCCGTATCCAATAAACATCTTATATTAATTCCACCAATCCTCGCGTAAATAATGGGTAATTGCCTAATTTCATCGCTCCGTGGTTTCACCGTCTCCTCCAGGCAGTCTTCTGGCAAAGCAATCCATTCTTGTATGTTCGCTACTATCCATCCCTCTTCAACTTCCGACTGTTGCGTTTGTAGGCTGTCTTCTTTATCCAAATTTAACATTTTTTTTAGCTCCAGTGCGACTCCCATCATCCGTTTGTCGCCGATGTCCTTGATATTCCTCTTGTCTCAGTAGACTTCCAGCTTCCTCAGTATGTGTATCAGGATTCTTCATGTTCCCAATGGCTTTTTCCCATCTTCCTAGCTCTCCACCTTGACTAGCGTGTAATTCCTCTAGGTAATTTTGTGATTGAGCGTGCCTATCATCCCAGTCATTTCGATAATTTCGTGGCTCTCCTTGATTTTGGTCTCTTCTTCCTTTCCATCTTTGATTAGCATTGTAATCACCGTATCTTCCATAAGGCCTGTCATTTCTTCGATTTTCACGCCAATGTTGATATCCTCTCTGTTGATACCTATTGTTGCCTTGATATGATCTATTATTGTAGTTATTTTCGTTACGCTGGTATGGTCTGTTTTCTCCTTCTTCCTGGTTTCGCCTAGGTGTGGAAGTGCTTGTATTAGTGCCCTGCGTTTTAGTGTTTGCCTGCTTAGGTTTTATGACCTCTGTCGCATTGATTAACTCCAGCTGTCTTCCTCCTCTATAATGATTATGAGACGTAGTCTCATCTATCTGGCGTAATATCTGCTCTGCATGTATGGCCGTACTAACGTTCGCTGCGACTCGTACTTGTTGCACGTTGACTGGCAATTGCCTCGCTATTGTCATCACCAGATCCGATTCATTTAAAGGGTAATCAAGGTCGCGAAATTTTAACATTTGCATGTTAAAGAAATCTGAGTATTTTGTTTGCTGGGTGGTTTGGTACTTTCTAGAGTAAAGCTCCATCCTTAGACTCTGTTGTGTTGCGGGCGACCAATATTTGCGCAGAAACGCCAATTTAAAATCTGACATGGTTCCAAATGTATATTTGAAGCTTAAAAACCATGTAAGGACATTTCCTGATAAAAATCTCTCCATCATCCTCAATCTACGTGCTTCAGGTACCCCAGTGTCATTGAAATGGTCTTCAATCTCTTTGATAAAAGCTTTAGGTGTTACCCCTGAATTCTCCGTGTATTTCTGTGGTTTATAATCACTTGAGCGAATTACTTGGATAAGTTGTGTAGGCTGATGACCGTCTTGTGGTGTTGAGCTCCTATCGATATTATTGCGAAACCCTTCCGTGTTTGTTGTTAATGGGCTCTCCGCCTGAGTCTGACTTCCTGCTGTGCTAGTACCCTCCGGGCTATTTGAGTCATCCTGCTTGTCTTTCAATGTTCCTGTTCTAAATATCGACGATTGCTCTAGTGACCTGAGTTCGGCTTTAATGATCCTGTCCGTCTGTTCTTTAAGCTTGCTCTTCATTTCTTGTTCTAATGCTTGAATACGAGTGTGATTTTCGCCTACTGTTTTAAGAATGGTGGATCTTTCCTCTTTAGAATCGATATTCATTTTTCGCCAATCTTTCCTTATCTGCTCCTTAATCGTGCTTACTTTTTCTTCAATCTGGCTTTTAGTGTCGTTTAAGGTACTCTTTAACTGCTCCTGATCCGCTTCTAGGCTTTTCCACTGTTCTGCTGATTTTATCTCGAGACGGTCCATATCTTTAATTATGCCGGATATGTTCTCATCTACTGCTGATAATTGTTGTTGAATGACTTTGCCGCTCTTTTTCCATCTCCATAAATCGTCCTCCTAACTTCTCCTGAGCTATCTTGACCTCGCTTGTATTCATAGTGCACGCTATTTCAATTTGCTCTAATTTAGCTAACACCGTTTCATCCAGAATGCTAAGTTTTTGATCAAAAATATTTTCCATTTTCTTAATCTGGTCTAATTGCTTTTCATTATTTTTACTCACATCTAGGGCCAGTAATACCATCTGTTGATTAGTGTGATCTTTCATCTCTGCGGTTAGCGTCTCTAACTGTGAATTGATAGTGTCATTAATTTCACTTTTTAATAACCTAGCTTGTTCCGCCTGATATTCATTCTGTTCAATTCTACTGTTATTTAATTGCGTCCGCAATGATTCACTTTGTTCGGATAATTTGTTTATCGACTCACTTTGTTCTAACATAGTATTGTTTAATGCTTCACTTTGTTCGGATAACTTCGCGTTCAATGCTTCACTTTGTTCTACCATAGTATTGTTTATTTGCTCAGACAATTTCGCGTTTAATGCTTCACTTTGTTCTAACATACTAGTGTTTAATGATTGACTCTGTTCTGATAATTTAGCGTTTAATGCTTCACTTTGTTCTAACATACTATTGTTTAATGATTGACTCTGTTCCGCCAATTTAGTGTCCAACAATGCCTGTGTTCTCCTAGCTGCACTCTCAATGATTTCTTGAATCTGTTCAACCGTTGCCATATTACACACTTTATATGAGACATTAGGGAAATGGCATAAAGCAATGCCCTTTGACACACACATAAAATCCAATGCACATTTAATTTCTTTACCCTACTCAGTTCATTTATTTTTACATTTAATCCCACTAGTCGATTGCATCTCTGAGTAGTTCTAACTTTACTCAATTTAATTTAAACCCAAACACATATTCAGTCATTAAGTTGTTATCCTGATCTGATATTAACACTGACTAATTAACAAAGTATTAATTGTCATTTAAGGCTACAGCCTCCTAACATTTTCACGAGTTTGACTTTCTAAACAAATCTAATTTTAACTTTAATCATTGGGCGCCCGGTATCACATATATATTACCTTTTACTTTAATTCAATAGACAAAAACGTGAACCGTATTTTACATTGCAAACTCCTGATTTTACTTTATATTTCACACATTTGGCGGTATCCTCTTCGCCTCACTTACTTTTAATAAAATATCACTTCCCGGTGATTAAAATACTGCCATATCTGCCTGCACTTGCGGCATGTCAGTTTTACTCAAATACGCCACTTAAATGTGTTCCAGCAGCGAACCAGCAATAAAATTACACCTTCATTGTTGCGTCAGTTTGAAAACCCAACTACGCTTACATTGACATGTGCAAAATCTTTGCCGTTACACCACAGTGAACCGCCCCACGCTTGGCCGCGCCAGTTTACTCCTATGAACCCTTCAGAAAAGCAGTGTTTAATGTAAGAAATCTTAATCAAGAGGTCGCGCTCAGTTCCTATGTGATGTTTACGTTCGCCAAACAACATGCTCTACTGAGGTAAGGGTCATAGGATATAAACTATAAATTAGAAAGAAAGGTGACAAGATGTAAAATAATAACATGATTTAATGACTAATAGTGCATAAAAAGAAATAAACAACAATAAAACATATAAACAATCCTCCCTGAATTTCCCATGATAGGAATATCTATAAATTTGAGGAGTCAGACGGATCTCCCCTTTTATTTAAAATGTGGATCCTGGTTCCACTACCTTGCAATTTGGGTTTCATGTGCGCGTAATGACTAACTATGAGGAATGAGTACTTTGGATGACTGTTCGTTTACAACGGGTTAACAGCCACGGTGCTTACGAACAATCATCTCGTAAATCAACGTTTATGGATATGGAACATGACATTAAATAAAACCCTTAAAAAGTAATGCTGACACACGCACTACAAATCTACTATTTACAGGAATCTCCCTGAGACCCTCATTAGCGCGAAGACGCACTTGACTATGAGCTGCCAACACTGGCCAACTTGCTCAACACAAACAAGGAAATACAGCAAGCATGTGACTCACGGGTCACTGAATGAAATATAAACATGGAATAAACCAACAACAACAAAAGCCTGACTGGCTGACATTACTTTATATGAACAAAACTGCATGTTAAGCTAACGCTTCGGAGATTATCGTGATTCGTAGGCAACTCCCATTTATTTAAACAATTTTTATCATTGATCAGTTCTTATTCTGTATTACAAGTTATTACTGAGCCACACAGGCACTCTCCACTAACGACCTGGCTGGCACCCTTCAGTTCGTCTTGTGCAACATCTCCCCTCTTCCTCACTCACCTGCCATTGTCCCACTCCAGTGTGTATAAATACCTGACCAGCTGTGCCGTTATCTCAAGGAATCAACAGCAACAAACTCAACCACTTCAAAAATATGGTCAGACATTAATCAAAATATCCAGAATTGCCCTCGCGAGGTCACAATCTAGATTTGTCATCAAGCTGCCAGAAATCAGTCTACGCTGAAATTCCCGCTTGTAATGACACAAAAACACACACTCACACACACACATATTTGGGAATGACAATACGTTATTTCACACAGATCGGCTGAATGGATGCTCGCCGACAATTTAAAAAATATTAAAACCTACGATAGAGCTGACTGCTCTTCGTCACAAATCACATTGCTCCAAAGGCAACAATCTCATTGAATCTGATCAATAATAAAACAAAAGAAATTAATTACCCTCCAATCTACTGTATAACTAGTTTACTTCAGTCCTACTTCTGAAACACAACATATCTCCGAGAGACGTTTTTAACCGCATTGCGTAACATATGCAAACACGGCCGTTCACATAGCTACGTTAGTTAAAACAACAAACAAGAAAAGAACCTTCTACTAATATTATATGCGAGCTGTTTCCATGCAAAAGGTGTGTCAGACCAAAACTAAATAGACTACGTTAATCACACAAGCAAATTATTTACAAAACAAAATATGTCCCATACACCATAAGTTAATTTATCAGATAATAATAAATATTATTTGGTACTCATCCTCAGTCAGCCACCCGTCAAAGAACATCTGCAGCCATTTCCCAACTGGATTCTTCTTATCTCATCTCAACCATCTTGACGGAGTCTTGATATTTCCAGGCTTCCTCCATGGTCAATGATGTCATCTCTCGTGCTGATTCAAAAATTAAATTATTATACACTTGATGTCTGACTACTAAATTCGCCGTTCGGGTACTTCTTTCCCCAAAACAGTTTATTGGCGAATTATCGAAGATACTGCCCCTACAAATATAGTACTGTGACTATCTAACACTGAATTTAACACTTTTAATAATAATTTCTGTGTCCTTCATGACACGCAAAGTTTAACTGTCAACGTCCTTAGACGCGCAAAGTATAAAAGCCTGTGTCCACTGACACACAACATAACAGCCTACGTCCGTAGACGCACAAAGTAATAGTCAACCTGTGTCCACGACACACAAAGTATAATAAACTTACGTCCAAACCCGCCAACCTGGGCCCAATGTTTGGGAAGCCAGGCTCTGCCTGTCACAAGCCAGGACAAAGCGGTGAGTGATAGAGGAGTAACACCTCTAAAAAAACCAAGGTCCAGCTGGCCCGGCTGGTAGCACCTTGTCAGGGTCCCTTGCCAGGGTTACGGTGAAGTCCTCAACGGCATTGATAGTGGAATAGATGATCTATAGAACAATATGAATGGCGGACGGGGCGGCCCTGTATCCGGGATTAATAGGATAAAAGGCATCTACCCTATGATTTAGTTAGATGTCAGCTTTACATAAATCCATTTAGCGTCTGTCTTGCAGCAAGCGGCTAGATGGTCAGCGTCTGTTCACCAAAGGTGCGGCTGAAAACCCATCCTCGGAGCTAACAACCTCGAGTAGAATTTTTAGGGGACTTGTTCCCTTAACCTAGCAAACAATCAACAATGGATATGCACATTGTAAGAGATTTTACCCCAGGGAGTAACCAATCTCCATTTTCCAAGGAAATGAAAAGTAGGCACTCGGATTCTGGGGGCCTACATCATTGTGCAAAGGATGAAAAGGATGAGTCGGAGCATCTTGAAAATAGCATTAAGCAAATCACTAGTAAAATTAAGCACAAGAACATAAACTTTTTGGCTACCTTTAATGTCAATTCACTCTTAAAAACAGGAAAACTTAAAACTCTAATAAATTTCATCAAAGAGAAAAGGATTATGATAACAGCTCTTCAAGAAACTAGATATACTGATGAACATCCATTTGATTCAGAAGGTTATAGAATATTCAAGGGAAAACCTGGAAAGAGAGTTATGAAAAATGTACCTCAGTTTGGAACTGGGTTCATTGTAAATCAGAACATATTAAATTCAATAATAGAGTTTCAATCCATTAATGAAAGATTATCCCTGCTATCCTTTAAATCAGTAAACAAAGTTTATACCATTGTCAATACTCATGCACCAACTAATGAGAAAAATAGGACTCAGAAAGAACAAACGGAAAATTTTTGGCAAGAACTATCAAACACCCTGGATCAAATTCCATCAAAAAATATAATACTTCTACTTGGAGACTTTAACGCTCAAATCGGCAAAGAACGTCAACATCGGTCCATAGTAGGCAATTTCCCGGCACATAAAAGAACTAACACAAATGGAGAAAGACTTATTAGTTTATGCAGAGAGCATAACATAGTCCTGAAATCTACATTCTTCAAAAAACTTCCTAGGAAACAAACTACTTGGGTTTCCCCAAATCCAGTTTGTGGTGAGAAACAACTTGACCATGTTGCTATTAGCAGACAGTCTACAATGGAGATACTCAATGTGAAAGTTGCTAAGAGTGCAGGTTTAGATTCAGACCACTATCTGTCACTCATTAAATTCAAAATTAGACCAATATATAAAAAGAAAAATCATTATCAATCCAAAAAGTTTGATACTCAAAAATTAGCTACAGAAAATAATTTCAAAACACTTTTGGAAAGCAGAGCACCTAAAACATGGGAACAACTTCAAAGAGACTTAGTACAGACAGCAGAAGAAACCATTCTCCTTAAAAGAAAACGAAAACATGCCTGGTGGACTGCTGAGTGTGATGAACTAATCTTTAAAAGACAACGAGCTTGGAACATCTGGAATGCAAATAAAAATGAGAATACCAGGAACAGCTTTATAGAATCCCGAAAACATGCATCTAAGGGACTCAAAAGGGTAAAAGTGCAACATATGAAAGACCAATTAACATTAATAGAATCGGACTTCAGACAGCACAATATAAAGGACTTCTACAAAACTTTCAGAAGTAGTTTAAGGAAGTATACTCCACCAAGCTTGCTTTTCACAGATCCAAAGACTCAGAAAACTGCATATAATAACGCTGAAAATTGCAGAATACTTGCGGAATATTTTGAAGAACTCCTCAACTGCGATCCACCAAAGGAGACATTTAATTTTGATAATATACTCCCCGTTCCTCCAGACTCGAAACCACCAACAACAAATGAAATTAAAGAGATTATAAACGAACTTGAAAATAACAAAGCATCTGGAGAAGATAGTATAGTTGCTGAATTATGGAAATACTCGAGTGACAACATGATCCTATGTTTAACGGAAATCATAAATGACATATGGAAAACACACAGTTTACCATCAGAATGGACATCTGCTTTGATACATCCACTACATAAGAAAGGGAAGAAAACAGATCCTAACAATTACAGAGGAATCTCCCTCCTGCTAGTGACCTATAAGATCTTATCCAAAGCACTTTTAAAAAGAGCGGAAAAAATACTTGACCCACAATTGGGAGAGTATCAGGCAGGGTTTAGGAAGGGACGATCATGTATGGAGCAAATACTAAATTTAAAGAGCATATTAGACATGAGGAAAATCAGGAACTTGAAATATGTAGTTACTTTTGTGGATTTTAAAAAAGCCTATGACTCCATTGACAGAAAGGCACTTATTAACATTCTGAAGGAATTTGGACTTGATAACAAGACAACTGAAATAATTCAAGCAACACTAACGAACACAACTTCCAAAGTTAAATTTAGAGGGGAACTTTCAAAATCTTTCAAAATAAAGTCAGGTGTGAGACAAGGAGATGGTCTGTCACCTCTGCTTTTCAATTGTGCATTGGAAAAGGTAATTCGAGAGTGGAGGAAAGCCATCAATACTAAAGGCGTTCAACTAGGAAGACATCCAAATAAAATCACTGTAGATTGTTTAGCTTTTGCGGATGACATTGCATTACTTACTGACTCACTGGATACTGCCCAAGAACAAATTAGAGAGTTGCAAAAACAGGCAGCCAAAGTCGGACTACAAATATCATTTGAAAAAACTAAGTTCATGACAAACATCACCGATGCCCCCAAAAGTATCACAATTCATGACAGTTCAGTATGTAAAACAAATTCCTTTAAATACCTAGGAGAGTGGATAATGAATGACTCACAGGAAAAGACAGCAATAGAAACACGTATGCATAAATTACAAAGGTGTTTTCATATGACAAAAGATATATATAATAAAAAAAGCTTATCCTGGAACACTAAATTAAGGCATTATCAAGCAGTAGTCAGACCTGAAACTCTGTATGCAGCAGAAACACTTAAATTAACAAGATTTGGTGATTTAGACAAATTAGAGAAGACTGAAAGACGAATTCTGAGAAAAATACTGGGAGCTAAACGAAATAATAACGCAGAATATAGGTTACGACCAAATAGAGAGTTATATTTGAAATGTGAAAAATTAACTGATGTAATGAGAAAGAGAAGATTACAGTTTTTTGGGCATATCTATAGAATGGAAAATAGTAGACTAACTAAACAGATCTTCAACTTACTGACTAGTTACAAATCCAAACCCACATGGTTCATTGAAATTGACAAAGATTTGACAAACGCCAAAATTCAGACAGACACAATAGCAAACAGATCACTCTTCAGAGAAGCTATTCAAAACGCAAAATTTCAAGAAAGGAAGAAACAAACAACTGGCAGAAAGTGGACTCAGGAGGAGAAAGATCGTCACTCTAGAAGGATGAAAGAAATTTGGAAACAACGGAAATTGAATACAATGGACAATAGCCAACGTTGATTCATCGTACCCTCCAAATGGGTTATTCGAAAGAAGAAGAAGAAACTTACGTCCGTAGACGCACAGAATAATAAGCAAAGTCTTGGCTCTTCACACCACTTATAAATGAACTGGCCCTAGGTCTAGATGGAGGGGGAATTTAGATAAAAATTTCTCGAAATAATGATGGTACAGGAATGAAATAAATATCACTGAACTCGTAAAATAGCGCAGGTCAAGAATATGCCCATTAATCCTAGAATCGATCGTAGAGATTTTGTCTAGGCGATCTCCCGCGTGAATGCTAGCCGAGCGTGCCCACGCTAGACCTGCCGCGCTAAATAGGCATTCTTCTCTCATTGGTTCCCACATTTTCTGTAATTTGGCGGTTTTTAGCATATCTTGGCGTCGTAGGAGTGTCTATTTTCTTCATCAGCCACTCACGTAACTGCATCATATTTCTTATAGGCGCGAACATCATAATGAACATACCAGAACCATGTCTCACTGCGCGTCGCTTCTATTTTGAGGTGGCCAACACCTGTCCTTCTGACACATCGCTAGGCTATTTCCTTTCAGAGCTAAAGTATTTAGCCTTTTGTCAATCTGCTTCAGGTATGTCCCCGCTGTCTCCAACCAATGCTTGAAATTTCCTCATCTCCGTCTGGCTACTTTCATGATTCTGGTGGAAATATTTATTAATTGAAGAAATAAAACATAGAATAATTTATCCAACAGAGGATAAAGGGTTCAGTATATAGCTTTAGGTGTTATTGTGTCTCCCATTCTTTCAATGTGGTCCAGCCAGTGTAGTCTTTGTGATTTTATGAACCGAAAAAATCCTTCCCTTTAAGAATGTCATCGATATCTTTATTGGTTCTTATCCTGCATTCACCTCCATCAAATACAGCACCATAAATTCTTCGTATTATCTTCTTCTCAAAGACTCTACGTTTGTTACAGTCATTAACTGATATATTCCATTTTCGGATCCATAGTTCACCGGTAGTCAATCAATGACATGTAAAATCTGAGTTCTATTTTGCGATATCCTACCCCAATGCTATAGCCTAATAATCTTACACATTCCATTAGAATCATTGTAATTAGGCAGATTATCAGACAAACTTCACCTACACCCAATTACACGGGGTTGATGACCATAATATCCCAGCCCCCTCAACGAAACAACAATTTGGCAGGTCAAAAAAACAAGTTTCTAAAATGATAGAAAATGCTTAATTTTTCCTGAAAATTATTCCTTCAGAATGAATTACAGAATTATTCAAAGAGAGCCCAAAGGTTGGAAAATGAACATTACTGTACGTGCGAGGGTTGATAAGCTCGTGTTGGATTTAACACAGGAGCACTTATACTGTATTTGCCTCAATTTGAGGAAAATGTCCCAAGTGAACAGACAAGGGATGCAAGGGATTACCGCTTCTTCACAGCCACAGCAAGGGGCTACAAGAAGGTTTGCAGCGACATGAGAAGATGTGACGAAAGAGCTTCAGCCAGTCTCAAAGACAGGTCTTATTCAAGTACAGATCTTATTCAAGTACAGGTCTTATCTGGTTGGCATGGCAACGAGGTATAAGCATAAAGCTCGTCTGAGTTAATACAGTGCGTTCGCTTCCCCCGGCGCGGCGTGGCGCGGCGGAGCAAGCAGCAGTAATGCAACAATGGTGGTTTCCGTACGCTTGCCTGTGCAGAGTAGAAGACGTTTCGTTTATCTTTACAGTATATAAAACGTAGTGCAGTGTATACGAAGTGCCATACGTGTAAAATCCATTTATATGGTAAATTACGAGAAATTTCCACTTGAACAAAGAATGTTAATGTATGACACGTATGTAAAAACGGAGCCATGCAGAGCAGTATGTAGGAGATTTAAAGACAAATTCCCTACCGTTCCAGTTCCAAATAGAGAGACTGTCAGGCGTCTTGTTAATAAATTACGGACACGAGGAACCCTAAACGCTGCATGTATTAAGCCAAAGGGAAGGGTCCTGACGAAGGAAAAACTCGTTGAAACTAATCCATCATTCTCTCGCTCTCCAAATAAGTCTCTAAAACGTGTTGAACAGCAAGTACAGTAAGTGTTTCAAAGGCCTTAGTCCATACGGCTACTAAAATTTTAAAAACTCAAACCATACAGAGTAACTGTAGTCCAAGAATTACGACCCCTTAAAAATGAAAAAAGCATCATTTTCTGTAATTAGATTTTACACAACATTGTTGACGGCATTGTTTAACCGCAGTTAATAATTCTCTGTGATGAGGCGTTGTTTCATTTAATTAAATGGCCACGTCGCTTCACAGAGCAATAGATACTGGAGCACAGATCTGCTTCTCTAACGTTTGCATGGGAATCGCTCGGCCGCAGGGGGAAGCAAACGCACTGCAATTTCGTAGCTAGCTGCTTCCATACAAGTTTGTCCTTCGTTCTCATTGGTCTAAATGGACCCGCCTATGGTATTCCTTCACTGTAGGGAGGTGAAACATAGTGCAGATTCCATAAGGCAGGAGTCTATTCACAATTCAGAACATGAAATATAAACCTAAACTACAGTATTAAAACTGTTCGTAAGTAATTGAAGCCGTCAGTTTCACAACAGCATAAGTCCACATTTGTGCACTATATGAGTTATAGCCTATACATTACCGTAATCGTTGAACGAGTTCTGTCGAATACAACACAAGCTTCCAGCATTTACCATTTGACTGATGGACCAGTATGCAAAGTAGCAGGTAAGAAATGCTGATAATTCAGGAGATGAAGTGTGGAGTTATGGGTGGAGTAATAATAAGATGGAATGACATTTACCATTTTGGCAAAGTATTCGTTATACCTGTATTGATAGTTTGAAATTTCAGATACCGTTAAAATATGCCAATCAATGCAAGTTCGAACGAAACATAATTATCAATTATAACACACTGTAGTCTACATTTTTTGGTCTACGGTGAGATCATCTTTAGCAAAGGTTATATCAAGAATATATTTTAACTAATATACCATTAATATAAATGTAGAAATTTTACTTGATCTGTAAGAAAATAAAATTATTAAATTAGACCTTATATTTAAAATGTAATCAATAAGTGGATGCACTATCAAAGGATACTTTATTTGAAATAAAAATGGCAATAGCTGTGTGTTTCTCTTCAAATGAAATTGTAAAATATAAAACTGATAATGTTATGGTCTCCAAAAATATCCAAATACGCTGCCAAAATGTCGTATGATGTTTCTTAATGATGCAGATGGTGTTAGCAGATGGCAGAGGTTATGTTAAGATGTAATACGTATTATATATGTACTGTAGGCACCAACCAGTTAACTAAAATTAAAGTTGGAATACATCTTTGGAATATTGCAATCAATATGAAGAAATACAGCAGGTGTTTTTGGAAATCAATGGACTGACTTATATGCAGTAATTGATGGCCCGATATGACGTGTTGTCATAAAGTATAACATTGCCGATATAACGTTTACTTCCCGAAAGAAAATTAACAGTCTATTGTATGACTATTGTAATATATGTGTACTCCACGATCCGAAACAAGACCTTTCAGGAAGGCAAACAGGCTGACACAATTACAAACGCCGTGACACAATTTGGTAGGTCAAGGTAGTATGGATCTATAGTTCACTATTGGTAGCGGTTTCTGTGGATACTAGGAGCGTCTAATTAGCTGTACGAAAAAAATTAAACTTCGATTACCTTTACTAAGAACAATGGACGTGAATGCGGAAATGATGTTCAGATGAGAGTGTTCAGTTTTACTTGGCTTTGGTCACTTCACCGGACTCCCACACTTCACTTTGAAGACGCTGTGCAATAGGCTACTATCAAGTCCGTATAGAAAAATGTTCTGTTCCGACATCGTAAAGAGGTTCTGTGACACTGTTGAAGTGGAATGTAGTAATATACTGTAGTCACGATGTTAACAACGTTCACCTCTTCATCCTTGGGTAGGGGATAATTCCGGTATCTCGTGGGGTATGCTGAAGAGCGTTGCTTGATAACGTCTATATCACTGTTTCTGTTGTCATCTGTCTATAATGTAAGCGTGTTTCCGTGTGGTACTGAACATTCGAGGTTACATACTGTAGCCTACATCTCTTGGTAGTGACAATCCCCTATCAAAATTGAGGCACCACCTCTGAAAATATCTTTGTTGTTGTTAATTTATTTTAGGGGCTAAGGCCATGAGCCTCGAGTAGTTGGGTGTGTGTTGAACTAGTCAGATAACCTATATTTATATGATGACTGTAGTGGTGTGTGTAACTGTATTAGGGACAGGGATGCGCTTGAAGTAAGGCACTATCCCGGGATTTGCCTGGAGTGAGTGTGGAAAAACCGTGGAAAAACACACTCAGGAGAGCCGCTATTAGCACCGGGATTCAAACCTGCGATTATCGGACTTGTTGTATCTGTCCTCGCGGCCGCGGTGCACGAATGCGAATCTCAAAATCTAGCTGAAAGCATGTCGATGAAGTCGGTATTTCATCTCTAAATCAACTAGGGCCTAGAGAGGCAACTTGCCGAGTTCTTATATCCTCTCCAGCCAATCGCACTACTCGACCAACTCCCTCAGTAACTATCTATGTTGAGAGAGCGCACGGTTCATGCAGGGTAAGTTGTTGCAGCAGTGCAAATCGGTCGGAATGGATACGAGATCTCAGTATGCCTCGCGTCAATATTCAGACACGTACAATTTCATCCTCTCAAGTAATACTCAAAATAAATTAAGCAATCAAATACCACCAGAAATGCTTTCCTTGCGATTTGACCAACATGCATGCAAAGTTTGAACAGTTCACGTTAACGATGCTTCTTGTCAGCGCCACACGGTTCGGTCGAGCAGCCTTTTATAAAACAAAATTAGAGGTTAATAAGGAAGTGCATTACTGGGACTCGCCTATGCCTATCCCAGCGAGGGAAGCTTTATAATTTGAGACCTAATAAATGGTCTTGAAAGCAATGTTCAGCAGGCACAGGAAGCGCACTATTCTTGGAACGTCCTAATGGCTTCACTTCCCTTTACCTATTAGCCTATATAGACTAAGTGAGAAATAGAACGCAATTGATGATGCTTGGAAGTACAGGTCTTCTTGTGGGACATCCTTCACATGACATAATGTACGACTGTAACGACAGTTTCTCATTTAGTGGAACACACGAGTCTCCAGTATTTACTACACGTCCACCTCCTTGCGCAGTGGTTAGCATTCTCGGCTGTCACCACGGAGACCCGGGTTCGATTCCCGGCTCTGACAAGAAATTTTATTCTGATCTGAGGAATGGAACGGAGTACAAAAATAAGTAGAGGTGGGCTCGATTCCTATCTCAGCCATTCTGGAAGTGGTTTTCCGTGGTTTCCCACTTCTACTCCAGGCAAATGCCGGGATGGTACCTAACTAAAGGCCACGGCTGTTTCCTACCCAAATCCTACCTCAATTACAAATACACACACTAGTACAAACACCACAGCGACACAGGTTATCAAACAAGTTCTACACACACCCAAAACGGGGCTACATGACGAAGATGTCGTAAAGCCCCTATCACAATCAACAACAACAATCTTTACTACACATCTATTATTTCATAAAACCTAAATTCTGTAGTGCCGGGAAAAAGTGGCATAAGTCAATATTTCTTAGTTACGGTAGCTAATTCTAGTGGGCATTTGTATCGTATCCAACTTGAGAAGAAAGACACAAGTCATTTGGCAATTACAAAGCAGAAACTTAAGATTTTAATAATGCCAATAGTTTATTCTCTAGGACAGATTTTTCACTCTCTCGTAAAATTTAATTTTTCGACTTGCGCCACTTTTGTCCAGCACTACAGAATTACTACTTGCTTTAAATATGTGAAATAATGACCTGAAATCAACGTACTTTAACATATTTTAGCAAACTGAACTGGATGAGATCTGTGTTTTAGGAAGTCTCGTTCCTGATACACTCAATTTCTTAAAGTAATTTATTCACAATTAACCTACATATAACGAGCATTCATCATCATTCTACCTATTATTATTATTATTATTATTATTATTATTAAATTTGTTGAGGACCACGCATTATTATTATTTTTTTACAAAACTAACTGGGATTTTCGCTTTCACGGCCAACTAAAGAGACTCCAGTGTCTCTAGCAGGATGTGCCAATTGGCCTGGAAGTTCCATCCTGGGTGAAACTGCGCAACAGCCACTGCAAAACCAAGAAGAATTGCTGGAGTTTACAATTAACTTCTTGCGATAAAATATGAGAATCAAGACGTAATAATATAGGCTACAACAAAACTAAATAGCACCGAAGTTCCGTATTTGCCTTATTGAATAAGATGCCTTGCTTTCTCCCTGTAGGCTCCATATTGTTTCTGTGTTTCAAGTAAAAATGAGAATGTTATGCTGGATGCTCTGCGTTTTTCAATTGAACAAATGTATAGATATTACGCTTCCCCAAGAAATCTGCCATTACAAGCAATATTTAGCCTCGACCATCATGTAAACTTTTTTTCTCCAAAAATCTAAATATTGATCAAATGTGCAAAACAGACCAAAAACTGTCCAAATAGTAAATTGATGACTGTTCAGCCCAAATCAGTAAAGAATATGAAATAATACACCGTATAAATGTACACCCGTGGTGTTGGTGTAGCGCGCCTGCCTCGCACCTGGAGGTCCCGGGTTCAATTCCTGGCTTCGTCAGGGATATTAGAAACTGACGTGAGTGCTGGAACGGGGTGCACTCAGTCTCGTGAAGAAAATGGAGTAGCTGTCTGACAATAAGGCAGCGCTGTGATCACGAAAACCAAGATTAGCCCAATGACCGAGAGGACCCGACGCGCTCACCGCGCGTTACTCCACAATCTGCAGGCCAAATGGCTGGGCAGCGATCACTTGATAGGTCTAGGCCCTTCATGGGCTGTAGTGCCATGGGGTTTGGTTTTACATATACTGATCAAAGAAGCTTTCAGCTATTAGATAAACATATGGAACAATGTTAAAATATCGTGACGCATTAGGAAATTAAACCTGCAACATTCGGCTTTGGCCATCAATGATCAGCCAAGTGAAATAACAGCTCTAGACAAGGAATATTCAAAATAGAGCTAAAATCCTCTTCAGTTATCATTGGGGCAATAATAATGCTATTCTATAAATGTGTTGTTATTCTTCGTCATAACCTACAATGGATTTCTCTAGGCTACTACTCGTACTATGGAATGTAGAAATTGGTGCTTAGAGAGTAATATGAGATCCGATGACGTCATCATACCGTAAGTTGTGTTCTCTTTATGTATCGAACCGTGTCATTTAAGAGCCAAACTTTTAACACAATTACGACCGACGCATAAAATTGCAAACTCAGATAAGACATAGCTATGGCTTATCGGTAGGCACTTCAAGTTCCACAACATGGTAATTAACACCAAGCTTGCTCCGCCGTGAGCCACCATTCCACCTATTCATTTGATGAGCAACTAAATCAGGGGTGCTTAACATAATTTGAGAGTGGGCTGAATGGCAGATACCTAAACAAACCGCAGGCCACATTGTTCTGCCGCACATCCCCCTCCGGCCCCCTCTCCGCCCCCACCCCCCTTCACCCCCTCTCACCCCGCCCCCTCCCTCCACCCCTTCCCGTCCTTCCCTAGCACACAAATATATCCACACATCCAGGTGGCCCCTTCTTCAATCACCAACCAACTTAACACACGGCTATTCGACAATACCTGACACACAATGAGAACGGTAAACAATATTCTGTAACTTTGGATAAACTAACCGGTTAATGAGAGGTCTGGGTCTTCGCTTCAAGTGACAGTGTCTGGAGATAGATTTGACACAGAATAGAATGTAGGTGTTCATCAATTATTCGGGAACGTAATTTAGATTTTATAAACTTCACGTTTGAAAGTGTATGCTCACAGACGCAAGTACTCGCAAACGCAAACCAATATGTTCTCGCAAATTTTAAGAAAACCAGAAA
Organism: Meconema thalassinum; assembly: GCA_946902985.2. Lineage (NCBI taxonomy): Eukaryota > Metazoa > Arthropoda > Insecta > Orthoptera > Tettigoniidae > Meconema > Meconema thalassinum. The sequence continues at coordinate 418,599,716 of OX336389.2, forward strand.
CGTTTCATTACTAAGTACCCTGTAAAAGTTAATAAGATTCCCCTCCACGAATTTGTCCCTTATTTGGGAACAACACTGTAGTTAAATTAATTCGACCTGTAGTTGCACAGATGCAACACCGACGTCAAATGCAAATGGATTTTCGAACAAATCAATTTTCTCCGCACTCGCAGAAAGGTTTTTAAATCTGAGTACAAACTCTTTGATCAATAGGCCTATGTCTATTACAGAAAGTGTACAGTTCTTCATAAACTCCAAATCAGAAAATGGTTTCCCTTTCGCGGCTAATAAATGTGCACTAGCGTGGAGTGCAGCTACTGTATATTTTACTCGATCTGTTTCGAGAATATTTGTTTTTGAACGGTGTGACGTTTCATTAAATTTGAAATATTTTTCTGCCATAATACTCCAACGTATTTATTATATACAGATCGGTGCTTAGAATCATAATGCCGCCTGATGTTGTACTCTTTAAAAACTGAAATATTTTCCTTGCATATCAGACACATTACTTTTCCACTGTTCTCAATACAATGATAGTCATCAGTCCAATTTTTCTTAAAAACACACCATTCACTGTCCACTTTTCTGCATTTGGAAAGGAAAATTTTCGTTCACAAATAGATTATTGAAAGAACTTAAAATATCAGTAGATTGTAAGAACGTTAGTTTACAGTAAAGTAGTAAACCACAATGAACCTCCCAAAGCACTTTCCGGGTATAAAACGGTCATTTCCTGTGCATGTCCCAAGATAACTGTACCTAGTATACAATCCCCCGAAGAATGCAGCAGGTCCTTTACACCCCGGGGAAGTCTGCCACTGTAACTCCAAGAAACAAATGAAGAAAGCCCATACCTGCTTTTAAGGTGGGAATACTAATTAGAACTCTTCTACAGCCCAGTAACAGAAACATCACGTCAAGAAGAAAACAACGAATAATTCAGAGATTTTTGTTATGGTTTCATCTTCTTTCTCTGTAAATTACAACCAAGTTCTTATTAACTAGGTTTTTCGGTATCTACGAAATACATACATTGAAACTTCAGCACAATATAGAAACTCTGCCAGGCCACATAAAATGCCTTCGCGGGCCGTATGTTGAGTACCCCTGGGTTAACTGATTAGAATCCTGAGTGATTTGCCAACCTCTATACCCCAGGCATTATATGCAAAAAACACGGCCAACCTCAAAAAAAATAATGTAAAGCTGAAATTTGGCATAGATGTTCCCTAGTACCCTAGAAACAAATTCTGAAAAGTCCCCATCTCTGCGGTGTCCGCGTCATAGTTTTTGGAGGGTTCAAAAGGGCTTAAATAGGGCCTACGTGCCAAAAACAGCATTTTTGCTTCCTGCGTTAAAAATATTGATCCAAATTTAGTTCTCGCGAGCTTTAGCAATTAATAAAAATGTACCAGTAGGATAATGGACTTATTAGGCCTAATTATTGCTATTGACGAAGGAAAAAACGACTAATTAAACATTTTTAGCACTATTTTACACGAAAATTTGGTTAATTTGTGATTAGCAGGACATTATTTTTTAAACTGCTGCTGATATTGACTAAAGACCCAGAGTAAAAGTTATAAAGCATACTTTTAGCTTTACATTGGCACATTACCCATGTCTATGCGAGAAACGGTTACCGAGTTACGGTCCCAAAGCATAACCGCTGTTGACAAGGCACCCGATCGCGTTTCTAGGTGACAGCACTCGGCCTGTCAGAGCAGGCCAACAATACTCCAAACAATTAGTTCAGCTTCTAAACAGTCTTGGATTGTCACTAAATTTGGTGGAAGTCCACAGGTACGAAGTTTCAGCGCTTCGTGAAGAAGGTCCAATCCCGAATTCTGGAGCGTTCACGCAGTTTTGCTTTGACAACGCTGACTTTAACATAAGAACGTTGGACGAGCGAAACACATTTCACTGCATGGGAGGCATCAAGTGCACAGGTCCAGCGCCTGACAGTGAAATATCTCCACTCAAACGTACACGAGAAGTTCCTAATGCTGGTGTGATTGCGGCGATGGGAAAGTTCAACATTTCTTGGTATCGGAAGCCCTCTTCCCGTGGTTCAAAGGACGTCAAGATTAAGGAGTTCACTGTGGAAGCCCCAAACTCTGTGGCTATTGCGTCGATGATGGACTCCTTGTTGTTATCTGGACCGTGGTCAGGTATTAATTTACCCGCCTCGTGGAACGGCTTTATGAAGGCCTCACTGCTCATGCTCAACCAGCTCCCCAGACGACGTCAGTTGATACCCTGCCGTTCATTAACTTGGAACCGAGCAATCCATCAACTATACATTCCGCGTTGAAGTTTGCCGCAAGAGAGTGCGTGGAACTGAAACAAAGCACGTGTTTCGGAACCTTTGACCAGCCCCTATACGCGAAAGCTGCAGAGATAGTCGCATCGGACACTTCAGAGGATCTCAAAAACCTGGTTGTTCGTCTAGGCGGATTTCACATTCTAATCTCGTTTCTTGGGGCAATCGGCTACGTGATGAATGGAAGCGGTTTGGAGGAGCTCTGGGCGGAAATATACGCTAAATCGTCAGTGACTCACATGATGTCTGGACACGCATATTCTAGGTAGGCTTGCAATTAGCTCGCTCTTAAAAATGATTACGTTATGCCTTCAATTTCAAATGTATCAATAACGCGAAAATGTGCATGTTCTAGGGCCCTCAGAGCGCATTTTCTGACAAAACAGGCTGTCGGGAAAATGTTACTCAACATGAACGACGGGCTGAAGGATGACAAGTACAAAATACAGGCGCTTTTTACCGCAATCCAAGAAGGCACCGCCAACGACTTGCTATCATATCCTTACCTTCAACGTCTCAAAGAGTCGCTTCATGACACATTTTCTTCAATGAGCCAGAAATCTCGCACAGGAAAGCTGTGGGTAGAGTACATCAAACAGCAAGCCTGGGAAATATCGAAGGATTCCGCATCTTTACGCGAGGAAATGAAGGTATTCGTCTCTACGGCTCCAGATGAAAAGGCCATACTATCAGCTGGAGAGAAGTTCGCCATTTGTCTCTATGATAGTGCCAAATCGGAGTGCAAAAGCCTCGACGAATTTCGGGTAGTGAAATACAGCCAAAAGATTGCCAAACAACCGGTCACAGCGTCATTTCAGCTGGCTTCACTTCCGCCGACTTCGGCGGCATGCAAACAAAATTCACTTGCGGGTATATTCGCAAGTTCAGGAATGGTTAGGATTTTCTTTGGCCCCGACCCAATGGGGATGGAAATTCCAACACTCAGCTTTAGTACCAGTGACAACTCATCTTCCAGCTGTTCCAGATCATCTCCTCAATTTGGTGTCCTGCAACTGCAAGAGCTCTTGTGGCAGTCAGTGTGAGTGCCGCTGATAGCGACTAAAGACCCGAAGTAAAAGTTGTAAAGCGCACTTGTAGCTTTAAAACGATACATTGCCCATGCTCCTTAATGTGTGGGCACTGCAGTGGAAAGGCATGTGGCAACATCACATTTGATGGCTCAGACGATGAGGAGGACGATTGAGTCCGATGTAAGCTTTGTTTTGCAAGTGTTCTTTGTCTGAAGAGAGCTTTTTAAGCTTTGTTTTGTTATTATTTGCATTATGCATATTATGAATGTACGTTTAACTGCTAACTGCATTAAACTCGTTTTGTTCTATGGAAACTGTTTCTGCTATTTTACCTGGATTCAAAGGAATGCCATCCTAAAAGCTCTTGAGCAAAGATACACAATGGTGTCAGCAAAGGTGAATAGAGGAGTCCACCAGAGTAAATGGGCGTTCGTTCGGAAACGCGACTGCCACACTTCCACTTTTATATTTGTAACTGTATCTCTGCTGCTGTTTGTCGGATGAACATGGGCAATGTATCGTTTTAAAGCTACAAGTGTGATTTACAACTTTTACTTCGGGTCTTTAGTCGCTATCAGCAGCTGTTTACACGATAAGTCCCGGGTAATGACAAATTAGCTAAATTTTCGTGAGAAAAGTTGAGCTAAAAATGTTTGATTACTCATCTGTTTAAATGTATGCCAATAATTACGACCAATAAGAGCGTTATATATAAAGCAGTCCTTCTCTTATTACTATCAAAGCTCATTAGAACTGATTTTGGAACAATATTTTGAACGCAGGGAGCAAAAATGCTGTTTTAGGCACTTAGGCCCCAGTTAAGCCCTTTTGAACTCTCCAAAAACTATGACGCGGACGCCGCAGAGATGGGGACTTTTCAGGATTTGTTACTAGGGTACTAGGGAACATCTATACCAAATTTCAGCTTTACATTATTTTTTTTAGGTTAAAACTTAATATGCCTGGGCTACTAGCCCAGTCTTACACAGGCAGGAGCGATGGGCTCTGGGAGCACGTATAGCTATGGAGGCGGAGTAAAACCATGAGCGACTATGACATTGACAAGTGACGAGCGCGCTGTAACATCACAGCGTAGGGCTGTCCCTTGGCTCTAGTTGCCAAGAGAGTGCGCGGCATGTTTACTTTACAAGAAAGATGCTGCTGATCATAATAATAATAATAATAATAATAATAATAATAATAATAATAATAATAATAATAATAATAATAATGCCGTACAACATTTCTCTACATTGAAATACAGCAAACCGAGAGAAACAATACTAATGTAATTATTTCTATGACGAGTATAAATTTTGTAGGTTTTTACAAAGCAGAGATTTTGCATTGTCTCAACGATTTAAGTATGGTACTCACAGTTCATAACTCTCTAACATTACGTTTCGGAGACGATGTTACTCGCAACCACTAGAATCTCTCATTTCCTTAATCATTCGCATCGCATCCTTAGTTTGGTATGAACACGGGGGATTACTTGGTTCCATCTGAAAGTTAAAGACTTCAAGTATCTTTGTTACCAGGTTGTGTTTAGTTGTAAAATAGTGACGAAGGGAACCTCATATAGATATATAATCTACTTTTATTGTTATTATTAGACTACTGTAGTTGATGTAGTTCTTTATAAGCCCATGCATTATAGACCTATGTGGCCGTTTACCATCACTTGATGGCCTGTTTACCATTTCTTGATGAATGCAGTGTATTTGCATTTGTCTGTTGGCACAGGCTAGAGTAAAGTGCGGTTTTTCCACCGGTGTCTCAGCCTCATTCATGGCTGTGATTATATGGAAGCTATTGGGTTATGGGTGGTGCTGAGTAATGGCCTCCGGGCACAACTAGTGCCTGTGTGTACTCTGTGAAAGGTTCTGCTCATAGGGTTAGTGCCATTGTTCTGACTCAGTGAGGGAAGCAATGGCAAACTACCTCACTCATCATCTTGCCTACTACGCCTCATTATAGTGCTGCTTTGAGGTTTTGTGGGTATCTACCGTCCTAACCTATGGCGGTACATTTTGAGGATCCAACCAGTCTCTGGGCTGACTAGCTAACAGACACACACAGGTTTATCTAGCTGCATCTCAATTTTGTCACCTCGTGAAATATCCTTACAAATTCTCATTTTTTAAATGCACTTGTTTTACAGATGACCTAGATGTTTGCCCCCTTAATCTACTATCACCACCAGTTCCTTATTTTTAAATATGATGATTATTATTGTCATACGATTTTCACTTTCGCACAATGACTAAATTTTAGTATTGCTTGTATTATTTTTGATCAAGAAGGTAAAACGTAATAAATGGACATACAGCGAAATATTTCTGTTTGATTTTCGGCTGACTCCGTAGCGCAACGGTTACGTTCTCGCCTGATGTACGCAAACTCGCGGCATCGAATCCTGGATTAGTTAGTTAGAGGCTTCTTAAAGCGAGGCAGCCGTGTCAGTAGATTTACTGGCACGTTGAAGTTCACTTTCAGTGGAAAATTCAGGCACTCCGGCGTGTCTAAAGCCCTAATAGTTAAAAGGAACGTTAAACGTATAACATTATTATTATTTTTAGCCTATTTTCATTTACGAAAAAATTGGCTTATGAGATCACCTTTTGTCCGCGCACGTGTGTGTGTGTGTGTGTGTGTGTGTGTCCCTGAGCGATTTAATTGAAACGCGGTAAGGACATAGTACTATTTTGTCCGACCCCGACTGTGCCCATCACATTTTATTACGTCTCACCAATCTAACATGGCGGTTGTGCGAAATATTGTACTGATATCACCTTGATATTTTGTACGGTGATAAAAGGCACTACTAGAAAAACACTTATGTGACTTTCAAAAACGTGTTACGTATAAAACCAACATGGCGGCCTAGCAAATTTGAAACATTTAAATAGATTTTTCTCGCGATTTGACCATCCGAGCGCAGTGAAACACGCTACAGCAAATGTTTATACACTTTGTAATGCACTGACATTTAATTTAGTTCAATTGTTTACATAACCTCAAGACGGCGGCTGTGCGAAATTTTAAAATTATTATTTTTATTTCTAGTGTCCTAATCATGCGATCGAAGTCAAGGTTTGAATAATGAACCTACTCAATAGTCGTCATCAAATAGTACACAACTCTATAGCCTACATATAAATATAAGAACATGGCAACCATCCGAAATATTTAGACGGTTCTCAATACCTATTAATCTATGTCAGCAATCAAAATGAAATTTCGTATGTTGATAAAGGCTAGTAATGTAAGTTCATCTATATGACTTTGAATGACCTGGTGAGCAGAAATCCAACATGGCGGTGACGTGAAATTTAAATATTTAAATGGACGTTTCTCGCGATTTAACCATCCAAGCGTAGTGAAACTTGGTACGCTAAATGTTTATACAAATCTTAATGCACGGATATCTAATTTATTTCAATTGTTTTCATAACTTCAAGATGGAGGCTGTGCGAAATTTTAAAATCTCATTTTTATTTCTTGTGTCCTAATTATGTGATTGAAGTTTGAATAATAAACCAACGCATTAATCTCATCTAATAGTGCATAACTCTATGGCCTAAATTTATAAAAATCCAACATGGCGACCATCCGAAATTTTTAGACGGTTCTCAATAACTACGAATCTATTACAGCAATCAAACTGAAATTTTGTATGTTGATAAGAGGTAATTAACATAGGATATATGAAAATAGGGTATTCAGGTCTTCACGGAACTACTTGTTAAATATCATGATTATTATTGTCATACGATTTTTGCTCTTGCACAATGACTAAATTTTAGTACTGCTTCTATTATTTTTGTTCAAGAAGTTAAAACGTAATAATTGGACATACAGCGAGGTATATTTCTGTTTGATTTTTTGCTGACTCCGTAGCGCAACGGTTACTTTCTCGCCTGATGTATGCACACTCGCGGCATCGAATCCTCGATTAGTTAGTTAGAGGCTTCTTAAATGCGAGGCAGCCGTGTCAGTAGATTTACTGGCACGTTGCCGTTTCCTTTCAGTGGAAAATGCCGGCACTCCTACGCGTCTAAAGACATAGTAGTTAAAAGGGTCGTTAAACCTATAACATTATTATTATTATTGTTTATTGCTTATGGTTCTAGATTTGTCGACTTGGCGTATCTATGAATTTCTGTACAGTAAAGTATGTATGCTAGTGTTGTAGCTGTAGGTTAATTTATTGATATTGATTATTATCATCATAGTCATTCACAAATGTTATACGAGTTCATCTATCAAGCAACCATGCATCCATGTTTAAAAAATACATTTCTTGGATTTACAAGTATATTTACACCATTTGTTTACAGAAAAATGGAAAACAATCGTTGATCTTCTAAGCGTCTTCCTCTCACCACGTGACATTGGTTTTACTGGTAGAATGGTGCATTAATGAGCAACATTCATGAATTGCTACTTCTAAGAGAATCACTTCAATCTATTGTGTTTTAAATATCTTTCTAATTCTGCCCTCCTTATCTCTTGTAAAGATTATCCATGTTACTACACCCAAGCGACTGATGATACTAGTTTTGAGATCATTCCTACTGTACATAATGTCAAAATTAATCTCCAAATATATTTCTTGGCAGATGACCTTTATCATTCGCTCCTTAAAATAATAACCAAAAACAAACTACCTCTCGCAGTTCTAATACAACTCTGTGTTTTAAAAAGATTGCATGGTGTTCAGTGACAGAATGTAGGCCTATTGTTTCAGAATATACGCTCTGTAAGCAAAGTTGGTCAGCCCTCGAAGCCATACCCACTTCCACTACTTTCACGGCCAAGCTAATCAGACCAATTCGCTCTCAAGCTCCTCCTACTTGTCCGGGAGTGCTCAGGTTTGCATCACTACTCTAGCCTATGCATAATCTTGGTGCTAAAGTGACTTTGGATCTTCCCCTCATAGAATTGAGTGCATGGGAATTCTCCTGATGTACTGGGTTATTGTGCTATCCGATCTAGGATTGGAATGTCCTGAGACATAACAATGAGGTACCGTCTCTGCACTTTTCCGGAGCGAGTGTTGAAGAACTAGGAACAACCTAAAATAAGGCGGAAGTTCTCAGCGCTGGAATTCTAACTTTGAGTCTGTGAGTGTAGCGTCCCAATATTTCTCTGTCCCACTGCATATCCCTCTCTCATGGCATCTTCCAACAATAGACGGTACATCTGCTTGTAAATACAATATTCTGAACTAGTTTTCCCTCTCTTCGACGTGTTTTCCAGTCGGATACATGGATTGTATACAGTCTTCTACACACTCCGTGTTAACTCACTTCTTTCAATCTAAATGAATACCAATGGGTATTTAATAAATGTATTACAGTACACATTGGTCAGCAATAAAACATATACATTAATACTGTATAGGCTACATTAATTAATGAAATATAGCAGTTTCGGCCATATTATGGCCTTCTACAGCGATGTTTTTAAAAAGAAAGTAATGTAATTACGAGCAAGGATTTGTTACTAGTAATTTACTTGGGTTCTCTATGAGAAATATTATGAAAATAGTTTAAAAAAAGATCTGCAACAAATGTTGGCTTTAATTTGCTGTTAATAAAAATAAGATTGCGAAAATGGCATATATCTAAATAGTTGGTATTTTATATCACTTAAATTAGTCTAAAGATTTCTTTAAAAATATGTTGAGATGGCTAACAGAGTGAGAAGTGTGTTTTATGTGATGAATCAAGGCTCTTTGTAGAGTGGATTATAGGTTAGAATATGTATGTTCTTGCTTAAATGGAAATTTTGACGTGATCCGAAATGAAAAAGGTCCTTCATTAGAATTTCGATAAGAAGACGACACAACAGTTCTTTGTCAAGGATCTCAAGGCGAATATACACCATATGATCAAGATGGAGCGTCGACGAAGCATTCGTGCCTTAAGGCTAAATGTCCCGACACTTTGGTAAGAATATATTTCAACAGATGGCAGCACAAGCGAAGCTGAATTTATTTATTTATTTATGTTTGTATCGAAGGGGAGCTCCGATCAGCGATCTGAAAACTGCTATGTACTCTGTCTAGTAGCAGAATTGATATTAATTCATTGCTTACTTTTTAATTTCAAAACCCGAAAAGTTGCTGTTTGTTTTTTCAAATATCTGATAAAAAAAATCGAAAGAAAGCGGGTAATACGAAAGTTGAGTTTTACTCACTGATTCCAAAGCCGCATCGAAAACCTAAATCGGTTGAATAGATTCGTCGGGATCACTTTGGGAAGTTTGTGAATAAAAGTGTTACTGTATTTGCAACAAGGCGCGGCAGTAGAACAAGGTCATGGAGAGCGGGTTGGGGGAGGGTTGAGGGGGAGGGGAGGGGAGCGGAGGTCGAGTGATTTGAGGGAGCGACAACCTTGCCCGACGGTATGGAATTCCCGAGCATGAAGTCCAATGTTGCGATTGACTGTGCTGGTTAGTTCTGAATTATTGTCAAGGTCTGAATATTTCTGAGTGATCCCTTGATATTTTACCACTTCCTAGTTACGACTTCTTGTTTTTAGTTCATCGATCACATTAATTACTTTTTGTTTAATTTATTTTACCAGCAACAGTATTATTTTTAATGCCCGTTAGGTGTTCTATTTTCGGCACTTTATTTTTTGGACAGTATTTCTGGTAGAATAGATACATGTACATATAGGTAGGCTACGACTGGTGGTGAGCATTACGGTCATCACGTGGAGTTATTTTTTCGTTTTTGTTGAAAATTGGAGCCACCACCAAAACCAATTCAAGGGCGTTCCACTAAATCCCAAGGGAGATTGTTACTAAGTACCAAGAAAAGGAAGTCAGGCCTTCAAAAAGAGAAAAACACCTCTACACACCCGTAAGATTTTTTTCCTAGTTTATATTTGAAATTATATATTTCTTTACGCTTGCATTAGAGAATCGGTGATGCACTGAACAGTTATGATTTCACTTATATTTTACCTGTATAAGTTGGATGACTAAACGTCACCCCGCAATCTGCAGGCTACATGGCTGAACAGCGCAGCGGTTGCTTGGTAGGCCTAGGCCCTTCATGGGCTGTCGCGCCACGGGTGTAGTTTGTTTTTTACTTCCAATACATAAGTGTAGGAGTACAAAATCACGAACTATTCAGTGACAACTTTTTTTCAGAGAAGCAAGTTCGACTTCAAATGAAAACAAAATAAAGGCGTAGCGATTGTGAAAATGGAAAATTGGTTTCCGGAAATACTGGATTGGATTGGGATCCATAAAGACTGCAAACAGTTCTTTTGAACTACCAGCGGGCAAGGTGAATACAAACAGCTAATTGCAACCAAACTTATGCGTTATTGCTTGCAGCCCCTAATTGCAAAAAGTTCCCAGCTAGTATCAAACACCACCAGCAATGCTGCCGAAAATTATATGTCTCTTGTTGCAAAATTCACGGGAGGTAAGCAGATCAATCGAGGGAAACGAGGTTCCTTCACTCATAGAACCAAAGCTGCCGGGCTGGTCTTTCAGTTTGGGCCATCCTGGCACTATAAAACAATGAAATCAGTTTAGAAAAAAAATGCCACAATAGTGAAGGACACTGCACTCTGTAGAAAGAGAAGAAGAGCAGCTTTCCGAAAAAGTTTATTTCCTTCGCGATAAGGGAAAAGAATGTCCCAACAACAGTCTAATGAAATGATACGTACTGTCTCACGTGATTATGGAAACCGATCAATGCAGTTGAATTTCGATGAGGTACTGTTGAGAGAGTTTAGTGATGAGAAGATCAAGCAACTAACGCTTAGGGAAGGTCATATACAAAAACTGGAAAAAGAAACAAGGGGCCAAGGGGAAAATGAAAAGTGGCACACAGCTAGAAAGGAAAGACTTACGGCATCCAATTTTGGATATGTATGCAAGAAGAAACCTACTTCGAAATGGGCTCCAGTAGCAAAAAACATTCTGTACGGCGAATTTCACTCAAAGGCAATGTAGTATGACTGTGATAATGAGCGAATTGCAAAACGAAATTTAGAGGAGAAATCGGTAGAAAAGTCGAAGAATGTGGTCTTTTCGTACATAAAACATGGGTTTTTAGGTGCCTGCCCAGACGGATTAATAGGAGATGACGCTATAGACGAAGTCAATTGTCCTTATTCTGCACGGAATATGACCATACTGGAGGCCTGCAGAAACCTAAAAGGATTTTGTTTGGCAGAAAGTAAGCGAAAAAAAAGCCTAGAGAATGTCAAGAACAGTGCCATTGAGAAGAGAACAGATTGATAACTGTCTAACACCCACATGATTTTTATTTCCAGAACCAGGGCCAGTTGGAAATAACATAGCGGGAAATATGTTATTTTGTGGTATGGACGCCTAAGGACATTCACATAGAAACAATAAAGAGGGACGAAAAGTTCTGGAGACAAAAAAATGCTTATGTAACTGACATTCTGCTACGAGAAAATCTTGTTGCATGAGATCATTGATCCCAGGATGACCAGATCAATGGATATAAGAAAACCTGAGGTGAAGTAAAGTACTGATTAGTGTGTGTAAATCATGAAACGTTATCTTCGATATGGAAAAAATTGAAGCATTGATTTCAAGAACAGGAAATAATTAGGTATAATATTTTTGATGTGTAACATCTTTCCGCTCGGTTGCTGGATAGCTTCGTGGGAGTGATTTTAAAAATTGGGAACGGAAGTGGATCGGAACAATCGAGCTGGCAGTGGTGGATCGAACGGAAGTATGCACTGCCCGCTCGATCGATCGAACGGAAGTGTACTAGCTGGCAGTGGTGGAAAACGGAAGTATGCACTGCCCGCTCGATCGATCGAACGGAAGTGTACTAGCTGGCAGTGGTGGAAAACGGAAGTATGCACTGCCCGCTCGATCGATCGATCCAGCGAGCAGTGGTAAGACCCAGCTGGCAGTGGTACGAGAAATAATGTAGAATGTATATGTCATCCTGAACGGAAAACGCTCATGCGAACTCTGGTGTCAAGTAATTGAAACAAAGCACATGATACATGTTCGAAGTCTTCGTATTAGTATTTAAATGGTAAAATGCCTTAATAACAAACATTGTAAGTAGTCGGCATTGCCGGTATTATGTTTCTGCACAATGGCTATTCAAATATTAACCCACATAACAATAATGCAGTCATCAATATAATATAATCGTTGTGGTTATACGAGAATTGAGCAAGCCTTCATGAACTATTACTGAATACATTCTCTTTACTCACAAGAGGGCCTATTCATAAGGCATTTGAAAATCATTTTCACGCAGGAACATTATCGAAACAAGCAAAACATAAATGAAACTTAATTCCGTAATGCAGTATTATTGGAACGTGGAAATAAGTGACCATCTTGTGCACACAATTTGCGTACTCGAAATAGCCGTGGGGTTAGTGCTTATGATTGTGAATCTAGCGATCTTGGGTTCGAATCTCGGACGGGGTAGATATTTTTGCTACCAGATTATCATTTTAAACTATATTTATCATATCAATATGACTCATTTTAACAGAATCCATATGAAATTACGTGTTGGTCTGTGAATGAAGAGGACCTGTTTATAAGGAATTTAAGGTTATGAGCGGTGTCGCGTCTATTAATCTAGTTGATCCATATCGTATTCTTTATTTAGGCTAGTGCTGGTGGAAGCTACAAATCATCTAATAAAATGAGTTCCGTATTATAAACTACAATATCTGTAAAACACTCCCTTATACAATAGATTAATATTTGTGCCAATAATAGTATAAAATACCGGTGTATCAACAATTTCACACGAGGTTTATTCTATGTCAGATGTTACACATCATATGCGACGCGACTACTGTAAGGCTCGTATTTTTTTGATTGTTTATAGTACGCAGTACTGCCTGTGCTAAAAAGTGGCAGATAAAAGTATCTTAGGAACTTTAATTCTATACATGTACATAATAATTTTGCCCTTGGTATGCATTTTCATAATTGTTTGTTATAATAAAATGTCCTACATAAATGAACTTTTATTATTACTTCCATGAAAATTGAAGTAAGTTATAGTGATTGGCCTCACGGAGTCGTTTCAGATCTCACGAAAAAAAAAGGGAATTAAGAGTCAAAAGAACCAAAGACCCATACCAATCACCAAAATAAATGTATGTATGTATGTATGTATGTATGTAGGTCTATGTGCGTGCGCATTTGGCCTCTCAGGAAATCGATAATTGGCTCCATTGATTAGAATTTTTCACGGTTTGTGGTCTTGTTTGTTATGTCTAGAAAACGACACCTAGAGTTGGGCGTCCGCATCGGATGGAATTTAGAATAGATATTCCCAATATACCTGAGCACGAGCATATCTTGTCCATCTTTTTTTCCAAAATATCAAGAACGTGCTAACTACAAACCAGTCATATCTGTCTATACAGTATTCAATTTCGCATCGAGTGAAACCAGTCGCTGCTCTGTGCGGTAAGAATTATGCCCTACAAAGTATTACTTATGTCGGAACAATATGTTTTTTGCTCGGGAGTTTATCCTCAAATAACTCTAAAACGGTTACCTAGAAGGGAATCCAGCGCTGTCAGCATCTATCCTGAGTGTGTTTTCACCAGCTTTTCCACAATCCCTCCAGGTAGGCCGAGATTGTACCGTACGTGAAGTTTCAGGGCACCTGCCCCATCCCTGACTCTAATACAGTTACACACATAATCAACTTCACGGGACTGATAATAATAATAATAATAATAATAATAATAATAATAATAATAATAATAATAATAACGTTATTGGTTTTACGTCCCTTTTAACTACTGTGGCTTTTAGAGACGCGGGGTGTCAGAATTTTGTCCCGAAGGGGATCTTTAACGTACCAGTAAATCTAATGACAAGGCTCCCTCGCATTCGCGCACCCTCAAATGCCAACTGGCTGCACCAGGATTCAATCCTGCAACCTTGGGGACAGCAAGCGAGAACGTTACCGCTGAGCCATGCAGCCAGCCAAAGGGACTGATGACCAAGAAGTCCCAAGCCCTTAGAATGTATTATTATGAACAAGAATGTTTGCGGAAGTAAGAAATGAATCTGTACAAACACATTGTGTCAACGTTACATATTGTGACACTACTACAGTATATTTTTTTTTGCTCAGATATTGTTCCAGGACTAGGCACTTGTACATGTAACTTGCCGAACTATAATATTTAAGACAAGAGGAGGACAACTCCTTCCTGTCGTCAAATTGTTCCCTTCTCCCTCCGCCCTGTCAGCGTGTTCATCATTTTCCTTGCGCAAGAGATCTTGTGAAGCCGCGCCGCCTACCACCCTTATCAAAACAATTTCCAAACTAACGCTGTCGATTCCATTCACCCGATTTAAATTTTTGAAAATGCATTGGAATCAGGAAATAAATCTCCGTTTTCGTATTACCAGGTTTTTTTCATATTTTAGGCAGAGATATAAAAAACTGTTAGTAACTTTTTTGTTTTTCATATTTTGAAAAATGCATCGAATTAATATCAATTCAATTGCAGTCTAGTAAACATAGTGGTTTTCAGATCGCAATTACGAGCTTTCGTTCAAGAGAAAACTAAAAAAAAAAAGAAATTGTCTCTCTTTGGCGCTGCTACATGGTGTCAGAATTACAAACTAAAAAACGGGACATTTAGCCTTAACGAGTGAGTTTGACGTTTCAATCGGTACAGTACACAACATTGTCCCGACAGATGAAAGTCAACATTGAAGACTTTCCTATAGGGATAGAGAATTCACACCGACGCGGAGGTACAAGATGCAGTTATGGATTGGTTCCTACATCAACCTAAATCTGTCTTCGCGGACGGCATTCACCGCGTACCCAGACAAAGGAATGCTTACCTCAACGCCATACATGACTTATTTTGAACAAATTTAACCAGCAATGTGTAAAATACGTGTCGACTTTCCTTTCTTCCTATCTGGTGTCTAGGAACATCAAAGAGGTTTACTTTGAATACCCTTTAAACTTAGGTGTGTGGAGTGCTGTAATTAAGAATATTCTGAGCTATAATAGTAACCATACTACAAATCACTGAATAAGTACGGTATAATTAAATAAACCTCTCTTTCTGATTCTCTCTCCCACCACAACTCAATGTCTCGATCGCTCTGTCTCTTTCTGTATCTCAATTCCTCTATCTCTAAATCCTTCTCCCCCCACCACTCTCTGTCACTTTCTGTCTCTCTCTTCCTCCATCACTCTCTGTCTCTCCCTCTGTCCCTCGATCACTCTCGGTTTCTCAGTCCCTCCATCAATCTCCATCTCTTAGCTCTGTCTCTATCCACTACTCTTAGTCTCACAATATGTCTCACCGTCCATCACTATATGTCTCTAAATCCTTCTCTCCCCACCACTCCATGTCGCTGTCTGTCTCTCTCTCCCTCCATCACTCTCTGCCTCCCAATTCCTCTCTCCCTCATTCACTGTCTTATTCTCAACTCTTCTAAATTTTCCTCTTTCTGCATCACCCTCTGTATCTCATTTCCTCTTATCCTCTCACTCCCAGTTTCAAAATTCCTTAGTCCCTCTCTTTGTATCTCCATGACTCTCTGGGTCTCAATTCCTCTCTCCCACCATCAAACGTTTTCCATCAATTCTTCTATCCTACCACCGTACTCTGTATCTCTTAGCCCATTTCACCCTCCCTCTCCGCTTCTTACTTACTCTCTCGCTTCATCACTCCCTATCTTTCAATTCCTTTCTCCTTCAATCACTCCCCGTCTCTGAGTCCCTCCATCACGCTTTGTCTCAATTTCTCTCCACCTCTCTTTTTGATTCTCTCTCCCACCACAACTCAATGCCTCGATCGCTCTCTCCTTGTCTGCATCTTTCTGTATCTCAATTCCTATATTTCTAAATCCTCTCCACACCACTCTCTCTCTCAATTTCTCTTTCCTTCCATTACCCTCCTTCCCTCAGTCACTCATTCCTTCTGCGTCTCCCTTGTCCCCTCACCCTCCACAACTATATCCCAATTTCTCACAACCTCCTTCACTCTCTCTATCTCAGTCCTTCTTTGCCCCCTCCTCATTTAGTCTCTCTCTTTCTGTTTTTCGTGCTCTCTCTCTCTCGAACGTGCTCTTTTTGACGTTCTTCCATTTTGATACTAGAGTATGGTTTTTAATGTTCATAGTAATCTCTAAGTATACAGTTCTATGTTGCATATTATGATTCATGTTGTACTAAATTTCTTTAATATGCTGTTATTTAGCAAATTCTCAGGTGCTATGTTTAGGTATAAGTGTTCAATTTTTTGGCTATACTGTAGGCTTTGTTACGTTCAGTATAAGTTCGTTTTAATAATGTCTTTCAATAACCTTGGTGTAATGCTAAAGAAGAGCTAATAAAGGGACTCGTTATCCTCAGTGATATTTTGACTATTAATTCAGTTCAATTCATTTCTGTCTCCCTCCTTCTCCCTAACTCGGCCACTCTCGCACACGCTGTACGGAGATTTGGAAAGAAATATCACAATACCTTGATCATCTATTTCAAATATTTTTTCTATGAGAATCAAAGTTCGTCACGAAAATTCAATCAAGACTCTATGCGTAATTTCTTGTTATAAATTAGGCTACCTGACATGTGAGTAAAACTTGTTTCAGTCAGATATAGGCTAACTTGTGCGCCATGGCTTGGAGCTTGTTCACCCCGTTTCCATTAAAATTTGACTCATGTCTACGCTATAATATAAAAAATTTAAGACTTGTTTTACAGTAGTCTTTCAGTGTCAAAGAGCATAAATCATAACAATGAGAGCCAATTATATGGGGCGTTCTGCAAGAGATGGTCGAGCCCAGCAATGATGGATATTTTCTGTTTGGATCATCAGGTAGACTCGTCCATGCTCTATAATGCCAGTCTAACGAGCCCATCATTATGGATATCCTACAAAAAGAAGTGAATGTTTTGGAGACTGCAGATTCCACGCCGTCTGTAACTAATAAGTACGGCTGCACAAAAGAAGGGCAAACACCGCAACGCCAGTTATGCGAGTGCAACCGTAGTGCGGCTATCGTATTTAGGGATGTGAAACTTATCTGAAGATTATCTGAAAATATATCTTCGGTGGGTTTGTCTCATAAGCAGTTCCATCTCTGTGTCCTGGGTTGTGTCCTTGTCACTAAGAAGGGAAGGTTTCGAGCTTATTCACTCAGCTTCCATTCAAAATTGGCTCTGTTCGACACTAAAGTACGCCAATGTCATATTTGTATTAACGATACTCTATATTATCTTGGGTTCATGGAGATTTCTCTCCTGAAATGTACTACTGTATACCTCAGTTACCAATGAGCCAAGTGTAATGGAATAAGATTGTTACACATTGAAGACTTTGGCTGAAAGCTTCCGAGGGACATCTTAAAACGTGTTCTAGCGTTCACATGGAAATAATTTAAGTTATTTTTGAAAGGACTTAATTTAAAGATTAAGAATAATATGGTCGTTCTACCTCAGAGCACTCTCACTTCGTATAAATAATATTTCCGCACCGCCGAAAGAGTAAGTCATGATTTAAAGCTCTGAACATTTAGAAAACTACAGTGCATGTCGTTATTTTGTATGTTCAAGCACCACCTAACCTAGATGTTAGGCTCCTATAGAGAACATTCATAATAAAGAAAAACACTAAACATATATGCACAGTATACCAGTAAATATACGTATTAACACCATGCATTAATACTGTAATATCAAGTTTACTGGGATAAATTCCAACGTTCAAGATTTACGAATGTATTTCAGAATTACGAGATTTTTGATTATCCATAAGAACATTATTCGCTAGTAAATTTAACCCTTTCACTCATGTTGCTTATTTTGAGGGACTTGAACATCATGGGCATTTACCCTCGTGTACTTGGATTTGTGTGAGTGGAATTTCGTCTGGTAACCTGTGTTATTGTGATAGCTGTATTAGTGTGTGTGTTTGTAATTCAGGATGATAATTGGGAAGGAGGTGGCTGTGGCCTTAAGTTAGGAACCGTCCCGGCATTTGCATGGAGTCGAACCCATCTCTCTTCAGGTTTAATTCACGAAGCTGAGTGTACCCCCTACCATCCCTCAGACCAGAATTACATTTAGAGGGCGTGATGGTGCTTGCCTTTCGCCGAGGCAGACCGGGTTCGATTCCCAGTCAATGCAAGTGAGATTTTCGAAGTGAAATATCACGTCCTGAGGTTCGAATTCCACGTAAAAATGGAGGTCCCATGGCTCATGACCGCGAGATTAACGGTGACGTAAATCTACAAGTTTCCTTAGAATTACATTTCTTGGTAGAGTTGGTAATAGAACCCGGACCTCTCGGAGGACAGCCAGGAATGCTAGCCGCTACACGACAAGGTGGTCTCATTCACTATAGCAGCTTGCAGCAACATCGGTTCGTTGTTGAAGGATTAGCTACAGTATGCACAAGTACCGTACCATAAGCTCATAGTGCAGTGGGTTCCATTCTTGGCTGTCACCTCTGAGTCCAGGTTCAATTGCTGGCTCAGACAATAAATTTAATTCTGATTCGTGGGCTGTAACGGGATCCCAACTCAGCCTCGTGGGTCAAAACTGAGAAGGGTCCCCCCTCAGCTATCCTAGAAGCGGTTTTCCGTGGTTTCCCCACTTCTAATCCAGGCAAATGCCCGGATGGTACCTAAATTCAGGCCATAGCTGTCTCCCGCACCAATCGTAGTCTCAATTACAAATACACACACTAACGCAGACACTACAATAACGCAGGTCATCGCACGAATTCCCCCCCCCCCCCCAACACACACACCCAAATACACGGGACTACATGACCACGATGTCGTAATGCCCCTTAAATGAAATAGAAATGCATAATCACAGGAGTTATATAATCAAAACAAACAAAAGCCTTTTCTCTCACAGTTCAACCGTTTACAAGTATGGCAGCAATTTTGATTTCCAACATTGTCAATGGTTGAAAGGCATGTTTCAGTGGTGGTAGAACTGAATTGACTTACTTGACTTATGTCTTGTTGTTCCTTCGTGTCGTAGTGACTAGCATTAGTCTGATAACTTGTGTTATTGTAGTGTCTGTAGTTGTGTGTATTTATAATTTATATTAGGAGGGAGAAAGAGGCAACCGTGACTGTAAGTTAGGAACCATCCCGGTATTAAGGTGGAAAACCATAGAGAACCTCTTCTAGGATGGCTGAGGTGGGAATTAATCCTTCTATGCAGAGAGAAGTCCATCGTTCGACAGACACCATTTGGTAGCCTACTACAGTGAAAATCGTCTCGACATCAGATCAGGTAAGGATCAGAATCTACTCAATTTTGACTGGCAATTATCTAAATTCACTTATTTTTTAATACGGTTCACAAAATACTCGTAAATTATTGAACTATTGATGAATCGAATACTTTCCTTGTCATCATAGAAAAAAAATACACAAGTGCTCATTTAATATCAGAGTCAGTGAGAAACTTCGCTCGCTGGAAGCACACTTGCTTGCTTCGCAAGGTCTTCTAATTCACTACAAATTTTACCTTCTTGCCTCATTACCCGCTCCTCTCACTGGAGAAACAAGCAGCTTGAACAAAATAACATTGAAAACAGGTGATGAGCTGGAAAACACATGCATAACCAGTCGTTCATGCCTCACACGTGAGTAACACACTACGTCCACAGTCCATCTCGTGGTGTAGCGGATAGAATCCTGGACCGTCACTCCTGAGGTCTGGGCTCGATTCCAGGCTCTACTAAGAAATTTACCTCTGGTATGAACGCTGGAACGGGGTACGCTGAGCTTCGGGAGGCAATCGTTCCTAATTTAAGACCACATCCGCCTCCATCCAATTCCAAATGAATTCTCCATACAAATACTCCCTCCCACAGATACCACAATAGGACAGGTAGGCTAATCAGACGGACTATACATACACCTAGGTACACGGGGATGAATGATCACAATGCCCAAGCCCCTCAAAAGTGAGACAGTGGCGGTCCTAGATAGTGACACTAGGTGCTCGGCAACGCTGAATGACGCGTGCAAATGACTAGTGGTGAGCCCCTGGCGGTGGGCAACCAGATATCTCGCGAACCCGTAATCCCAGAGACTTGTGTCAGCTGTTAAATTACTCGTGATGCAACCCCCTTTTCTATGGACCTTTGATTTACCCAAAGGACTCAAAACTAGTAGGTCATCGACTTATTTCCCTATATCTTTGGAACCCGTAATTTTAGAAAGGCGTGCATTAGCTCATTTTGCTCAGGATGAAGCCCCCTTTACTGTGAACTATTGATTTACCCAAAGAACCCAAACCTAGTAGGTCAATGACTATTTTCGGGACCCGTAACGTTATAAAGGTAAGCGATAGCTCATTTTACTCGGGATTACGTTTTCTTTGCCGTGGATTATTTATTTTTACTAATTTGTCCAAAAGTAGATTATTATTATTAATATTATTATTACTATTATTATTATTATTATTATTTATATATTTTTCCGTACGCAGGCGCCTTCGCGGCTCTTGTAAGACGACGGGTGTTTCAAATAATTATTTATTGACTATTAATTGATTATTACTTATTCTCTACGGTATTTATTATTAATTGTATTAGTCTACTATCATCATTATTATTATTACTAATATTTAAATATATATATATATATATATATATATATACAGGGTGTATTTGATATGATGGAAGTCCTTTACACTGGTGATAGAAGATGGTATTCTAAGCAAATATCTTCATGAAATTAAGTCGGATCTTAATTAGTGTAGGTGGAATTAAATCACAAATATCGTCGGTCAATATCTTGGAAACGGGCTTTCACTTCGTTCCCCTCAGCAGCAGAGCTGACTTCTCCCCGTCTCCCTCCCCTCCTACGCTGAGGAATGTTGACCAGAGTCTGCAGTTGAGTGACCTCCTCGCCTTGTCTGCCAATGACATTGAAATACACAAACCGAGCCTATGAACAGCTGATTCACACCTTCATGGGGAGTGGCTACATGACTAGTGATGGTGGATCTGTCTAGGATTTTTCCAGCTTCATGAACTATGCATAGAAAATAGAAATCCTAAAGATTTAGTAAATTAATTTAAGGAACTGTTGGTCTATCTTTGTGTGAAGATAGTGCAACAACTGTAATAAACTTATTAATAATAGTAATAATAGGCTTTTAGACACACTAACTTATTTTATGTTTCTGTTTGGTGTGTCGAGTTGCCAGACTTTAATGTACGTAGGATCTCTTGTATGTGCCATGAAATCCATGGACATGATCGTAGATCCCATTCATTTACTACATGACAGAACGTAGATCGCACCCTAGGGAAGGTTAGCACTCTACCACCAGAACTACACATGCTGACTCTTATTATTATTATTATCAGACTATTATTATTATTATCCTATTATTATTATTATTATTATTATTATTATTATTATTATAACACTGTATTATAACAATATATTTGTATTTTATTTTAATTTTCGTGTATTTTCATATGTATGTACATTGTTGATTGATCAATAAATCAATTCACAATATGTACATGTGGTACCGTACTAGTATTAAATCTTGGAAGTAGTTTGCCATGGGTTCCCACTTCTACCCCCAGGCAAATGCCGGAATTGTTCCTAACTTAAGGCCACGGCCGCCTTCTTCTCAATAATCATAACCGCTGGCAGTGCAGCCCATGTAGGGCCTAGGCCTACCAAGCGACCGCTGTCCAGCCATTTGGCCTGCAGATATTAGGGTGACGCGTGGTCAGTGCATCGGGTCCCCTCGGCCATTAATCTTTATTTTCCTGACTCGGGCACTGCCTCACTGTCAGACAGCTACTTAATTGCCCTCACGAGGCTTAGTGCACTGCGTTACAGCCCTCACGTCAGTTTCTAATATCCCTGATGGAGCCAGGAATCGAACCCAGGGCCTCCAGGTGAGAGGCAGTTGCACTGCCCCAACACCACAGGGCCGGCGCCTTCTTCCGAATCCTCACCTGAATTACAAATACCCACATTACTACAGAAACCACAAAACACAGGTTATCACACAAATTCTACCCACACCCAGCTACATGGGGCTAAATGACCAAAATCGCCAAGCCTCTCAAACAAAACATCAAGTTTTTTACTTCCGTCCTAAATGCCTAGTTCTGAACAGACTGCGGGATGTCGGAATTTTGTCACACTGCATTTCATTAAGAGAATGTTTTTAGTATTTTCAGAAACTAGTCAACAGAAGGTCCGACACGGACGCCAATGATACATCAGGGCTGAGTATCGAAATTATTTTATACATGAACATCAATCAATGAATTCCACACTTACAAAGTAGGCTACACAATACTACCGGTCCTGACGTCCCAAGCCATTGCGTGCGTTGTCAACAACAACAACAAGAACAACGGCAATGCACATTTTCTTACGAGACGGTAGAGCTCATCCTCATAACAGCTGATAGCCTACCACCCCTCAAGTCAACCGGTAAGGTCAATGCTCCGATTACGTAACAACTTCCCCTTCGCGCGTCGTCTCTCCTGGCTCCGCCTCGTTTACCCCAGCCTGCCGCACCACTTTCTGCCTGATTAGTTTCTGAAATAACTAAAAACATTGACTTTTTAATGATTAATTATCAATTTCAAGATAGGTGACAAATTTTTTACCTAGGAAGCTTAGAATAGTCTCTTCTATCACCAGTGTAACGGACTTCCATCATATCAAATACACCCTGTATATATATATTGTACAGTAGCAACCCGACCCGAATGCATTATGTGATAAGCGTTTTTTTTTCAAATGTCAATGAACAACGACCAATATCCTTTTTACGTCTCGGTATGATGGGTTAAAATCACTGACTGGACTATTAATTATATTATCATGGAGATGCATGTGCAACAACTTCTTGTCAGACGTAATTTAAGAATGGTGAGGTGCATGAAACACAAATCTTCCTTCCGTCCAATCTTAACTTGACTGTGAATTTTGCGAAATGAAAAGTTCACAGGCGAAATGAAGAAAAGCCGAGTTGCACTTCCAGGGACCAAAAGACAACCACTCTTCTCTAAGGTTTTTAACTCAACACGACTCGACAGTTTGCTGCTGGCTGTATCTGGGGGCAATAGGCTCGTCCGCTAGCTAAGCTGTAACTGGGGTGGTAGACTCGCCCCTAGCTGGCTCGTAAAGTGTCGCCTCAGTAACTGAATGGAGATTGTTGGAAGAAATCAAAACGTAAAAACACTTACAGTAGGCGATGTATTGAAGATAGAGATATGCTCTCCCGGGCTTTTTTTGTAGAACTTTTCATGCTGAACAATTCTTACACCCATAGTATATGGATATTTTTAACGGTTTGCCCAGAGTAAGCCTAAAAAGCGCACGGACGCCAGTTTGTTTTTCGACCTTTTCACTGAAATCGTTAGTACTTGACTTCCTTTGGTCATACATAAATTATTTTCTACAGAAACCTTCCTCGAGATATCCTTTACAGAATGGTGAAAACCGCATCAAAATCCATTCAGTGGTTCTCGAGATTACCCGTGACATCCAAGAATCTTGGACTTTGTTTTATACTAAGTAGGGATTTCTTTTATTTATGTATTTAAGATTATTAATTATTATTTAATTATAATTTGTATTTATTAATTTTAAATTTAACCAAAGGACCCAAAACTAGTAGGTCATTGACGTGAGACTTTGGGGAACTAATAATTAAAGAACGATGTGTAAGAACTCGTTTTAATCGCGATTACATTCCCTTTGCAGTGGATTTTTTTTAAATTTAACCACACGACCCAAAACTAGTAGGTCATTGAATCAAGATTTTCGGCAACTAATTATTAAAGATAGATGTGTAAGGACTCGGTTTACTAGGGATTACATTCCCTTTATCATGAATTATTTATTTTTAGATTTCGTGAAAAGACCGAACTAGTAGGTTATTGACTCAAGATTTTTTCAACTTATAATTGTAAAAACTTGATTCAGGGTTTAAATTAATGCATGTAATATTTTTTTGTTTTTTTTTGTTTTTTTACTTTTTGATTTTGCTGATCCGTTATTTCACGAACAAATAATTGAATTTTATTTATCACAAACACTGGACTAACAGTTAGAGTACCCGAAGATAAGCTATATCTTTACTCGGTAAGCCCAGCTGTAAGTAATTAAACAACTGCATTTTGTTTAAACACGACTATACCTTTGAATTAACTTGTGGGTTATTGACTTGAGTTATCCGAAACCGATAATTTGATAATGTTATACAACAGCTTGAATGAAAACGAGTAAACCCTTTATTACAAGAGCAAGTTTTTATTTAACATTTTGTCAAACGACTCAACTAGACATTTGAAATTTGAGTTTTATAAATATTTTTTTAAATGTTAAACAATTTTAAGTGTAAAAGTGACTTGAGCAAAGACTTGCAACATGTTACCTGGCTGTACTACAACATACATGACCAAGATCCTTTCATTGAGATACTACACGAATTATTATCATTATAACTTATTATTTAAGTTTTCATACACTATATAACGCATGACTATACAGCTGTTGAGGTCACGCAGCCGTTTAAACAAGAAAAATCCTGTTGAGAGATTGTGAGATTGTAATTAACCGTATAACGTGGATAAATGAAATAATTATTCACTATTTATTTATTTATGTATTATTTTATTTTTGTAGCAAAACGTGTTTTACCCGCGAGTGTTACGACACCCCTAACCGTTCAGACAGGCTAGCAGAGTAGAGTATTTTTTATTTGGTTAACTGAAGTTATTATTACTATTATTACATAACATGTAGATTTCCTTTAACATTAGTTAAGTATCATTTCATCTTTTATTGACTTGTTTTCAGTTTACATCTTCAGCTGTCGTTGGTAACTCTGATGTTTGAAGAAAATTATAACAATATTTACCTAGAATTAACAATTTTTCTAAGAAATCTCTAAATTCTAAAAAATTTAGTGAATTTAACTAATAACAATTAATTTCCCTTAAATCCCACAATTTCCAGAACACTTTTAACTTTTTTTTATAAACAACGGGCGATACTGTATCTATAACTACATAGATAACATAGTTTCTACGAAAAGCGGATAGGTGTTGCGTTTTTCCGTTTTCATTTTCATTATCCTTTCTGGATTAACACTTATTTTCTTACGAAACCAACAATATTAGGGAAGCCGGGGCCAGAGATGTCAATACCATGACAGAATCCGGGACTTACCGACCCACTATGGTGTAACGATACATACTATTATAGTTAACGAACGGTATCGACACCTACTCTACACACACGTTCCACTATCCATGTAAATTAGCTAAAATATAATACATTTATTAAAATTCTCTTAAAATGTATAAAATTCACAACTCACACACTTAAGTACACTGAGCTGATAACCATGGTATCCCTAACGTTTTACCGCACGGGACTCATGATTAAGGTATCCTAACCCCATAATATGAATTACACATGCAAGTAAACGAGACTGGTGACTACGTTATCCTTACGTATTTTCTACACGTTACTAATGAGCGATTACTGATATATTCTTAAATTTTACAACATACAAAGGTGTATGGAGCCGATGACAACAATATGGAACACTCAACTACACGGGGCTAATCACCGAGATATGTAAAACACTAAACTATATGCGACTAATAGTGCAGGACGTAAAAACACATGCACTCAACACAAGAGGCTGATGACCATGATATTCCAAGTTCTCTACACACTCGACTACATGGGACTCATAACCAAGGTGTTTCAAGTTATTATAATACACTAACAAGCGAACGCTGCTGTTTCCAGCGCACTGTGAGAGCTAGAAAAATGCAAGTTCGCTGAATGTGATACATTGCGTGTTATCACTGAGATAATACTGTAGCAATTGTGGTTCAAGACTTAATTCTCGGCTGTGGGAGAGAATTATTTATTTGCACTCTGGAGACAGAATGTCACCTTGGATGTCCTAGAAATAGTTTCCTCTGGTTACCCATTTTTACTCTAAACGAACGCTAGGATAGCTGTATTTCTAAGGCCACGGCTGTTTCTTTTCCAATACTCACCTGCATTACAAATACACATACTACTTCAGACACCACAATTACACAGGTTAGCATATAAAACTGAATTAAACAGATTTAACCCTCTACATAGTGTTGGTTCTTTTATTTATACCCTGGATAATCGCTAGGATAGCTTTAATTTTATGGCCATGACCATCTCCTTCCCAATCCTACCTTAATTAACAAATACACACGCACTACATACACTACAATAACACAGGTTATCACAACTATTTCAATTTTAAATGATTTAATCCCAAATACTGGTACCGATCCTTTTATATTGTCTTTACTGTAGACCTTTCCAGGTCAGCGCTTGTTTTCTGTTGACCCTTACAGTATTAGAATATTTGAGCCCTAGCAAGTCTATATATTTTTATAGCTACTTACACAATTGCTAATTACCAAGCCATGCTGTAGCCTTAATTGTTAAATTTAACTGTTACTACGGATACCATAATAACACAGGTTATCTGACATACTTTACATGTAAATATCACGTATTCACATTGAAATTTACGCAACCCATAAACTACACTTACTACAGTCTCGGTGGATTCGATTTAAACTTAACCTCATCAGGAAATAGTTTTACATGGTTTATGACGGCCACACTAGGTGAATGCTGGAATGGATTCCAACTTATAACCATAGTTATTAGCCTACTTTCGATTTTTGCAAAAAATGAAAGTAGACTTATGAGATCAACACAGGGCGAAAAAAGTGTGTCTGTCTGTGTGTGTGTATGTGTGTGTGTGAGTCTGTGTGTGTGTGTGTATGTGTGTGTGTGAGTCTGTGTGTGTGTGTCTGTGTGTGAGTGTGTGTACTCTGAATGTCTGTCCCCCCCTATCAATTCGAACACGGTGAATGCGAATTGAACGAAATTGGGTACAAAGGTAGCACTAGCAAAGGACACCTCAGTGTCATGTTTTATATCGCCGCCATCTTGACGGAAACGTAATGGCGGCCACACAAATGTTCAAAGCTTAAATCAAATTACGACTAACCTAATCATTTGATCTCTACCAAATTTTGCAACAACATACCTTTACGGGGGGAGGATCCTTTGACCAAACTAATAGATCATCAGCCTAATAGCTTGCGGATGGCGGCCATCTTTGTGTGAAAATCGATTCCCCATATTAATTCGAACACGGTGCAACCGAATGGAACGAAATTTGGTACAGAGGTAGTACTAACAAAAGGCACCTCAGTGTCATGTTTTATATCGCCGCCATCTTGACGGAAACGTAATGGCGGCCACACAAATGTTCAAAGCTTAAATCAAATTACTATTAACCTAATCATCCGATCTCTACCAAATTTTGCAACAACATACCCTTATAGAGGAAGCATCCTTTGACCAAACGAATAGGTCATTAGCCTAATAGTTTGCGGATGGCGGCCATCTTTGTGTGAAAATCAAACACGGTGAAACCGAATGGAACGAAATTTGGTACAGAGGTAGCACTAGCAAAGGGTATCTCAGTGTCATGTTTTATATCGCCGCCATAGTGACAGAAACGTAATGGCGGCCACACAAATGTTCAAAGCTTAAGTTAAATTACGACTAACATAACCATCCGATCTCTACCAAACTTTGCAACAACATACCTTTATGGAGGAAGCATCCTTTGACCAATCTAATAGGTTATTAGCCTAATAGTTTGCGGATGGCGGCCATCTTTATGTCAAAATGGATTCCCCCTATTAATTCGAACACGGTGGAACCGAATGGAACGAAATTTGGTTCAGAGGTAGCACTAGCAAAGGGCACCTCAGTGTCATGTTTTGTATCGCCGCCATCTTGACTCAAACGTAATGGCGGCCACACGAATGTTCAAAGCTTAAATCAAATTACGACTAACCTAATCATTTGATCTCTACCAAATTTTGCAACAACATACCTTTACGGGGGGAGGATCCTTTGACCAAACTAATAGATCACCAGCCTAATAGTTTGCGGATGGCGGCCATCTTTGTGTGAAAATCGATTCCCCATATTAATTCGAACACGGTGCAACTGAATGGAACGAAATTTGGTACAGAGGTAGTACTAACAAAAGGCACCTCAGTGTCATGTTTTATATTGCCGTCATCTTAACGGAAACGTAATGGCGGCCACACAAATGTTCAAAGCTTAAATCAAATTACTATTAACCTAATCATCCGATCTCTACCAAATTTTGCAACAACATACCCTTATAGAGGAAGCATCCTTTGACCAAACGAATAGGTCATTAGCCTAATAGTTTGCGGATGGCGGCCATCTTTTTGTGAAAATCAAACACGGTGAAACCGAATGGAACGAAATTTGGTACACTAGCAAAGGGTATCTCAGTGTCATGTTTTATATCGCCGCCATAGTGACAGAAACGTAATGGCGGCCACACAAATGCTCAAAGCTTAAGTTAAATTACGACTAACATAACCATCCGATCTCTACCAAACTTTGCAACAACATACCTTTATGGAGGAAGCATCCTTTGACCAATCTAATAGGTTATTAGCCTAATAGTTTGCGGATGGCGGCCATCTTTATGTCAAAATTGATTCCCCCTATTAATTCGAACACGGTGGAACCGAATGGAACGAAATTTGGTTCAGAGGTAGCACTAGCAAAGGGCACCTCAGTGTCATGTTTTGTATCGCCGCCGTATTGACAGAAACGTAAAGGCGGCCACACAAATGTTCAAGGCTTAAGTTAAATTACGACTAACATAACCATCCGATCTCTACCAAACTTTGCAACAACATACCGTTATGGAGGGAGCATCCTTTGACCAATCTAATAGGTTATTAGCCTAATAGTTTGCGGATGGCGGCCATCTTTATGTCAAAATTGATTCCCCCTATTAATTCGAACACGGTGGAACCGAATGGAACGAAATTTGGTTCAGAGGTAGCACTAGCAAAGGGCACCTCAGTGTCATGTTTCATATCACCGCCATCTTGGCTGAAACGTAATGGCGGCCACACGAATGTTCAAAGCTTAAATCAAATTACGATTAACCTAATCATCCGATCTCTACCAAATTCTTCAACTACATACCTTGATGGAGGGAGCATCCTTTGACCAATCTAATAGGTCATTCGCCTAACAGTTTGAGGATGGCGGCCATCTTTATGTCAAAATTGATTCCGCCTATTAATTCGAACACGGTGGAACCGAATGGAATGAAATTTGGTACAGAGGTAGCACTAGCAAAGGGCACCTCAGTGTCATGTTTTATATCGCCGCCATCTTGACTGAAAAGTAATGGCGGCCACACGAATGTTCGAAGCTTAAATCAAATTACGATTAACCTAATCATCCGATCTCTACCAAATTTTGCAACTACATACCTTTATGGAGGGAGCATCCTTTGACCAATCTAATAGGTCATTTGCCTAACAGTTTGAGGATGGCGGCCATCTTTGTGTCAGAATCGATTCCCCCTATTAATTCAAACATGGTGAAACCGAATGGAACGAAATTTGGTACAGAGATAGCACTAGCAAAGGGCATCTCAGTGTCATGATTAATATCGCCGCCATATTGACAAAAACGTAATGGCGGCCACACAAATGTTTAAAGCTTAAATCAAATTAGGACTAACATAACCATCCGATCTCTACCAAACGTTGCAACAACATACCTTTATGGAGGGAGCATCCTTTGACCAATCTAATAGGTCATTAGCCTAATAGTTTGCGGATGGCGGCCATCTTTATGTCAAAATTGATTCCCCCTATTAATTCGAACACGGTAGAACCGAATGAACGAAATTTGGTACAGAGGTAGCACTAGCAAAGGGCACCTCATATTCATGTTTAATATCCCTATAGCACGTTGTATTTCAAAAAGCTACTACAACCAACATTCAATCATACTCCTTGAAAAGGACAAAGAGTTATAACAATACCCATGCATTTAGGAGAAAGTAGGCTATATGTTCTTTACTGAACATCTTGTTTTTAACTCCATTCCAAGCCTTGAAAAATTAAAAATTCTAACCATACTCTCTTAGGTTTGCCTCTGCTTTTCTTACCCTCTATAGCCAAAGTCATTAACCTTTTAAGTAATAAACCCTCTAGCATTCTTACTACAGGTTTGCTATTATGTAAGTCGGCTTATACGAAAAGCTTTAGTACTGTACCCAATCATATGGACAATGCTCGATCACGACCTGGCTTGCTGCAGCGGTTCAGGGCATGTTACGTCCAACCCACAACATGACCTTACATGTAGATATGATAGCACTTTTCAGGATCTACAAGACTAAATTGAAAACCAAACATGTTACAAATTACATGAGTTTATTCATGAAAACTCCCAGGAACAAATACAAAAAATCTATAAAACATCAATATTTTGAAAAATCCAAAATTCATCAAAAATCCATAACTCTTGTCAAACATTCATATCATTCTATATTATCGTTTTATCTTTCTTAGGTAGTATTTACATTTGAATATCAATATACATTTCCCTTTTCACAACATTTTACTAAGGCATAGAGCATGCCTATCATTTCATAACAATTGTATTCTAAGGCTTTACGGACATTTACCGTATGATCAATATCCCTTCTGGGCTTTTATTTTATTCTTATTTCTCCTTTGAATTACTTTATTATCTTTCACTTTTAACTGTATTAACTCTTCCGGTAAGCCTTAGGTTTCACACAACAAATCAACACTTTAAAATAACTACATGCCATGTCGTCGAACTCATGTCCTTCCACAATTTATTTCATGCATTAGGGTGGTTTATTAATGATGTATCATGTGCTATCATTATTCCATTACTCAGTTATTTACAAACTCAATCATTCAGTTTACCCGTTTTACTTCACACATTTCTTCAGGCAGGAATCGAATATTTAGTAACAAACTTATTCTTTGACAACTATGGTCAAATATTATCGAAATTTTACAAACTTAGTGTGGGGATGATTTTCAAAAACCCACCAATTCAATTATTTACTTTATAATTTCATAGCACCTTTAATTAACAAACTTGCATATTCCATTACCATTTATTAATATCTATTCATCCCCACAACTTCTGTATACAAAGCGTTCATTGTACTCGTCACCCCTCGCTGTTGGAAAGGTCTGCGTGTTGGCTAGACTTCCCTCACCCTCTCGTTTAACTGTGATTTACGACTCTGTCCTCGTCCCATTCATTCCCCTTGCAACTCTCAAATGTTTACTTTTTCTTAAAAGGCGTTTGAAAATCCAAGTTATCACATTATTTCAACGACTTTATCCCTCACTTG
This sequence comes from Meconema thalassinum, assembly GCA_946902985.2. Taxonomy (NCBI): domain Eukaryota; kingdom Metazoa; phylum Arthropoda; class Insecta; order Orthoptera; family Tettigoniidae; genus Meconema; species Meconema thalassinum. The sequence continues at coordinate 418,631,424 of OX336389.2, forward strand.
ACTCATTATTCATTTCACTTTCCTTATAACCAATGCCATAACTAGAGATCACGACGCATCCAAGAGATCATCATCATTCCTTGCTTTTGTCTCTTTTATAGGCAGGCAATGAGGGATCCCAATCACTCCTCATCCCATTCCTATCATTTTATTAATTCCACACATTTTTATTTGGTCGGATATAACACAACGATGCTGGTAAAGGAGGGGTTATATGATACTAGGCTCAGAGACTTCCTTATGCCTCTCCAGTTGTTGCCATATCTCGTAGAAACCCTTATACCTTCCAGATTAATACACACATTTAGCGAAGCCTCACAGGTCTTACACCGCAATATATTACCTCGGGCGGAATCCATTTGATCCCCCGAGTGGGTCATACCATCGTAAACAACAATAATACCGACGATTTCCGACAATTGATACCTTCATTTTTGATCTCTCAAATTACGCATGTTATAGGATAATTCATTTGCTAGCATAATATTGCTTTATTCGTTTCTTATAGGCCTATTTCGGCAACACAACTTTTATAAAAACTTGGACTATCATCGCATCTTTGACAACTCAACTTGCTCGCATTAGCATTTACATCAACATAGCCTATGGCTTATAACTTCCTATTACATTTTCACGGTGTTCGATTATCACCCACTACCTTAACTCATTACATTTATCGGCTGAATAGCGTTTTTATTTCATTATTTTTAAGGTATCCCAAAGATGCTTCAATTACTTCAATTACTTCAATTATTTGATCATTTCAACTCGAGTTTATTATTATCTCTTTCTATACTGCTTTGGACGTGTGATAGCTCCTACTCCTCCTACTTCTAGGTAAGTCTCTTTTCTTCCTGTTCTTCCTAATATCGTGCCTGTCTTTCGTTCGAATACTTTCTTATAGAGCTTTTTCACTTGTTAATGTTTGTCTATCTGCTATAACTCTATACTTTGATATTTACAGTTGCTCCTATCGCAATCTTACAGTTTTTATCCTATCTTAGTCTTCCGCGAAGACTGCACACTTCTACTTTAGGATTTGTGTCCTTTCAAATGTTCTGCTTTATCGAACCTACGTCCTCTGACGTTTCAGCTGGTTAACGGTAATCAATTGTTCTGAGGTTCCCCTCTGGTTATATTGTCTCTTTCTGCGTGGCGTAGCTTTCTATCGCTCACTAGCTATTGATTTGGTCTTGAACCTACTGTGACCGAAATCAAGATTGAATTATGCTCACATCAGCTGTGATGAGATTGGAAGCATAGGATCTCGACGATTATTGTGGCATCTTTAACACGAAATTAGGTTATGGGTAACATACGAATTGGTATTAATATTTATACATCTATAATTGTATCTCAGTCTCCGAATATCATTCCACTAACAGATTTTTTATTGTGGCAGAACGCCAGGTGTTTTTGTCAGGCTATACCGTGTTGAGCTCCGCTGGATATGACGTCAGCCTCTAGGAGTATGTGAGCGCGCATGTAACCCTCACCACGTGATTAGCAGGGCAGTGTGCTTCTCTGAACAGACGAGGAGTTGACTGGCAGTATTTCATCCGAGGCATAGACACGTTTGAAACTCACACACCTGTCTTTATCGTGGTTGTGAAGTTTCTTAGCGCGCCCGGGATAGTCTGTTCTTATGTGAACGTGAGTTCGTTTTACTGCACGAAAACCGGTAACGTGTGTACTGCAGTATGTTAAACTCAGTGAAACGTGTGTGACAATGGAGTTAATGTGAGTACTTACATCAGAACAGTGCCGAACAGTTCAACTTCCCATGTAAGCACAGTTTGGTCATGCTAAAAGGACAACTTCATTATACAAGAGATAAAACTACTAGTTTCAGAAGAGTATTATTCTACTAGACATTGGGAAGAGAACAGAATTAGATGAACATTACTGTTATTATTACAACAGAGCATCAAGATTTACAGAATGTGGAAATGCAATAGAACAGTGCCTAACAGTCAAATGACATATTGGAAACTTGAATTTTCTGGAATGTTAACTTCACACACAATGAACCTCGTGGGAACACTTATGAATTTTAATACAGTCAAGATCATGATGACAGCTTAGATTCTTTAAGGGGAAATTTACGAACATGGATGGACACCAGGATTTGAAGATACAATTACACCTTAATATCTACACGGTGATGCTGGGCGTTTTATAAATTTCTACATCATCGATCCAGCAGATTTAGGCATCTTTGAACACCATGACATCGTGGGACTTAACACCAAATTCAAGGGCAGTGAGTCAATTCTACACTCATTGCAACCCCATGACTAATTGATTGTTTTATTTTGAGATGACTTTGATATTATGCCTGTTTTTCGAAAATACTAGAGCTTTTTAGGAATAAGATCTTGCTAATTTAATATCATTTCACACATTATTCTTCGATAATAATAACTTTGAATTTCTTGTCTTGTTCTTTAAATTTAAATTAATTTTTTTGGATTGTGAATTTTTCCACAATTAAATTTTGATGCGATTGGGAACGATATTTCCGAGTTTTGGCAGCGATAGTTGATCGTATTTATCTAAATAAACGATTTTATTAGATGATTTTTATGCATTATAGATCAGTTAATAATAATAATAATAATAATTTATTGGTTAGCGAACCTAGTAATTATAATACGCTGGATTATTATGCTGAGAGATTCGAGTCGTATCAGGCATTTTTGAATTATGATATTTTTTTCACAGCACATATTAAAGAAAGCATGTAGTTCTAATTATGTTATGGACACTTTAAATAAGCGGTCTCATTTTGTGACAACATTATGGATGCGAGTCATGTGGCCTATCCAAGAAGAATAATAATATGAATATTTAAAGATTGGAAGTGAGAGATAATTTGAATTTCTCTACTAGTATTGTGCGTTTGATGTTTGAAGGATGTGTATCTGTAACACAATCCCCATTTAGTAATTTTTTCGATGCATACTTAACGTATTCAACTATTAAAATAATGCAATATTAAATGCTGTGATAGAAGTGCTATTGATACGAATTTATGAAACAGTCATACTAATTTCTAGGATTCAGCCAAATCTGGCCTTGCATTATCAGGAATGCATAATTAAATTATGGATAGCTGATCTATAACCAATCAAATTGTTGATTAACATTTCTACTTTAATTAATTAATTAATTAATTTTCGCTAATATTATAATAATGTTATGGAAGGAATTTATGATAATTTGTTTATAACAATTTATATTTGGAATTCAATATTGTATTTGCATTTGATGATCAGATTAATACAATATGGTCCAGGATTCGGAATAATAATAATAATAATAATAATAATAATAATTATTATTATTATTATTATTATTATTATTATTATTATTATTATTATTATATCATTTATAATAATGGTATTTTTGATGAATATTCAATTAATATGAGATTATCTCAACATTATCTGCACATTACTCTGCTCCAATGTCAGATGATAATTGTAAATATTTGTAAATTATTTCTTTACGATAATTTAAATTCATATTTAACCAACGATAATTATCCTTCACTTTAATTAAATTTATGTATGAATTTTCAGTGTATTTAGAAATATGTGTTTATGGGGAAGTGAATAATGTGATAGCCAAATTTAATTTGTTCATTCAAAAGCTGAAATCAGTGACAGTGCAGGGCAACAAAAAAATATTGTATTTAATTTTATTCAGCTTACTCGACGAACACTGGAACATTAACTTCGATTCACATTGCCCAACAGAAATTATATAGGACGATCAAATTGGTAGTCTAGGACTTATGGATCCATGATCCCAACATAAGCATAAAACCAATTTGATTCTAGGAGTGCAATTTTTTTTATTTTGTTTCGTCTGCTCTTAAATAAAAGAGACCATTTTATCTTAGTTATCTTAAATCATTCCTGCAGCTTGTTCCATTTCCTGACTGAGTGATACTATCCTATTTTATTTAACAAATATATATCTGAGGCAACCTTTCTCACCTATCCCGTTAAACGACCCGAGATGCTAGATCTCTTGCCTGCCCGTGTTTGCAGTTGAATTTTGGTAGTTTTTCCGGATATATATTTCAGGGACTCCTAATTTGTTTGTTACGACCATGTACCATTTCTTGGACATCACGTTGATTTCCGGGCCGACGTGAGGACTGGGAAACGGGCACACTACGTCCTCTTGGATCTGAGTTTACCAACTACTTCAATGTCTTTCTACTTCCGCACTCTGTTTTAAAGTCTTTAGCGTGCTTTCGCGTCTTGTAATCTGACGTATCTTAACGCGACTTGGTCTTGAACCAATGTAACTTCGATAAACTTCACTCGAAACTTAGTGATTTGCCTATCGCAACTTGTATTGTACTTTGCCTCTTCTGAGGTTCGAATTCTAATGTCTTTGAATATAGTTTCTTCAATTGAGGTTTCGATAATATCGCTAACTACCGTAACTTTTTACCGAGGCTTGATCTAACTGATCGTACTAAATAACTCTCTATTACATGCCTACACTAAGGCTTTTTCGCAAACTGACGAACTTTGTTTATAACGTGCCTCTACTGAGTGTCTTACAGACTGACGGACTTTGTATACAACGTGCCTCCTCTGAGGTTTCTCTCAGACTGATGAAACTTCATATGACGTGCCCTCCACCAAGGCCTCTCACAGCCTGATGAAATTCAATGATTTTGCTTGGGCTTAAGGCCTATTTATTCGTTTTGGGTAAGAAATTAGTCCCTCACGAGCTCGGGAGTTCAATTCCTGAATCCTGGCTCTAATCTTCTCTATTATTTAATTCAAGTGTAATTCGTAATAATATTACAATTTCCTGCTGGCGGAACGAGAATTGTTCGCAGGTTTATTTTTAATTAATTAAGATAGTATCCACTCGATGGGGCCAGCCTAATTCTTCTTGCCGTCCGCGGGTAACCTTCCGCTCACATTCCAATGACGTTTTCCTTAGCTTGCATTATCTGAAGTGTCTTATTTCAGGTCTGCCAACCTTCCGATTTTTGCTATCCCTGATTCTCTTCTGACGTCAGATTTAATAACTTCAGGAGTTTATTTTGTTAAGTTTAATGGTTGTAAGTCCCCCTCTGTATGCTTCAAAATCTCACTGATTTGACAATATCCGGGGCCTAGTTTAAAGTACTGTACCTCTTGAGAAAGTGGTTTCCCCCATAACTGTCGCACTCGAAAAGTAATAATTTTCGTTGAGTTGCTTATTCATCGGAATGTCGAGTGTTACTTATAGCCTCTTGACTCTGCATCCCTCTAGTTCTTTTATGGCTTCCTTAATGGCTCTTTTCCTTAAACTGTCCGGCTAATGGGAGTTTATGTGTTTAAAATGACCACCTGCGTCTCCAGCAATGTATCTGTGGCTGTTTTCCAGTGAGCCCATCTTCGTTACTTCTTGTGGTCGTTATAAAATTCTAAAATACATTACTATGAACGGTCCGGGGTTCAATTTGTGCCATTACCCAAATGGGAACAGTACATGCATTTGTAACTGTATTGTTCCCATGTATTTCTTCTAGCTATATTCATATTAGCTACCTTTAGCTTATGTATTAGATATCCGAATTTACCCAGATCTCTCTACCGTACAGCAAGATAGGTCTAAATTCTAAGTGATATAGATGGAGTTTTAAAGCTACAATAACTTTGTTTCCGTAGAATACAGTAGTGTGCAATTGAAAACTCACTATATCAGCTTTTACACCTTAAAACTCTTTTTTCACCATACTACCATCCTGAGGGAATATTCAATTCTCTAACGTTTTACTTGCTCTAAGACAGCACTATGCCTGTCTCTTTGATGGTATTTTCATTTTACCATCTAAATTATTAATTGGCAAGAAGGCTGAGTGGTCTAAGGCGTTTGACATAAGTTTTAATTTCGTAGGAAGCAAGGGTTTGAATCCCATACCTGGCGTAACTATTACCTCAACATTGGTTGCCAGAACTGTATTATTATGGTACTCAGTACACAGAACCACAGATACATTACTATAATGAATTGCTAGCGAACGGACCCCCACAGCTTTAGTTTAGAGTGAGCAGTAAACACTTTTTTCAGATAACCCAATTAATGTTATCTATACATTTTTCCAGAAGTGGTTTTCAACACCAACATTTCTATACAAGTCATGTAAATTTAATACATATCTGTTTTAGCCCATTTTTCTCACGTCTAAGGTCGAAACACCCTAGAAGCATGTCTGGGTTCCAGATTTGCCGAAACGGTTCGGAGTTTTTTTTATCTTTACCTATCACTATATATATTAACAATACTCATTGAATACCAGTCTAAGAGAGCGGAAGGATAGCGATGGCAATAAGGAAAAACATACGATACACATGTAATATTTTTATTAATTTAAGTTTTACAATATACACACGGAATACAACTCTTTAACTTCACGATTGCTTGGTATAGTTTCTAACACAATGCTACAGGTAGATTCTTTTATAACTGCATGTAATTACTGATGTTCTCAAAAATTGATGAAGCCGCTTTGGCTTTATAGACGTAAAAACATCATCGTCATCTTTTTCATCATAATCATAATCCTCATCAGTATCATCATTATCACTATTACTATCTAGTCCTTTTTGGTCCTCTTTCAATACCATCTCTTGCATAGTCTGTGTGGGCTTTGATAGTGTTGGTGCCTTTTCGGATGGATATGATTGTTTATACATACATTGGCCACTCGGCCAACTTGACAATTAATAATTTGGACTATAAAATTAACAAGTATATCCGTGAAAAATTAAGGCCTATTTTCACATATCCTACTTATGTTGGATTTTTATATATTGAACCCATATGCTGTTGGTTCAAGTGTCGAATCCATAATTTATTGGTAAAAGAAGAGAGGAAAAAATACAGTCTTTAATATGACTTAGAAAGATTTTACGAAGAGGACTGTTTAACGTGGCGCAATAAGAAGGGACCACGAGTCATGCGGAAATGATATCATGAATGACGCATTGATAAGGAGCCGATCATGACTATAAATAGAACGATAAAGACTTTCCAATGCGTGTAAGAGAGAGGAGGTTTCGGAAATTGACCTTACGCAGCAATAAAATGACAACCTCGCAATTGCGCAAGAAGAGAAATAATTAGAAATAAGCCATTTGCGAGCATTTAATTAATGAAAGAAACACATCATGGGTGATCATTTTGGAAGAGAGATTTTTGTGTGGGAAAAAGTTTATAATATTTGCACAGGAAAGAAGTGCAAACGTAGCATTACGTAATGAAAAATTCCCCGAGACCAGAATTGGTAAGGATAGACAAATAAACCGCAACACCCACGTATCTGGAGAGCAAAATCATTTAATATCTTGGAATTGTGCGATCGATTTTCATGATCAAAGAAACCAGTTGACGCTTAGAACAGGAGCTCTCCAAAGATATATTTTTCAAAATTATACAACGATTACTTCAAAAGTTAGTGCTGGAGAAGACGCGGATCTTATCTTTTTGTCGCCGATTTGTATAAAAACCCTGGCAGAGCCAGGAGAGGCATGCAGTTATTCCGAGAGCCCGAGAGGGGGCGTCCGGCTGTATCAAGTACACATTCAGTCTTGAACGACCGCTGAGGCGGGTCGTACTGTTTCACCAACAATCCAGTTCCGTGAGCGCCAAGACGCTGCACGATGAAGCATCGACTACAAGATAAGCTACAAGTAAACTCCTAGTACAGGAGAGCTGCATCAAAGTATATTCAGTTATAAAAGACGCCCGAGAGCGTAATACTGTGTCGCAAAGTATAACAAGTTATTTTAGTGAGTGCGTAGACGCTGCACACAGAAACAAGTATCGTCAAAGTTCACCAGTACAGTCAAAGTTAGGCTGTGGACTTGAAGAAATAATAAGCGATAGGTACTCGAATAATAGTTCAGTTAAAGACATAAAGCGTCATAAGGTTTCGAAGTACCTAAGGAAGTGAAATAAACAGTTCTATCGAGGTTAAGGAACCCGATCAGGGTAGAACAAAATAAATAACGCCTAGTGTTCCGGAAAGATAGGGACTAGAGCGTAGGACGATCAGAATTAGGAATTATAGTTCCAGGCTTTGTCTAGGCAGGCAAACTAACAAGTAAACATTGGGGAGGACTCCAATAAGCTACGAATTAAAGTAATAGCAAATTAATGCAAGGAAATTACTAGGTCACCGATAAATTATTCGAGCGATCGTCAAAGTAATACCTTAAGGACAGACTTTATCTAGACGAAGAAGTTAGCGTCTAAGAAGAAACGACATCGTGCCGTTAAAGTATAGAAGCCCATAGTCAAACCCCGGATTGGAATATCAGCCGTTCCAGTGAGGTGTAGTTCAATCGAGACTTTCCATCATCTCGTCAGATTAGGAAGCCGAAGTTCTATAAATGCCACCCTTGGAAACGGGAAAGAAAATAAGTCACGTGTGTAAGGCGAATAACTAACGCCCAAGTGATAAAATGGTTATGTCATGTAAATATAGTGAAAATTTATTTGAGTGTAATATTTTTTTGTGAATTTATATGTGTTAAGTGAAACGAATACAAAATGGTATTCAGTGTATTCCAAGTAATTAAGGTAAATATTTTATGTATTGTTAAAGAAGTGTCATTGAGTGCAAGTGTATCTATGGAAATGGCTTAAAAAGCATGGAGTGGGCAAACATGTTCCATCGTTGGATGATTCGGTTGCTGACCGGACAATCATGTGAGTAACTATTTCATTATGATATGTGTTTGGGAGGATTTGCGTATAATCCAAATGAGAAAGAAAGAATAGGGATGTTGAATAACAGATAAAGGAATAATAGCGCGATCTGAACGATAAATTTTAGATAAAAATAATAAATATGTGAAATGTAAATGAATCCCATGGGGAATGTATTCAGTAAAATATCAGTGTAAATGATAAATTATGTAAATATGAGAAAGCAAGCGTAATAATAATAATAATAATAGTAATAAAATATAAATGAATGAATAGTATGATGAATTTTATATTGAAAGTAGTAGCTTCCGAGCTCCTTCAGAGGAATTAACACATGTATGAATACATGTTCTTTATAGTAAAATGATTATTGTCAAGGGAGAAGAGTAATAGATATTTGAGATGTAGATCAAACGTTGATGTTGAATTTAGTAATTTTTTGAAGGCAACTTGGCTAATTAAAGTATAAGCGCCATGTAGCGCATTGAAGTAATTTATCACGCTAGGAATGCGTTGAAATGCTCGGTAAAACTAATTATGAGGGGCAGTTGGTCGGGGTAATTGAACTATGGTAAGTCCACAAACGTTGTGACAAGTGGTCAGGAGGCATTGTATGTTGTATGGTAAAAAGGGTGCTATTATGTTGTATATTGAGCGCTGGTATAAGGTGAGCCCTGCCCTAAGTCGCAAATGTTATAAGTCCTCCATTTTGGGATACCGATCCCGAGGCATTTGAAAAGATCGAACTCAGAGTCATCCGTGTTGAAGCCCCTAAATATTGGTTGTATTATTGAATTTTTCTTACCCGCCAATGAGGACACTTCATAATTACTACATACCGAAGCTATGAGAATAGGTCTGTTGAACCTAACTATGTTGTTGTAAGAATCTGTATTAAAAGCCTTGTCGGTCAGAGAATTACATTTGAAGACAGCTGTGTGAAAGCTGACGGTAGCCAGTCTCTTGTAGCAGCGAGACTGGTGACTCTCTGCCTCCCTGCAATAAATCACGCTAAGTAGCCAAGGCTATGGTCTCACCCTCGACGTATTGTAGTAGGTCGGTGAATGGTCTGTTGAGTTATAGTACACATAAGTGTTTAGAGTTTGTTTTAACGACCCGGTCTTGGAACCGAGTTCCCTTTATATAAATGATTATCGCTTGCAGAGTTCAGATCGTGGCTGTCTTATAATATAATGGTCTTTTAAGACAAATAATGATAAATCCCTAGTGTAATGATTATATGATTCAGTGAGTCACGAGTTCGATTGAAGACATTAGATTCCGGGAGTGATCTAAATTTTGACTTGTTCAGTAGTCTTCTGTAGCTCGGGAGTACGCAAGTTTTTCTCAATCACAGTGGTGAGTTGTTGACTTGAGAGAGAGGGATGGTAACATATGAACATTGTGAAAGCCCAAAATTAAGTAATTATAAAAATACTTTGGTAATTTTGATATTTATGATTAAAAGATATACTCATATAAATAATAATGGATGTGTATTAAATTGATAGCACATTGTAAGTAAACATTACCGAGCCGTTTGGAGCTCTTAATTTTAAAGATTGTGAAGTGATACTATATGGAAGTGAAACTTAGCAGAAGTTTGTTGGGCTTATGGAAAACCAATTATTGTGATCTTAGATGTGTTTAATATGAATTCCTTGTTCAACTTTCAACAAGTATGATGTGAAGGGACAGTATTTTTTTATGTTTTGTAGCGCCATATATTTGGAGAATTAAATATTTTAATAGTAGGAGTTGATTTTTGTTTATTTTTGGAAGTGTATCCTCTATTTAATCCAAAGTGTGTAGATCACAGAGTGGGAGAACAAACCATGAACCCCGATACTCCCGATTGAGCATTGCTGGCAAACTGTGATTTGCATATTTCATTGCTGAATGGGCACAATATGTACCTTCTAGAGTTATGTACTCTTACATGATGATTATTGTGTACGTGTAGTATTCACACTTCAATCGTATGGTTAGGACACAAGAAATAAAAACTTAATTTTTAAAATTTCGCAGAGCCGCCATGTTGAGGTTATGTAAACAATTGAACTAAATTAAACTTCAGTGCATTACAATATGTATAATGATTTACTGTGCCATATTTCAATGCGCTCAGAGGGTTAAATCACGAGAAAAGTCTATTAAAAAGTTTCAACTTCGCTAGGCCGCCATGTTCGTTTTGTACTTTACAGGTTTTTGAAAGTTACATAGATATACTTGTAGTAGTGGCCTTTATCACCGTACGAACTTTCTGGGTGATATCTGTAATAGTTTCGGAGATATAGAATGCCAGTGAAATACTTCGCACAGCCGCCATCTTGCGGTTATGTTAACAATTGAACTAAATTAGATGCATGTGCATTACAATATGTATAAATATTTGCTGTACCAGGTTTCATTCTGTTTGGATGGTTAAATCGCGAAAAAAGTCTATTTAAAAGTCTCAATTTAACTTGGCCGCCATGTTGGTTTCATAGTTACCAGGTTTTTGAATGCCTCATAGATGAACTTCCAGTAGTGCCCTTCATCACCGTACAAAATTTCAGGGTGATATCTGTAATAGTTTCGGAGATGTTTAATGCTGGTAAAATATTGCGCACAGCTGCCATGTGGGATTGGTGAGATGTAACAAAATTTGAAGGGTACGGTCAGTGTCGGCCAAAATGGTGTTATGCCCTTACCGAGTTTTATTGAAATCGCTCCAGCCGTTTAGATGTTATTAGAGGGGGACACACAAACACACACAACGCACACACAGACACACACATACGCACACACATACGCACACACATACACATACACGGACAAAAGGTGATCTCATAAGCCTATTTTTTTTTCATAAAATGAAAATAGGCTAAAAATTGCATTATAGAGACAGGCATAGTGCTGTCTTAGATCAAGTAAAATATTAGAGTGTTGAATATTCCTTCAGGATGGTAGTATGGCAAAAAAAAAAGTTTTAAGGTGTAAAAGCTGATATAGTGAGTTTTCAGTTGCAAACTACAGTATTCTACGGAAACAAAGTTATTGTAGCCTTAAAACTCTATATATATAACTTAGTGTTTAAACCTATCTTGCTGTATGGTAGAGAGATCTGGGTAAATTCGGATATCTGATACATAAGCTAAAGGTAGCTAATATTAATATACTGTAGCTAGAAGAAGTACATTGGGACAATGCCAAGGGAGTATCTGTAATTAAGACATAAAAGCCAAGTTACAAATGTATGCAGTAAATAAAGCTATTCGTATAAGTCAACTTCCATAATAGCAATTCTGTAGTAAAAATGCTAGAGGGTTTATTACCTAAAAGGTTAATGAGTTTGGCTATAGAGGGGAAGAAATGCGGAGGCAAACCTAAGAGGGTATGGTTAGAATTTTTAATCTTTCCAGGTTTGGAATCGAGTAAAAACAGCCATGGTTATAAGTTGGATCTAATCCAGCATTCGCCTAGAGTAAAATGTAAAACTATTTCCTGATTAGGTGTAAATTGATTCCACCGAGCCTGTAGTAGGTGTAGTTTATGGGTTGCGTAAATTTCAATGTAAATAGGCTATGTGATATGTATATGTACAGTATGTCAGATAACCAGTGTTATTATGATGCCCGTAGTAACAGTTAAATTTTACAATTAACCCTGGAACACCACACTCATAAAGTACGTACGTAAATACCACAGTGGGGTCTGACCGAGCCAGTCTAATTGTGGTCATTTATATCGTATCTGACGACTTTCATCACTTGTTATTATTCTAGCTGTCTACTTATAGTTACAGGATACCGGAAAATGATAAGTTTTATGGCTGTTACTTACATATTCTAATTAATAAAATTATGAACACAATGAAAGCAATTACAGCCTGAATATTGCAGAAGTACATTAAGTAACTTTGTTGTTACCACTGTATTCAAAATTTCTCAAGTTTTGAGGCAAATTCACAGTAAACATAAGCTAGTTATAAAACAGTCACTTGGAACAAAGCGCACTGACAGTTTCCCTTAATGAGGGGTTACAATATCCTTCACATGAGACGCTATCGCACACCATGGCTAGGTGACTGACAGAATTGCGACTTGAACCCGAGATTTCGATTTCAACTTCAGTCTCGTTTTTATATTCTGTAATGAATTCACTTTCGTATTCACTATCCTCGAAAACTTTGTCAGATTCGAAATCTGAGTCACCACTGATATCCTGCTCACGGTCACTATTTTCTGACAATAATTCCCTGATATTGCAATCAGAGAGTCCTTTCTTGTAATTAGCCATTTCACACACTGTTTCTAACAACAAGGCAGTTCATCTCACCTCGTCAATTACCTACCAAGAACTGCAGCTGTAGCTGTAGCAGGGTGTTATGACACACCAGTAAAAGAAAAGCGTAAATACCACACTGGGGTCTCTATGACCCGGACCTATATTTATTCCTGTCTCAAGAATGTTCCTGTACGCTGACAGATCTGAATGTCACTAGCGGAGGATAGTGAGCTATTACCCTAGTTTGCAAACATGTCTTAGGAGCGTACTGCTTCACACAAAATAATTATTCCATAGTTTGTTTTTCGCAGGGTCACTCAGACCCCAGTGTGGTGTTCCAGGGCTAAGGCCATAGCTTGGCTTGGTAGTTAGTAATTGGGTAAGTAGCTATAAAATGTATAGAATCTGTAGGGCTCAAATATTCTAATACTGTAAGGGTGAAAAGAAAACAAGCGTTGACCAAGAGAGATAACTGAAAAAGTTCGGTACAAGTATGTGGGATTCAATAATTTACAATTTAAATTGTTGTGATAACCTGTGTTATTGTAGTGTCTGTAGTGCCGTGTGTATTTGTTAATTAGGGGTAGGATTGGGATGGGGAAGCACGTGGCCATAAAATTAAAGCTATCCTAGCGTTTGTCCAACTCCAGGGTATAAATTAAAAAAAAAACAATGTAGAAGATTAAATCTGTTTAATTCAGTTTTGTATACGCTAAGATGTGTAATTGTGGTGTCTGTAGCAGCATGTGTATTTGTAATGCAGGTGAGTATTGGAAAAGAAACAGCCGTGGCCTTAGAAATAAAGCTATCCTAGCGTTCGTTTAGAGTAAAAATGGGAAACCATAGAAGACAATTTTTAGGACAACCAAGATGACATTCTTTCTCCACAGTGCAAATAAATACGTCTCTCACACAGCCGAGAATCAAGCCTTGAGCCACAATTGCTACAGTATTATCTGAGTGATAACACGCAATGTATCACATTCAGCGAACTTGCATTTTTCTAGCTCTCACAGTGCGCTGGAAACAGTAGTCTCCTTCCAACATAGCGTTGGCTTGTTAGTGTATTATATTAACTTGAAACACCTTGGTTATGAGTCCCATGCGGTTGAGTGCGTAGGGAACTTGGAATATCATGGTCATCATTCTCGTGTTTTGAGTGTATGTGTTTTTACGTTCTCCTCCATTAGTCGCATATACTGTAGTGTAGTGTGTTATGTATCTCGGTGATTAGCCCCGTGTAAATGAGTGTTCCATATTGTTGTCAGCGGCTCCATACACTTTTGTGTGTTGTAAAAATAAAATATATTAGTAATCGCTCATTAGTATCGTTTAGCAAAAACGTAAGTATAACGTGATCATCAGTCTCGTATACTTGCATGTGCCATTCATACTATGGAGTTAGGATACCTTAATCATGAGTACCGTGCGGTAAAAAGGTAGGGATATTATGGTTAGCAGCTAGGTGCACTTAAGTGTGTGAGTTGTAAATTGTATACATATTAAGAGAATTTTAATACATTTATTATATTTAACTAATTTACAGGGACGGTGAAACGTGTGTGTAGAGTATGTGTCGTTACCGTTCTTTACCTATAATTGTATGCATCGTTACACTATAGTAGGTCGGAAAGTCCCGGATGCTATCACGGTATTGACATCTCAGGCCTCGGCTTCCCTAATATAGTTGGTTTCGTAAGAAAATAAGTGTTAGTCCAGAAAGAATAATGCAAATGAAAACGGAAAAACTCTTGACTCAGGTAAGTAGAAACAATAGTCAACCTTATTGTAAAAATCTATGGATTTTAAAATAAACCGTTCAGGTATACTGTTGTATTATTCATGTATTGTAACACCCATCACGTTTATGGGGAAAGCATTTTATCTATGACGTTAAAGATGCAGTAACGCCTGTTGTTTATAAAAAAAAGTTTAAAGTGTTCGGGGAATTGTGGGGTTTAAGGGAAATTACAAATTTTCGGTCAAGTTCACTGTCTTTTTTAGAATTTTGGGATTTCTTAGAAAAGTTGTTTTAATCCCCATCAAATATCAGAGTTACCAACGACAGCTGAAGCTGTAAACTGAAAACAAGTCAATAAAAGAGAGAAATGAATACTTATCTAATGTTAAAACAAATCTACATGTTATGTAATAATGATAATAATAATAATAATAATCTCAGTTAAACAAATAAAAATACTCTACTCTGTTAGCCTTTCGGAACGTTCAGGAGTGTTGTAACACTCGCGGGTAAAAAGAAAAACGTTTTGCTACATAGATAAAATAATACATAAATAAATGAAGAGTAAATAATTATTTCATTTATCCACGTTATGTGGTTAATTACTATCTCACAATCTCTCAACAGGATGTTTCTTGTTTAAACGGCCGCGTGACCTCAACATCTGTATAGCCATGCGTTATAAAGAGTATGTACTGTAAAAGTTAAATAATAAGTAATGAATGATCGTGTGGCCTCCGGAAAGGCCGAGTGCAGGTCTTTCTAGTTGACGCCCGTGGGCGACCTGCGCGTCGTAATGAGGATGAAGTGATGATGAAAACGTCACATAAACCCAGTCCCCGAGCCACGAGAATTAACCCCAGGAGAATAAAATCCCTGATGGCTCGGCCGGGAATTGAACCCGGGACACTTCGGGCCAAAGCCTAGCGTGCTAACCATTTAGCCACGGAGCCGGACATAATAAGTAATAATAATAATAATAATACGTGTGATCTCTGAAAACACGCCTCTCGGTCATTTATGTTGTAATACAGCCAGGTAACATGTTGCATGACTTTGCTCAAGCCTCTTTTACTCTTAGAAATGTTTAACATTTTAAAAACTATTTATGAAACTCAAATTTCAAATTTCTAGTTAGGTCGACTTTCAAAATTTTAAAAAGTAACTTGCTTTAGTAATAAAGGGTTTACGCTTTTTCGTTCAAGCAGTTGTATAAAATTATCAAATTATCGGTTTCAGAAATCTCAATTCAATAACCTACAAGTTAATTCAAAGGTATAGTCGCGTTTGTTTAAATTCTTACAGCTGATTTTACCGAGTAAAGATGTAGCTTAGCTTCGGGTACTCTAACTGCTACTCCAGTGTTTGCGATAAATAAAATTCAATTATTTGTTCGTGAAATCTCGGATCAGCAAAATCTAAAAATAAAAGAACATTAAAAAATGTACATGTATTAGTTTAAATACTGAATAAAGTTTTTACAATCATTAGTTCGAATAACCTAGAGTCAATGACCTACTAGTTTGGTATTTTCACGAAATCTAAAAATAAATAATTCATGATAAAGGGAATGTAATCTCGAGTAAAACGAGTCCTTACACATATTTCTCTAATAATTAGTTCCCGAATATCTTCAGTCAATGACTTACTAGTTTAGGGTCCTTTGGTTAAATTTAAAAAAAAACACGGCAAAGGGAATGTAATCCCGAGTTAAATGAGTCCTTACACATCGTTCTTTAATAATGAGTTCCCGAAATCTCGAGTCAATGACCTACTAGTTTCGGGTTCTTTGGTTAAATTTAAAGAAAAAATGAAAATAAATAATAATATTAAATACTTAAATACAGTACAATCTTGCTTCAAAGAACACAACAACTGGATGTCGATGGTTAAAAGAAATCAGAGAGGACTTAAAAGAAATTGGCCTGACAACAGCAATTAAAAATATAACTTTTCATTTGCCACTTATAAAAGAGAAAATTCCAACAAGAATAATTTCCGACCAAGAAAGGGCAAGAAGGTCAATAGGAATTAAGAAGTACTGGGAAGACCGCAAGGCTCGTACAGTTCCTACAAGTCGACGAACTAATGGTTGGTTAAAGTAATCCCTTGTGGTCTCAAAAGGCGAAGAAGAAGAAGAAGAAGAAGAAGAAATACTTAAATAAAAGAAATTAAATAAATATATAAAGAGTAATATTAATGATAATAATAAAATTAATAATAAGTAAATAATAAATATAAAATAATTAATAGTCAATAATCAATAAATATTTATTTGAAAAGCCCCTCAACTTACAAGATTAGCGAGTGCGCCTGCGTATGAAAAAATACTATTTCACACCCGGATAAGGGTAGTTTTTATCTTGGGGGTGGAAATAAGTAGTCCATAGGAAAGGGTGCATAATGCCGAGTATATTAACCCCTCACGTGACCATCTCCAATAATTGGTTCGAGAAATATGAGAACAAGTCTATGACCTACTCATTTTGGATTCTTTGGTAAAAATCTGGAAGAACAAAAATCAATACAAAATTAAATAAATAAATAATAATATTAAATACTTAAATAAAAAATATTATATAAATAATAATAATCTACTAGTTTTGGGTCCTTTGGACAAATTTGTAAAAAGAAATACCGTAATATACGGTAAAGCGAGCGCAATCCCAAGTGAAATGAGCTGTCGCTCACCTTTATGAAACTACGGGTTCAAAAAATATTGGAGAAGAAAAGTCAATGACCTGCTAGTTTTGAGATCATTGGGTAAATCAATGGTCTACAGTAAAGTGGGCTTCATTCTGAGCAAAATGAGCTATCGCACGCCTTTCTAAAATTACGGGTTCCAAAGATATCGGGAAATAAGTCGATGACCTACTAGTTTTGGGTCCTATGGGTAAATCATTGGTCCATAGAAAAGGGGGCTTCATCACGAGTAATTTGACATCTGACACAAGTCTCTGGGATTACGGATTCATGAGATAACGGGTTGCCCACCACCAGGGGTTCACCACTAGTCATGTGCACGTGGCGATCAGTGTAGCCGAGCACCTAGTGTGACTATCAAGGACCACCACTGTCTCACTACTCCCCTCAAATGAAACAGCAACTACAACTACCTCGAATATGACAACATTGAGAAAGCAGCAGATCTTGAAAATCTTGATATAAGTACAGTTTACGACTTGGTATCTCCCTTGATGAATGGAATGTATTATGCTGATAATAAAACTACATACCAACTGTTAAGCGAGAACCGGCCAGAAGGATAAACTCACCTGGAAAGACAGAACACAGACGTGAGCACCGAGCTTAATCTACCATACATTTAAAGTGCTTAAAATATTATTCACAAAACCAGTTGGAACAAACTCAAGAAAAAATCTGTTTCATATTTCCTTTAAAATGATCAAACACAAACAAGACATCTTGAGAGTGGCATGTTTCAAGCTCTGCCCTACAAAGATCCAAACACACACGCTAGGTGATAGGATGCCACACTCAGAGCAGTCATACACGAACACGTGTACTGGGAATGATAAGTGTTATAGTCTGCACAGAGAGCAGTGATACACGAACAAGTGTACTGTGAATGATAAGTGTTATAGTCTGCACAGAGAGCAGTGATACACGAACAAGTGTACTGGGAATGATAAGTGTTATAGTCTGGCACAGAGAGCAGTGATACACGAACAAGTGTACTGGGAATGATAAGTGTTGAAGTCTGCACTTGGATCATTCATATACGAACAAGTGTACTGGGAATGATAAGTGTTACAGTCTGCACAGAGAGCATTCATACACGAACAAGTGTACTGGGAATGATAAGTGTTGAAGTCTGCACTTGGATCATTCATATACGAACAAGTATACAGGGAATGATAAGTGTTACAGTCTGCACAGAGAGCATTCATACACAAACAAGTGTACTGGGAATGATAAGTGTTACAGTCTGCACAGAGAGCAGTGATACACGAACAAGTGTACTGGGAATGATAAGTGTTGAAGTCTGCAAGTAGTAGGGCTAAGCCGGTCCTGGACAGATTTCAAGGTCATCCATGGTTTCTCGTGGTTACGTGCCCCCCCAGGCGTTCCCTGGGGGGCTTGGGGGAGGGGAGGGGGGGGGGGGAGGGGAGGGGAAAGGGTGGAAGGTCTGGCTTGGAAGCAGACCCAGTTGTTAGCCGACCTGTGTTGGCCAGCCAACTGACTGAGCTGGCTGGTGTGCATTGCCTATATAGCTTGTGGATGGAAGTGGGGGAGGGGACCGGTTCGGGCGACTGTCGAAGGTAGTCGAATGTGACCGAGTGTAACTTAGTAGTAGGGGGCTACTAGGAGTTCTGCCCCACCCCACCACCTCTCCCTCTGACGTCATATACTAACCCGCAATACATTCAGGGGCAAAGTCGATATCTCGCAAACCCATGGTCCGATTTTGACAAATGAGGTGTCGTTGGACTCGGGCTAACGCCCCCTTTCAAATGGACCACTCATTTCAACCCCTAAAAAAAACCTACCCCTACTATAGGGTGAAATTGTATTTTTTTTAGTGAAAGTCTCTTTTCAAATGCGACATGTATAAGATGCGCTGCTAAAATGAACTTAAACGTGGTTGCTCATATCGCGCATGCGTTTGGCTGGCTGCCGATATGGATTAATATTTTTGTTTTTGTTTTTTACGCATGCGCACTTGGGATTTTTGTAAGAGGGCGAGCTCTTTGAAAAAAAAATGATTGATAAGAAGGGGTTTTGGTGGTGAGGAGAGAACCAGATAGTCGCCTACTTTCCTACGAAGTTTGCCGATATCTCTCGAACGCAAGGTCGGATTTGGACGTGTGACGTGTCAAATCGCTTGTCTCGAAGCCCTATACATGTTATTAATAGGTTAAAGTTTTGAGAATGAGGGAAACAGGCTTTTTGGGGGTAAAACCGTGATTTTAGACTTTTTCCGATATTTCACGAATGCCTGGTCGGATTTGGTCCTATGACGTGTCAAATGGCTTATCTCGAAACCCTTTTTATTTTTGTAATAGGTTAAAGTTTTTGAGAATGAGGGAAACAGAATTTTTTGTTGTAAAACTGTGATTTTAGACTTTCTGTTATATCTCACAAACCAATAACGCCAGAGACGTATACGAGGGGTCGTAGGACTCGGGGTGACGCCCCTCCCCTCTCCCCCTTTCGAATATAGTATTTATGTTTTAAAAAATGTGAAAGGGCCTAACGACACTTTTGTTGAAAACATTTCAGTTTTTAAAACTTTTCTCAAATTTGTCTAAAATGTTCATGACGAGTGGTTGTAGATAGAAAGAGACGATACCACTGGACACGTGTTTCAACGAAGCTATTACTGGCCACGGTGGTGATATACCAATACAGTATTCGCTGTTTCGATGAGACGGCGGATCGAGGGTTCGTTTTCTGATTTTTCCTATGATGGAATTCCTAATTCCTAAACCCCCTGAAGGGGGTATTTAACGTGTAAACGATTATGAGTGACATGACAAATGATAATTCCTTGATCCGATGAAGTTGGCTTTAGATAGAACAAACAGAACTTGGTTATATGTTGCTTGAAGTGAGTATAGAAAACAAACTTGCTGGGGCAGACTGACAGGATGTGAATGTTATTTGAGCTTATTGGAATGCATTGACTTGACTTGACAACAGGGCAATGAAAAAAAGCACAGAGATGCTGAGGACACTTGAAGGTCAAACGATATGGCAACCATGGTGGGAGGGGGAAGCTAGGATGATGTCGCCGATCATGTTCAATGTTCAATGGATGAATTTATATTTTGCGAAGCATTGTTCGGAGAGGGTCATGTGACGACTTGTTTTAAGGGTATTTATTTTTTCGATGTTTCCTATGGTGGACTCATTGATTGAAATAATCCAAAACTGCTAGGGCATGGCCTTGAGATTTTATAAACCGATAATGGGATTTTGACATACAAGATCCACTCAGAACTTGACATGATGTCATTCTTTTTATGGCTTATGAATTTCCCCAAAAAAGACCCAAAACAACAAGATCATGGACTTTTGCTTTTCTTAATATATTGCAAACCCATAATGTAAGATGTTTACTGTGAGTGACGAAATCTAGCTAGGTAAAGAAAGAATTATTGTAGGATATATGTATGGTGACTGACACGTCTTTGACCATTGGAACTTGTTTTCAGATCTGACTGTAGTACATAGGGAGTATAGGTTGTAGGCATGGATTGACAAACAGTGCACACAAAATTCAATTTATCGATTCAAGAATTAAGAGTAGACTATCATTAATTAATTGGTTAAAGAGTGTAGCTAAAAATTAAAAAATGGTGACTACATTAAACTAAACTGAACCAAGTCGAATCAAACCCAACTGAACCAAACCAAGCCTAAAGCAAACCAAACCTAATCAAGAACAAGCCAAGAGCTTAAGTGTAAAACTTGTGGGGGAATGCAGTCATTGGCAATGTCCAAAGGAAGGGATAACGCTCTACCCCTAGAGGGCAAGGTAAAGCTAGCGCATGGTGCTAATGCATATTCCCAAGTACATGAACCACACACACACAACTATCCTATGCTGTTTTTATGAGTTAACTGTTAAAACTTACTCAGTGGTTACTGAGCAAGATGGTCGCTACACACAACAAGCTTTAAATACTTGAGGCTAATAATCTATACACACATACACACACACACACACACACACACGCTTGTTCTAAACTAAACTGTCTTGCTGGCAGTGCTCACACAGTAGGCAAATGACAGAAATGCTTGGCTAACAGAAATACAATCATTTTCGTTTGTCTAATGTTACCAGCTAACCATTACATGCTATAGTGGTGAGCACATGTGCCTCTTGCACTGGAGATCGTAACTCGATTTCTAGCTCTAAGGCCTAGAATGAATCAAACTAAGAAAGAAGGGTATGGTAACGCAGTGGTTAAACTGTTAGCCTTTCACTAAGGTAGACTAGGGTTTGATTTTAGGTTAATATACATGTCATAAACAAACAAACAAACAAAAAAGCAGAGATAATGTTTAAAACTGATTACACTTGTCTCTTTTCAAATTATTACTTAGATTGCAAATACAAAGGTGGACTGGGTTTGATATACAGTTAATGCTGCCTATCGCATACTAGCCTGTAAGAAAGCCAAACAAGCAAAAGGCGTAGGTAGAGCAGTGGTAAAATCGCTATGTGTAGAGAACTACCTAACGGTTTTATGAACTGGCAATGGTATGTCGCATAAACAGTGCAGGATACAATCCAGCAACCATAATTTTTATCTTGTGGAGCAGAGAAAACATATATATAGAGAGAGACATAGGAAGCTTGTGTATGTATCGGTAGCATTGATTGTTTGACCAGAGAAAATACGATGAGGTAGGGTGGGGAGAGGGAGAATTAACACTTATATATGAATGAATGGTAAATAGTATTTTTTTTCGATAGTTTTGTTTTTCAAATGCAGTGGTAGATAGCCGTTATTTTGTAAAACATTCTTACTTGCAGTAGTAATAAGACTCTATGGTTCCGCTAACACATAGATAGACTGTATTATTGCCATGGTCAAGCACTCACATTAAGATCATTTACAAAATCATAAAATGAAAAATAAAAAATCTTGTTTTGGAAATATAGTTTTTCAACATACACAAAATAAATATATAAAAAATTTGTAAACAGCAAAATGGAAAATCCATGGTCAAGCACTCACATTAAGATCATTTACAAAATCATAAAATGAAAAATAAAAAATCTTGTTTTGGAAATATCGATCTTTTTCAACATACACAAAATAAATATATACAAAATTTGTAAACAGCAAAATGGAAAATCCATGTTTCCATATAGACAAAATTTAAAAACCTTAAACGGACATTTAAGAAAATATATGCAAATGGGAAATTGACAAATGTGTAAATATGAAAATGGAAAAATCCATGTTTCCAAATCATGAAATTGAAAATCATCAAACTGTCATTTAAAAAAAATGCAAATGGAAAATTGACAAATTGCAATGTGTGAAATGTGAAATTGAACAAATGGCTATCATTATTAAAAAAATAAAAATAACATGGTGCTCTATGGTTGAGGTGTGAATCAAACCCTCTCTACTTATTTGGACCACCCGAGACTGAGTAGACTAGTTTTAGTTGTCATACCGCTTTTAAAAGTTTGTGTTAAATCTAGGAATTGAACCCAAGAGCTTGTAGGGGAGATCCAAGGTTATAATATGTTAAACAGATAGCCTTGAATGTAGGGTGTGGTAGCTATATAGAGATGAGACGTTTCGCTCGGGGGAGGGAGGCATGGAGATCTGCATCAAACCAGTCAAAAGACTGACGACTCAAACAACAACATGTAGAGCTCACCAAAATAATGTTGTGTAACGGTAAATGTTAGTCAACGAACAGTAATGCATTACTAAAACCCATGACACGATACCTAAGAGCTTTTCTAAAATTATTTTAAAATGCCTTTAACCCTATATTAAACACCCAGTTCACAAGACTCATAACTGCAATGTTATGGTCAAAAAAAAAAAAATCTATATTTCAAAACAAACAAGTGGTTTAGTCAATGTATACTGGAAAAAGTTTTATAAACACTCAAGTCCACAAAAATAATTAAATTAGTAACTGTCAGGTTGACCGAGTGGTTATGGTGTTTGACTTAAGTTCAAATTTTCTGTACAAGAAAGCAAGGGTTCGAATCCCTTACCTGATATAACTATTGCCTCAACATGGCTTGACCACACTGTATTATTGTGTACTCGGTACACAAACCATAGATAGAGTGTATTGTTTAAGGTCACTCTCTTTGCAAACATAGTCAGAGACTGTTGATGGTTAACAATTGCATTAATAGTGGGACATAGGGATAGCAATTAAGAAAAACAGACAATACACATACACTATTTTTATTTATTTAATGTAAGTACTTGTACAATAGTTATATACAAACTACAACTCTCTTTTGTCTATAACTATCTAGTCCTTTTCGATCCACTTGCATATCAAGGGCAGATGACTTTGTAGTTCAGCCCCTTAAAACAACAACAACACTACTTCTTGCATAGTCTGTGATGTTGATGACTCTTGAGGCGTGGAAGATGGATACAACATAACTTTTACAACAGGGGTTAAACGTTGCTCAACAAACAATGCACTATTTTGAGTAGCAACATCTTTCTCTTATACTAACTTTTTAGCATTCTGATGATATTTTGTCAACACCATCAGTGTTTTGTCTGGAGCACTACATTGATGATCACTCACACTTAAAACCACACCATTTCTACTTTTCATATTGCCTCGACATTTTGTTGACCTCTGTTTTGAGCATTGCCAGAATATTATTCCTTTTACATTTTGTCGTCTATAGTTATAAGAGTAGCCTTTATAGAGTACACGTTGTTTACCTCGGTAGTTGTAGTAAGTTCCAAAGTAGTAACTAACCTGTTAGTATGATTTGCACACTACAAAGGTTATCTCTGTTCTGGTAATAGAATTATTTAGCGTTGGCTTTTATATTTAATATGTACAGTTAAAAGTGATAGAAAAGTGGTAGAAATGTGGTAGCAAAGTGGTAGACAAGTGGTAGACAATTGGTAACATAGTGGTAGAAAAGTGGTAGCAAAGTGGTAGAAAAGTGGTAGAAAAGTGGCAGAAAAGTAGTAGAAAAGTGGTAGCAAAGTGGTAGAAAAGTGGTAGCAAACTAGAAAAGTGGTAGAAAAGTGGCAGAAAAGTAGTAGAAAAGTGGTAGCAAAGTGGTAGAAAAGTGGTAGCAAACTAGAAAAGTGGTAGCAAAGTGGTAGAAAATATTACATGTATTGTTAAGAAATAGTTTAAGCGGTTACATGGATTCATTACACTATAATTTTAGCATTACGAAGCTCATTTTCTATATCCAAAAGTTCTTCCTCATATTTAGTATGACCAGCCTGTTTACAGGTATGCAAGTACTGAAGCCGCTGGATTAGCTTACTGGGATTGTTCCAGTAAACAAATTTAACAAATGATTTTTTTGGGTGTAAACCATTATCATCATCATCATCATCATTATCATGATAATCATCATCATCATCATGGTTATCATCATCAATATAATTATCATCAATATAATCATCATCACTATTACTATCTAATCCTTTTTGTTCATCTTGCAATGCAACAACCTTTGGCATAGTTTGTGTTGTCTTTGATAGTGTTAGAGGTTTCTTAGACGTTAACGACTGTCCTAACATGTCTTTTTCAGGAGATAATAAATGCTCTTTAACAAACAAAGCACTATCTTGAGCCAAACTATTTTTTTCTTGGTCTTGCTTTTTTACCTTGGTTAGAGTATTTTGTCCATTTAAATGAGTATTATTTTGAGATTTACAATGATGATCGATTGAAATAAGTATGTTGGAGCCTGCCCCAAGCATTAAACCAATTTATCAATAACACAAGTCAACAATCAAAACATTTTGTGTTGAGTCTATCATTTAATGCATATATTCTGTCTACATTGAACAGTAACACAAAAAAAAACGCCATTCATAATTAATTAAGTTTGCTTTAATTCTTTATGTAATGATATATACATATTTAAAGTTTCGGCTGACTGTTCAGGGTGAATCGACTTTGAACACATAAGAGAGGGAATATTTTAAGACTTAACCTCAGCTCACCTAACATAACCTAAATTTACCTAACCTAACCTTGTCATATAGGTAAGAAACGGGTCAAGCTATGCTTTCGACTACCGAGTTTCAGCTACTTTTCAAGGTTACTCTCCCAAACATTGCCGGAGACTGCTGATAAACACCTATGTTCGCACGGCGGCGCGCAACGACTTACATGACGCGCTTTCCCCTTTTCATTGATTCCTGTTGATTTGTCCTTTGGACTGGTCCCTGTTGACGCCCTTTTTGGACGAGCCCTTTTTGGTTTAATGTTTGGGGCAGTGCACACTTTCCATGTCGATAATTTATATAGGCTAGAAGGATGGTGTTGCAAACTTCTGATGTGTATTTCCAAATTTCCTGCATAGTCTATTTCATAGAATTTTCCTGTAACTTAAAAGTTCATGCTGATTTTGTCTTTGTGTGTTTGACATTGTAACTACAATGGTTTATTGGATATTCTTTGTCAACTTTCAAATCATGTAATTCATGTCAGATATGTTGGAATTTTTTTCATGTGTAAAGCTATCAAGTACCGATACCTAATTGGTTACACAACTGTTTCATAATGAAAATCTTGATCTCTGATTCATTGGAGAACTGTTTACGCTTGTCTGAACCAAGACTAACTGACTACTCACTGCTAAGGATTAGAAATTACATTTACTCAAATCACATTCTGGTAAAAAAGATCATGACTACTATAAACTGCTACCACTCTTCCACCACTTTGCTAACACTTTTCTACCATTTGACTCTCACTTTTGCTCTTACTTTAAACTGCACATACTACAAACAATCATTTTTATTATCGAGTTAACTTTACTAGAGATTAGTTTATGCTTAACAGTTGGCATGGAAGTATCAACGACTAGCTATGGTAAGCCATGTGCTTACTATAAAGGATATGCATATATTGTAAAAAGAACTAATAAAAATGGAACTGTTATTTGGTGCTGTTCGAAACAACGATCTAAAAAGTGTCGAGGAATGATTAAGACAAAAGGCTCCAACATACTTATTTCAATCGATCATCATTGTAAATCTCAAAATAATACTCATTTAAATGGACAAAATACTCTAACCAAGGTAAAAAAGCAAGACCAAGAAAAAAATAGTTTGGCTCAAGATAGTGCTTTGTTTGTTAAAGAGCATTTATTATCTCCTGAAAAAGACATGTTAGGACAGTCGTTAACGTCTAAGAAACCTCTAACACTATCAAAGACAACACAAACTATGCCAAAGGTTGTTGCATTGCAAGATGAACAAAAAGGATTAGATAGTAATAGTGATGATGATTATATTGATGATAATTATATTGATGATGATAACCATGATGATGATGATGATTATCATGATAATGATGATGATGATGATGATAATGGTTTACACCCAAAAAAATCATTTGTTAAATTTGTTTACTGGAACAATCCCAGTAAGCTAATCCAGCGGCTTCAGTACTTGCATACCTGTAAACAGGCTGGTCATACTAAATATGAGGAAGAACTTTTGGATATAGAAAATGAGCTTCGTAATGCTAAAATTATAGTGTAATGAATCCATGTAACCGCTTAAACTATTTCTTAACAATACATGTAATATTTTCTACCACTTTGCTACCACTTTTCTAGTTTGCTACCACTTTTCTACCACTTTGCTACCACTTTTCTACTACTTTTCTGCCACTTTTCTACCACTTTTCTAGTTTGCTACCACTTTTCTACCACTTTGCTACCACTTTTCTACTACTTTTCTGCCACTTTTCTACCACTTTTCTACCACTTTGCTACCACTTTTCTACCACTATGTTACCAATTGTCTACCACTTGTCTACCACTTTGCTACCACATTTCTACCACTTTTCTATCACTTTTAACTGTACATATTAAATATAAAAGCCAACGCTAAATAATTCTATTACCAGAACAGAGATAACCTTTGTAGTGTGCAAATCATACTAACAGGTTAGTTACTACTTTGGAACTTACTACAACTACCGAGGTAAACAACGTGTACTCTATAAAGGCTACTCTTATAACTATAGACGACAAAATGTAAAAGGAATAATATTCTGGCAATGCTCAAAACAGAGGTCAACAAAATGTCGAGGCAATATGAAAAGTAGAAATGGTGTGGTTTTAAGTGTGAGTGATCATCAATGTAGTGCTCCAGACAAAACACTGATGGTGTTGACAAAATATCATCAGAATGCTAAAAAGTTAGTATAAGAGAAAGATGTTGCTACTCAAAATAGTGCATTGTTTGTTGAGCAACGTTTAACCCCTGTTGTAAAAGTTATGTTGTATCCATCTTCCACGCCTCAAGAGTCATCAACATCACAGACTATGCAAGAAGTAGTGTTGTTGTTGTTTTAAGGGGCTGAACTACAAAGTCATCTGCCCTTGATATGCAAGTGGATCGAAAAGGACTAGATAGTTATAGACAAAAGAGAGTTGTAGTTTGTATATAACTATTGTACAAGTACTTACATTAAATAAATAAAAATAGTGTATGTGTATTGTCTGTTTTTCTTAATTGCTATCCCTATGTCCCACTATTAATGCAATTGTTAACCATCAACAGTCTCTGACTATGTTTGCAAAGAGAGTGACCTTAAACAATACACTCTATCTATGGTTTGTGTACCGAGTACACAATAATACAGTGTGGTCAAGCCATGTTGAGGCAATAGTTATATCAGGTAAGGGATTCGAACCCTTGCTTTCTTGTACAGAAAATTTGAACTTAAGTCAAACACCATAACCACTCGGTCAACCTGACAGTTACTAATTTAATTATTTTTGTGGACTTGAGTGTTTATAAAACTTTTTCCAGTATACATTGACTAAACCACTTGTTTGTTTTGAAATATAGATTTTGTTTTTTTTGACCATAACATTGCAGTTATGAGTCTTGTGAACTGGGTGTTTAATATAGGGTTAAAGGCATTTTAAAATAATTTTAGAAAAGCTCTTAGGTATCGTGTCATGGGTTTTAGTAATGCATTACTGTTCGTTGACTAACATTTACCGTTACACAACATTATTTTGGTGAGCTCTACATGTTGTTGTTTGAGTCGTCAGTCTTTTGACTGGTTTGATGCAGATCTCCATGCCTCCCTCCCCCGAGCGAAACGTCTCATCTCTATATAGCTACCACACCCTACATTCAAGGCTATCTGTTTAACATATTATAACCTTGGATCTCCCCTACAAGCTCTTGGGTTCAATTCCTAGATTTAACACAAACTTTTAAAAGCGGTATGACAACTAAAACTAGTCTACTCAGTCTCGGGTGGTCCAAATAAGTAGAGAGGGTTTGATTCACACCTCAACCATAGAGCACCATGTTATTTTTATTTTTTTAATAATGATAGCCATTTGTTCAATTTCACATTTCACACATTGCAATTTGTCAATTTTCCATTTGCATTTTTTTTAAATGACAGTTTGATGATTTTCAATTTCATGATTTGGAAACATGGATTTTTCCATTTTCATATTTACACATTTGTCAATTTCCCATTTGCATATATTTTCTTAAATGTCCGTTTAAGGTTTTTAAATTTTGTCTATATGGAAACATGGATTTTCCATTTTGCTGTTTACAAATTTTGTATATATTTATTTTGTGTATGTTGAAAAAGATCGATATTTCCAAAACAAGATTTTTTATTTTTCATTTTATGATTTTGTAAATGATCTTAATGTGAGTGCTTGACCATGGATTTTCCATTTTGCTGTTTACAAATTTTTTATATATTTATTTTGTGTATGTTGAAAAACTATATTTCCAAAACAAGATTTTTTATTTTTCATTTTATGATTTTGTAAATGATCTTAATGTGAGTGCTTGACCATGGCAATAATACAGTCTATCTATGTGTTAGCGGAACCATAGAGTCTTATTACTACTGCAAGTAAGAATGTTTTACAAAATAACGGCTATCTACCACTGCATTTGAAAAACAAAACTATCGAAAAAAAATACTATTTACCATTCATTCATATATAAGTGTTAATTCTCCCTCTCCCCACCCTACCTCATCGTATTTTCTCTGGTCAAACAATCAATGCTACCGATACATACACAAGCTTCCTATGTCTCTCTCTATATATATGTTTTCTCTGCTCCACAAGATAAAAATTATGGTTGCTGGATTGTATCCTGCACTGTTTATGCGACATACCATTGCCAGTTCATAAAACCGTTAGGTAGTTCTCTACACATAGCGATTTTACCACTGCTCTACCTACGCCTTTTGCTTGTTTGGCTTTCTTACAGGCTAGTATGCGATAGGCAGCATTAACTGTATATCAAACCCAGTCCACCTTTGTATTTGCAATCTAAGTAATAATTTGAAAAGAGACAAGTGTAATCAGTTTTAAACATTATCTCTGCTTTTTTGTTTGTTTGTTTGTTTATGACATGTATATTAACCTAAAATCAAACCCTAGTCTACCTTAGTGAAAGGCTAACAGTTTAACCACTGCGTTACCATACCCTTCTTTCTTAGTTTGATTCATTCTAGGCCTTAGAGCTAGAAATCGAGTTACGATCTCCAGTGCAAGAGGCACATGTGCTCACCACTATAGCATGTAATGGTTAGCTGGTAACATTAGACAAACGAAAATGATTGTATTTCTGTTAGCCAAGCATTTCTGTCATTTGCCTACTGTGTGAGCACTGCCAGCAAGACAGTTTAGTTTAGAACAAGCGTGTGTGTGTGTGTGTGTGTGTGTATGTGTGTATAGATTATTAGCCTCAAGTATTTAAAGCTTGTTGTGTGTAGCGACCATCTTGCTCAGTAACCACTGAGTAAGTTTTAACAGTTAACTCATAAAAACAGCATAGGATAGTTGTGTGTGTGTGGTTCATGTACTTGGGAATATGCATTAGCACCATGCGCTAGCTTTACCTTGCCCTCTAGGGGTAGAGCGTTATCCCTTCCTTTGGACATTGCCAATGACTGCATTCCCCCACAAGTTTTACACTTAAGCTCTTGGCTTGTTCTTGATTAGGTTTGGTTTGCTTTAGGCTTGGTTTGGTTCAGTTGGGTTTGATTCGACTTGGTTCAGTTTAGTTTAATGTAGTCACCATTTTTTAATTTTTAGCTACACTCTTTAACCAATTAATTAATGATAGTCTACTCTTAATTCTTGAATCGATAAATTGAATTTTGTGTGCACTGTTTGTCAATCCATGCCTACAACCTATACTCCCTATGTACTACAGTCAGATCTGAAAACAAGTTCCAATGGTCAAAGACGTGTCAGTCACCATACATATATCCTACAATAATTCTTTCTTTACCTAGCTAGATTTCGTCACTCACAGTAAACATCTTACATTATGGGTTTGCAATATATTAAGAAAAGCAAAAGTCCATGATCTTGTTGTTTTGGGTCTTTTTTGGGGAAATTCATAAGCCATAAAAAGAATGACATCATGTCAAGTTCTGAGTGGATCTTGTATGTCAAAATCCCATTATCGGTTTATAAAATCTCAAGGCCATGCCCTAGCAGTTTTGGATTATTTCAATCAATGAGTCCACCATAGGAAACATCGAAAAAATAAATACCCTTAAAACAAGTCGTCACATGACCCTCTCCGAACAATGCTTCGCAAAATATAAATTCATCCATTGAACATTGAACATGATCGGCGACATCATCCTAGCTTCCCCCTCCCACCATGGTTGCCATATCGTTTGACCTTCAAGTGTCCTCAGCATCTCTGTGCTTTTTTTCATTGCCCTGTTGTCAAGTCAAGTCAATGCATTCCAATAAGCTCAAATAACATTCACATCCTGTCAGTCTGCCCCAGCAAGTTTGTTTTCTATACTCACTTCAAGCAACATATAACCAAGTTCTGTTTGTTCTATCTAAAGCCAACTTCATCGGATCAAGGAATTATCATTTGTCATGTCACTCATAATCGTTTACACGTTAAATACCCCCTTCAGGGGGTTTAGGAATTAGGAATTCCATCATAGGAAAAATCAGAAAACGAACCCTCGATCCGCCGTCTCATCGAAACAGCGAATACTGTATTGGTATATCACCACCGTGGCCAGTAATAGCTTCGTTGAAACACGTGTCCAGTGGTATCGTCTCTTTCTATCTACAACCACTCGTCATGAACATTTTAGACAAATTTGAGAAAAGTTTTAAAAACTGAAATGTTTTCAACAAAAGTGTCGTTAGGCCCTTTCACATTTTTTAAAACATAAATACTATATTCGAAAGGGGGAGAGGGGAGGGGCGTCACCCCGAGTCCTACGACCCCTCGTATACGTCTCTGGCGTTATTGGTTTGTGAGATATAACAGAAAGTCTAAAATCACAGTTTTACAACAAAAAATTCTGTTTCCCTCATTCTCAAAAACTTTAACCTATTACAAAAATAAAAAGGGTTTCGAGATAAGCCATTTGACACGTCATAGGACCAAATCCGACCAGGCATTCGTGAAATATCGGAAAAAGTCTAAAATCACGGTTTTACCCCCAAAAAGCCTGTTTCCCTCATTCTCAAAACTTTAACCTATTAATAACATGTATAGGGCTTCGAGACAAGCGATTTGACACGTCACACGTCCAAATCCGACCTTGCGTTCGAGAGATATCGGCAAACTTCGTAGGAAAGTAGGCGACTATCTGGTTCTCTCCTCACCACCAAAACCCCTTCTTATCAATCATTTTTTTTTCAAAGAGCTCGCCCTCTTACAAAAATCCCAAGTGCGCATGCGTAAAAAACAAAAACAAAAATATTAATCCATATCGGCAGCCAGCCAAACGCATGCGCGATATGAGCAACCACGTTTAAGTTCATTTTAGCAGCGCATCTTATACATGTCGCATTTGAAAAGAGACTTTCACTAAAAAAAATACAATTTCACCCTATAGTAGGGGTAGGTTTTTTTTAGGGGTTGAAATGAGTGGTCCATTTGAAAGGGGGCGTTAGCCCGAGTCCAACGACACCTCATTTGTCAAAATCGGACCATGGGTTTGCGAGATATCGACTTTGCCCCTGAATGTATTGCGGGTTAGTATATGACGTCAGAGGGAGAGGTGGTGGGGTGGGGCAGAACTCCTAGTAGCCCCCTACTACTAAGTTACACTCGGTCACATTCGACTACCTTCGACAGTCGCCCGAACCGGTCCCCTCCCCCACTTCCATCCACAAGCTATATAGGCAATGCACACCAGCCAGCTCAGTCAGTTGGCTGGCCAACACAGGTCGGCTAACAACTGGGTCTGCTTCCAAGCCAGACCTTCCACCCTTTCCCCTCCCCTCCCCCCCCCCCCCTCCCCTCCCCCAAGCCCCCCAGGGAACGCCTGGGGGGGCACGTAACCACGAGAAACCATGGATGACCTTGAAATCTGTCCAGGACCGGCTTAGCCCTACTACTTCTGCACTTGGATCATTCATATACGAACAAGTGTACTGGGAATGATAAGTGTTACAGTCTGCACAGAGAGCATTCATACACGAACAAGTGTACTGGGAATGATAAGTGTTGAAGTCTGCACTTGGATCATTCATATACGAACAAGTATACAGGGAATGATAAGTGTTACAGTCTGCACAGAGAGCATTCATACACAAACAAGTGTACTGGGAATGATAAGTGTTACAGTCTGCACAGAGAGCAGTGATACACGAACAAGTGTACTGGGAATGATAAGTGTTGAAGTCTGCACTTGGATCATTCATATACGAACAAGTGTACTGGGAATGATAAGTGTTACAGTCTGCACAGAGAGCATTCATACACGAACAAGTGTACTGGGAATGATAAGTGTTACAGTCTGCACAGAGAGCATTCATACACGAACAAGTGTACTGGGAATGATAAGTGTTACAGTCTGCACAGAGAGCATTTATACACAAACAAGTGTACTGGGAATGATAAGTGTTATAGTCTGCACAGAGAGCAGTGATACACGAACAAGTGTACTGGGAATGATAAGTGTTGCAGTCTGCACTTAGAGCATTCATAAAGAAACATGTGTACTGTGAATGATAAGTGTTACAGTCTGCACTTAGCGCAGTCATACACGAACACGTGTACTGGGAATGATAAGTGTTGCAGTCTGCACAGAGAGCATTCGTACACGACAAGTGTACTGGAGATGATAAGTGTTACAGTCTGCACTTAGAGCATTCATACACAAACAAGTGTACTGGGAATGATAAGTGTTATAGTCTGCACTTAGAGCATTCATACACAAACAAGTGTACTTGGTATGATAAGTGTTAATGTTTGCACTTAGAGCAATCCTACACGAACAAGTGTAGTCCTACTGTGAATGATAAGTGACATGTTCTGAATTTACTTACAGTGAGTGTTATTGCGAATGACAATTGGCATAGCCTGCATCACGTGGCTGAGTAATCTCCGGTCCAGCCCTCGGGTCAGAATAAAATTTCTTGGCAGAGCTTTGGATCGAACTCGGACCTCAGGGGTGACAGGTAGGAATGCTAGTCACTGCGTCACAAGGTGGCCTGACAGCTAATAAACATTGCAACTGTGACTGGAGCACACCCACTTGGATCCTCCCTCATCACAGTCCAAATGAACAACGAATCCAAATAATTAACTAATGGCGTACCTAACTAATAGTAATCAGAATAATAAGAATAATTACAAAAATAACCAGAAGAACCATGCTGATCGTCAGCATTCATTTCAACAAACCTATAACACATATTTTCATTCGACATATTTGCTATTCGCATGCCTTAATGCTAATGACCTGAACAGACAGTCATCGTCGTCTTAAATTCTTATAACACCTGTAATTACGTTTCGCGTCGGACTCGTCATCTGAATCACCGTGTTCAGAGCATCCACAAACTCTATTAGAACGAATGTTAAAACACCAACCAGCCAGTAGTTGCATGTTGCAGCGGGGCTGGCCATCTGACTTCTGGACGCATGCGTGTTTGAGAACACTTGACTCGCTCCTTCCCTCGCTACGGCAGGCACACAGTTTGGCCAGAAGAATGGCCAAGCTGAAATGAATAATCGCAATTGCCTTATTACACCGACGACAGAATAACGTAAGTTGGGGCTCAATGGATAAAGCACAACGTATATAAAGCCTCAAGCTAACAAATTATGAAGTAGCACGATTACTTGTCAAGGTATATCGATGCTAGTAAAAGGTGAAATTTCTTTCCAATTATTGTAATATATAAGATATGGCCATTTGAGAGCCAGCGCACAGTAGGCGGATATAAGTGGAACTTCTACGAAGCTGAAATGCCAATGTTCAAGTCCCTAACTGAAACAACACGTCAGGGGCAGATGACCTTGCTGTTCCTCCCCTTTGAACAATCATAGAACAACATATCCCTGTAATAAATCAAGAATTTTGTACACAAGTGATTCCTCACAAACACATCCTGGTGTAGCGGCTAGCATTCTTGACTGTCGCCCCAGAGTTCCGCGTTCGAATCCTGGCTCAGCCAAGAAATTTAATTCTGGTTTGATGGCTGGAGAGAGTTACATTGTGAGGCAAAGCTGAGAAGAGGTGGGTTCGATTCCTACCTCAGCCATTTTGGAAGTGGTTTTCCGTGGTTTCCCACTTCTACACTAGGCAAATGCTGGGGTTGTTCCTAACTTAATGTCTCCGCCACCTCCGACCCAATCCTCCCCTGAATTACAAATACACACGGTACCACAGACACCACAATAACACAGTTGATCAAACATATTCTACACACACCCAAGTACACGGCGCTGAATGACCACGATGACAAGCCCCTCAAATGAAACAACAACGATTCCTAATAATAAAACGCGTACAGAACATTGTATATTGGAATAGGATGTAATGAAACACCAAGCATAAAAATGAAACAAAAATTGGAGGGAAAAATAATATGCTGAGGTGGGATTAGAATCGCCTACATTTGGTAACTTCAACAAACATCAGTAACTACAATTACACATTATTCTTAGACCTATGTAACGTAACTTAATAGCATGTATAAACTTCAGATACGGTACGTAATGTCGTCGAGCATATGCCCTTGATAATTTCGTACGAAATATATCGCTAATAGCTGTGCTGCTATTAAAAATACATTCATATACTTATTTGTGAGTACACTTGTGTCCAAAAGTTAAGTATAAGTTATGAATAAGCAGGGCAACAGGAAATAGACCGCAAATCGCACGACATATGCACCTACCAACCTTACGTGTTCGCTCTGTATAGGAAAGGAGTAGTCCCTGCTTTGACTAGCGGCGTAACCACAAGGTAAACACAGCCAGTACCTGCGCCCCATATTTCCTCAGTCGTGTTTGCCCTGTTATAGTGTGCGGAGTGTAGCCTCGTGGTGAACGTGACAACATAATGGCACAAATACGCCATTTGGACTCCGTTTTGCAGGGTAGAATACTATGCCACCTGGAAGCAGGCCAGACACAGACTGAAGTTGCCGTATCCTTGAATGTGCCACAAAGTGTCATTTCCAGGCTTTGGAGACGATTTCGAGACACAGAAGAGGTTAGTCGTAGGCCAGTACCAAGTCGACCAAGAGTAACCACCCCACAGCAGGACAGATATCTGGTCTTAACCGCCCGACGAAATCGGAGTGCACCTGCAAGACAATTGTCGGCGGAGCTTGCAGCCGTCTCCCGGCAAACTGTGCACCGGAGGCTCAGAACAGCAGGGCTGTCTGCCAGACGTCCAGCGGTGTGCGTCCCGCTCACTCCAGCACAGAGACGGGCCCGTTAACTGTGGAGCCGTCAACGTCGAAACTGGACCATGAATGAATGGAGGCATGTGCTCCTCACAGATGAATCCCGCTTCAGTTTGCAGAACGATTCCCGTCGCACATTAATCTGGAGAGAACCGGGTAGACGATACAACCACAGGAACATCGTGGAACGGGACCTGTATGGTGGTGGTGGCATCATGGTGTGGGGCGGCATCATGTTGAATGGCCGTACGGACCTGAACATCCTCATGGGTGGTCCGAAGATCACTGTGAACACTCGGAGATACAGGGATGAGGTACTGAGACCACATGTTCGACTCTTCAGAGGTGCGGTTGTTCCAGACTTCCTCTTAATGGACGATAATGCCCGGCCGCACCGCGCTTCTCTGGTGGATGAATTTCTGGCTGGGGAAGACATTCATCGCATGGACTGGCCTGCGAGGTCTACGGATCTGACTCCTATAGACATGCCTGGGATGCATTGGAGAGACGAATTGCATCCCGTCAGCCTCCAACAAGGACCCTCCAAGACCTTCGCATTGCCCATTCGGAGAAATGGGATCGACTGCGCCAAGAGCACTTGGACCACTGATAGGGAGCATGCCACGTCGCTGCGAAGCATGTTTGGCCGTTAGGGGTAACCATACAACCTATTAACAACATATGTTGTTGTGGAAGACATTGCCAAGTTTTGTTAGTTGTTGTCAAAGGTGTACCTTAGCTATCAGAACCTTTCTGACACTGTTTTTTTAGACAAGTTGTGTGACATAAGTGTGTGATTCAGCTTCCGTTTGATCAGCAATCCGTCTGACATTCCTATCAGGCGGTATGGCCTCGTTTAGTGATTATGCTTAACTTTTGGACACTAGTGTAGTTGGCTGGAATTAGGAGATAGTAGCCTTTCCATCACTGGGGTGCTGAATACCGCCCAGTGGTTGAAAGTCCAACTTTGCTAACTTCCATTACTTCAGCTTGTCCAGAAGAATGACCTCGGTGAAATAAATATGCTCAATTAATTTAAGCACAGACGAAATAATCAAATAGTTTGGGGCTGTATCATATCTAAAGCAGGGATGTGCACCAGGAGTTAAATGAAAATAAAAAGGAACGAAATTGAATGGTTCCAATACAAGGATTCTGGAAAGAAATTAAATGTGAAAAGGAACTAAATTAAATCCTGAGGTCGAAATGAAATTGAATGTGGAATACAATTAAATCTTGGAGTCGGAATGAAATTAAATCATCGACTCGGAATGAAATTAAAAGTGGAATGAAATTAAACCTCAGTGCAGAATGAAATGTGGAGTAAAATTAAATCTTGGAGTCGGAATTAAATTATTTCATCAACTCGGAATGAAATTGAATGTGGAATGAAATTAAACTCAGGGCGGAATTAAATGAAATGTGGAATAAAAAATACATCTTGGAGTAAAAGTGAACTAAATCTTTGACTTGGAGTGAAATTTAATGTGGAATTAAATTAAATCTTCAGATTGGAATGAAGTTACACGAGGAACAAAATTAAAACATGGAACTTGAAACGGAGTTAAGTTCGGAGAGATATTTTATGTGGAATAAAAAGTTAAGAATGAGATGCACGGAACAAGATCTAGGAAATACAACTCTTGCATAAGAATTAATGCGACCACTTTTTTAAGTAGTGGCTAATATTCTTGGCTGCCACCCTGGAGGTCCGGGTCCGATTCCTGGCCCTGGCAAGAAATTAAATTCAGATTTGAGGGCTGGAGCAGGGTACACGCAGCTTCGTGATGCGAAGCTGAGAAGAGTTGGGTTCGATTTCCACCTCAGCAATCCTGGAAGTGCTATCACGTGGTTTCCCACTTCTACTGCAGGCAGACAAATGCCCGGATGGTTCCTAACTGAAGGTCACGGCTGGCTCCTTCCCAACCCTCACTTGAATTACAAATACACACACCTTTACAGCCACTATAAGAAGACAGATTTCAGAAAAAATCGATAGATAGACAGATAGATAGATAGCTAAATCCTTGAACACGAGGCTAAATGAGCACGACGTCCAAGTCGCTCAAATGAAATAACAACAAAACAAACTTTAGTCAGCAGGTATTTTTTGTCACTGATATGACAATATATTTTCATGTAGCATGTAATGACTCTCTGGCAAACTACTTCTGCCTACAGCAACCGTCCAGATCATTATAATCGCATTTATCATTTGCGATCATGTCTTCCCAAGTGAGCCGTATTTCTCTATTATTTTCAAATATTTTCTTTATCTCACTGCCCCTGCTCATTGAAACCAGTCAAGCCACTCCAAGCACAATACTAAAATACGGTACCAACAAACGTGGAAGAGAGTTAATAATAGCGAGTAAACCCATTAGCCGCTTATTTCCCTTTGTAAAGGGAAGTTGCTCGAAAACAGAGACCCATTTCGAAGCTGAATCATTTCTCAATTTCCCCATTATAATGGAGATTATGTCGAATGAAGAAGTAACCGATAACAATGAATCAAAGGATGTTTAATTTTTACCAAGAACAACCACAGATTTACTATTAAGTTATATTCAATACAACTGAAGGAAAGACACCTACAAAAGCAAGAAATAATAATCTCTCACTGAAGAGCATAGCCGCCTTTAGAATTGCTCATTGAAACCAACCAAGCCACTACATGCACAATTCCACAAAACGTGGAAGAGAATTAATAAACTGCCTTCAACGATAATTTCATCTAAAGAGCGAAGAAAGATTATACAGTAGAATAGCTTATAAATAGAAGAAATCGCAAATTGATCATAAGAGTCTGAGCAAGTACTGTTAAATCCACCAAGAGATGAGAATGCAATGAAAATATTAATTTAATTTAATGTACTTGTTCAGGAACCAAAGAAGTAAGATGCTAACTAAAACAATACAATATTATTAAATAAAAATATTTCAACATGAAGGCATTTCTGGAGACAACATAAAACGTTTCATACAAAAAGTTACAAAATATTATTAATTTCTAACATGTTTACAAATTTCGTAACGCATAAACAAATTGAATACCTAACCTTACAAAGGGGCGATGCGCCAAATTTAAAAAAAAAAGATATTTTACTATAGAATGGTGTTACGTGACAGCTGCCACTGCTCTACAAAAGCGCCAAGTGATATTCTGATTTTTGCGGTTTGTACGTTGTTCGACAGTGTGCCTGACCGGTAGGTACGAGAGCTATTTCTTTTCAAAGGTGTCAAGTAGCAATTAATTTGGCGCGTGAATTTTCCCGCTCTGGCTTGCTGTGGCAGCTGATCTGAGGTGTTTGAGCAGTTAGTGAATGTTGTAGCTAAAAATTACTTGTGAGCAATGCAATTTTTTGAATATGGAAACAAATGATAGGAAGAGGAGGAAGCCTAAAGGCTGTGGCAGTGAACAGGTTGAGAGGAAGAAGTTGAAAACAGCAGGAAAAGAATATGTAACCAGAAAAATTAAACATATGCCTGCAAAGAAACAACCCTCATTAGAGGTAAATATACCGGTAAACAAAGAAATATAATCTGCAAATTACTAAATGTTAAATAATAATTTAATGAGATCTGCGAATGGAAACAGATCTCAGTTCTCAAAAAGGGGTTACTGTAGACAACTTGAGAAAGCTGAGCTTCACCGAAGTGGTTTGTTTAATAGAGTGACAACTGAAAAGAAACGTGACCTAATGTCATTGATAAAACATTTACCTGGGGAAGAGCGACAAGCATTTTACAGGAATTTGTGTTCTGATATACTGTAAAAGTTCACCGACAGCGGTAGCTACGGTCGCTAAAGCGCAGCGCTAGGCCATGGGGCCAAGCTCTCTGTGGACTCAGTAGACGTAGATTCGAGCCCCACCGTCAGCCGTCCTTGAAATGGTTTTCCGTGGTTTCCCATTTTCAACTCCAGGCAAATGCTGGGATGGTACCTTCTGACAGGTCACGGCCACTTCCTTCCACATCCTTGCCCAGTTTCATTCATTTCATCTCTCATTAACCCCTCTCATGAGGTTGTTGTCAGGAAGGGCATCTAGCCGTATAAACCATCCCCCACATAGAATCTCTCGGGAATAATAAGGGGTAGACATACTGTAAAAGTTCAATCATTCAAACAAGGTATGCATAATAATGATATGAACAGACATATGTTTTACTAAAATTAGCAATATTCCTAACCATTGAAATTATATCAGACCTAAATGCAGTATCATTTTCATATTTTTCTGTAGATTGTTGTATTATGTGAAAGTATGTAACATAAGTTTAGTTTGTATTTAACACTTTTGTATGGAGAAGACATGAGATACATAAATCTTTCCTAATTTTCTACTTTCATCATATCATATTACACTGAAAGTTCACATTTACAGCCCCGTAATTTTACAAGGACATTTCTAACATGTAAACAATCTATTTCAAATAATTCAACATTTGAAATAATGAACTGAATTGATTCAGGGAAGTTTCTTTAATTATCTCAGAAACTTAATGTTTGGCACTTAGCCTCTTTGTAAGGTTAGGTATTCAATATTGTTGCAGCGCACAACTAAATTATAATTTATTATAGCCTATCAGAATGTAATCTTCCCCTTAAAACAGTCAGAAAGTATTTAAGGCTCGAGAACACTCGCTCTACGCTCACTTGTGCCATTGGGAGAGCTAGGGTAGTGACTGCGAGCTGGTCAAGTTCTGGGTGGGACTCTTGGATGGATTGCCAGTAGTGAAGAACATTTTCTGATATTTTCACACGAGGAACCATAGCGAAATTACGGATAATTTTTTTCAGCACAGCTTCCCGACGTGATGGAGTGCGGATTGCTTTCTTCGCGTGAGATTTCTTTTCTTGCAACTTGAGGAGTTCCTCTACTGGGTCACCTTCGTCTGAATCCAGCTCTTCACCGTCATGTTCTGAATCTTTACCTGCTTCGCTGGCGTTTTTCCCAGATGCTGGATCCTCTGCCAGAGCGCATAAAGGTGACTTTGCGCGCAATCAACTTCTTTCTTTCTTTCTTTCTTTCTTTCTTTCTTTCTTTCCTTTTCAGAATCAAGGTAGTGTGCAGAAAGAATTGCGTCCGAAGCAAGGAGTATCGTCTTCGGGTTTTCCATTGCTGCTACTATGTCCTGGGCCAGAGGAATGTCTCCAGTTTGTAGTGCAATCAGGTGCGGAAGAAATCGCCAACTGTTAGCTGCTCCTCTTGCAACACTTCAATTGCAGTTCGCGCAGGTTGTGGAGTCTATTCAATTTCAACAATAGCCTCCCATTCCCGATCGTATGAAAAGATCTTCCTGGTGCAGTGCTTCATGGCATCAGCGCAGTGGTCCCTCAAGCGGATAATGCCGGATGCCATATCAGGAGTGCCAACGAGTATCATTATCCAGCATTGGTTTTGCCAGCCCGTTTGCTGTGAGGTACACACTGACTATGGGTGATCGTAGGGCGCGCCACACAGATCGTACCTCGTCTAGGATTGGTTGTAGCAAGGAAGAATTGATGCCATTGTGCGCTGCACAGCGTATTCCCATAACACCCAAATCCTGAAGGGCATGGAGTATTCCGTCTACTATAGTCCGGGACAGCTTAAATAAGTTACCAGATCAAAACAAGGTAGGCAACATTAACAGCCGTCCCCTATGCCTACGTAAATGTTGGTTTATGTTTGCATTTCTTGAAGGTAAGTTGTTTTCAGGTGCGAGCACATTGTCGCCAACCCTGCTTAAAATCTCGCCATCTCCAAAGACCATAATACCAGTAAAATTCCGTACCATACAGTTGCCGACATGTTTCTGGCAATAACTCCCAGAATGCATTTTTCACAAAGTCAGCCAACATTATAATTACGACTTTAACTAATGACTTATTATTTAAATAATTTCACAGTTTTCTTTGGAAATTCAAGACTAATGAAGTTGTAACAAGTTGTACAAGGTAAGTACTACTAATATACATAGATTAAAACAGTTTTTACAGTTATTATAGACTCTTGATATGTGTGTGTCAAATCCACTTGTCTGAGATGTTTCGAAGCTTTTATTTAATTAATTTTTGGATAAATTCTTATTTAGATTTCATCATGACGACTATAAAACACGAGAACAAGATTGGAGATGGATTGGAGTAACACTACGAAGATCACTACAATTTAAGTAAGTAGGCCTAGCCTAGACCTACAAAATTAAAAGTACAGAGTTATTTAAGCGTTGTTTTATTTATTTTTATATTCAGTCAGAGCACAAATAACGTAATAAAAAACCTTAATGGTCTTTGGAAATTTTGAAATAGTCTTCCGACTGCATTTTCCGTAGGCCTAATTCAAACATAACCTAAAATATATCCTATGTAAGTTCTTTCTCGGGAATATATTCTTAGGTTCAATTCGCCTTCTAATATAGTAATGTACATTATTCTTGACTTCCAAATGCCGTCAGCCATAATATTATAATACATTTCACATGCAACTCTTAAGCTTGGAAGTAGGCCTAGTCTATGATTCACACTCGGTTGGTGGTAGTGAATGTATTGGTGATTATTTATGAAGCTTATAACTTATGTACTTGGCTACTGACCTATAGCCTACTTAGTAGTAGGCAGATAAAATATTTATATTAGGCCTATTTTTATTTGTTTCAGTCATGGTTGCGACAGAGTAGTGTGATGCCCTTCAACGAACTTCAAGGGTTGTGCAACATGAATCAATCATCATTC
The DNA here is from genome assembly GCA_946902985.2 of Meconema thalassinum. Classification (NCBI taxonomy): domain Eukaryota; kingdom Metazoa; phylum Arthropoda; class Insecta; order Orthoptera; family Tettigoniidae; genus Meconema; species Meconema thalassinum. The sequence continues at coordinate 418,674,267 of OX336389.2, forward strand.
TGATGAGCCATATACTAACATGTGCATGATATATGCACTGCGTGGAGTCACATATGCAAATTTTCAGAGAATACCAACAATATCTCATAGCTCTCTTTTAGTTCTCGACATAAGTTACTGCACCACTGAATGTCTGGGTGAAAATTACTGATGTACTAATGTTGGGTGAGACAAAGTCATTGTTCGCTACTTGGTTAGATGACACGGTTTGGGCGAAGCCACTGGTTGCAATACGTTATAAATATTGGTCGCAGCTATAGCCTACTTGCATTATTAATTCTGAATGAAAGTAGAACGTGGCTTATACACCTGCATCGGACATGATTGTGACTGTATGCTGTGATGGCTGCGCTAGAATTATTAGCACACAGGTAACGATATTTGTAGGCTATACATTATACGGTAATAGAAAACTAAACATTACATAGATCTCGTAGGCCTATACTACACAGCTTGGACATTCTTAAAATTCACGACACGTGAATAATGAAATAAAAGGCAAAACCATTGACCTGGATAAAGATTATTGATGCGTGACTACCCCCACTGTGCGTGACAAAAACCGGGGGTGTTATATATTAGCTAACGCGGCCCGCGTTACCTCAATTTTTCATATTTAAGCATTGTTGTTGTTTCTTATGGCTAGCCCAGATTCCAATCCATCAGCTTTCTTGCATTCCAATAGAGTTGTGTGAGGTTTCCTGAAGTTCTAGCAGTCACATCAAGTTTGTTGCAATGTGGCAGGTGCCCCTTATCCATTTTACTTCCAGGTTCGTGACAAAGTGTGCATTTTTCAGATCTCAGGATGTCCCAAATAGGATCACGACTTATATAGATGGAATTCCAGCTGAGTCTGCCATTTTGGCTGTTAATTATGCACAAGTACAGTATTGCCAATCCCACACTTACGGGACTACTTTGTATAAGCACGGTACCATGAAACAAAATAGCGCCAAGTTTGAACCAGTTGGCAATGGATTTTGCAAGCTGTTTTTGTCTAGACCAATAATTGTTAATTCATTAGGCCATACAAACACTCCTGGATTTTGTCACGCACAGTGGGGGTAGACACGCATCAATAATTTTTATCCAAACCCATGGTTTGTGCCTAGACCAATAATTTTTAGGCAGTGAGGCGCTGGTTTTTCCGATTAGTTCGAAACATGAAATTCTTGCGATCAGCGTTCATTACAGTGGTAAATACTGTTCTAAATCCAAAACAAACCTAACCTGGGGCTTACGCCCAGACCCCCTTGCTTGTAGTGCAATCGGTAATTTTCGTCCAGACAGTCGTCTAACCAAGTAGCGACCAATGGTTTCGTCCAGTCAGTCGTCTAACCAAGAAGAGCTCGTTTATTTCTTTTTTTCACATAATTACAACATTACATGTGTCGTCTAATGTTGGCCTATTTAGTATCGGATATGTTGGTAACTAATGACGATAATGTGATCGCTCACTGTGGCAGTTTCACATACCAAATATGCTGTCGAACATGGCTGCGGATGTTAAATATACTGTTACGGCTGTGAGTTTGTGTCATCGCTCGCCGCATGAGTCACAACTGCCCCAGGGCTGGGCTGTGCCCTGCCTCGTGTATTGCGTGCGCGTTACGCAACGGACTGCGAAGTGAAAGGGATGGCCCAGAATATTCGTGACCCCGCCAGTGAAGGAAATGTCGAGAAGCCGTGTGTCCTGGACGATTCTAGAATTCATTGAGTCACCAGCCTGCTATATAAGCGGCTTCAACAGTGAGGGGACCGGGCTTTCTGTGGGTGGGTGTTTCTGAGCTAATGCGTGTTTTCCTGAGCGACAGAAGTGTGGTGACGAAGTGCCGTGCGAGTTACGAAATCCAGTGACATTGTTTCTCCCAGCTTGTGAACAGCCTGCAGCAAGTGATCGTAAGTAACTGTAGTCGGTGTACAATAAGGGAGAGGAGCAGGTAGTTTCTGTCAAGGCCACCGTACTCATTAGGACGGATTAACTTCTGTGGTCTGTTGACAAGTGAAAGGGCCAAGAGCGCTCAAGGAAGAGACTTGAGAAAACTGGAGTAAGGTTCCAATTGCTTGTATTTGCTGATGAGTAGTGTAATTTTCTGGCCGCAATAAAGTTAATTATTTCTTTAAAGAAACATTCTGTGTTGTGCTTCAACCCACCGTAATCCAGTTAACAAAAGTGCCACTAGGGGGGTGGCACGTAACAACTGGTGTTAGAAGCCGGATTACGAACTCAAGCACAACACCTGACGGTCCTGGTTTCAAAACCCGAGCAGGTCATTTTCTCTAATTTTCTTGTGAGTGCATGCCCTTTACAAGACAAACAACTAAAATGGAGGCGCAATTGGCAGCATTGCTAGAAAAGTTAAATGGCATGGAAACCAAAATGGAGGACGGCCAGAAGAATTTAACCAAGGACCTAACTGCCAAATTAGAAGACGGCCAGAAGAATTTAACCAAGGACCTAACTGCCAAATTAGAAGACGGCCAGAAGAAGCTAGAAGACGGCCAGAAGAAGATGGAAGACGGTCAAAATAAGATAGCGGAGGACCTGAAGAAGATGGAAGACAGCCAGAAAAGTTTAGCCGAGGACCTAACTTCCAAATTAGAAGACTGTCAGAATAAGCTAGCAGAGGACCTAACCGCCAAATTTCTGGATGGCCAGAAAAATCTGGAAGAGTGTCTGCTGACGAAATTACAGGAAAGTCAAAAGAAATTGGAACAGGGTCTGCGTCAGGAAGTCAACACCGTCTGCCAGGGCCTACGTGAGGAAGTCACAGCAGTAGAAAAGAAGTTCGACGCCTTACAAGAGGAAGTTGCCGAACTGCGCCAACGCCCACTGACGGGGGTGGAAGAAAAATTCAACGCTTTACAAAAAGAAATTTCTGAGCTGAACCAACGCCCGTCGACGAGGATGGATGCGAGATTCAACGCTCTTCAAGAGGAAGTTGCCGAGCTGCGCCGACGCCAGCCCACAGGTACACCGGGAATATCAGGAACGGGACAGAGCAGAGTGACGCCCCCAACCTTCGACGGAAAGGTCCCGTGGAGACCCTATTTACGTCAGTTCGAGGCAGCCTGTTCAATAAACAACTGGAACAGCACGGAAAAGGCTACAGCTCTCATTGTAGCGCTGTGAGGGGACGCCCTTAGCGTCCTTCAGGCCATCCCGACTGGATCCCAGGACTACGCTTCACTAATCGCCCATATGGAGTCCCGATATGGAGATAGCCATCTTCAGCAGGCCTACCAGATGCAGCTCCGGACCCGGGTACAAGAGAACGCGGAAACCCTGCAGGAGTTCGAGATGGACATCGCACGTCTCGTAAGGCTCGCCTACCCAACAGCGCCGGCCGACTTTCTGGAGCAGATAGCGACGCAGACTTTCACCGACGGGCTACGGGACTCGGACACTCAACAGGCGCTGCGACTCGCGCGCAATAAGACCCAGACAGGTGCGCTGAGCCACGCACTTGAGTTCGAGACGGCAAAACAGGTATCTAGAATGCACGCGCGGGTGCGTCAGGTGGACGTCGACGGACCAGCCAAAGCCGGCAAGACCAAGCCCCTGGCCGATGAACTGATGGAGGCGCTAGGCCGGTTCTTCAAGTGTCGCAGTACCACCAACAAAAACGTAGCCGAAGGACATCTGGAGAGGCGGCCCGGAAGAGGACTACCGACCTGCTGGACCTGCCGTAAGAGAGGCCACCTGAGCAACGACTGCGGTGATCGCCGCCGCCAAGGGTTTCCGTCGGGACAGTCAGTCGTAGGGAAACCGCGCGGCCCAGGAAAGCAAGTACCAGCCAGCCTTGAGGGGCAAAGGTTGGCTTGTGACAGTCGTCAAGCCCCGGCAGTCCAAGTGCGTGTGACGAAGTTACGGAGGGACAATAGCAGCCTGATGGTCGACGGAGTCGTCAACGGAGAGAGCTGGCCCATGCTAATCAACACGGGAGCATCGAGGACCATCGTCAGTCCCACCGTGATCCCGAAGTGGAGAGTGCAACCCACACAAAGGAACCTCCAGCTAATAACGGCGACCGGAGAGACCGGACCGGTACATGGCGAAGCATCACTGGAGTTCGTCATTGGTCGACGGGCGATAAAGCATCCAGTGCTTGTGGCTGATGTATCAAATGAAGTGATCATCGGACTGGACTTCCTGGACCAGAACAACATCATCTTGGATCTGAGTACCAACACTCTGCACTTCGGAGGTGAGGAACTTGCTTTGCAACCTGCGCACGAGTCCATCACCGCACGACGAATAAGGCTGAGAGAAGACGTCATCGTTCCCGCCAGGACGGAGGTCAGCGCTGCCGTAATTGTCGACGGAGCTGCTGAGGGAGTGGCGGCTGTCATCGAGCCAAAATATGAGGACATCCAGACAAAAGGATTGCTAGTTGCCAAGACTCTCATCAACACGACGTCTCGGCCGTACGTCCGCCTGTCCAACCTGAACGACTACGATATTACGGTTCACCGGGACACCAACCTAGGAGTCTGCGAGCCCGTTACCTGGATTGCCCGCATCACAGATACGACGGACGGACACCTGCAGACGGACAACCGAAGAAGACGCACACTGCTAGAAGAACTACAAAAGCTGTACCAAGGATCCCAGGACCATTTAGACGAGGAACAATCACGCCAATTTCAGGACCTGCTACGCGAATTCCAGGACGTCTTCTCCGTGGGGAGCAAAGACTTCGGCAGGACAAGCTTGGTTCAGCACTGAATTGACGTTGGGGACAGCGCACCGATTAGGACCCCGTTCCGACGTGTCCCGCTCGCCAAGCAAGCCGAAGTCGACCGGATGGTAGAAGAGATGAAGGAGCAAGGGGTGATCAAACCATCACATAGTCCTTGGAGTTCTCCGGTCGTGCTAGTGAAGAAGAAGGACGGTTCCACCAGGTTCTGCGTGGACTACAGGCGGGTGAATGACGTCACGAAGAAGGACAGCTACCCTCTACCCCGGATCGACGTCACCCTGGATACCATATCAGGGTCGAGATGGTTCTCCACCTTGGATTTGAAGAGTGGCTACTGGCAGGTGGAGGTCCACCCTAAGGACCGCGAGAAAACTGCGTTCTCTGTGGGCAGCGGGCTCTGGCAGTTCACCGTCATGCCATTCGGTCTGTGCAACGCCCCTGCGAACTTCGAAAGGCTAATGGAGTCCATTCTGAGGGGACTACACTGGAAGACCTGCCTGGTCTACCTAGACGACGTCATCATTCTGGGGAGAAGCTTCGAGGAGCACTACAGCAACCTGAAGGAGATCTTGTTGAAGCTACGGGCTGCCCAGCTGAAGTTGAGCCCCAAGATGTGTCAGCTCTTCCAGAAGCGGGTCCAGTACCTTGGGCATATCGTCTCCGAGGAAGGGGTGCGCACTGACCCAGAGAAGACCGCAGCTGTGAGGGAGTGGCCAGTTCCGAAGGACAAGTCCCAACTACGAAGCTTCCTGGGACTCTGCACTTATTACCGTCGCTTCGTGAGAGGATTCGCCGACATCGCCAAACCTTTACATCGACTGACTGAGAAGGACCAACTCTTCACGTGGACAGCAGAATGCCACAGTGCCTTCGAACAACTCAAGCAGGCTCTGTGCACCGCGCCTATTCTGGCCTACCCCAGACCTGGAAGAAGGTTCATGGTCGATACCGATGCCAGCGACTTTGGCATAGGGGGAATCCTGTCGCAAGTAGTGGACGGCGAGGAGGGAGTAGTGGCCTACTTCAGCAAGGCCTTGTCAAAGCCAGAAAGGAACTACTGCATCACCAGGAAGGAGCTACTCGCCATCGTGAAGACCATTGAACACTTCCACAAGTATCTGTACGGGCAAGAATTTCTCATCAGGACCGACCATGCATCCCTGCGGTGGCTCCTGAACTTCAAGCAGCCCGAGGGTCAACTCGCGCGGTGGTTAGAGAGGCTTCAACAGTACAACTTTGAGATTCGGCACAGGAAAGGCCAACTGCATTCTAACGCCGACGCCCTGTCACAAAGACCGTGCCTCGAAGACTGCACCTTCTTTGCCCGAAGGGAGGAGAACACCGGTATACAGTGCCGAAGGACTACCGTGGAACTTCAAGGGAGCTGGAGCCGCGAATCTTTCACGCGGGCACAAGCAGAAGATGATGACCTGGGACTGATAGCCGAATGGAAGAGGGCCTGTGTCCCCAGACCCGGGTGGAACATTGTGAGTGACTGCAGCCCAAAGTTTAAGTCCTACTGGGCACAGTGGGACTCGCTGATTGTAAGGGATGGCCTCATCTGCCGTACCTGGGAGAGCACCGACGGGAAGACATCTCGGGAACAAGTCGTCGTTCCAAAGGCTATGACGGAGGAAGTCCTGAAGGAAGTTCATGGAGGATCGTCTGGTGGACACCCAGGGATAAAGAAAACCCTGGAAAAGCTGAGAGAGCGGTTCTACTGGATCGGATGCCGAACAGACGTGGAGAACCACTGCGCGAGGTGCCACGATTGCGCAGCCAGCAAGGGCCCAGGACGAAGACGACGGGGTCCACTGAAGACCTACAACGTGGGCGGCCCCATGGAGAGAGTGGCCATCGATGTTGCTGGACCATTCCCGTTAAGCGAGGCAGGGAACCGCTACATATTAGTCGTCAGCGACTACTTTACCAAATGGCCGGAGGCGTATGAGCTCTCTAACCAAGAAGCCGCGACGATTGCAGAGACCCTGGTGAAGGAATTCGTCAGCCGGTACGGAGTACCCCTGGAGCTGCACTCCGACCAAGGGAGGAATTTCGAGTCGCAGGTGTCCCAGAATCTATGCCAGCTTCTGGGAATCCGGAAGACAAGGACAACGCCGCTACACCCTCGGTCCGACGGGATGGTAGAGCGATTCAATCGCACCATCGAGAACCATCTCCGAATAGTCGTCAGCGAGCACCAGAGGGATTGGGACAAACATCTTCCACTATTTCTCCTGGCCTACCGCGCCGCCGTGCATGAAGCCACCGGGTGCACACCAGCCCGGGCCATGTTTGGGAGGGAGCTCCGTCTACCTGTCGATCTTGCCTTCGGCCGACCTGGGAATGATCCGATCCCGGTAAGCCAGTATTGTCAAGAACTGGTCGACCAACTGGAGGACGTGCACGCGTTAGCGAGGAGGAAACTGCGGATCGAGACCGACCGAATGAAGACCCGATACGACCAGCAGACGGATGCCGGCGGATTCCACGAGGACGACCTGGTCTGGCCCTTCAACCCATTACGGAAGAAAGGCCTGTCACCCAAACTGCAGAAGTCCTGGGAGGGCCCGTACCGAGTCGTGAAACGGATCAACGATGTCGTCTACAGGATCCAGCGGAGCCCGAGAGCGAAGATGAAGATCGTGCATCGAGATCGCCTGGCAGCCTACGGAGGGACACGGACGGACCAATGATTGATCGGGACGATCAGCCTTTTTAGGAAGGGGGTGGTGTTACGGCTGTGAGTTTGTGTCAACGCTCGCCGCATGAGTCACAACTGCCCCAGGGCTGGGCTGTGCCCTGCCTCGTGTATTGCGTGCGCGTTACGCAACGGACTGCGAAGTGAAAGGGATGGCCCAGAATATTCGTGACCCCGCCAGTGAAGGAAATGTCGAGAAGCCGTGTGTCCTGGACGATTCTAGAATTCATTGAGTCACCAGCCTGCTATATAAGCGGCTTCAACAGTGAGGGGACCGGGCTTTCTGTGGGTGGGTGTTTCTGAGCTAATGCGTGTTTTCCTGAGCGACAGAAGTGTGGTGACGAAGTGCCGTGCGAGTTACGAAATCCAGTGACATTGTTTCTCCCAGCTTGTGAACAGCCTGCAGCAAGTGATCGTAAGTAACTGTAGTCGGTGTACAATAAGGGAGAGGAGCAGGTAGTTTCTGTCAAGGCCACCGTACTCATTAGGGATTAACCTCTGTGGTCTTTTGACAAGTGAAAGGGCCAAGAGCGCTCAAGGAAGAGACTTGAGAAAACTGGAGTAAGGTTCCAATTGCTTGTATTTGCTGATGAGTAGTGTAATTTTCTGGCCGCAATAAAGTTAATTATTTCTTTAAAGAAACATTCTGTGTTGTGCTTCAACCCACCGTAATCCAGTTAACAAAAGTGCCACTAGGGGGGTGGCACGTAACAATACAATAAATAAAAACACATATTTAAGTGATTTAGCACATATATCCGGTGCAGAAGTGATCAAGGTTAGTAGTTACAATTGATAATGTCCCCCCCCCCCCTCTCCTGCCAAAAGATGAAATAAGGTATGAAAATGATATATTATCAAAGCGAAAGCGAACAGAAAACAGAGTGATGCATGGTACAGAATTAATCTGAAATTTCACTACAGTATATGTCGTTTTATAAAAGGGCATAGCGGGTGGGTTACAGACAGCGAAGGAGAAAACATCTATTAGGACATCACTTCCATAATTATTATTCATCATTACACAAGGTATTTAGGCTAATTTAAGTATTCTACTTGGTTCATCACTCCTGAAGTGTTACCTCTATTACGTATGTCGTTTTGCCTTGAACATTTTTTGTTGAAGGCGGGCTATTATTTTATTTTAGAATATGCACTGAATATTTGATGTAATCAGCGTAACTGCAGCCTTCATAAAGAGGTTTACGCAGGCCAGCGCGTATCCCATTTTTGAACAGCTGACTGCGGTTGACTGTAGCGTTGGGGGATCTGCACCACTAGCGCTGGCCAACAGCGGGGCGCGCTTGATCTCGGTCAGTGATAATAAATGCACACACTAATCCAGCCAACACAATAACACAGGTTATCAGACAAATTCCACATGCCCAAGTACACAGATCTACATGACCATGATATCACAAAGCCCCAAAATCAACCAACTGCTGCTTTCTACAATTCCAAGACGAAATCTTCGAGTTGCCATTAGTCTTATGCCCCTAAAATCCACGACTAGTTCGAATGGTTTTAGGCCTAAGCATTGGATCAACCATCTGCTTGCATCTCAATAGGGATTTGCCAATAGGCTTTCAACAGCTTGTCTCAATTCTGCCTTCATATATGTAGGTCTATACATGCAAGAAATGAGTACGGTACTTATCAAAAATAAAGAAATAATAAGCTAATATGTACCCTACTATTATATTTCTCTCCTACTCCTAAATCCTTCTCTGAACACTCATCTTAAAACAGAATGGTCTGCATTTTTGGACTAATTATAAAAATATAGCCTATAAGAAGAAATGAAATGAAATGAAAATGGCGAAAATAATTGAGTAAGTATTAATGTTTCTGTTCTTATGCATTTTACACGAAGCTTTAAAAATCAATCTAGAAGAGATTAATTTAAGTTAACTTCACTACCATAATACTACTTAAGAGTTACTGTTGAGGACTGATGACCAAGATGTCCCTAACTTGAGCAAGGACTGCTTCACAACTTCATGTAAAACGTATTTTCGTAAAAGGGCCTTTACTTAGTTTGGATCATTTGCGATACGTGTTACATGGATGTGTGTGCTGACTTTTTGGTGTTAAATGATGTAAGTTGGCAACACCAAATGTGGCGGCCATGTTGGTTTTCTAGTAACTTATTTAAGGTGTCCCTGACTATAGTTGAGGCGATTGGAAGTAGTATTTGGTGTCTACTAACACTTCGCGGGGGGTCCGCAGCATAAGGGTCCAGTACGTCTTCACTGTTTTCACTGTCTGATTGTGAAATCATGCTTTCTCGTCTGCTTTTTCTTCGTCACAACTGACTTCACTTTCAGAGCTGGGAACTTCTTCTCCGATCATCGTGACGTACTTAACCACATTAGAGGCGTTGTCAGATGTTGTACTATACAGGGTGAGCCACCTAAAAACTTGCACCGCAAATATTTCGGAAATGGGAAGTGCTATTGATGTGCGGTTTTCACAGACTGTCATGGTAGACGGGGGCTCGTACTCTTGGCCTAGGAAAGTCGCCAAATATGGGGAGTTTTTTTATAGGGCTCACATTAGTCATAAGAAGGAACGGAATAATTTTGATTTTATCACCAATGTAAACCTCAGGGGATATAGTATGTATATTACAAATATGGGTACGTTTGATGTTGTAATACCCTCTGATATCATTGTTTACTTTAAAGTGCACTTTCCCCTTATTAGGCAACCGGCGTTCGTAATATGGGGAGGTGAGAAACCTCACGGTTTTTATTTATAATAGATACACTGAATAATATACCCTTCTAATTAAAGCATTAATTCTGACAATATAATAAAATCATGAACATTAATAGTACAGAAATGAACATTGTAAGTTAATAACAGTCCTAGTTTCCTGTTGCCGAACTTCTAAACAAAACAACCTGACTCTGAACACAATGCATAAGCCCAGCACTCTGTTTTGAATTAATGTGAGTGCACTGCCAACTGTTTACATCCTTCTGTCGCCTCTTCAGGGCGAGTGTGGGGCACGAGGGAAAGCATGGACACACAGGGAGAATTATTTGTTTATTAACTCTGCTGCTCCATCACGCAATCCATTTCCCCTGTTAGAAGCCAATTGGAAGGATGTCAACAGCTCGAACTAGAGGACTGCGCTCCGGAACCCTCCTACATTTTCAACAGTTGCTGCCTTCAAATACGCACGACCAAACAGCTCACCAATCCATTTCTTCCTTCCCGGCATCTAAAAATAAGTGATATGCCACTTAGTAAGAGCTGAACTATTCCATTACATTCAATAGAACGTAATATGGGGTCCCCATATTAGGGGACAATGAACTATCCATATTAGGCTATCTCAGTGCCCATGATTTAACATTTTACTTCCAATAAATTTATAGGCTAAGACAAAATACTACAATAGTACGTTGAACTCAAACCCCTGACTGTATATATAAACAAATTTAGAAAATTAATTCAATTACCTTTACTTGTCAATTCGTACGAATTCAGAAAACTGAGAAATATTTCACAACGATGTAGAAAAACAAACTTCAATAACAAAATGGCTATGATGCGCAGCTAACGGCAACTTCGTACGTTACCCACACAGCACATGGACAACAATTTAACGTATTCACCGCAAGGTTACAGCATCTAGTAATGACAAAATACTACCTCCCCATATTAGGAAACCTCCCCATATATGGCGACTTTCCTCTACATATTTGAATAATAATTCAAACGTGTATTGTTTTATCAAACATACACTTTTTTAAATGGAACAATAGCTATTGACATTAACAAAATAAATAGGGTAAATTAGAATGTCAATGGTGTTTGTTGCAGGTTTCTAGTGCAATTGGTTTGCGAGAAGCTGTATGTTGAAAAGTTTCCACACCGACACTTGTACATACCTGTAGTAGCACAAACTAAAGAAAAACAAACGTGAATACACCCCTTATGTGGTTTCTGACGAACAAAGAGCGCATTGACCTCCAAAAGTTGTGTTCAAAATTACCTAAATATTTGCAGTGCAAGTTTTAGGTGACTCACCCTGTATGCCTGTGATGCAGTGATGCCGTAACTTGCAAGGACGTCGAGAATGTTGGTTTTCAAGTTGGCAGTGGTGTGACATACGTGCAGCTGCTTTACACACAGACATCGCAATATTATCCTGCCGTCCTTACAGTACTGGATATCCACCCCTAGGCGAGTCGCTGTGTCCAGATTAACGCACAACGCTCTTACTTGAGCACTGATGCTGTCACGCAGGCTGAGTGCCTCCTCTTTCATCCACGTTCGAATGTTCCATCGGTGAATAGTGAACGTCGGATCACGTCGACGCATGCTGCCTTTAGGGTGTTTTACAACAACTCTTTGTTAAGGCTAAATGTCCCGTTTTTTAGTTTGAAATTATGACACCACGTAGCAGCACCAAAGTGAGACAATTTCTTTTTTCAGTTTTCTCTTGAACGAAAGCTCGTATTTGCGATATGAAAACCACTATGTATACTAGCGTGCAATTGAATTGATATTAATTCGATGCATTTTCCAAAATGTGCAAAACAAATACGTTACTAACAGTTTTTTATATTTCTGCTTAAAATATGAAAAAAAAAACTGGTAATACGAAAACGGAGATTTATTTCCTGATTCCAATTCATTTTTAGAATTAAAATCGGGTGAATGGAATCGACAGCATTAGTTTGGGAATTGTTTTGAAAAGGGTGGCAGGGATAGTGGCGTGGTTTCACAAGATCTGTTGCGCAAGGAAAATGATGAACACACTGACAGGGCGAAGGGAGAAGGGAACGATTTGACGACGAGGAGGAGTTATCTTCCTCTTGTCATAAATATTACAGTTCTGCGAGTTACATGTACAGGTGCCTAGTCGTGGAAAAATATCTGAGCAATAAAATTATAATGTAGTCGTGTCACGCTTAGCCTATGTAACGTCGACACAAAGTGTTACCTTTCTTACTTCCTCAACATTCTTGTTGTTGTCGTTCTTGTAGATAATAATACACTGTAGGAGCTTGGGACATCTTGGTCAGCAGTACATCTGGCTGGCTGCATTGCTCAGCGGTAACGTTCTCGCTTGCTGTTCCCAAGGTTTCAGGATCGAATCATGGTGCAGCCAGTTGACATTTGAGGTTGCGCGAATGCGAGGGAGCCGTGTCATTAGATTTACTGACACGTTAAAGATTCCCTTCGGGCCAAAATTCCGGCACCCCGGCGTCTGTAAAAGCCGCCGTAGTTAAAAGGGTCGTAAAACCAATAAAGTTATTATTATATTTATTATTATTATTATTATTATCATCACCAGTCCCGTGTAGTCGATTATGTACGTAACTGTATTGAAGTCAGGGATGGGGCAGGTGTCCCGAGACTTCACGTAGGGTACTATCTCGGCATTTACCTGGAGGGAGTGTGGAAAAACTGGCGAAACCACACTCAGGATAGAAGCTGACAGCGCTGTATTCCATTTTAGGTAACTTTTACAGTTATTTGAGGATAAACTCCCGAACAAAAAACATATTGTTCCGACATTAGTAATACTTTGTAGTGAACCCTTAATATAATTAAAATAATATTAGTGTTCATAGTTCTGCTCATGGTGGAGATGTGAGATGGAATTATTTGAAGGCACTGCTGGAAAATTATGTCGAAATAAGTGTCTACCTGGGGCAAGCAAGGTGCGCCTCACATCCTGCGAGAACAATGAAGGAAGGGTTGTATTGGAATGCGGCCAGGACAGAAGAAATAACTTGGACACCGTTAAAATAGAGGTCAAGAACGGAGTTTGGCGCGAAGAAATATGAATCACCTTGAAAATGTCTTTGCAAGCGAGGTAGAAGGTGAAGAAGGCCAGTGAATTATAGAAAAAATATTGTCGTCAACGTCTACTGGGAGAAGTCTTGAAACAAAAAGCGAAGTCGTGAATTGCACCCACGAATGAGAGGAGGGCACGCGGACCTGTTCGCGCTCTTTTGAAAGCACGCTGTCATCTGGATTTATTGAGGGAACTCGATTTTGATTAATCCACCGATCAAAATCAGGCCCGCACGCAAGAGGAGTACGGTTCGCACCAAGGCGAGTTCATTGATACAAGTTATATGTCCGTACGACATCTGCTTAAAAATTTAAATATTTTATCTAGTCCCACCCCCACTTTCGGGCTGATAATGTATAAATACGGAGTGAGGAGTTCATTCGAGGTTCACTTTGAAGGCCCACTTTGGAGGCTCACTTCGAAGGCTCACTTTGATAGCTCATTTGGAAGGCTCACATTGAAGGTTCACTTTTGATAGCTCATTTTGGAGGCTCATTTCGATAGCTCATTCTGACTGTCCACTTTGAAGGAGCAAGCTTCGCACATTTGTTCTGCAAAATCTACGTTTTTTGAAGTGGTTTCCATGTCGGTGGACTTAGCGAAATTTCGAGTCAACTCAGAGTAAAGGACTTAGACTTTGAACTTAAACATTGCTGATAGGAGATGTATTCTAATTCTTTTCGTGTGTATATTATTTTCAGTGTTTTGCGTGAGAAGATTTATTGAGATAGCACCCTGCTATAAATTTAGGGCCAGTCGACGGTTTTAATATTGCTCATAGGACTTGTAGATGGATGTAGCAATCTACTCGAGCAATCTAGATGGGATAATAGTGTGAGGAATACATTTTAAACTGATAAACATTTCATTCAAGCAGCATCAACGATGGAAAACGTGGTACCCACATCTGAAAGAAGGAAGTCTATGCTGAAATCAACTATGTTGACAATGGTTTCTTGCTAAGAAATATGGAGGGGTCATGACGTGATGCATCAGTTCTGAAGGAAGCCATTAGGATGAGTACCAAATGATATATTTCATTATGTAGCCTAGCTTTGGATATCGGGAATCCATGTATATACTTTTGTATTTTTGTAGCAATTTCGTTGTTGTTTGTCTCTTGTTTTAACCAGCTACTTTTTTAAATGTTGAACTCATCGTGGTTATTATATTGTATTTTATGTAAGATTTGTGCGGGACAGTAGGTTAAATTGTAATCGCGTGTACAGTGTGTGTATTTTGGCAAATACAGCACAGGAATGAACTGGATAGTTGGTGTCAAGTGAAGCTTTGGTTAGTTAATGTAACTATAGAATGGGGGGGGGGGGGATATGGAATTTTATTTGTGAAGGTTTCGGATTACACAGGCTGTATTGTTATGCGATATTGCTTATTTTTAGCAGGAAGCCGTATGCTTCTGTGGTAATTATTTTGAATTTTTGGAGCACATTTTAATTGTTGTGTTGTTGGAACACATTTCTGTGAGGTCTGCGATCTGAAGCATTTTTTTATGAAGGAGAAGTATTGAAACATGGCAAGGTCGATTATTATACTGCTCGGGGTGTGACAAGGGTCACCTACCTGTCGGCTGCAAGTCTTCGAAATCAGGGCACTCATGGGAGTTGCTACTGATAATTATTCTACAGTCCTAAATTGCGGGATGCAATTTTTGGGGACGAATCTGCGATTTATGTGTTTTATTTTCAGTTGGTGTTTATGCTGAATTTCTACGGTTCTCAAAGCTGGTGGCTTGAGACATTATAACCTGCCTGGTATTGTGACACATTGACGAGGGCTACTAGAGTCCGTACAGCGAGCTCAGATCACTGATAAAGATAACTGAGGCAATTAGTGGCCGTGTTCTGTGTTCATATAAGATAACGATCGGTATTGAAGCCTGTATAATCGGAAGCAACTTAGATGATTAATTTTGGCAGTTCTTCATATCAAAAATTCAGTTCAGGAATTTGTTGATTTGTATTTTGCTTTTCTTGTTTAGCTACTGTCTCATTAATTTTGTTGATATGTTTGAAGCATAATTGTGTGCAAATTGCAACTTGTTGTGTCCGGAAAACAGGCGGTTTTCCCAAGTGTTAGCTGCTGATGACCACGATCGAGGAATCACGATATGTGTATGTAAGACTTATATTTGAGGCAGCTTGATTTTGTGTGCATTTAGCACCCATGTAAGACTCCACACGGAAGTATTTGTATCATAGTTAAGGGTAGCGTATTCGGTTAATAATTATTTACTAGTTAGCCATTTAAGTGTGGAACCCGATACCAAGGTCTGGTGAAAAACGTTCATGGATATGCAACCTGCGACTTGGTTCTAGGGAGGCATATCACATGACCAGCGTACTCATCCTAGGCTAAGTTTTGTCATAAACCTTCGCACGCAAAGACACAGGAATGAGAGAAGTAAGGACTAGGTCCACGTATTTTATTTTATTGGACAGCATTTGCAGCTGTAATTTCATTCATTATTAACTGTTTGTTTTGATTGATTATTTTTGGTGATTAAATAAGGGTGTCATTTGGGTTATTTGTGTTGTTATGGTGTCTATTTATCGGAGTATTAAATTTGTTTATTTGGTAAAATTTTTGGGTCATCTTTTCTTGTTAGTTATATTCTCCCTATGTTACCTTGTGATTATGGACGCAAACGACAAATTTATTCAACCTTACGACATGGACTGAACACCCCCGAATATTAGTCTCGAGTGCGCTTCTAAAAGGGGACATAGGTGAAGAATGGCGCAGGCCAACTTTGGGGATATTCGTGTTAGGTTGGTTGGCATGTGTGAGAAACGTGGTGTTAGAAATTTGGTATACAAGTCCAGCCACTGTTTCTGGTTTTAAAGTGTGTAATTCGGGCGAAGTTTTTCCGCCTAATGAGTAAATGAAGTAGAATCTTGGAGTTTTTCAGTAAAATATTAAATACGGGACACATTATTTTATTTGATATTGCTGAATTTGAGATAATGTGAAAATCCGGGCGTCCAAATTTAAGTAAATTAGAATTGTGTAGTGATGACAGACTCTGATATGTAGTAGGAGGGTAATAACCCTGGAAAGATTAATTATACTTGATAATTAAGCCTATGGTATAACGTAAAGCCAATTAAATTAGGGAAATTTTAATAAACGATCTTATGGAATGACACCCAGTAAATTAAAGTAAAGAGATACTCAAGGATGACTGCATTGCGGGAGGTTAAAAATAAAGTAAATGAATTGAGTATGATTAAAATATTTAAATGTATTGTTGTGTGTTTGCGGAGCGTAAACTGGTGTATCTATGTGCATGATCCCTAGTTCTCATGTGAATTTATATTTGTTGTCATGGCGTCTGTGGAGGAGATCAGGCAGATTGTGGAGCTCGCTACAGCGAGAAACTTTGAAAACTTAGAGAAGTTGAGAGCTGAAATTAAAGAACAGAGTAGGGTGCAGGCTGAGGAAATAAACAGTCGTATTTCGCAACAGTCCACGGAAATAAACAATCGTATGGAACAACAGAAAGAGCAGGTTGCGGAAATAAACAATTGCATGGAACAACAGAAAGAGCAGAGTAGACAACAGTCTGAGGACATTAATAAGCGTATTTCTGAACAATCTATTATTCAAAGTGAGAAAAACGAGGAACAATTTAATCAACTATCAGATAAAATTAAACACAACACTAAAGAGCAGATGGAGTAGTTAGCCGGGGAGATCATCAGAAATAATGACAAACAACTAGGTCGTCTGAAGGAGATGGAGGAACGTTTCGACAAAAAAATCGGAGAACTCGATGAAACCGTAAACGCAAAGCTGCGACAAATAGAACAGGCATGTAGTTACAATTCAGAGGGAGTAAAGGAGGCACACGAGAATTTGAAGGAACGTTTTGACCGAGTAGAGGCACATACGCAGGGTATGCAACAACAAATCGAAGCCGTAGACAGTAACTTGCTAGGCATAGTTAAAGAGATGGTGCGTGCCGAAATGGAAGCAACGGAACGTTTAAAAGGAATAGAGAAGGAGCAAGGAGAATTAAAGGCGTGCTTTGATGCAAATAATAGTCAACTTGAGGAACGGCTAGATAGAATGGAAATAAACCAGGAAGAAAATGCGGAGAAAATTGAAGCTAAATTTGAAGGGTTAAAGCTTAAAATAAGCAAGGACTGGGAACAAATGAGGGAAGATAGTAAAGGAGAACGCTTATCCATTATCAAGAATTTGGGAGATAACCTGGCCAGATTACAAGTAGTAGAAAAGAATGTCCAAACTAAACTGCAGGAACAAGACGACAAATTAATGAAAGCAGAACTGAAGTCACAGGAGCTAGATACCTTGTTTACATCCGTGAAAGGCAGAGAAGGGTTGGAGACCATAAATAGTTCAGGGTCAAGCAACGGAACGGAGGGAGCGCTGAGTAATGAACAGAGCCCAGAAGCAGCTTGCAACACAAGAGCATTTGAAAAGTTTAGGGGCCAGACGTCGACACCCGAACAAACCACTATACCTACACAAATCATACAGGTCATAAGGGGGAACGAATACAAACCAAATCGTTACACGGAGGGTACAGGCACTACACCTAAGTAATTCTTGCGTGAACTGGAGGATTTCTTTAATGATCAGGGGGTCCAAGAAAATAAAAGACTGAGGATGGTGGAAGGATTTTTGAATGGGGGATCAGGTACCAAAGCTTTAAATATACCTTTGGGACTATGCAGGACTTTAAGGACGCGTTTCTTAAGAAATATTGGAGCCCTGCGTTGCAACAAACCTTGAGAATGGATTTATACGCGCGCAAATATCACTCGACACATCCCACGAGGTTTGCTGATTTTTTTTACCCAACAAATGTTGAAGCTGAAGGACTTAGATGAACCGCCATCAGAAAAAAGTAGTGATGACCATAGGAAAACAGCTTCCTATGAACATACAGCAGTTACTTGTAACGGCTAACGTAACCACGGCCGTGGGGACAGAGGAAATTCTGAGACACTTGGATGAAACTAGTTTCCAATTACCGCCTCGGGGCCACAGACAAAGCGAGCAAGTAAATACGGCGGAAGTCGTTAACGAGGGTAGTAATAATAATAACAGTAACACAAGAACGCAGGCAACGAATACTGGAACAACTTCGAGGCGGCAGGAGAATAACAACGTGCAGCACGGAAGATTTGATAACAGAGGCAACTACAGAAATTACCGGGATAATTACAGGCCGTACCAGAGAAATTATCAGGATACTGGGAACAATAGAAGACAGGAATCTCCGTATCGTAGGAATGGTGACTCGAGAAACGACCGTCAGTGGCGTAATGAGAGGAATCATACGAGGGGGAACACAAGAGACCAAAGGAGCGAACGGGACGATAGACATCGTGAATCCCAGAGATATTTGCAAGAACATCATGCTACTGAGAAAAATGAACAAGATAGATGGGAAGGTGCCATGAATAATCACAGAAATCCGGACAATTATGGGGACCAAGGAGCTGAAAGCTTGGAAAGGCAACAGGAAAGACGTGAGAAGGGGGCGATACCGAGAAATTCTCGGGACAAAAAAAACACAATTTCAGTAAAAAGAGACAGCCTGAGAAAACAGCATGGGACTGATGATCTCAATGGAAGAATTATCGCACATATAGCTGAGTGGGTTGCATGGCCGGAAGACTGTCTGGAGGAGGAAATTAAACCACAGAACAATAGTATTAAGAAACTACCAGTAATATATGCACGGATTGGTGGAATTAGAGTCAAATGCCTTTTAGATACTGGCATGCAAGTTAGTCTGATATCAGAAGCTAAAATGAAAGAATTGTCACGTAAGCAACATGTACCATTAATTCCTGTACCGCAGATGAATGTAAGGGGCGTAATTCCCGAGCGATCTATCGTATGGAAGCACCAGGCATAGATGAGCTGGATATTCTCGATCACACCTTCGCACAGACTTGCATTGTTATGGCAAGAATGAACTACAACGTTATATTACGGGCCAACATTATTTGTGATTACCAAGCAATAATCGACTTGCACAACAATACTGTAAGCTTCAGGCAGATTGAAGGATGTTGACTTACACATGGATGAGAGATCTCATGGGCAGGAAGTAGACACCTGGATGCTGGAAACAATCAACGAGGAGACCAGTGAGGAATTACGTAAGGAGGAAGAAGACGCTTGTGACATCGCAGTCGTGGAACTTGGAGATCAGGAATACTCACAAGAAATATGGACCTTATTAGTGGATGAAGGAAAGGGCGGATCAGAATTTGAAAGTCTACTGCAGGAGCGACTTCGAGAGGTAAATTTAGGGGATGCAGACAAGAAGAGCTTTGAAATTATTTTACGTAAGCACAAAGAAGTTTTCGATACTGTCCCTGGGAAGATTTTGAACTTCACTTATGCAATTCAGGTAGAAAATTGGGCCCCATTTAAGAGTAAATTATATCCAATACCAGAGAAGCACTACTCTCAGGTAAAGGATATCATAGAAGGAATGCTAGCTTCTGGCGTGATAAAGAAATCACCGACCCCATATCTCAATACAATTTTGACTGTGGCCAAGCCTAATGGATCGATAAGGCTGTGTCCCGACGCGCGAAATTTCAACTTCAAGGTCATACCTGAATACGATAAAGCGCCGGTAATTCGTGAGGTACTGAAGGGATTCAGAGGAAAGCACATCTACACTTCCGTAGATCTCAAAAGTTCGTTCCACCATATTGAATTGGAGGAAAAGTCTACGCTATTGACAGGCTTTCTCTTCGATAACCAGACTTTTATTTGGAATCTTTTACAATTTGGCCTGAAAACAGCGGGTTCGGCACTTATTAGAGCTCTGGAGAGGAATTTCACGGAAGAGGTAAAGAGCATGACAGTCAGATATATCGATGATATTCTACTTGCATCTGAAGGAGCACATGTGTAATCTGGTCAAACGTTTGGAGAATTTAAGGACCACAAATTTTAAGATAAATTTGAAGAAATCTCACTTCTTCAATAATGACATTTTATACCGGGAGCACATTATTGATCGAGAAGGCGTAAGGCCTAATCCGGCGAAGATAGAGGCGATAAGGAAGTTTCCATCTCCCACCCGAGTGAAACATGTGAGAGCCTTTCTAGGAATGACTGGGTACTTTAAAGAAAACTGTCCTGGATATACGGAGACCGTGGCTCCAATGCAGGAGGTGTTGAAGAAAGCTAACAGAAGGATATGGGACGATACCTGCGAGAAATCATTTCAAGCAACCAAGGAACCTTTGGCCAACTGCATAAAATTGGGTTACCCAGACTTTGAGAAGAAATTTATCATTCAAGCAGATGCTTCCTTTATTGGCATAGGAGCTATGCTTTATCAAGAAAATTCAAGTAATACCCAGGACAGCTCATATTTAGCCTTTGTAAGCCGCAAATTGCGCAAACATGAGAAGAATTATACCGTGACTGAATTGGAACTGCTAGCGATACTCCACGCATTGCTACAATGGCAGAAGATTGTTTTTGGTTATCCAATTGTGGTGAGGACAGACCACAAGGCATTGACGTTTATGTTCAAAACGGCAATGATGAGTGAGAGAATCACGCGTTGGTCATTATACATACAGCAATTCAACATAGAAATAGAACATTGCCCTGGTAAAATGAATGTGATACCTGATGCTTTAAGCAGAAACCCAGATCCTGAGGACGAGAAAACAGTAGATGTCTGATATATTCAATTGACCACCAAGGACAGGGAATTCCTAGAGGAACTGAAGAATATTGCTCTGGAACATGAAAAGGAACCATGGATGATGATGATGAAATTCTTCAGGAGAGAACTGCAGCCTGGACCTCCGGCACATCAAGACGCGAGAGCTAAGGAAGGCAAGTACAACCTGATAAATGGGATGCTGCACAAATTCGTAGACGTGGACCACACCAAGTACAGGATTTTAGTACCCGCAACATTGCAAAGAGGGCTGACTTCGCATGCACACAACAGCTTAGGCATTGTCGGTATAGACAAGGTAGAAGCGACGATTGGTGAAACTTTCACTAGGCCGAAAATAAGGACGACGATCTGTGACGTCATTAAAACCTGCGACGCATGCCAGCGGACGAAGCCAAACAATTACCTGATGAGGTCAATTCCAAAGCCTTTATTACCTCAAAAACTTTGTGAATTAGTGGCAGTGGACACATTTGGGCCGATTCCTAAGGGGAGACGTGGATGTAAATACCTATTTGTATGCATTGATGTGTTTTCGAAGTTTGTTGTTCCATGTCCAATCCAGAAAACAATTTCAAAACAAATACTAAGCAGGATAAGGAATAAGGTGATACCAGTGCTAGTTAAACCTGAATTCCTACTATCAGATCACGGCAGCTACTTCACCAGCGCGGAATTTAAGAAGGGAATCGCAGATCTTGGAATCAAACACATACTATCTTCTATAAGGCACCCAAGGGCGAATCCAGCGGAAAGAGCAATCAGGGTTATTCCCAAATTCTGTCGTATTTTCATTCCGAACGCTCATTATAAATGGGTAGACAGAGTGGGTGATGTTGAAACCTGTATGAACTCTACCAAGCATGAGTCAACTGGTCAGATACCATTGGTACTACACCACAACCGACTTCCAGTGAGATCGTAGGACACTGTTTTTAACTGTCCTAAAGATCCAATGTTAGCACCCGATATAAGAGTCAGACAGACTGTGGAGTACATGAGAAACCAACCAGACAGGCGCCTGAGACGAATGAGAGGAATGAAGATTCACAGGGAATTAGTAATTAGGGAATTGGTCCTGGTAAAAAAAGTCCCCAATATCAGACCCAGGAAGCAAAGTACTGGCCAAGTTCTGTGAGAGATACATTGGACCGTTCCGCATTGTTAGGAATCTTGGCAACAATGCATACCGGATTCAAGAAGTCAGCACGGGGACAATGTATGTCTTTAATATTTAAAAACTGAAGGTGTATCACAGTTCGGAACCATGTGAAATCAGAGAAAACATCGCAGACGCAAATGTAATACTGTACCAGTAAACTAACCAGAAGGCACGGGGAGAGTGAAGCAAGCAGCTGGAAGAAGGAAGTAATGGTTTATTTACAAACAGAAGCAGACTCGAGGTCAAACTTGTTTAGAGTGAGAGCGGAGATGAATGAAGCAAGGCAGGTAGCGAGCGGAAGGCAGGTGGTGTCTCATGAGACAGCTCTGGGAATCTGTCAGGATAAATTTTTGGAAAATGAGTACTGGGCAGTATGAGTGTATGTAAAAATCGAATTAATGCATCCATTCGATTTTTCCTAAGAAAAGGACGAATGAACCATAAATATAATTATCATGATATTCATGTGCATAGTTTTGTTCATGGTGGAGATGTAAGATGGAATTATTTGAAGGCACTGCTGGAAAATTATGTCGAAATTAGTGTCTATCTGGGGCAAGCAAGGTGCGCCTCACATCCTGCGAGAACAATGAAGGAAGGGTTGTATTGGAATGCGGCCAGGTCAGAAGAAATAACTTGGACACCGTTAGAATAGAGGTCAAGAACCGAGTTTGGCGCGAAGAAATATGAATCACCTTGAAAATGTCTTTGTAAGCGAGGGAGAAGGTGAACAAGGCCAGTGAAATATAGAAATAATACTGTCGTCAAAGCCTACTGGGAGGAGTCTTGAAACAAAAAGCGAAGTCGTGAATTGCACCCACGAATGAGAGGAGGGCACGCGGACCTGTTCGCGCTCTTTTGAAAGCACGCTGTCATCTGGATTTACGGAGGGAACTCGATTTTGATTAATCCACCGATCAAAATCAGGCCCGCACGCAAGAGGAGTACGGTTCGCACCAAGGCAAGTTCAGTGATACAAGTTATATATCCTTGCGACATCTGCTTAAAAAGATAAATATTTTATCTAGTCCCACCCCCACTTTCGGGCTGATAATGTATAAATACGGAGTGAGGAGTTCACTCGAGGTTCACTTTGAAGGCTCACTTTGGAGGCTCACTTCGAAGGCTCACTTTGATAGCTCATTTGGAAGGCTCACATTGAAGGTTCACTTTTGATAGCTCATTTTGGAGGCTCATTTCGATAGCTCATTCTGACTGTCCACTTTGAAGGCGCAAGCTACGCACATTTGTTCTGCAAAATCTACGTTTCTTTGAAGATGTTTCCATGTCGGTGGACTTAGCGAAATTTCGAGTCAACTAAGGGTAAAGGACTTAGACTTTGAACTTAAACATTGCTGATATGAGATGTATTCTAATTCTTTTCGTGTGTATATTATTTTCAGTGTTTTGCGTGAGAAGATTTATTGAGATAGCACCCTGCTATAAATTTAGGGCCAGTCGACGGTTTTAATATTGCTCATAGGACTTGTAGATAGCAATCTACTCGAGCAATCTAGAAGGGATAATAGTGTGGGGAATACATTTTAAACTGATAAACATTTCATTCAAGCAGCATCAACGATGGAAAACGTGGTACCCACATCTGAAAGAAGGAAGTCTATGCTGAAATCAACTATGTTGACAATGGTTTCTTGTTAAGAAATATGGAGGGGTCATGACGTGATGCATCAGTTCTGAAGGAAGCCATTAGGATGAGTACCAAATGATATATTTCATTATGTAGCCTAGCTTTGGATATCGGGAATCCTTGTATATACTTTTGTATTTTTGTAGCAATTTCGTTGTTGTTTGTCTCTTGTTTTAACCGGCTACTTTTTTAAATGTTGAACTCATCGTGGTTATTATATTGTATTTTATGTAAGATTTGTGCGGGACAGTAGGTTAAATTGTACTCGCGTGTACAGTGTGTGTATTTTGGCAAATACAGCACAGGAATGAACTGGATAGTTGGTTGTCAAGTGAAGCTTTGGTTAGTTAATGTAACTATAGAATGGGGGGGGGGATATGGAATTTTATTTGTGAAGGTTTCGGATTACACAGGCTGTATTGTTATGCGATATTGCTTATTTTTAGCAGGAAGACGTATGCTTCTGTGGTAATTAT
This sequence comes from Meconema thalassinum, assembly GCA_946902985.2. Classification (NCBI taxonomy): domain Eukaryota; kingdom Metazoa; phylum Arthropoda; class Insecta; order Orthoptera; family Tettigoniidae; genus Meconema; species Meconema thalassinum. The sequence continues at coordinate 418,698,495 of OX336389.2, forward strand.
TTTGAATTTTTGGAGCACATTTTAATTGTTGTGTTGTTGGAACACATTTCTGTGACGTCTGCGATCTGAAGCATTTCTTTATGAAGGAGAAGTATTGAAACATGGCAAGGTCGATTATTATACTGCTCGGGGTGTGACAAGGGTCACCTACCTGTCGGCTGCAAGTCTTCGAAATCAGGGCACTCATGGGAGTTGCTACTGATAATTATTCTACAGTCCTAAATTGCGGGATGCAATTTTTGGGGACGAATCTGCGATTTATGTGTTTTATTTTCAGTTGGTGTTTATGCTGAATTTCTACGGTTCTCAAAGCTGGTGGCTTGAGACATTATAACCTGCCTGGTATTGTGACACATTGACGAGGGCTACTTGAGTCCGTACAGCGAGCTCAGATCACTGATAAAGATAACTGAGGCAATTAGTGGCCGTGTTCTGTGCCCATATAAGATAACGATCAGTATTGAAGCCTGTATAATCGGAAGCAACTTAGATGATTAATTTTGGCAGTTCTTCATATCAAAAATTCAGTTCAGGAATTTGTTGATTTGTATTTTGCTTTTCTTGTTTAGCTACTGTCTCATTAATTTTGTTGATATGTTTGAAGCATAATTGTGTGCAAATTGTAACTTGTTGTGTCCGGGAAACAGGCGGTTTTCCCAAGTGTTAGCTGCTGATGACCACGATTGAGGAATCACGATATGTGTATGTAAGACTTATATTTGAGGCAGCTTGATTTTGTGTGCATTTAGCACCCATGTAAGACTCCACACGGAAGTATGTGTATCATAGTTAAGGGTAGCGTAGTCGGTTAATAATTATTTACTTGTTAGCCATTTAAGTGTGGAACCCGATACCAAGGTCTGGTGAAAATCGTTCATGGATATGCAACCTGCGACTTGGTTCTAGGGAGGCATATCACATGACCAGCGTACTCATCCTAGGCTAAGTTTTGTCATAAACCGTCGCACGCAAAGACACAAGAATGAGAGAAGTAAGGACTAGGTCCATGTATTTTATTTTATTGGACAGCATTTGCAGCTGTAATTTCATTCATTAATAACTGTTTGTTTTGATTGATTATTTTTGGTGATTAAATAAGGGTGTCATTTGGGTTATTTGTGTTCTTATGGAGTCTATTTATCGGAGTATTAAAGTTGTTTATTTCTTAAAATTTTTGGGTCATCTTTTCTTGTTAGTTATATTCTCCCTATGTTACCTTGTGATTGTGGAAGCAAAGTACAAAGTCATCCAACCTTACGACATGGACTGAACACCCCGGAATATTAGTCTCGTGTACGTTTCTACAAGGGGCAGTAGGGCACCACACAGAGCAGAGACTGGTTTCACTCGATGTAAAATTGAATACTGTAGACCAGCGGTTCCCAAACTGGGTTCCGCGAAGGCATCGCAGGGGTTCCGCGATATTTCTTAAAAATCAAATTTGAAACTGATTTTAAAATAAAACCACACGAGGCTAACTATCATATTGTTTCTAATGCGAAGGTAGGTGGAGTTCGTCTTATATCCAAACACCTACTGGCCAACGTTAGGACTTCGTTTTATGACGTTTATCACAGCAAAATCCATTTGCCAACGAAATAAACTTCACATGTCCGTGCCTGACTATGAAGATCTTATTGAAATTCAATGTACCTCCGCTTTTAAAACGAAATTTGAATTAGTGCCGCTGAATGACTTTTGGGTTGGACTGATAGTCGTATACCCGTCAGTAGCCGAAAAGGCTATCCGAGCTCTGCTCCCCTTCGTGTCCACAATCGATGCTAAGCAGGCTTTTCTGCTTATGCTTATACCAAAACCAAATTCAGGAGTATGCTGTCGGACATAAAGCACGGTTTCGAAACTATTTTAAGAACGAAAATGAAACAATTTATCACATTAGAAATTAGATGGAAAATATTTTTTTATATTTTTGTACCAAAATAAAGGCTTGTATGTATATTTAAAATGTTTTGTCTTTGTTTCCAAACCTTCTACGCTAGTGTTAGGCTATATAAAACACCCAGGCAATAAGAATAGATGAAAGCTGGAAGAACGTTGTGGGTTCACAATGCTCAGGGATAGAGTTCGGGTTCCGCGGAAAGAACAGGACTTCTGAAGGGTTCCGGGACCGAAAAGGTTTGGGAACCGCTGTTGTAGACTATAGAATGATATAACTGGTTTGTAGTTAGAACGTTCTTGATATTTTAGAAAAAAAGGACAAGATATGTTCGTGTTCAGGTTTTTTGGGAATATCTATTCTAAAAACCATCCGATGCGGACGTCCAACTCTAGGTATCGTCTTCTAGACATAACAAACGAGACCACAAACCGTGAACATTTCTAATCAATGGAGCCAGCTATTGTCGATTTATAAGAAGCCAAATGCGCACGCACATAGACCTACATACATGCATACATTGTGGTGATCGTATGGGTCTTTGGTTATTTTGACTCTAATTCCATTTTTTTTTCATGATCTGAAACGACTCCGTGTGGCCAATCACTATAACGTACTTCAATTTCCATGGAAGTAATAATAAAAGTTCATTTAAGTAGGACATTTTATTACAATAAACAAATTATGAAAATGCATACCAAGAGCAAAATTATTATGTACATATATAGAATTAAAGTTCCTAAGTTATTCTCATCTGCCTATTGTTAGCACAGGCACTAGTACTGCGTACTATAAACAAATATTATACCTTATTATTTCCTGTTCTTGAAAGCAATGCTTCAATGTTTTCCATATCAAAGATAACGTTTAATGATGTACACACATTCAGTAAATTACTTCACCTCAGGTTCTCTTATATCCATTGATCTGGTCATCCTGGGATCAAAGATCTCAGGCAACTAGATTTTCTCGTAGCAGATTGTCAGTTACATCAGCATTTTTTGTCTCCAGAAATTTTCATCCCTCTATATTGTTTGTATGTGAATGTCCTTTGGCGTCCATACAACAAAATAACATATTTCCCGCTGTGTTATTTCCAACTGGCCCTGAATCTGGAAATAAAAATCATGTGAGTGTTATCAATCTTTTCTCTTCTGAATGGCACTGTTCTTGACACCCTCTAGGCTTTCTTCTTCGCTTACTTTCTGCCAAACAAAATCCCTTTGCCTTTTTGCAGGCTTCCAGTATGGTCATATTATGTGCCGAATAAGGGCAATTGACTTCGACTATAGCGTCGTCTCCTATTAATCCGTCTGGGGAGGCACCCAAGAACCCATGAGTTTTATGTACGAAGGGACCACATTCTTCGACTTTTCTACCGATTTCTCCTCTAAATTAGTTTTGCAATTCGCTCATTATAACAGTCATACTGCATTGCTTTTGAGTGAAATTCGCCGTACAGAATGCTTTTTGCTACTGGAGCCCATTCCTAAGTAGGTTTCCTCTTGTATACATATATAAAATTGGATGCCGTAAGTCTGTCCTTTATAGCTCTGTGCGACTTTTCATTTTCCCTTTGGCCCCTTGTTTCCTTTTCCAGTTTTTGTATATGGCCTTCACTAAGCGTTAGTTGCTGGATGTTCTCTTCACTAAACTCTCTTAACAGTACCTCATCGAAGTCCAACTGCATTGTTCGGTTTCCATAAACACGTGCGACAGTATGTTTCATTTCATTAGACTCTTGTCGGGACAATCTTTTCCCTTCTCGCGACGCAAATAAACTTTATTCGGCAAGCTGCTCTTCTTCTCTTTCTGCTGAGTGCAGTGTCCATCACTATTGTGGCAGGTTTTCCTTTTTTTTAAAACTAATTTCATTGTTTTATAGTGCCAGGATGGCCCAAACTGAAAGTCCAGCTCGGCAGCTTTGGTTCTATGAGTGAAGGAACCTCGTTTCCCTCGATTGATCTGCTTACCTCCCGTGAATTTTGCAACAAGGGACATAATTTTCGGCAGCATTGCTGGTGGTGCTTGATACTAGCTGGGAACTTTTGGCAATTAGGGGCTGCAAGCAAGAACGCCCCTTGTCACAAGCATTAGTTTGGTCTGCAGTTAGCTGTTTGTCTTCGCCTTGCCCGCTGGTAGTGCAAAAGTACTGTTTGCAGTCTTTATGAATCCCAATCCAATCCGGTATTTCTGGAAACCAATTTTCCATTTTCACAATCGCTACACCTTTATTTTTCCACACAACGCATTGTTTTCATTTGAAGTCGAACTTGCTTGTCTGAAAAAAATTGACACTGAATAGTTCGTGATCTTGCACTCCTACACTTATGTATTAGAAATAAGAAAACAAACTACACCCGTGGCGCGACAGCCCATGAAGGGCCTAGGCCTACCAAGCAACCGCTGCGCTGTTCAGCCTTGTAGCCCCTGCAGATTGCGGGGTGCCGTTTAGTCATACAACTTGTAGGCTACAGGTAAAATATAAGTGAAATCATAACTGCTCAATGCATTACAGATTCCCTAAAGCAAGCGTAAATAAATATATAATTTGAAATATAAACTAAGAAAAAAACTTACGGGTGTGTAGACGTGTGTTTTTGGGGGGGGGGGGGGGGGGTAGGCTTCCTTTTCTTGGTACTTAATCGCAAAATCCCCTGGAATTTAGTGGAACGCCCTTGTTTCGATTTTGGTGGTGGCTTCATTTTTCAGCAAAAACGAAAAAATATAACTCCACGTGATGACCGTAATGCTGTCCACCAGTCGTAGCCTACCTATATGTACATGTATACCAGGTTAGAATATGTTAAACAGATTGCCTCGGATGTAGGGTGTGGTAGCTATTTAGAGATGGAACGATTAGCTCAGGACAGGGAGGCATGGAGGGCTACATCAAACCAGTCAAACGACTGAAGACTCAAACAACAACAACATACCAGAAATACTGTCCGAAAATAAAGTGCCGAAAATAGAACACCTAACGAGCATTAAAAAATATTACTGTTGCAGGTAAAATATATTAAACAAAAAGTAATTAAAGAGATCGATGAACTAAAAACAACAAGTCGTAACTAGGAACTGGTAAAATATCAAAGGATCACAAAGAAATATCCAGATCTTGACAATAATTCAGAACTAACCAGCATAGTCAATCACAACGTTGGACTAGAAGCTCGGGAATTCCAGTCAGGTAAAGTTATCGCTCACTCAAATCACTCGAGCTCCGCTCCCCTCCTCTCCCCTCCCCCACCCCGCTCTCCATGACCTTGTTCTACTGCCGCGCCTTTTGATGCAAATCCAGTAACACTTTTATTCACAAACTTCCCAAAGTGATCCCGACGATTCTATTCAACCGATTTAGGTTTTCGATACTGCTTTGGAATCAGTGAGTAAAACTCAACTTTCGTATTACCCGTTTTTTTCTCGAATTTTAATCAGATATTTGAAAAACAAACAGCAACTTTTCTGTTTTTGAAATTAAAAAGTAAACAGTGAATTAATATCAATTCTGCTACTAGACAGAGTACATAGCAGTTTTCAGATCGCAGATTGGAGCTCCCCTTCGATACAAAAATAAAGAAAATAATTCAGCTTCGCTTGTGCTGCCATGTGTTGAAATATTTTCTTATCAAAATGTCGGGACATTTAGCCTTAAGCTTGCGCTTCCGTTGCGCCTGTCCTCTAATGGTGGAGGAGGTCGTTGATAAATCCGCAGACAATATATTGTATAAGATTAAGAGTGAATACGAGCAACTATTATTCGTCAAGTTGAGATTACTCGTACAGAGGACAGTTTCAGATTGCTTATGAATATTACACTCTCCCTACTTTCTAGTTTTGGGATTGGCCTTCCTCAGCCGTATCCTTTCCTGCGCTACCAATACTACTTCATCACTGCCCCCATGAACCATGAGAATATGTTTTTCCAACCTGTTGGCAAGCTTTCCCTTCAAAACAAGACACAAAATAAAACAGTATTAAAATTACATTTTGAGCAATATGAATTCTATATGATTATTTTACGTCACTACAGGTCGCGCAATTGCCTTGGACTACTGCTGGGCCTCACTGCTTTGTATTTCGTAAATAAGTTGTAGCTTATTTTCCGTTTACGGTTCCTTGTGATTATATATGACGTTTTATGCCATTCACTTCAGAAGTTTTGTTACCACCCACCCCATGTGCCGTTACGTTGGGGTCCGGCCCCGCGACCACAGCGCACGACCGCGGTTGTATTGCGCTAACAGGACTAACAGTTATCCGCTGCAGGAACCTGGTCAAAGTCTCACAGGAACGATTACAAGTAAATTAGCAGGAACAGCTCCCGTGGGAAACAGATACCGGTATGAAGTTCGTCTCATATAAACAATAACACAGTCATGGCACACTTTCGCACTCGTTATAAATAGTTCTACTTCCGCACTGTTGATGGGAGCTGTTAACTTACCTTGAATGTTCGTCTACAGGGCACATTACTCTTTTAGTTCGCTATGGAACTGGTGGAGGTACGTGTTGCCCCATTGTACACAAAGTACTGCGTTATGAACGTCGGCGAGCTGCAGTCGATGACGAAGTAGATGTTGATCCATAGCAATGACCATCTCCAATACTGATGAGGATGACCATTGAATGACTTACGGATGCAGTTGTCAGCTAACGTTGCGGCCCAGCAGCGTGTGCAGGTGCTCTACGCTAAGAGTGTTGCCAACATCGCACTGAACATGTTGTAATTCTCGGAAGGAATATACTGTATTTTAATTTCATGAACGAAATGAAATGTTCCATGCATTTTAGTTTTACGTCGGGTGGCGAAAGTAAATGTCATAAGGGAATTTTATTTCACACCAGGAGCGAATATTATCATTTCAAATGATCTTGTCGACTTCATCGTTATGCTTTGGTCTACCGTTATGCGTTACGATTACGGCGTGTTTGACGTCATCATGTTGTTCAGTGCATATGCACCGAGTCTGAGTTTACTCCTGGGGTCTGGCGTTAAGCGATTCGGAGATGGCGAGTGCGTGACGTCATGCAGCAGAGTGCACCTCCCGCTCTCCGTTTCCCGCGCGGGAAGCCTAAGTTAAAGGGTAATGGAGTCTGTTGAGTCTGAGTTTACTCCTGGGGTCTGGCGTTATGCGATACGGAGACGGCGAGTGCGTGACGTCATGCAGCAGAGTGCACCTCCCGCTCTTCGTTCCCCGCGCGGGAAGCCTAAGTTAATGGGTGATGGAGCCTGTTGAAAGAGTCCTGGGGCTTCGAGCGAAGCGGGAAGCCCTCCTGAGCCTTTCTAGCATGTGTTGCATTTGTAGCATGCGTCATTCGAAATTATATAAAGTCTAGTCTCTCAGACTGACTGTATCTTTTATTTCGAGCCGGGAGCGAAATTGTATTCCATTGCACAATGTCATTTCGCGACCCTAATTAAAATTGGTAATACACTTCGATTCCCTGCTCCTGTGCCAACTATTCAGTTTTGCGTCTCGTTTCTCTTCGTTATTTTACTTTGAGTTAAGTTTCGCTTCCATTTTAATTTTCGCGCCGACAATCAATAGGCCTATAATTTCGCTCCCAAATATCGCGCTCACGGCGAAATTCAAATCTTTTTGCGCCCACGGCCATGCATTTCATTTCGAATTCCATCCCAGTGGTGAACAAAACAAAACAATCTGCAGTAACTATGAGGTTAATCATCACGTTAAAATACTGAGGTGCTGCAGACAATACGACACAGGAAGTTGTGAGCAATAAATACAGGGTATTTCACCGAGGTTCAGTGATTTTGTATGTCCACTTGACAGTTTGCAGTACAATATACAAATACTGTATAGAAATAACTATAGTTGTGTATATTTATCAGAGTCATCTCTGTCGCCAAATGTCTAATAGTGCTCTCTAGATCTTTGAACCTGTGATTCAGTATTTAAGATTTTATGAATGGAGAAAAGTAATAATGTAATACACTTCTAGGGGACACCAGTATACAGTAGATATATTTGGAGTAACTCCGATATGTCAGCGTTGCCAACATGCGTCCACATTTGCTTATAGATTCCATGTGTAACAGCATGTAACTGCCGTACTAAATAATGGAATTCTTCCATATTTTGTAAAGTCATGTATGTCTCAACTTGCCATATTGAGATCTAACAGCACACTGAATATATAAATAAACTCCTAGCCTACCGAGTGTACGACCAGTAATAGAATATGTCAGTTCTATTTGAGGGTGCGCCACCCCCTCCGAAAGCAAGAACTTGCAAGTCATGCTAAAATAAAGCACTCCACTCGTTCAGAGGTGCCCACTGGTACGAGTGTAATGTCCATCTCCACATGGAGCACAACCTAGAAACTATTCAGGTCCGCATCAGAATGCAGGCAATTAAGCCACTACCAACCTCAATCACCTCATAATCACGTTGGATGACTACCAAGCCACCGGGCCCCGACATAAGTATTCCGGGCCTTATAAATGAATAATCTTCTCTTTCCTTACTTCCAACTACCCACCTACCTAGGCACTTAACGGTTTCTTTCTATTCTTGTAATTCTCTTTGTGCCTCGTGCATCAGGCTACACTCTGGTCAATTAAGCTCACCAGGTAATCATCCAACTCCCTAAACAAGTGCTGTCAGGTTAGAGGCCCTAGGGTCACAACGCTTTATAGCAACATGCAACTGAGCTGCATTAGGTTCAGTCATTCAGGTCTATTACTCCAACGGCAGTCCAGGTAGCTGCACCCGGAGCCTGCTGAAGAGCCTAACTTCGTGTAACTAGGTAAGTCGAGAGAAATACAAGCCAAAAACCTAGAAGAATATTGCTCGATTTATTTTACAAGTAGTTCCGTGAATAACCATACATCCCATTTTCATATATTCAACTGGTCTTTTCATTTAAACCTTTTGTGCCTATTAAATGGTTCTTCCATGCGATGGACTAAATGGCTTTTGGTACACGACCTATATTGTGATAAAGTATAGAGCAACAATTTCAAACTCAATATCCAAACGTTCTAGACATTCGAGACAGTAAACATACAAACAATACTTGTGAGCCCTTGCGAGGCTTTCGCACTGTACCGCAGGAGCAGTGAAGCAAGAACACGTGTTGTTTGTTATTTGAGGGGCTTTGTGACATCTTGGATTTGTGTCAAATTTGTCTGGTAACCTGTGTTAGTGTTGTGGCTGTATTTGTATGTATTTTTATTTCAGATGAGAATCGGGAAGGAGGCGCACGTAGCCTTAAGTTAGCTCTTTTCATATTTGCCTCACGAGGCTGAGTGTAGCCCGTACCAGCCCTCAGACCAGAATTAAATTTCTTGGCAGAACCAGGAATGGAACCCAGGCCTCCGGGATGACAGCCAAGAGTGCTAGTCATTAAGCAACAAGGCGGACTGAAGCGTGAACGTAAATCTCATTTTGAAAGAAAGAGAGCACGTTGTTATTGGAAAGGGATTTAATTTGAAATTGAGCACAAACAAAACATATTTATAAATTGGTGCAACTTTTCACGGCCGGTTGAGTATTCTTCAGGACGGCTTTTCGGGTTATTAGGCCGTGTATAGCGTTTCCTGATGTTTCACCAACAAGTGCGGTTGGTAGTTTCAATGTTTTAATGCATTCTTTGGAAATGCCAACCTCACTTGTTGGTGAAACGTCAGAAGACATCAAGAAACACTATACACGCCCCAACAACCCGAAAATCCGTTCTGGAGGAAACATATTTATATACGTACATAAATGGAATAGAATGTTTCACAGAATTTCTGTCTACACATTGTTTGACGTTATAATAGAATCTGTATTCAAACTAAGGGCAGTCTATCCATAGCTTTGGAAATTAGGAAAAAGGCCATTTGATAGCCGAAGCTCAGTTGGCGGATGAAAGTGGAACTTCTACAGGTAAACTTGGTCTTCGGTGGGAACCCGAGTTGATGGGAAAGTTAATCTAATATAATATTAAGGTGACCTCCAAATTAAAAGTGTGTTGACCTGTATACATGTGATTACTGTACTGTATTTACTGTGCTGTCAACCAAGTTGGGTAAATCCACTGCTTTGGAAACTAGGAATAAGGCCATTTGATGGCTGGAGCGCAGTAGGCGGGTGAAAGTGGAACTTCTACGGGGTTGAAATGCCAATGTCCAAATCCCTAACTCAGCCATTATTTCCCTGTAGCAAACCCAAGTTTTCGTACACAAATTATTCCCAATATAAAACCACGTACATAAATGTGTATACGTATTATAATGAAATAGGATGTAATGAAACCCCAAGCATGAAAATGATACAAAAATTGCCAGGCAAAAAATATCTGCTGAGGTAGTATTCAAACAAATGCCATGCATGCTATCCTCTAGACCACCATTCCACATTTCTATAATATCTATGTGACGTAACTATAAAGTGGGCATAAGCTTCAGACAAAGTACGTAATGTATTTGCCTTTGATAATTCCGTACATTATATGTCCATAATAGCTGTGCTACAATGAAGATTATACAGGACGCCAGGAAATGTTCTCCGCAGCGGTTACGTGCAGCTGCGAGAGGTAGCGTCATCAGTTTAGTTGGCAGCACGGTATCCTTGGTAGGGTGAAGGCCACATGTGTGGGCTGTGGGCTGTCGAAATCGTCAGTGTGTATAGTTAGATTATTGGAAGAGTGCAACAGTATGTTATGGATGGCTGTGGTGAGTACAAAGTTTACTATTTGTTTCCATACAAGCGACAGCCGTGCTGCCAACGTAACTGCTGACGCCATCTCTCGCAGCAGAATGTAGGCAGTGCAGAGAACATTCCCTGGCGCCCTGTACATTCTTAGGTTTATTTATGAGTAGTTTGCTGGAATAAGGAGATAGCCAGTCATTCCATGACTGCAGCGCTAGGTACCGCCAGGTGGATGACAAGGGAAATTCGCTAACTTGCATTGCTTAAGCTATGCTAGTTTTATTAATATTTGAAGTCATGAAATGTTGATTTAATAGTTTTGGGGAACTCCCCGTGTCCTGACGTTCCTAACGTATGTTCATTTATGTCATTACATTATGTATTTCCCTCAATATGTGCTCCTAATCGTCTCTAATCCTTAGTGAAATAATATATAGGAAATTTTAAATGAGAAAAATGGTGTTACTTGCCATGTCTTAAATCAAAGCTTTCATCCTTACTACCAATAAATTTAATTCTGGTCTGAGGGCTGGTACGGGGTACGCTCAGCCTCGTGAGGCAAATCTGAAAAGAGCTAACTTAAGGCTACTCACTTCAACACACCTTCAGTACTGGAAAAAATACGGCTAAGTTACACGATGAGGGTTATCTACAATACATGAATACACCATTAACGAATTTTGTACAAGGATATTTAGTTCAGGGTGCTGGTGTATCATCTTCCTGAAGGACCAGTTCAAAAGAATGTCGGTTGATGTTCCTTGTCAGAAATGAACATGCGATTAATATTAAATGTGCAACTAGTGAAAGGTGAAATTTCTTCCCGATTATTTTAATATTTAGGATAACTATAACAATGGGATTAACGTCCCATTGAACGGGCGGGATCAAATCGTCAATCTTCAGTTTTAAAGGCTGCAATATAACCCAATTGCACCTCTTATTTCGATGAAGTGTACATCACGTGCAATGGAGAATGGACTACGTCATCCAATTGAAGGGTAATGAAACACTCGTGTTCATATGCATTGATTAAAGCCATATCAATTAGGCAGAACTAACCACCGAGGAAGATAGGGAGTCCTGACCAACCACAAAATAAACTATTACCACAAATCAAAGAGCACCAAATACTCGTAATGTAGCCCAGTCATTACTGAGGACATCGAGCGTTGGAATGTGATTGGCGTGGCGGCCTGCACAATTCACAGCACTGTTCCGTGTAGTTAATGGAGAGCAGGGTGGCGAGCTTACATTACAGTGCACACAGTGTCGAGTAGCACAATTCAGTCAGAGAATTCCAGTCCATGCAGAAAAACAACTTCTGACTCCTGATAATCGGTTTTGAAAGAATAACTCAATCAGGCTAATTAAATCTATACAGGGTGTATCAAAATGAATATGGGGTTTTTGAGGCTTTGTAGTATTTATAACAGTTGACTTACAATTATAAATAATACATCAAATGAGAGAACAACTCAAACAGTTTGTCCTAAAAGTGTTCAACGTAAGCACCATTCGTCACACGGCACACATCGAGTCGATAGCCAAGTTCGTCCAAAACCTTGCCCAGTGTCTCTGGAGAAATTGTTGCAACAATTGCTTCATCCTGTTTCTGAAGTCGGTTAGGTCAGCTGGTAGCGGAGGCACAAACACATGATCCTTTACGAACCCCCAGAGTTAAAAATCGCATGGCGTCAGATTGGGTGACCGTGGAGGCCATGAGAAATACGTCTGTCATCCAGAACGTAATACGGAACGCACGTTGCACTGTAACTGCAGATTCAGTCCTTGCAAACTGTAGAACACAAATAACCTTCTTCTCCCTAGTCGCCATTTTAGCTACTAGCACTTCTAACGGAAGACGGAGGATCCAGTGCATGCGCATGCTCACAGGTACGAACACTTGTAGGACAAACTGTTTGAGTTGCTCTTTTATTTAATGCATTATTTATAATCATACGTTAACTGTAATAAATACTACAAAGCCTTAAAACCCCGATATTCATTTTGATATACGCTAAGGTGTATGTTTTACTACTCAAGCTCCTAAACCAGAGGAAGGCGTATGTTTCACAACTCAACCTCCTAAAACAGAGGGAGTTAGAAGGCGTGGTTTGTACCAAATTCTTCCAAATCGTCTCAATAGTGCAGGACAAATCTTGGATTTCTTGAAGGGTCAACGGAAATATATTTATTTGTTTATAACGTGTTTTTAAATAAATAAACAAGACGATAGCCCTTGACAGAACTGTTTCGCGTACAGCCCGCATAGCACTAGCACCGGGCGGGTAGTCTGTACACATGGAGCGCGCAAAACCCACAATTTGTTTAAAAAGTGCGTTTAAACAAATAAACATATTTATAGTAGCCCGCATGACAGTTAAGTCAGGCGGGTGGTTTATACACAAGCGAGAGTTCTCGCACGGGTCCGCTAGTATTCTTAATTTCTCTTTGGTATGACGACGTTCCTGTATTTCTTGCCTACAGGGCCTCCAGTGGCTGTTGCCTCCATTGAGAATTTAGCCTACAGTTGATACCATCATTGCCCTAGAACCATTTTCAACGTCAGCCACAATATTGTGGAATATCGGAGAACCATGTTTCGGAGACCATTGATATAGGTATGTTCGTCTCATGAAGATCTCGCCGGAATACCTCGTAATTTGCGTTGACTGACCGAGCGTTACACTGCACTAACCGGCCGCGGTGGCTGAGAGCGCTAACGCGCTACCTCGTGCCTCGCTGGCATCGGGAGAACATGGGTTCGAATCCCCCCTCTGCCGTCCTGAAAATGGTTTTCGTGGTTTCCCATTTTCAACACCAGGCAAATGCTGGGACGGTACCTTCTGACAGGCCACGGCCGCTTCCTTCCATATCCTTGCCCAGTTTCATTCACCTTCATCCATTCCATCTCTCATCCCGACGCACATGTCGCCCACAGGCGTCGCCTAGAAAGACCTGCACTCAGCCTCTCAGGAGGTCACACGAAAAAGAAAGAAAATAAGAACCACCAGGCAAATGCCGGGATGGTTCCTTTCAACAGGTCCACGGCCGATTTCCTTCCTATATCCCTTCCCTGACCCGTCCTGAAAAGAAAAGTACATGGTCATTGGCTGCATTAATACAATTATTTAAACGGCACTGCGCGATGCGTGGGCGTTAGTGATCAATTGCCGTATAAGTTTAGGATGAAATGAACCATCCGGTGAAGACTGCAGTTGACTCAGTATAAGGATAATAATATTAAATATGTGCTCAATCATTATCGGGGCTTCGTGCAACTGATACTGGAAGCCTATGAGGTTATGTGTTAGTTAAGGGGAACGTAGGGAGTTGTTGGGGATAAAAACAACGGGATGTGGGGGGGATATACCGGTTGGCGTGGAAGGGAAGGAGGCGGTTGTACTGCCGTAGTTCCGTTAAAGACCTGATACTGTATGTGCCGGGTGGAAGGGGGTGCAGATTTGGCAATAAAGGAGGAGCAGGCTCGTCGTCTGAACAATTGACAGGCATATTCATGGGATACATGGGCGATGTGGAATGAACCGGTTGACTGACAGTGGGGACTGAGGGTGCTATGACAGTAGGAGGACGGATGGCAACTCCTCTCTACTTTGCCAGGGAGCAACAGTCGGTGAGACTACATTCGATTAAGCCCTATTTGAGTAGATACTAATAACAGAGTCCTGAAATACGTTGTTATGCGCCATGATAGTTTTAATGTGTGTCCATGTCTTGCACTAGGAGCATTTTCTGTCCGATAATAAATGGGCTCCTCGGCAACGTGTGATGGTGTCTGAACACTGAGAAACTTCATGAGGGCCCGCTCATCTGCTGCATCGCAAGGATGAACGGCATTGTGCTGAAGGATGATTGTACCGGAGACATTTTGCTTATTGTAATTTCCGTAATATGTACCGAAGGACCGGGCAGCGATTACCTTAGAAGGCAAACCGGAATTTGGGCCTACCGCCCTCCCGCCCCCTCCACATACCCCCCCCCCCCCCCTCCCCAACAATTTGTGCTGAAGGTTGATGTTTCGTGAAACGTTTCACACGGGTAACAGGAAAGTCGCATTGGATTTCTTCGAGTATTTCGTTTCCAGTTAAAACGATGTCCACATTACGAATTGTCCCCTGTCGCTGGATTACACTGCTGGGTGTATAAATACCCACGTTCACGAAAAGAAAATTGAAGCCAATAATTGGTTCGCTACGGCGGTGGATGTGGTTTCTTTGCGAAGTCGGTCTTGGCCTGTATAACTTATGCCGAGTAGTGTCCAGGCTCTGCGCTCTGTAGAAACGTACTGCAGTACCCGGTCAAATGGACAGTGCTTGTGCGACTAAGCGTTGCAGTGCTGTCGTGCTGCACTGTTCAGAAATGGGCAGGGTAGGGCTGCGCTTCGCCTGCACGAGTAAATTTCTCGCTAGCACTGCTTAACCTTGCCCTTTGCACGACCCTGACTACCCTTGATAATTACAAAATTGGGGCCAATATCACTGCGACTATAGCGGTTGTTGACACTAGTACGTGGTATCCGAGCGGTCCTATTGTCACTGGCTGAATGAATGTTTACTGAGACTGCGACCGTGCCAGCGCTCTTGGACGAGCCCCATACAGGAAAACTACGTCCTGTTTCGACGTTCACATCCATACTATCTACGTTATATGAAAAGCTATCACTAACACGTAAGCGTTTCATTTGATGATCTACAGTAACTCAGTGGGTAAATCATGATCGAATGGAATACCGGATTTACGTGGTCGTTGATGTAGGGTGGGGTCGAATTCCTCGGGTTAAAAATGTGGTTGCTGTTGAATAACTTCGGACTGGAGCTGGGTGATGTTCGATGTTAATGCGGCAGTCAGCGTGCTCCTTACTTGTCAGAACCCACATAAGTAGTGTATTCACCTTTGTTTTTCTTTAGTTTGTGCTACCACAGGTATGTACAAGTGTCGGTGTGGAACCCATTCAACATACGATATCTCGCAAACTACTTGCACTAGAATCCTTCAACAAACGCCATAACATTCTAAACTACCCAACTTTTTTATTGTTAATGTCCGTAGGCATTTAAAAAGTGCATGTTTGCTCAAACAATACACGTTCGAATTATTATTCAAATATGTTTATAGGCAAAAAATACGAGCCCCCAACTACCAAGCCAGTCTCTGAAAACCGCACATCAATAGCACTTCCCATTTCCGAAATATTTGCGGTGCAAGTTTTAAGTGACTCACCCTGCATACAGAGGAAACAACAATGGCCCAACAACACTTCCTTGTGGAATTCCAGAGGTGACTTTTGCCACTTTCGAAAATAGTCGGCAAATTTGACACAGGTTATTATACATTTTCTATACACACACAACCTGATGTATATATGTTATCATACGACGCATAACATGGGAGATATTTATAACTTTTGTAATATTTATTCAGTTCATACAAAGTGCAATAAATAGATTTTATGTTTAATATTTGTTGTGACAAAAAAAAAAACAATTTCATATTGACTTATGTGAACGAGATGTTATTATGAGTCAGATTTTATAGTCTCTGTGCGACCCTTTGCAAGTGAGAAATTGGATTTGTGTCATGTTTGAATTGTTTTGTTTTTATGTCTTTTTGTCGTTAAATTTTTCATCTTCGTCTACAAGGCGATTCATATTGGCAGTATTGACCTGAATTTATTCGTTATTTTGTTTTCAAGCTGGTAATATTTAAGTGAGGAACATCTGTACTTCTATCGGCATCAAAGTCATTGGAATTTTACTACATTCTTATAAATTATGCAGGACATAACGAGTAGTGGTTTTTGGACAGTTCTACAGCCTCCTACGGCTTTCCTCCTACAAGATGGCGGCGGCGCGATATCTCTCGAACGCAAGGTCGGATTTTGACGAATGAGGTGTCATTGAACTCGGGCTGACACCCCCTTTCCAATGGATAACATATTTCCACCCCAAAAATAAAACCTACCCCTACTAGGGGATGAAATTGTAATTTTTTAGAAAATCTCGCTTTTCAAGTGCAACATGTGAGAGTTTGAATGCCAATATGGAATTAAACGTTGTTCCACACAAGAGACATGTGTACAGTGGAAAGCCAATATGAATTAACATGCTTGTTTTTTGTTTTACGCATGCCCACTCATAGCTTTTGTAAGAGGGCGGGCTTTTTAAAGATGGCGGCTGTAGTGTAACCTAACCTAACCAGCCCAGGAGGGGTATTTCAAGCGACGTTTGTCGATCGGCAAACCAATAATCGAAGAGGGACTTGTTAGGTCTTGAGGTGATAGCCCCTTTTGATTGATCCCTGTCGATTGGTCCCTTTTGATTGATCCCTGTTGATATGTCCCTTTGGACTAGCCCCTGTTGACTAGCCCCCCCCCCCCCATTTTGGACGAGTCCTTGTTGACGGGTCCCTGCGGATGGGTCATTGTTGACGAGTCCCTTTGGACGGGTCATTGTTGACAGGTCCCTGTGGACGAGTCCTTGTTGACGGGTCCCTGTGGACGGGTCCTTTTGACTGATCCCTTTGGACCGGTCCCTTTGGACTGGTCCCTAATGATATGATGAAATTAAACGTTGTTCCACATGAAACGCATGTGAAGAGCCGATTGCTACTATGAATTAACATGTTTGTTTTCTGTTTTAACGCATGCGCACTTGGGGTTTTCGTAACAGGGCGGACTTTTTAAATAATGATTTATAGATGAGTTATAAAAAAAATAACCAAACGATCCAAAACTAATAGGTCATTGGCTTTTTAATATCTCATGAACCAATAAGGCTAGGGACTGGTAAATAGTATTTTTGATTTTTCAATAGTTTTGTTTTTCAAATGCAGTGGAAGATAGCCGTTATTTTGTAAACCATTCTTACTTGCAGTAGTAATAAGCCTCTACGATTCCGCTAACACACATAGACAGACTGTACTATTGCCATGGTCAAGCACTCACATTAAGATCATTTACAAAAACATAAAATGAAAAATAAAAAATTTGTTTTGGAAATATCGTTTTTCAACATACACAAAATAAATAAAAATGTGTAAACAGCAACATGGAAAATCCATGTTTCCATATAGACAAAATTTAAAAACCTTAAACGAACATTTAAAAAAATATATAAATGGGAAATTGACAAATGTGTAAATATGAAAATGGAAAATCCATGTTTCCATATCATGAAATTGAAAAGTATCAAACTGTCATTTTAAAAAATGCAAATGGAAAAGTGACAAATTGCAGTGTGTGAAATGTGAAATTGAACAAATGGCTATCATTATTTTCAAAAAAATTAAAAAAAAACACGGTGCTGTATGGTTCAGGTGTGAATCAAACCCTCTCTACTTATTTTGGACCACCCGAGACTGAGTATTTTTGTTTTAGTCCTCATACCACTTTTAAAATTTTGTGTTAAATCTAGGAATTGAACCCAAGAGCTTGTAGGGGGAGACCAAGGTTAGAATATGTTAAACAGATAGTCTTGATTGTAGGGTGTGGTAGCTATACAGAAATGAAACGATTAGCTCGGGACAGGGGGCATTGAGATCTGCAGCAAACCAGTCAAACGACTAAAGACTCAAACAACAACATGTAAGCTCACCAAAATAATGTTGTGTAACGGTAAATGATAGTCAATGAACAGTAATGCATTACTAAAACCCATGACACGATACCTAAGAGCTTTTCAAAAATTATTTTAAAATGCCTTTAACCCTATATTAAACACCCAGTTCACAATACTCATAACTGCAAAGTTATGGTAAAACAAAACAAAATCTATATTTCAAAACAAGCAAGTGGTTTAGTCAATGTATACTGGGAAAAGTTTTGTAAACACACAAGTCCACAAGACTAATTAAATTAGTAACTGTCAGGTTGGCCGAGTGGTTGAGGTGTTTGACTTAAGATCAAATTTTCTGTACAAGGAAGCAAGGGTTCGAATCCCTTACCTGACATAACTATTGCCTTAACAATGGCTTGTCCACACTGAATTATTATGATACTCGCGATCAAACCGTAGACAGAGTGTATTGTTTAAGGCACTCTCTTTATGAACATAGTCAGAGACTGTTGATGGTTAACAATTGCATTAATAGTGGGACATGGGCATAGCAATTAAGAAAAAAAGCCAATACCCTTACAATATTTTTATTCATTTAGTTTTTTTTTACAATAGTTACACACTGAATACAACTTTTTATCTCTTTATCATTGTTTGATATAGATTTTAAACACAACGCTTGTTGTAGATCCTTTTATAACTTTCTCCAGGTACTCTTGTTCTTAAAAACTGGGGAAGCCGCAATGGTTTTATAGACATTAAACTCTCATCCTCTTCTTTTTCATCATCATCATCGTCATCAAAAATATTATCATCATAATTATTATAGTCATTGTCACCAACATTATTATCATCATCATCATCATCATTATCCTCAACATCACTAGAACTATCCAATTCCTGTTTTTAAATATAATGTATTTGATTGATTGAGAACCAGAGTCAGAATTGAAACCCTAGACCTTAGAACCTCGGTTTGAACATTATTAGAATATTATTTCATTTTCATGGTGCTGCTTATAATTATAAGAGTAACCATGATAGAGCGGACATTGTTTACCTTTATTGGTTATCGTATATGTCAAAAAGAAATGTCTAATGTATACTAGCAGTGGAATTATTCATAAAGTAATTGAATATCAACCCTTTAAAATACATTTACCTGGTTACTCCTTTTTTGTAGCCCCAACACTCAGCTTGATCATTGGTACTTGATAGTTTCACACAAGAACAAAAAATTCAACATGTTGGAAAAGTTTAGACCTGCTTTAAGACTGGGTATGACGTCATAGATGGATGGATCAAATACAATATATAACAAAAACTGACTTCAAAATAAGCCACCAACATAAGGCATTAACATAAGCCACCAACATAAGCCACCAACATAAGCGACCAACATAATCCTATATATAACGTCAACACTAAATCACACTTTCACCAGAATTGTTCTGACCATTGTAGTAGGTAGATCAACTTTACAAGTCAGTTACTACTATATGACGTCATAGATGGATGGATCAAATACATTATATGACAAAAACTGACACCAAAATAAGCCACCATCATAAGCCACCAACATAGCCATCAACATAAGCCATCAACATAAGCCACAAATATAAGCCACCAACATAAGCCACCAACATAAACGACCAACATAAGCCACCAACATAATCCTATATAAAACGTCAACACAAAATCACACTTTCACCAGAATTGTTCTGACCATTGTAGTAGGTAGATCAACTTTACAAGTCAGATACCATGGAATTTGTCAATGTATTTTGTGGATTTTTTTTTCTTGGTCTTGGAAAGTATCTCAAAGAAAATAAATATTTAAAGACTTAACCTCTGCTCACCTAACACAACCTAACTTTGCCTAACTTAACCTTATCACGTGACATGTTCTACAAGTTTAGACTTGCTTTAGGACTGGCTATGACGTCACACTTAGCTCACCTAACTGGTAGCCGCTGGTTTCTATCACGTGATATGTTCTACAAGTTTAGACTTGCTTTAAGACTGGCTATCACGTCACACTTAGCTCACCTAACCTAATGTAACAAATCATAACCTAACCTAACCCCATCTAACCTAACTTCATTTATCCTAACCTAACTCCATCCAACCAAGATCTTATTTCTTATGTTATTATTAAGATTTGTTACATTAGGTTAGGTGAGCTAAGTGTGACGTGATAGCCAGTCTTAAAGCAAGTCTAAACTTGTAGAACATATCACGTGAATGAAACCAGCGGCTACCAGTTAGGTGGGCTAAGTGAGACGTCATAGCCAGTCCTAAAGCAAGTCTAAACTTGTAGAACATGTCACGTGATAAGGTTAAACTAGGCAAAGGTAGGTTATGTTAGGTGAGCTGAGGTTAAGTCTTTAAATATTTATTTTCTTTGAGATACTTTCCAAGACCAAGAAAAAAACACTAAATACATTGACGAATTCCATAGTAGTAACTGACTTGTAAAGTTGATCTACCTACTACAATGGTCAGAACAATTCTGGTGAAAGTATTATTTTGTGTTGACGTTTTATATAGGATTATGTTGGTGGCTTATGTTGGTCGCTTATGTTGGTGGCTTATGTTGGTGGCTTATGTTGGTGGCTTATATTGGTGGCTTATGTTGATGGCTTATGTTGATGGCTATGTTGGTGGCTTATGATGGTGGCTTATTTTGGTGTCAGTTTTTATCATATAATGTATTTGATCCATCCATCTATGACGTCATATAGTAGTAACTGACTTGTAAAGTTGATCTACCTACTACAATGGTCAGAACAATTCTGGTGAAAGTGTGATTTAGTGTTGACGTTTTATATAGGATTATGTTGGTGGCTTATGTTGGTCGCTTATGTTGGTGGCTTATGTTGGTGGCTTATGATGGTGGCTTATGTTGGTGGCTTATATTGGTGGCTTATGTTGATGTCTATGTTGGTGGCTTATGTTGGTGGCTTATGTTAATGCCTTATGTTGGTGTCTTATTTTGATGTCAGTTTTTGTTATATATTGTATTTGATCCATCCATCTATGACGTCATAGCCAGTCTTAAAGCCAGTCTAAATTTTTCCAACATGTTGGATTTTTTGTTCATGTGTGAACCTATCAAGTACCAATGATCAAGCTGAGTGTTGGGACTACAAAAAAAGGAGTAACCAGGTAAATGTATTTTAAAGGGTTGATATTCAATTACTTTATGAATAATTCCACTGCTAGTATACATTAGACATTTCTTTTTGACATATACTATAACCAATAAAGGTAAACAATGTCCGCTCTATCATGGTTACTCTTATAACTATAAGCAGCACCATGAAAAATTAAATAATATTCTAATAATGTTCAAACCGAGGTTCTAAGGTCTAGGGTTTCAATTCTGACTATGGTTCTCAATCAATCAAATACATTAAATAAAAAAAAGGAATTGGAAAGTTCTAGTGATGTTGAGGATGATGATGATGATAATGTTGGTGACAATAACTATAATAATTATGATGATAAAATTTATAATGATGATGATGATGATGATGTTGATGATGAAAAAGAAGAGGATGAGGGTTTAATGTCCATAAAACCATTGCGGCTTCCCCAGTTTTTAAGAACAAGAGTAACTGGGGAAAGTTATAAAAGGATCTACAACAAACGTGTTTAAAATCTATATCAAACAACGATAAAAAGATAAAAAGTTGTATTCAGTGTGTAACTACTGTAAAAAAACTAAATAAATAAAAATGTTGCATGGGTATTGGCTGTTTTCCTTAATTGCTATCCCGATGTCCCACTGTTAATGCAATTGTTAACCATCAACAGTCTCTGACTATGTTCATAAAGAGAGTGCCTTAAACAATACAATCTGTCTACGGTTTGTGTAGCGAGTATCATAATAATTCAGTGTGGACAAGCCGTGTTAAGGCAATAGTTATATCAGGTAAGGGATTCGAACCCTTGCTTCCTCGTACAGGAAATTTGATCTTAAGTCAAACGCCTTAACCACTCGGCCAACCTGACCGTTACTAATTTAATTAGTCTTGTGGACTTGAGTGTTTACAAAACTTTTCCCAGTATACATTGACTAAACCACTTGCTTGTTTTGAAATATAGATTTCGTTTTGTTTTACCATAACATTGCAGTTATGAGTATTGTGAACTGGGTGTTTAATATAGGGTTAAAGGCATTTTAAAATAATTTTAGAAAAGTTCTTAGGTATCGTGTCATGGGTTATAGTAATGCATTACTGTTCATTGACTAACATTTACCGTTACACAACATTATTTTGGTGAGCTTACATGATGTTGTTTGAGTCTTTAGTCGTTTGACTGGTTTGCTGCAGATCTCAATGCCCCCTGTCCCGAGCTAATCGTTTCATCTCTATATAGCTACCACACCCTACAATCAAGACTATCTGTTTAACATATTCTAACCTTGGTCTCCCCCTACAAGCTCTTGGGTTCAATTCCTAGCTTTAACACAAAATTTTAAAAGTGGTATGAGGACTAAAACAAGTATACTCAGTCTCGGGTGATCCAAAATAAGTAGAGAGGGTTTGATTCACACCTCAACCATACAGCACCGTGATTTTTTAAATTTTTTAAAATAATGATAGCCATTTGTTCAATTTCACATTTTACACGATGCAATTTGTCAATTTTCCATTTGCATTTTTTTAAAATGACAGTTTGATGTTTTTCAATTTCATGATATGGAAACTTGGATTTTCCATTTTCATATTTACACATTTGTCAATTTCCCATTTTTTTATATTTTTTAAAATGTTCGTTTAAGGTTTTTAAATTTTGTCTATATAGAAACATGGATTTTCCATTTTGCTGTTACACATTTTTTATTTATTTTGTGTATGTTGAAAAACGATATTTCCAATACAAGATTTTTTATTTATCATTTTATGTTTTTGTAAATGATCTTAATGTGAGTGCTTGACCATGGGAATAGTACAGTCTGTCTACGTGTGTTAGCGGAACCGTAGAGGCTTATTACTACTGCAAGTAAGAATGTTTTACAAAATAACGGCTATCTACCACTGCATTTGAAAAACAAAACTATTGAAAAAACCAAAATACTATTAACCATTCATATATAAGTGTTAATTCTCCCTCTCCCCACCCTACCTCACCGTATTTTCTCTGGTCAAACAATCAATGCTACCCATGCATACACAAGCTTTCTATATCTCTCTCTCTATATATGTTTTTTCTGTTCCCCAAGATAAAAATTATGGTTGCTGGATTGTATCCTGCACTGTTTTATGCGACATACCTTTGCCAGTTCATAAAACCGTTAGATAGTTCTCTACACATAGCGATTTTACCACTGCTCTACCTACGCCTTTTGCTTGTTTGGCTTTCTTACAGGCTAGTATGCGATAGACAGCATTAACTGTATATCAAACCCAGTCCACCTTTGTATTTGTAATATAAGTAATAATTTGAAAAGGGACAAGTGTAATCAGTTTTAAACACTATCTCTGCTTTTTTTGTTTGTTTATGACATGCATATTAACCTAAAATCAAACCCTAGTCTACCTTAGTGAAAGGCAAACAGTTAAACCACTGCGTCACCATACCCTTCTTTCTTAGTTTGATTCGTTCTAGGCCTTAGAGCTAGAAATCGAGTTACGATCTCCAGTGCAAGAGGCACATGTGCTCACCAATACAACATGTAATGGTTAGCTGGTAACATTAGACAACCGAAAATGATTGTATTTCGGTTAGTCAAGCATTTCTGTCATTTGCCTACTGTGTGAGCACTGCCAGCAAGACAGTTTAGTTTAGAACAAGCGTGTGTGTGTGTGTGTGTGTGTGTGTGTATAGATTATTAGCCTCAAGTATTTAAAGTTTGTTGTGTGTAGCGACCATCTTGTCCCAGTAACCACTGAGCAAGTTTTAACAGTCAACTCATAAAAACTACATAGGATAGTTGTGTGTGGTTCATGTACTTGGGTGTGTCAATTAGCACCTTACCCTCTATAGGTAGAGCGTTATCCCTTTCCTTTTTGACATTACCAATGACCACATCCACCCACAAGTTTTACACTTAAACCCTTGGCTTGTTTTCGATTAGGTTTGGTTTGGTTTGGTTGGATTTGATTCAGCTTGGTTCAGTTTAGTTCAGTGTAGTCACCATTTTGTTTCTTTAGCTATCCTCTTTAACCAATCAATTAACGATAGTCTGCTCTTAATTCTTGAATCAATAAATCAGATTTTGTGTACACCATTTGTCATTTATTAACCCATGCCTGCAACCTATACTCTCTCTGTAATACAGTCTGATCTGAAAACAAGTTCCAATAGTGAAAGACTTGTCAGTCACCATACATGTAGCCTACACTAATTATTTCTCTACCTAGCTATGTTTCATCACTCACGGTAAACATATCACATGTCCGTATCCAATTATTAATTTATAAATCTCAGGTCAATGACCTTAATGTTTTGGATATTTTAGGTAAATTCATTGACCAAGGGAAAGTGTTGACCATTAAAAGTCCGATGAGACCTCACATGTCTATATCCGATTATTAGTTTATATAATCTCAGGTCAATGACCCTGTTGTTTTGAAATTTGGGGCAAATTCGTTGGTCATGGGAAAGGGTTGGCCATCCTAAGTATTATAACATCTCAATTGACTCTCTCCCATTATTTAGTTATCGAGATATTAACAACAGTGCAGTTAGGCCCTTTTGACAAACATTAAATATATATTCAAAAACAGAGCGTCACCCCGAGTGCTAGGACCCCACATACAAGTCCCTAGCCTTATTAGTTCGCGAGATATTAACAAAAGTGTATTTAGGCCCTTTGTTAAAATGTCAAAAATACATTCAAGAAGAGAGTGTCTGCCCAAGTCCAACGACACCTCACAGGTCAAAATCCCATCATGGGTTCAGGAAATATCAACAAAAGTGTAGTTAGGCCCCTTGTCAATATTTAAAAAAGAAACACTTAAAAAGGGAATGTCATCCCGAGTGCTACGACCCCTCACACAAGTCCCTAGCCTTATTGGTTCGCGAGATATTAACAAAAGTGTACTTAGGCCCTTTTGACAAAAATCAAAAATACATTCATAAACGGGGCGTCATCCCAAGTCCAACGACCCCTCATACAAGTCCCTAGCCTTATTGATTCATGAGATATTAAAAAGCCAATGACCTATTAGTTTTGGATCGTTTGGTTATTTTTTTTAATAACTCATCTATAAATCATTATTTAAAAAGTCCGCCCTCTTACGAAAACCCCAAGTGCGCATGCGTAAAAACAGAAAACAAACATGTTAATTCATAGTAGCAATCGGCTCTTCACATGCGTTTCATGTGGAACAACGTTTAATTTCATCATAGCATTAGGGACCAGTCCGAAGGGACCGGTCCAAAGGGATCAGTCAAAAGGACCCGTCCACAAGGACCTGTCAACAAGGACCCGTCCACAGGGACCCGTCAACAAGGACTCGTCCACAGGGACCTGTCAACAATGACCCGTCCGAAGGGACTCGTCAACAATGACCCATCCGCAGGGACCCGTCAACAAGGACTCGTCCAAAATGGGGGGGCTAGTCCAAAGGGACAAATCAACAGGGATCAATCAAAAGGGACCAATCAACAGGGATCAATCAAAAGGGGCTATCACCTCAAGGCCTAACAAGTCCCTCTTTGATTATTGGTTTGCCGATCGACAAACGTCACTTGAAATATCCCTCGTGGGCTGGGTTAGGTTAGGTTACACTACAGCCGCCATCTTTAAAAAGCCCGCCCTCTTACAAAAGCTATGAGTGGGCATGCGTAAAACAAAAAAACAAGCATGTTAATTCATATTGGCTTTCCACCGTACACATGTCTCTTGCGTGGAACAACGTTTAATTCCATATTGGCATTCAAACGCTCACATGTTGCACTTGAAAAGCGAGATTTTCTAAAGAATTACAATTTCACCCCCTAGTAGGGGTAGGTTTTATTTTTGGGGTGGAAATATGTTATCCATTGGAAAGGGGGTGTCAGCGCGAGTTCAATGACACCTCATTCGTCAAAATCCGACCATGCGTTAGCAAGATATCGCGCCGCCGCCATCTTGTAGGAGGAAAGCCGTAGGAGGCTGTAGAACTGTCCAAAAACCACTACTATAACGGTTCACTCCATATAGTGGTATATTTTGAAGGGAGTGTGACTCACTGAATTTTACCAGCATACTTGTTTATTAGTAATGATGTGTTAATCACGCACAACGGATTTCGGATTTTGTTTCCCTAAAGCAACTGAATTTGTGGGTTCTAGACATTTCTTATTTATTGTTTTGGGAGAGGCAATGTTTAAAGCTACTCAGTATTAAGAATAATAGGCTGTAAATGATCATTGAAATTAATGAGAAAAGTAATATCATACTTTCAAACGAAACTACCTTACATTTAAAAAATATCTTAAATGAAAACAAATGATAACGATATTTTCAACTTCCATCATGTTTACAACAATACGATAATACGATTCCAGCAAATCCACCAGACCTGTTCTCTGTAATACTAAGGAGCAGGGTATCCAGTAAGAGCTTTTTTCTACATGTTCTCCAGAGAAAGACCACCAATGTTGCCCACTTGGCTGCAAAGTTTGTTAACAAACAGTATTTTCTGCGAATATTCAGTACCACAACTGACAGGTCAATGACGGATACTACAGCTACTATGAAATATTGCTACAGAATTAACAGCAATCTGAAATATGCCCAGTGGTCCACAGTTCGGTTCCCGCATGCTCCATAATGTTTACCCATTGTTTATTATATAAACTGATATACAGGGTGTTTCTACATTCCAATTACAGATTTTGAGGGCTTGTAGTGGGGACCAAGACGGTTAAGTTTAGCATAGGAACATGTGTCCGGAAACATACCGTCTTCCCGCTACCCGCAAAAAAACCACTATGGTATAGGCTACGTTCAAATCTCCCGCATTTTTGGCGCCACTGACTAGAGTACGTACGTCATTGAACGATCACCTAATGTCCCAAATCCCCTACAGGTTTGTTGACATTACATACCTTCTTCCACAAAATCTCACGGGTGCCGCGTACTTGGCATTCCTTGAATACGTACCGCATGAGTTCTTAGACGATGTGCCACTGCATGTTTGTCAAAACATGTGGTTTAAGCACGATGGCGCAACACCTCATTTTTCACTTGCGGTACGAGATCATCTGCACCACATATTTGGGCAACAGTTGATAGGTCCTGGTGGCCTGATAGCTTGGCTTGCACATTCAACCGACTTGACACCGCTCGACTACTACCTGTGGGGTCAAATGAAAACCTTGATTTACGAGACCACTGTGGGATCTGAGCAAGACCTACTGGCACGAGTTATGGCTGCAGCAGATGTTGGGGGACCAAGGATTGGTGATCGTGTGTAACGGAACATGGTACGGAGGTACGGTGTCTGTGTTGACGTCAGTGGTCGTCACGTCGAGCCCCACCTGACGATACGCAGCAGGAGTCTGACAGAGCGCCGAAAATGCGGGTGCAGTTAACGTGTGCTCTAGTGGTTTATTGCGGGTAGCGGGAAGACGGTACATTACCTATGCTTAACTTAACCGTCTTGGTCGCCACCACAAGTCCTCAACGTCTGTAATGGGAATGTAGAAACACCCTGTAGGCCTAGAGTTATTTAATTATAACTCCAGTCGTGCAGATTGCATTTATAAAAGGGTTAACATTCAACATTAATTAAAACAAACTACCCGAGGAAACATAACTGCTAAATATGTAGCGTAATCTTTAGCCGAGACAGTGTCAAAGGAGGGCGTCAAAGTGTCAAAGGAGGTAATTTTCTCAAGATTTAATTTACTGAGCGCAGTGATACTTAACACTCTACATGTCTACACAAGACTTAATCTAATATAATTCGATTGCTCTCATAAACTCAAGATGGGGGCAGTGCGAAATTTTAAAGTAAAGTTTCTATTTCTTGTGTCCTAATCATGATATCAAAGTGAACGATTGAATTTTGAACCTACGCAATAATATTCATCTATTGGCACAGGACTCTGTGGCCTTCATATAGAACAAGTACTTCCGTGAAGAACTAAATAGCCTATTTTCATATATCCTACTTATGTTAATTGCCTCTATCAAGATACAATATTTCAGTTTGATTGCTGTAATAGATCCGTAGATATTGAGAACCGTGTAAATATTTCGGATTGTCACCATGTTGGATTTGTATATATGTAAGTCTTAGAGTTATGTATTATTACATGAAGATTATTGTGTGGGTTTAGTATTCAAACTTCAATCGCATGATTAATACACAAGAAATAAAACCTTAGTTTTAAAATTACGCACAGCCACCATCTTGAGGTTATGTGAACAATTGAACTAAATTAGATGCCAGTGCATTACAATGTGCATAAATATTTACTGTACCATATTTCACTGCTCCGCTCAGATGGTTAAATCGCGAGATAAGTCTATTAAAATGGTTCACCTTCGCTTGGCCGCCATGTTCGTTTTGTATTTTACAGGCTTTTGGAAGTCTCATAGCTGAACGTTTAGTAGTATCCTCTATCACTCTTTAAAATTTCAGGGTGATATCAGTAATAGTTTCGGAGATAAAGAATGCCGGTGAAATATTTTACACAGCCGCCATCTTGAGGTTATGTAAACAATTGAACTAAATTAGATGCCAGTGCATTAAAGTGTGTATAAACATTTGATGTACCAAGTTTCATTGCGTTTAGATGGTTGAATCGCGAGAAAAGTCTATTTAAAAGTTTCAACTTCGCTTGGCCGTCATGTTCGTTTTGTAGTTAAGAAGTTTTTGAAAGTCTCATGGTGAACTTCTAGTACTGCCCTTTATCACCGTAGAAAATTTCAGGGTGATATCGGTATTAGTTTCGGATATATAGACAGCCGGTGAAATATTTGGCACTGCCGCTTTGTTGGATTGGTGAGATCTAATAAAATTTGAAGTGCACGGTCGGGGGCGGCCGAAATAGTACTATGACCTTACCGAGTGCCATTGAAATTGCTCCATCCATTTAGATGTTATTAGGGGGGGGGGCACAAAAAACACACACACGGACGCACACACATACACGCACAGGGGCGCACCCAGGGGGGGGGGGGCTTTGGGGGCTTAAGCCCCCCCTAAAAACCTGGGAACACTTTAAAAACATTGCATCACATAAACATAAAGAAACCTTCCAAACCGTCCGTCTGCAGGTGTCCGTCCGTCGTATCTGTGATGCGGGCAATCCAGGTAACAGGCTCGCAGACTCCTAGGTTGGTGTCCCGGTGAACCGTAATGTCGTAGTCGTTCAGGTTGGACAGGCGGACGTACGGTCGAGACGTCGTGTTGATGAGGGTCTTGGCAACTAACAATCCTTTTGTCTGGATGTCCTCATATTTTGGCTCGATGACAGCCGCCACTCCCTCAGCAGTTCCGTCGACAATTACGGCGGCGCTGATCTCCGTCCTGGTGGGAACGATGACGTCCTCTCTCAGCCTTACTCGTCGTGGGGTGACGGTCTCGTGTGCTGGTTGCAAAGCAAGTTCCTCACCTCCGAAGTGCAGAGTGTTGGTACTCAGATCCAAGATGATGTTGTTCTGGTCCATGAAGTCCAGTCCGATGATCACTTCATTTGATACGTCAGCCACAAGCACTGGATGCTTTATCGCCCGTCGACCAATGACGAACTCCAGTGATGCTTCGCCATGTACCGGTGCGGTCTCTCCGGTCGCGGTTATTAGTTGGAGGTTCCTTTGTGAGGGTTGCACTCTCCACTTTGGGATCACGGTGGGACTGACGATGGTCCTCGATGCTCCCGTGTCGATTAGCATGGGCCAGCTCTCTCCGTTGACGACTCCGTCGACCATCATACTGCTATTATCCCTCCTTAACTGAGTCACACGAACTTGGACTGCCGGGGCTTGACGACTGTCACAAGCAAACCTTTGCCCCCCAAGGCTGGCTGATACTTGCTTTCCTGGGCCGCGCGGTTTCCCTACGACTGACTGTCCCGACGGAAACCCTTGGCGGCGCTGATCACCGCAGTCCTTGCTCAGGTGGCCTCTCTTACGGCAGGTCCAGCAGGTCGGTAGTCCTCTTCCGGGTCGCCTCTCCGGATGTCCTTCGGCTACGTTTTTGTTGGTGGTACTGCAACCCTTGAAGAACCGGCCTAGCGCCTCCATCAGTTCATCGACCTGGGGCTTGGTCTTGTCGGCTTTGGATGGTTCGTCGATGTCCACCTGACGCACCCGCGCGCGCATTCTAGATGCCTGTTTTGCCATCTCGAACTCAAGTGCGTGGCTCAGCGCATCTGCCACAGTCTTATTGCGCGCGAGTCGCAGCGCCTGTTGAGTGTCCGAGTCCCGTAGTCCGTCGGTGAAGGTCTGCGTCGCAATTTGTTCCAGAAAGTCGGCCGGCGCTGTTGGATAGGCGAGCCTTACGTGGCGTGCGATGTCCATCCCGAACTCCTGCAGGGTTTCCGCGTTCTTCTGTACCCGGGTCCGGAGCTGCATCTGGTAGGTCTGCTGAAGATGGCTATCTCCATATCGGGACACCATATGGGCGATTAGTGAAGCGTAGTCCTGGGATCCAGTCGGGATGGCCTGAAGGACGTTAAGGGCGTCCCCTCTCAGCGCTACAATGAGAGCTGTAGCCTTTTCCGTGCTGTTCCAGTTGTTTATTGAACAGGCTGCCTCGAACTGACGTAAGTAGGTGCTCCACGGGACCGTTCCGTCGAAGGTAGGGGGCGTCACTCTGCTATATCCCGTTCCTGATATTCCCGGTGTAACGGTGGGCGGGCGTTGGCGCAGCTCGGCAACTTCCTCTTGTAGAGCGTTGAATTTCTCTTCCACCCCCGTCAGTGGGCGTTGGCGCAGCTCGGCAACTTCCTTTTGTAAGGCGTTGAATTTCTCCTCCACCCCCTTCAGCGGGCGTTGGCGCAGCTCGGCAACTTCCACTTGTAAGGCGTCGAACTTCTTTTCTACTGCCGTGACTTCCTCACGCAGACCCAGTTCTAATTTCTTCAGGTCCTGTGTCAACTTATTCTGACCGTCTTCCATCTTCTTCTGGCCGTCTTCTATCCTCCTCAGATCCTCCGCTTGCTTATTTTGACCGTCTTCCATCTTCTTCTGGCCGTTTTCTAGTTTGGCAGTTAGGTCCTCGGCTAACTTCTTCTGGCCGTCCTCCATCTTCTTCTGGCCGTCTTCCAGCTTCTTCAGGTCATCCTTCAGGTCCTTGGCAAATTTCTTCTGGCCGTCCTCCATCTTCTTCTGGCCGTCCTCCATCTTCTTCTGGCCGTCTTCCATCTTGGCTTCCATGCCACTTAACTTTTCTAGCAATGCTGCAAATTGCGCTTCCATTTTAGATGTTTGTCTTGTAAAGGGCATGCACTCACAGGAAAATAAAAATAAAAAATGACCTGCTCGGGTTTTGAAACCAGGACCGTCAGGTGTTGTGCTTGTGTTTGAGTTCGTAATCCCGCTTCTGACACCAGTTGTTACGTGCCCCCCCCCCCCCCCCCCTCCAGTGGCACTTTTGTTAACTGGACTACGGTGGGTTGAAGCACAACACAGATTGTTCCTTTAAATGAAATAATTAAATTTATTGCGCCCAGAAAGGTGCACCACTCAACAGCAAATACAAGCAATTAGAGCCTTACTCCAGTTTCCTCAAGTCTCTTCCTTATGGAGAGCTCTTGCCCCCTTTCACTTGTCAACAAACCACAGAAGTTAATTCGTCCTAATGAGTCAGGTGGCCTTGACAGAAACTACCTGCACCTCTTCCTCATGTACACAAACTACAGTTACTTACGATAACTTGCTACACGCTGCTTCACTGTTCACAAGCTGGGAAACAATGTCACTCGATTTCGTAACTCGTACGGCACTTCGCCACAATACGTCTGTCGCTCAGTGAAATCACACTCGCTCAAAACACAGGCAGTCCCCTGTATGCTTCTCACTCCCTCGCTGTCAAGAGAATCGGCTTCACTAGGGGTTTCGCAAGTCACCACACTTCTGTCGCTCAGGATAAACTCTCGCACTAGCTCGAAAAACACAACCACAACTGCTTGACAGGTCGCTCTTATATAGCAGGCCGGTGACTCAATAAATGCTTCTAGACCCATCCAGGGTTCACGGCTTCTCGAGGTTTCCTTCACTGGCTGAGTCACGAATATTCTGGACCATCCCTTTGTCCTAGTAGTCATGTTGCATAAGGCGCACGCAATACACTGAGGCAGAGCAGCCCAGCCCTGGGGCAGTTGTGACTCATGCGGCGAGCGATGAAACAAACTCACAGCCGTAACAATATTTACATACAAGAATAATAATGGACACATTCTCTTTCCATAGCTGAAATCATGTTATTGAGGAAAGCCCCCTCCAAACCAAAAGTCTGGGTGCGCCCCTGTACACGCACACATACACACACACATACACACAAACACATACGCACACACATGGAAAAAACGTATCATTAGCCTATATGTTCATAAATGAAAATAGGCTAATAATGCAACATGGTAATCATACGAAATATTTAGACGGTTCTAAATATTCACGAATCTATTTCAGCAATCAAACTGAACATTTGTTTGTTGTTAGAGGCTATTAACGTAAGTTCACCTATGCGCCTTTCAATAGCCCGATGAGCACAAAACCAACACGGAGGCGATGCGAATTTCAAATATATATATGGACTTTTCTCACGACATTATTATTCGAGAGCAGTAAAACTTAGCGCAATAAATCTTCATACAAGGTTTGATAATACATTATATTGATTATATTAATATATTAATATATTGGCTTCTAATTTAATTCATATTTAATGAGAACCTATAAGCGGTGGCTGTGCAATTTATTAAGAACACCTTTTTTTATCGTGTCCTAAACACGCGATAGAAAATTAGGTTAGTATAATGAGCCACGATTATTATATTAATCTGCTGGTATATAATTCTATAGCAAATATATATATTTATATAACAATTCAACATGGGGTGCGCTACACATTTCATCGAACTAATTACAGTACGCACTCCTTTCTTCTGCGTCACTTCAGTCTACAAACCACCTGAGACCACCTTCGACTTCGAAATGCCAGCCAACTTTAACTACCTTTGTGATAGATGACTTCAACTGCAGAAGAACAGCGTGAGGTTACCCAGATACTGACTATAATGGAACAAGTTTAGAAACATGGGTAGATGCACGCGATTTATCTTTGATCCACGATCCGAAACTCCTGTCTTCCTTCAACAGTGGTAGGTGGAGAAGAGGCTACAATCCAGACAATATCTTCGCGTCATCTAAGGTAGCTGGGCAGTGTGTGAAGACTATAGGAGAACCTATCCCTCGTACTCAACATAGACCTGT
This sequence comes from Meconema thalassinum, assembly GCA_946902985.2. Classification (NCBI taxonomy): domain Eukaryota; kingdom Metazoa; phylum Arthropoda; class Insecta; order Orthoptera; family Tettigoniidae; genus Meconema; species Meconema thalassinum. The sequence goes on from OX336389.2 coordinate 418,732,026, forward strand.
TATTTGCACCGTACAATCTGTGGTCATTCCTGAAGAGGTTCCTTTCATGAGGAGGCTTAATGTCAAGAAGGCTGACTGGAAGAGGCTAAGTGAATTACTAGATTCAGAAATAATATACATTCCACCATGGTTGAGATGGAACTCACAGAAGACCAAAGAAAACTGGGAGAATTTCTTAGAACAAAGAAAACGCTAAGATAATCCGAGGAATCAAACGAGCCTACAAATATAATCAACTGACCAAAATCGAAGGAAACTTCACAAGAAATAATTCAAGAGACTTTTACAGAATTTTCAAGCAGAATATCAGCAAATATACTCCACCGAGTCTTCACTTCAGAGATTCTCAGGGCAAGCTAGCCTACAAGGACAAGGATAAATGCTACCTCCTAGCCAAGTAATTTAAGAACCTACTCAATTGTGATCTACCCAGTGAAGACTTTGACTATCAGCAAACCACAGCAAACCCGGACTCTGAACCTCCTACTGTGGAAGAAGTCCATCACAACATTCAACGTCTCAAGAACAACAAGGCAGCTGGCGAAGATTTCATTGTGGTCGAACTTTGGAAGTGTGCAGGTAGTGAGGCGGATATTAAATTAACTGACATCATTCACAACATCTGGGAAACGGAAAAGTTGCCATTAGACTGTAAGTCAGCCTTGATCAACCGACTTCACAAGAAAGGGGATCTTACAGACGTGAACAACTATCGAAGGATCTTTCTAGTCCCAGTAACGCACAAGATCCTCTCGAGGGCCTTACTAACGAGGGCAGAGATTCAGCAGGACACTCAACTCGGGGAATACCAGGGAGGTTTCAGGAAGAGCCGATCGCGTGCTGAGCAAATTCTAAACCTTAAAACAGTACTAGCTTAATCCAAGCTCAGAAGCCGAAAAGTGGTAGTCACCTTTGTTGACTTTAAGAAGGCCTACGACTCTGTGGGAAGGCAAACCCTTGGAAAAATCTTCGAGGAACTAGGACTCGATAACAAAACCCGCAGTCTCTTTCGAGAAACCTTGACTGACACACTCTCCAAGGTAAAATTTAGAAGCGAGATCTTCGAGAGCTTCGAAATCAAAACAAGGGTCAAACAAGGAGATGGGCTTTCCCCACTCTTCTTCAACTGTGTCCTTGAAGAAGTTGTGAGAGAATGGCGCAAAGAACTGATCAACCTGGGTGTTCAGAGTGGGATCTACCTGGGTCATAAGAAGGATAGGCGATTAGTACATAGATTATCTAGCCTTTGCAGACGATATGGCGCTGATTGCAGAATCTCTGGAAACAGCAGCAATCCAGGTCAACTGTCTCAGAAGACTGGCAGCTAAAACAGGACTCCGTCACAGGAGAAAAGAGGCTAGCAAAGCGATGTCACTAGAATAGGGTAAGATCAAGAAAACAGAGAAATTTAAGTATCTAGGCGAATTGGATTGAACCCAACCTGTCAGAAAAAGAAGCGTTCTACGCTACATTTAATAAGTCAACGTGCATGTACCGGACTGTCCTTCTAATCAGTAATGTATTGTCATGTCCCTAATCTGTGGTATAAAGTGCAATGTGGTCACATCTCTTGTTCTTGGTGTTTCACTTTCTACAAACAGTAGTGTATAAAAATTAAAATTTGTCGGTTTTATCTGAATTCTTACGGAAATGTGCGCTATTTACGCGTTTCAGACTGTTTTATGACGGATGCACGCGAAAATAAAATTTTTGTCTGCCTGTCTCTTTGTCTGTGGACTACAGTACTTTGTTCCCTTGTAACTCGAGAACGGCTGGGTGGATCAACGTAAGAGTTGGTACAGATATCCATCAGAGGCACGACACCAATCACTGATGTAACTCTTCTCCATACCTCTCATAAAAGGGGGCCTACCCCCTTAATATATATGCTGAAATAGGCGTAGAAGGGCGAGAAAAGGCTAATTTTAAGCCTCTCAATGTGAGAAACACAACTCGGAAACCCACATAGTAAGGCCCTAAAACTAACAGTTTTTGAGATATTCCCAGAAAACTAATTTCATTTAATAAACTAATGAAAGAATGCAAGACGGTAGGTAACCATGACAACAGAATCACAGAGGTATGTCTATTTCTGTAAGACGCAATGCAATTCCATTTATTACATTACTGTGAAAGTTTGCAAACAGCTATAAGGTTATCACGGAACCAAATAAGCTTTAAATTCATCAATACGTACTGTATAATGCGCTTAAGGGGGTCAAGGGGTACTCTAGATTTCTTTCACGCGATTTACACATGCGGATGTGGTACGGAAGGTCTATTATTATTATTATTATTATTATTATTATTATTGTTGTTGTTATTATTATTCTATAATGGCGTACAACAACGAGACAAAACTAATTTTTAGCCCCTCGGTGTCGGAAACAAAACTCGGGGGCGAAAACTACATTTTACGGCTCCAAAACCAACAGTTTCTGAGATATTCCCAGAAAACTAATTTCATAAACTAATGAAGGAATGCAAGCCAGTAACCATGACAACAGTATCTCAAGAGGTGACATCCAACTTTCCATCTATGTCTGTAAGAAGCAATGCCACTCTCCTTTCTGTGAAAGTTTGCAAATGGATATAAGGTTATCACGGAACCAACTTACGACAGTAAAATTCATCAATGCACTTAAGGGGGTCAAGGGGTACACTACAATATTTTTCACGTGATTTACACTCGCAATATGTCGTACAGATGGTCTATTATATCTAAAAACAGTAACATTATTTTCAAAAATTCCTGAATAGAAATAGTATTTTGGCGGCTTTTAGGAATTTCGGCCATTGGAGGTAAAAAACCTGAAGTTTCATGCCCCACAAGCCTTTATAATTTATTAAAGGGGTCTTCCTGTGGATGGGGACTTAACAAAACGGCGAGGGTCAGTTTTTATGTAACTTGCATTGCGTTTCATCTTCGAGGATTTCAATTTTATTTTCACGTCAGGAAGTAGGCTACACGTTAGGTGAATTTATTTTGAGAGCACAAGTTTACTAATCATGTTTTCATGTCGACAAACGGGTTCATCGAAAGGCTGATTTGTTAGATATTGTGTGGTTGATATATACATATTTGGTCATCTGGGTGATATGTTGAAGTCACTGGATTTGTCTGTCTGTCTTTCTGTGTATATTTATGTAGGCCTATAACTCGTGTTCGGATGCTTGAAGCATCGTAAATTTAGGTATGGTATCCCTGAGAGTCAATACACCAATCACTTAGAAAACTCTTCACCGTATTTCTCATAGAAGGGTGGGTATAGGGAAATACTTTTCAAAATACATGCTAAAATAGGTGAAAAATAAAAATTATCCTAGAAGGACGACCAAAGCATATTGTTACGGCTATGAGTTTGATTCGTCGCCTCGCCGCGTGAGTCACCGCCGCCCCCGGGCTATGCTCTGCCTCTGTGTATTACGTGTGCCTTACGCAACAGGGCTACTAGGACAAAAGGGATGGTCCAGAATATTCGTGACCCAGCCAGTGATGGAAATCTCGAGAAGCCGTGAATCCTGGACGGGTCTAGAAGCATTCATTGAGTCACCAGCCTGCTATATAAGAGCGACCTGGCCAGCGAGGTGGACAGTGTTTTTGAGCTAGAGCGTGCTTTTACCTGAGCGACAGTTGTTGGTGACGTGACTTGCGAAACCCTAGTGAAGCTGATTCTCTTGACAGCGAAGGAGTGTGAAGCCTACGGAGGGACTGTATTTGAAGAGTGTGTGTTTACCTAGTGCGACAGAGATATTGTGGTGAATTGCGAGCGGACAGCGAAGCAGAGTGTAGTGGTGTGTGACTGGCTATCGTAAATAACTGTAGCTTGTGTATTCAATGAAGTGTTGCAGGTAGTTCTACCGAGGCCACCGGTCCCATTAGGAGGAATTAACTTCTGTGGCTTATTGACAAGTGAAAGGCAAGTGTTCCCTACAAGAGGAAACTAGAGTGAGATACTAATTGCTTGTATTTCCTGTTTGTGTGGTGTAACTTTCTGGCCCGCAATAAAGCTAATACGTTTCTTTAAAGGAACAATTTGTGTTGTGCTTCTACCCACCGTAATCCAGTTAACGGCAGTGCCACTAGGGGGTGGCACGCAGCAACTGGTGTCAGAAGCCGGATTACGAACTCAAGCACAAGCACAACACCTGAAGGTCCTGGTTTCAAAACCCGAGCAGGTCATTTTACCACAGTTCTCTAATTTTCCTGTGAGTGCATGCCCTTTACAAGACAAACATCTAAAATAGAAGTGCAATTGTCAGCATTGCTAGAAAAGTTAAGTGGCATGGAGACCAAGATGGAGGCCGGCCAGAAGAAGATGGAAGACGGCCAGAAGAAGATGGAAGATGGCCAGAAGAATCTAGCCGAAGACTTAACTGCCAAATTAGAAGACGGCCAGAAGAAATTGGCCAAGGACCTGAAGGATGACCTGAAGAAGATGGAAGACGGCCAGAAGAATTTAGCCAAGGACCTGAAGGATGGCCAGAAGAAGATGGAAGACGGCCAGACTAAGTTAGCACAAGACCTGAAGAAATTAGAACAGGGCCTACGTGAGGAAGTCACGGAAGCGGAAAAGAAGTTCGACGCCTTACAAGTGGAAGTTGCCGAGCTGCGCCGTCACCCGCTGATGGGGGTGGAGGAGAAATTCAACGCCTTAAAAGAGGAAGTTGCCGAACTGCGCCAACGCCCACTGACGGGGGTGGAAGAGAAATTCAACGCTCTACAAGAGGAAGTTGCCGGGCTGCGCCGACACCCGCCCACAGGTACACCGGGGATATCAGGAACGGGACAGAGCAGAGTGACGCCCCCAACCTTCGACGGAAAGGTCCTGTGGAGCACCTATTTACGTCAGTTCGAGGCAGCCTGTTCCATAAACCACAGGAACAGCACGGAAAAGGCTACAGCTCTCATTGTAGCGCTGAGAGGGGACGCCCTTAACGTCCTTCAGGCCATCCCGACTGGATGCCAAGACTACGCTTCACTAATCGCCCATATGGAGTCCCGATATGGAGATAGCCATCTTCAGCAGGCCTACCAGATGCAGCTCCGGACCCGGGTACAAGAGAACGCGGAAACCCTGCAGGAGTTCGAGATGGACATCGCACGCCTCGTAAGGCTCGCCAATCCAACAGCGCCGGCCGACTTTCTGGAACAGATTGAGACGCAGACCTTCACTGACAGCCTACGGGACTCGGACACTCAACAGGCGCTGCGACTCGTGCGCAATAAGACCCTGGCAGATGCGCTGAGCCATGCACTTGAGTTCGAGACGGCAAAACAGGCATCTAGAATGCACGCGCGGGTGCGTCAAGTGGACGTCGACGAACCAGCAAAAACCAACGAGACCAAGCCCCTGGCCGACGAATTGATGGAGGCGATAAGCCGTTTCTTCGATAGTCGTGGCGCCACCAGCAACGCCACTGCCGGAAGACAACCGGAGAGGCGGCCCGGAAGAGGACTACCGACCTGCTGGACATGCTGTAAGAAAGGCCACCTGAGCAAGGACTGCGGTGATCGCCGCCACCGAGGGTATCCGACGGGAAATCAGTCGTCTGAATACCGGGCGGCCCAGGGAAACGAGTATTAGCGAGCCTTGGGGGCAAAGGTTGGCTTGTGACAGTCGTCAAGCCCCGGCAGTCCAAGTTCGTGTGACGAAGTTACGGAGGGACAATAGCAGCCTGATAGTCGACGGAGTCGTCAACGGAGTGAGCTGGCCCGTGCTGATCGACACGGGAGCGTCGAGGACCATCGTCAATCCCACCGTGATCCCGAGGTGGAGAGTACAACCCACACAAAGGAACCTCCAACTAATAACCGCGACTGAAGAGACTGCACCGGTACATGGCGAAGCATCACTGGAGATCGTCATTGGTCGACGGGCGGTGAAGCATCCAGTGCTTGTGGCTGACGTATCAAACGAAGTGATCATCGGCCTGGACATTCTGGACCAGAACGACATCATCTTGGACCTGAGTACCATCACTCTGCACTTCGGAGGTGGGGAACTTGCTTTGCAACCAGCACACGAGGCCATCACCAAACGACGAGTAAGGCTGAGAGAGGACGTCATCGTTCCCGCCAGGACGGAGGTCAGCGCTGCCGTAATTGTCGACGGAACTGCTGAGGGAGTGGCGGCTGTCATCGAGCCAAAATATGAGGACATCCAGATAAAAGGATTGCCAATTGCCAAGACCCTCATCAACACGACGTCTCGGCCGTACGTCCGCCTGTCCAATCTGAACGACTACGACATTACGGTTCACCGGGATGCCAACCTAGGATGCCCGCATCACAGATACGACGGACGGACACCTGCAGACGGACAACCGAAGAAGACGCGCACTGCCAGAAGAACTACAGAAGCTGTACCAAGGATCCCAGTTCCAGCTAGACGAGGAGCAATCACGCCAACTTCAGGACCTGCTACGCGAATTCCAGGATGTCTTCTCCGTGGGGAGCAAAGACTTCGGCAGGACCAGCTTGGTCCAGCACAGAATCGACGTTGGGGGCAGCGCACCAATTAGGGCCCCATTCCGACGTGTCCCGCTCGCCAAGCAAGCTGAAGTCGACCGGATGGTGGAAGAAATGATGAAGGGGCAGGGAGTGATCGAGCCATCACATAGTCCTTGGACCTCTCCGGTCGTGCTAGTGAAGAAGAAGGACGGCTCCACCAGGTTCTGCGTGGACTACAGGCGGGTGAACGACGTCACGAAGAAGGACAGCTACCCTCTACCCCGGATCGACGACACGCTGGACACCATATCAGGATCAAGATGGTTCTCCACCTTGGATTTGAAGAGTGGTTACTGGCAGGTGGAGGTCCATCCTAAGGACCGCGAAAAAACGTCGTTCTCAGTGGGCAGGGGACTGTGGCAGTTCACCGTCATGCCATTCGGGTTGTGCAACGCTCCTGCGACCTTCGAAAGGCTAATGGAGTCCATCCTGAGGGGACTACAATGGAAGACTTGCCTGGTTTACCTAGACGAGGTCATCGTTCTCGGGAGAAGCTTCGAGGAGCACACAGCAACCTGAAGGAGATCCTGATGAAGCTACGGGCTGCCCAGCTGAAGTTGAGCCTCAAGAAGTGTCAGCTCTTCCAGAAGCAGGACCAGCACTTTGGACATATCGTCTCCGAGGGAGGAGCGCGTACCGACCCAGAGAAGACCGCAGCTGTGAAGGAGTGGCCAGTTCCGAAGGACAAGTCCCAACTACGAAGCTTCCTGGAACTCTGCACTTATTACCGTCGCTTCGTGAGAGGTTTCGCTGACATCGCCAAACCACTGCATCGACTGACTGAGAAGGACCAACTCTTCACGTGGACAGCAGAATGCCACAGTGCCTTCGAACAACTCAAGCAGGCTCTGTGCACAGCACCTATTCTGGCCTACCCCAGACCTGGAACAAGGTTCATCGTCGATACCGATGCCAGCGACTTTGGTCGCAAATAGTGGACGGCGAGGAGAGAGTAGTGGCCAACTTCAGCAAAGCCTTGTCAAAGCCAGAGAGGAACTACTGCGTCACCAGGAAGGAACTGCTCGCCATCGTGAAGACCAATGAACACTTCCACAAGTATCTGTACGGGCAAGAATTTCTCATCAGGACCGACCATGCATCCCTGCGGTGGCTACTGAACTTCAAGCAGCCCGAGGGTCAACTCGCGCGGTGGTTGGTGAGGCTTCAACAGTACAACTTTGAGATCCAGCACAGGAAAGGCCAACTGCATTCTAATGCCGACGCCCTGTCACGAAGACCGTGCCCCGAAGACTGCACCTTCTGTATCAGAAGGGAGGAGAACACCGGGATACAGTGCCGAAGGACTACCGTGGAACTTCAAGGGAGCTGGAGCCGCGAATCTTTCACGCGGGCACAAGCCGAAGATGATGACCTGGGACTGATAGCCGAATGGAAGAGGGCCTGTGTCCCCAGACCCGGGTGGAACATTGTGAGTGACTGCAGCCCAAAGTTTAAGTCCTACTGGGCGCAGTGGGACTCGCTGATTGTAAGGGATGGCCTCATCTGCCATACCTGGGAGAGCACCGACGGGAAGACATCTCGGGAACAAGTCGTCGTTTGAAAGGCTATGACGGAGGACGTCCTGAAGGAAGTCCATGGAGGATCATCCGGTGGACACCTAGGGATAAAGAAGACCCTGGAGAAGCCGAGAGAGCGGTTTTACTGGATCGGATGCCGAACAGACGTGGAGATCCACTGCGCGAGGTGCCACGATTGCGCAGCCAGCAAGGGCCCAGGACGAAGACGACGGGGTCCACTGAAGACCTACAATGTGGGCGGCCCCATGGAGAGAGTGGCCATCGATGTTGCTGGGCCATTCCCGTTGAGCGAGGCAGGGAACCGCTACATATTGGTCGTCAGCGACTACTTCACCAAATGGCCGGAGGCGTATGCGCTCCCTAACCAAGAAGCCGCGACGATCGCAGAGACCCTGGTGAAGGAATTCGTCAGCCGGTACGGAGTACCCCTGGAGCTGCACTCCGACCAAGGGAGGAATTTCGAGTCGCAGGTGTTCCAGAACCTATGCCAGCTGCTGGGAATCCGGAAGACAAGGGTGGCGCCGCTACACCCTCAGTCCGACGGGATGGTAGAGCGATTCAATCGCACCATCGAGAACCATCTCCGAATAGTCGTCAGTGAGCACCAGAGGGATTGGGACAAACATCTTCCACTATTTCTCCTGGCCTACCGCGCCGCCGTGCATGAAGCCACCGGGTGCACACCAGCCCGGGCCATGTTTGGGAGGGAACTCAACCTACATGTCGACCATGCCTTCGGCCGACCTGGGAATGATCCGGTCCCGGTAAGCCAGCATTGTCAAGAACTGGTCGACCAACTGGAGGACGTGCACGCGTTCGCGAGGAGGAGACTGCGGATCGAGACCGACCGAATGAAGACCCGATACGACCAGCAGACGGATGCCGGTGGATTCCACGAGGACGACCTGGTCTGGCTCTTCAACCCATTACGGAAGAAAAGCCTGTCACCCAAACTGCAGAAGTCCTGGGAGGGCCCGTACCGAGTCGTGAAACGGATCAACGATGTCGTCTACAGGATCCAGCGGAGCCCGAGGGCGAAGATGAAGATCGTGCATCGAGATCGCCTGGCAGCCTACGGAGGGACACAGATGGAGCAATGATTGATCGGGACGATCAGCCTTTTAGGAAAGGGGTGGTGTTACGGCTGTGAGTTTGTTTCGTCGCCTCGCCGCGTGAGTCACAGCCGCCCCCGGGCTATGCTCTGCCTCTGTGTGTTACCTGCGCCTTACGCAACAGGGCTACTAGGACAAAAGGGATGGTCCAGAATATTCGTGACCCAGCCAGTGATGGAAATCTCGAGAAGCCGTGAATCCTGGACGGGTCTAGAAGCATTCATTGAGTCACCAGCCTGCTATATAAGAGCGACCTGGCCAGCGAGGTGGACAGTGTTTTTGAGCTAGTGCGTGCTTTTACCTGAGCGACAGTTGTTGGTGACTTGACTTGCGAAACTCTAGTGAAGCTGATTCTCTTGACAGCGAAGAAGTGTGAAGCCTACGGAGGGACTGTATTTGAAGAGTGTGTGTTTACCTAGTGCGACAGAGATATTGTGGTGAATTGCGAGCGGACAGCGAAGCAGAGTGTAGTGGTGTGTGACTGGCTATAGAAAATAACTGTAGCTTGTGTATTCAAGGAAGTGTTGCAGGTAGTTCTACCGAGGCCACCGGTCCCATTAGGAGGGATTAACTTCTGTGGCTTATTGACAAGTGAAAGGCAAGTGTTCCCTACAAGAGGAAACTAGAGTGAGATAATAATTGCTTGTATTTCCTATTTGTGTGGTGTATCTTTCTGGCCCGCAATAAAGCTAATACGTTTCTTTAAAGGAACAATTTGTGTTGTGCTTCTATCCACCGTAATCCAGTTAACGGAATTGCCACTAGGGGTTGGCACGCAACCATATGTTCACTTCTCAATATGGGACACACAATTTGTGAGTCTGTAAAGGGTGTCCGAAAACCACATTTTAAGGTCCTTAAATTAACAGTGTCTCTGATATTCCCAGAAAACTAACTTCGCTCTGATAAACTTATGAAGGAAAGACAAGCCCCTAGCCATTGCAACAGTAGCTCATTTGATAACGTCTGGTTATTAATACCGAAGACCGTTTGAAGTATTTGAATATATTCAGGAAAATGCTGCCTTTAATCCTACTCATATGTAGAAACCATATCCTGCCAAACTTTACCCAGCGGCGCACGTGATATGTCGAACGATAAGCCAATCAAGGACAGTCCCACTCCTCCCACTTTTAAGTGGCCACGCCTCCCCGGTCATGTCGCGGATGAGACAGGTGTGTCTCAAATAAGGACAGGGTATTGCACTTTGTCCACCAACTTTTGTTGGTGTGTGTATCGAACCACATTGACTTTCGCTTGGAGTGCCGAAAGTGGGCTATATAGTCAGTTACGTCATAAACCAAACCTGGTGGGCTATAAGGCCTGATTAGCGGAATGCTGGTATAGAAGTAATAGATGCCATTTTCAACCGTTCACAAAAAATCACAGAAGTATCGTAATTATAGAATCCTCGTTTAACACTTCCTCAGTAAGATAGCCGCAACGCCGAACAATATGGTGCAGTGGGTTAAACGTTGGAATAGAAATCTGAAGGTTGTTAAGTTTTGTTTCCTACTTCACACAGTTTCTTTATTGTTACAAGGGGAAATGATCAGAATACAAATGAAATATAGCCTACTATAGACTAGTAATAAATATTTTTTGTGATATCGACTCACAATAACACAATAACGTTTTAAAATGATGTAGGCCTATATTATACACTACTGTGCAGTATACAGATAGCCGGGCTCGTGGTGTTGTGGTTGGTAGGTCAAGCCTGGGCTTAAACACCACCAGAGGGAAGATGATGTGAGAAAACGAAACGGTTTGAGAGTGGAAACGAACTTTGGGCAGAAAGGAACGAATCCGAGCAAAGAAAGGAATAATATAATTTAGATAATAAAAAACAAGAAAAAATAGTTGGGGTGGAGTATGCCTTTTGAGTGCAAGGCGAGAAGGCAAATACTAGTCTCGAAAATTGAATAGTTAATTGGGCATTTTTTTCAAGGATTTATTAACTATCAAAAAACTACCAACAACTTCAAGAATGAAACTAATCAAGAGAACACAGTCTTGCTTACGCATAGAGCAACCAAGAGTGTGTATAACCTAGCACTTATAAGCAAGTGTAATGGTGCGAGCAACGCTGGCAGAGATTGCCGGCAGGCAGTCGCTAAGTGTACTGTCCCTCCCGAGCGGAAAATCGGGTATTATGTAGGGACACAGTACGCTGGCACAAAATGCAGCTAAGGAACAATAGTATTACCTCTTTTCCAAGCAAAAAAGAAATGTTTTAGGGAGGATTCTACAATGCTAAGGATGTTGAAATTGCTAGGGATAGTTTCATTCCCCACCAAGGATGGATCCCTAAGCGAGAGACCAAATGCCCCCAGAGTGGACAGAGATAGGACGCTTTCAAAGCTTTTAGTAAGAATATTGTAATTAGGAGAAGTTACTTGAAAAAAAAACGTTGTTGTGTTTAAGTTTGACTAAACTTTTATCCAGCAGAGTGCCGACTAAAAGTTTAGAACGGGTAAGAAAAACAAACCAACTTTAGTCAAAACTACAATTCATAAGTAAATTATAGGACCCGGCAAATTCGCCTCAAGTATGAAGCTGGCTGAGCAAGCTATACTTGCCTTTAATAATTTACAAGAGATAACTAAAGAAAACTTTACGTGCCGTGTTAGCAAGATTTTTGCCATAAACCCAACAAATGATTGAATTTTGTATTAAACTCAGCATTCAGCACTCGTGTTTTCTTTTATACAGAAAGTAATTCGGGAAAAGATGGGGAAAGGAAGGCCATACCTAACAGCTCTTTGAGCAATAGAAGTAGAGAGAACAATAACAACAATTTTTATTAAATTGAAGCATTTAAAGAACAAGAATTCAGGTCTCAGATCAATTTCTTTGTTTAAAGAAGGAACTTTTTGACTCAAGTGGTCAGTATAAAGCGTAACAAAATTAACAAGAAACTTTACAAAATGTATAGATATTTTGTTAGATTGGTTAAATAGTGCACCAATTCTTTATTAGAATGTTTTATAGTAAAGCGAAAAGAGCTTTAAACAAATGATTTTAAATTCCTGGGCACAGCAGGAGAAGAGAAAAAAGGGATTAAAAGGTAGATTTATAACCACTTAGATTATTGAAGCAGAAATACGTAATGATAAATACAATAGGGAGAGGTCACTTAAGTGAAGCCTCAGAGTTAGTTTAAAGAATATAGCGATTATTTACGCACAATAATAAATTACAATGAGAATTCCTGAGCAAAGCAGGAAAATAGGAGCGAAGACTTAAAGTGGATTTGTAACCACTTATATTATTGATACAGAAATTACAAGATGTGATACACACAAATTGGATGGGTCACATTAGTGAAGCCTCAATTAATCAAAAAATATACTTAGATTAATTATTTTATTGTTAGTAACGGAAAATGGTGATGGAGGAAATATGGGGTTTAAAGTCTGGCCAATTTTATTGCTTTCATCACGATACGCGTCGCGGTAGATCGTTAAACGGACACTATTTTATAGCACTTAAAGTTTTGTTGGGCTTTTGTCGATTGTCATTATTTCAGTTGATTTGATTTGTGCTGAGTTGAAAATTAGCAGGTTTTTGACGTTGTAGAGTATAGTTTTTCACTGTTAAAAGTCTATTGCAAATGGAAGTTTCTAGAGTTGTAGTTAGAGTTGAATAGGGCAAGTAGAAAAATCCCACGAAGGAAGCAAAGTTATGTTTTCAGACAGCTATGAGTTTAGCCGAAATCCCTCGATGGAGGGAAAGTATCCCCCTTTGTTTTACACTGAAGTACTTGAAAGCTTTCTTCACTATTTAGGATGAGAAAGACCCGTCTAGGGGCGAAAAAAAAAGAAAAATTACTTTGTTTTGGCATTTTTTAGTTATTTACAACGTAGAGAACAGGAATTTGTCAAAAAGAGTCGAAAAACATGAAAAATAGTCATTTTAAAAGTTATAGGCTAAATGACTATGCTGCACCATGAATGTCAACGCCCACGTTTACAGAGATGTATGTTTGTGCGTATAGTTCCTGAACTATTATAGATAGATTTCTGAACTCACTTCTTGTCTGCTCTGTTGAGCGCAGACTTCGTGTTGGTGACAATGGCAACTTCCTGCATTGTTTATGTTACTAGTGGTTACTGAGCAACGTCATTTGTGAATTTGCACTGACCTTTTGAAGAAGTATTGTTTAAGGGGAGGAACAGCGAGGTCATCTGCCCCAACTATTAATAATTGAATCGTTGATTTGAAGAGGTAAACAAGTCCACTTATTTGCAAACAGATAAGTTGTAATACGCATTTATTTATTTATATTGTTTTTATTTATTAATTTATTTGTTTATTTATTTGTTTATTTAAGAGCTAAAGGAAGTAGGGGAAGCAAAATAACCAGTGATGGACGAAGTGATGCAAGTTATGGGGCAGGTATCTTCTAAGAATTGTCAGAGGTAACACAATGTAATTAAGAACTTCAACCTCATTTTTCTCAGTTTAACATTTTTCACTACTTTGGTACCATTTGTAAGAAAAATAATAAAGATAGGTCCATGATTTTTTTCTAAATGAATCAAGATCATCCTAATGAACAGTAATAAGAAGGGATATCACTTTTAATAATATACAAAATGAAATATAAATATTTTTCAACATGATTTTGGATTGAAATATCGTACCTTAAAAGAAAATTCATATTGGCCGAAGTATTTCGTTTTTGTCAATAATCTTTCTTCTTATTGCAGATAATGAACCAAACAGTAATCCCTGAAAATTTCAATTGGCTAACCCAAACAGATTTTGATTAAAGTGTACCAAATATTTGAAGATTTAACATGGGCGAGATAGGCAGGTCTTTCTTACCTTAATGGAGAGCTTGGAGAAGCTTAGCGAGGCAAGGCAATTCCCCCACGAACGGCCGTGATTAGATTGCATAAGTATGAAATTTCATGTTTAGAAGAATGTGTTCGTTAAAACATTTGGAATTAGATTTCCAAAAGCCCCATAAAATGTGAGGATAAAATCACTTAGTAGATTACTTATCTTTCCATTGTAGATATTTGATGTTCACTGTAGATCACGGCCAGCCGATAAAATTTAGTTAAAACATGGCGTAGATTTCAAATTACCACATGGGTTAATGAGGTGAATGCCTCCTAGGAAGAGGAATGAACTGTCACATCGAAGCACAAGAAGAGAAGTGACCGAGAGAATTTGAACGCTCAGAGGGCCAGGGCAGAGAGGGGAAAGGAGGGGGAAACAAAAGAAGATATACAGAGTGGGCAACATACAAGAAACAAATTGTACAAGATAAGCATTAATAAAGAGAAGTTGAAGTCTTCATGGAGATTGTAGAGTTTGACGACGGTGCCATCTGCTTGCATGGCATGAATCAATTCTCGGAACTACTTCAACAGGTTACCGCATGGGGAGCTGTAGAGAAATCTTACAAGGAATGTATACATCTGCAAACAAACTTTCAAAAAGATGAGAATATGTACAGAGAAACAGAAATACATGGAAGGTCCCTGTTGGTGTATACAAGAAGGGAAAAAAGGAACGTGAATGAAAAGAAAGAAAGAAAGAAAGAAAGAAAGGTAAAGAGCAGTGACTGCTAACTATAGCAAGACGTATATTCCATAGAATATACCAGTGGTAGCGCGCCTGCCTCTCACCCGGAAGCCCCGGGCTCGATTCCCGGCTACTTCAGGGATGTTAGAAACTGACGTGAGGACTGGAACGGAGTGCACTCAGCCTCGTGAGGACACTTGAGTAGCTGTCTGACAGTGAGGCAGCGACCCGGTCACGAAAACTAAGATTAACGGCTGAGGGAACACAGTGCGCTGACACCGCGTCACCCCAATATCTGCAGGCCAAATGGCTGTGCAGTGGTCGCTTGGTGGGCTTGGGCCCTTCATGGGCTGTAGTGCCACGGGGGGTTGCAATGTTCAGATACACTAGGCTTATGGGTCTTTCACATAGCAGTGAAAAAGTGAGAAACTGTAGGTAACTTGCCTGAGAGTCATAATGTTAATTTGAGGCATTTAGAAGTTGTTTGTGTTTTAGTGGAGTACTACGTTCGTTTTATAACATATAAGCAGAGAAATATTAAATGTTCCACAACAAAGAAGTCTTTATCACGATCTATTCATATATCATATTTGCAATGGGGTCAATTTCTTTCACAGTGCAATATCAAATAATTATCCGCTTAACAATAAATGTATTGTGGACGAATGGGATGAAAACACAAAGGCATGTGGCCTATAGTGGAGCTCGCTGGTTTGTGGGTACTGGGTGAAGCGTAGGGCAGGGCAGAGGGGCTTCCCAACACTCAGCGGTGCCGCAGTTGGCACAGCTAATACTGGGGAGTGGAAAATATGGGCCCATTCCGCAGACAAGGCGATAACTAACACAGGTGAAGGCTATAGGGGAAATATCGGCCCATCCCGCAGGCAATGAGATAACTAACACAGTTAAAGGTTATAGGGGAAATATCTGCCCATTCCCCATACAAGGCGATAACTAACACAGTTAAAGGCTATAGGGGGGTAATATCGACCCATTCCGCAGGCAAGGCGAAAATTAACACAGGTGAAGGCTGTAGGGGAAATATCGGCCCATTCCACTGACAAGGCGATAACTAACACAGTTAAAGGCTATAGGGGAAATATCGGCCCCTTCTGCAGACAAAGCAATAACTAACACAGTTGAAGGCTATAGAGCAAATATCGGCCCATTGTGCAGACAAGGCAATAACTCAGTTGAAGGCTACAGGGGAAATTTTAGCCCATACTGCAGACAAGGCGATAACTAATACAGTTCAAGGCTATAGGGGAAATTTTAGCCCATTCTTCAGACAAGGCGATAACTAACACAGTTCAAGACCATAGGGGAAATTTTAGCCCATTCTGCTGACAAGGCGATAACTAACACAGTTAAGGTCTATAGGGGAAATAACGGCCCATTCTGCAGACAAGGCGAAAACTAACACAGTTCAAACCTATAGGGGAAATTTTAGCCCATTCTACAGACAATGCGATAACTAACACAGATGAAGGCTACAGGGGAAATATCATCCCATTCTGCAGACAAGGCGATAACTAACACAGTTAAAGGCTATAGGGGAAATATCGGCCCATTCCGCAGACAAGGCGATAACTAACACAGTTAAAGGCTGTAGGGGAAATATCGGCCCATTCTGCAGACAAGGCGATAACAAACACAGTTGAAGGCTATAGGGGAAGTATCGGCTCATTCTGCAGACAAGGCGATAACTAACGCAGTTAAAGGCGATAGGGGAAATATCGACCCATTCCGCAGACAAGGCGATAGCTAACACTGTTTATGGCTACAGGGGAAATATCGGCCCATTCCGCAGACAAGGCGATAACTAACACAGTTTAAGGCTACAGGGGAAAATATCGGCCCATTCCACAGACAAGGCGATAACTAACACAGTTAAAGGTTATAGGGTAAATATTGGCCCATGCTGCAGGCAAGGCGATAACTAACGCAGTTTAAGGCGATAGGGGAAATATCGACCCATTGCACAGACAAGGCGATAACTAACACAATTGAAGGCTACAGGGGAAATATCGGCCCATTCTGCAGACATGGCGTTAACTAACATAGTTAAAGGCTATAGGGGAAATATCGGCCCATTCTGCAGGCAAGGCGATAAGTAACCCAGTTAAAGGCTATAGAGGAAATATCGGCCCATTCCACAGACAAGGCGATAACTAACACAGTTAAAGGCTATAGGGGAAATATCGGTCCATTCTGCAGACAATGCGATAACTAACACAGATGAAGGCTACAGGGGAAATATCGGCCCATTCCGCAGACAATGCGATAACTATCACAGATGAAGGCTACAGGGGAAATATCGGCCCATTCCGCAGACAATGCGATAACTAACACAGTTGGAGGCTACAGGGGAAAAATATTAAGATCACATAGGCTACAACAAAAGTGACCTTTTGAAGACTCATATCGAACAGGATCTCAAAACGATAGAATTTAAGTCTTGATAATATCAAAGACTCATGCACATTACTTTTAACATTTTCAGTAAATAGGCTATTGTTACGGAATTTGTTAAAACTATTACAACACGCAAAGGTCCCTGATCTGGTCATATTTTTTTCTTATCATTACGTGACCAAAGTAGCCTATAACTGTTTGTATTTTAAGCATGTTGTTTACCTAATACATCATTAGAAAATGATCAGTTAACAATAGAAAGTTAACACTAATAGCCCACCTCGTTGCGTAGTGGCTAGCTCTCTTGGCTGTCACCGTGGAGGCCCGGGTTGGATTCCCGGCTCTTCGAAGATATTGTATTCTGGTCTGAGGGCAGGAACGGGGTACACTCAGTCTCCTGTGGCAAAATTGAGAAGAGGCGGGTTTGATTCCCACCTCAGCCATCCTTGAAGTAGTTTTCAGTGGCTTCACCACTACTACTCCAGGTTCCTAAATTAAGGTCAGGGCTGCTCCCTTCCCAATCGTCATCTGAATTACAAATGCATACACAATACAGCCATCACAATAACACAGGATACCCAGCAAATTTTACACACACACACAACTACACGAGGCTACGTGACCTCGATGTTGCAAAGACCCTAAATGGATCAACAACACTAAGCGTTATATCAATGCCATTATTCTTTTCAATTTCACCAATAATAATAATAATAATAATAATAATAATAATAATATCTTTTCTTTCTAGTGATCCAAAATTCAGGGCGCTTCATGCTATACCTTCCTTGACTAAGTTACTGAACGATAAAAGCATAAATTCAAATTCAACACACACACTCAAGTACACGGGTCTACATGGCCACGATATCTCAAAGCCCCTAAGTCAATTAACAAAAAGATTAAGGCATACTTCTGGTGGTGGCGATAGTTGTTTTAAGAGGACCCTGTTCATTCTTTCGTACAACGCTCAAATTTTAACAGTGTGTTCCTCGGAAGTTAATCATTTATGCTTGGTAACATTCAACATGATGATACATGTTACATACTGGTGGTGATATGTCAATTTTCACCTTTCAGTGGACTCGGATCTTTCTTCCCCGGTATCCTTCCTTTATCCTTTTACTGAGCACATCATTGACCTAGGTCCAGTTACAGAAGAAGGGTTCTATGCCCTCTGGAAGTCTGGGAACAATGTTTTTGGAAAGGCTCAGCCGGACCACGAGGCGCCACACTCACAAGGTACGTACGCCACCCTCCTTTATGACATCCTGAGCAGGGTTTACGTGCGGTGGGGATGTCAGTTCTTTTCCATCCCTCCTCGTGCCACAGCATCCAGTAGGTTACCATTTGTAACCACGAGGCTGGGAGATTCCGTACCGGACCATAAGAAGACTTTTCAAACTCTCGGTAGAGCCAGGAATTTAACCTGGGGCCTTAGGGGTAGAAGCCAATAATGCTATTCACTACACAACATGGTTTTTCACAATTCCAAACTTATTCCAACACCACGCCTTCTGCGCTACTCTGATTTATGTGACGGATATGATCCTGCAGGGGTACTGAAGGTGCGCGTTAAAATTCGCAAAATGTTGCCAGAAACCCAAGCCTATATCCGGCTATTGTTTGGTACGGACATACAGCCTGGGCATTAACCTTCTTGTGAGACTGTGAGCACTTGTGTTTGCTGATTTCACTTTCCTATCTGCGTTCTCGACTCTGGTTTTTTGAACTGCTATGCGTCTATAGTCCGCGCCAACTAAAATAAGTTACTAAACGATAAACGTGTAGCCAACATTAACATCCATCTCCTATGCCTACGTAAATGTTGGTTTATGGTTGAATATCTTGAAGTTCAGTTGTTTTCTTGTGTCAGCACATTATCGCCAACCGAGCTTAAAATCTCGCCATCTACAAATACGACAATACCAATAAGATTTCTTACCACACAGTTGCTGACAGTTTTCTGGCAATAACTTCCACAATGCATTGCACACAATGAATCCCAACAATGTAAGTACGACTTGCACTAATGACCATTACTTGGAATAATTTCACAGTTTTCTTTGGAATTTCAAGTCTAATGAAGTTGCACATGGTAAGTACTATGAAAATACATCGCTTAAAACAGTTTTTACAGTTATTATGGACTATGATTATAGAATATGTGTGTGTTCAAACTCACTCGTCTCAGATGTTTGGAAGCTTTTATTTAATGAATGTTTGCATAAATTCTTATTTAGATTTTATTAAGACGCTTAAAACACGCGAGAACAAGATTGGAAAATCTCTATGGAAGATTACTTGGCGAATTGATTATGAATTTGAGTAAGTAGCCTAGACCTACATACGTATAAAGTACAAAGTTATTTAATCGTTGTATTATTTATTTTTATATTCAGTTATGGCCCAAATAACGTAATAAAATACCTTAATGGTCTTTGGAAATTTTGAAATAGTCTTCCGACTGCATTTTTCGTATAATTCAAACCAAACATAACCTATAATATTATATCCTAACTACATTTACTCTCGGGAACATATTCTTAGGTTCAATTCACCTTCTAATATTGTAATGTATCTTATTCTCGACTTCCAAGTGCCGTGAGCCATAATATTAGGGGATGCTTTACATGGTGCAATGTTACTCGTAAACTTGGAAGTATAATTCACACTCGGCTGGTGGTAGTTCATTCGTGTGAATGTATTGGTGATTATTTATGTAGCTTATATGTAGTTGACTACCAACATATACTTAGTGATAGGCAGATAAAATATTTATATTATTTCCATATACTCAACTGACTGCTGTCCCTGGAACCGATACACTCGACTCCAGTGTCGACTCCACTGATGCACTAACGCCATCCAACAACTGTTTTCGGAACTGCTTGGACTTATATTTCCACGTTCCTCCCTTGATACCTTGTGTTACGATAAATCAGCAAACATGAAAAATTGTTTCGGGTTATTATCATCTGTAATGTTGTAGGTGTAATTGTTATTGTTATTGTGTATATTATGATTATGATTATTATTATTATTATTATTATTAATAATAATAATACATCCTGCCTAAAGTGCAATATTACAACAATTTGGTACAATTATTGTAAATATTAATAATATTAATGAGAGAATTGGAGAAAATACTCTCAAAAATCACCAACATGAACTGTGATCACATAAAGACAAACAACATTGAATATATAGAGTAGGCAATAATATCGCAACCTTTATTACCCATCATTGTTAATAGCAATAATAATATAATATGAAGACAGAACTCTCAAATAGTCAATGATTTGTACTTAAATTACATAACATTACATAAAACAAAACACTGGCATAGAGTATAATTGGTAATAGTAATAATATATTCTGACTGACAGAATATTCTGCAATAGTCGCCAATTCGGATTTATATGACGAACACAAAACCAGTTCAGTGGAAAATCTTTCCAGGTAATATCGCACTCACAGTGCAAATTAATCTTACATTGTATTGTCCGTTTCGACATTTTAGCGGCCCCCCAACGCGAGTCACGTTAGCTTGGGGTCGCAATAGTCTACGTATCAGGTCAACGTGGAGTCGCGGTGTTCGGAGTCGATGGACTCGATAATCTCCATTCCAGGCTCCAACCGCGCCCATCCCTATCTCATAGCTCTCTGTTAGTTCTCGACATAAGATACGGCACCACTGAATGTCTGTGTGAAAATTACTGATGTACCTAAGTTGGGTGAGACAATGCCATTTTTCGCTACTTGGTTAGATGACACCGCTTGGGAGAAGCCACTGGTTGCCAATTCGTTATAAATATGATGGTCTGGACGAAACTATTGGTCGCTACTATAGCCTAGTTGTATTATTGACTCTGAAAAAAAGTAGAACGCGGCTTATACACTTGCATTAGACAGGAATGTGACTTTTACATACCTTGTGTCTTTGTTTCATCTTCTGGGCGATATTACGAATTGAAATTAGGAACCCTGGTCACTACTGCACCTCATATATGTGCGAAAGTGCGTGAATATGCATATTTATTTATTGCTCTTTTAAAAACGGCTGCCATGTTCCGATAGCGCTTGCATCTCGATCAACTGTCAACAAGGCGCACTCTAGCAGCACAAATCGAGGCGTACACATTGTTGCCAACATGTGGGATACAAAATTGGCTTCCTTTGGTCATAAATGAATATTTCTAAAAAAAACTCCCTCTAGAATAGTGAAAACCACATCAAAATCCATCCAGTGGTTCTGGAGATTACCCGTTACATCCAAGAATATGGAACTTTGTTTTATACTAAGTAGAGATGTGCACCGAAAATTGTAAGCACTTTGATTTTTTAGAAACAATTTGAGTAACACTTTCATAATGATGTTATTAATATTATGATTATGTAGAAATGAGCGGAAGTGTGGTGGACGTAAGCACATAGTAGGCGTACCCAGCAGAATTCGTGGCTACGCTGCCTTCAGTTCAATGCTTCTCCGCCGAACTGTCAGAACGCATCTCTGAAAAATACAACTCTAAAATAGACGACTGTCTGGACGAAACCATTGGCCGCTACTAGGCCAGGTGACTGTCTGGATGAAAATTACTGCTTGTTATACAAGCAAGGGGGTCTGGGGTATAAGCCACAGGTTAGGTTTGTATTTGTATGAAAAGCCTTATCCCGCGTTCACCACGCTCGAACTAAGCGGCAAAACCAGTGCCAAACAATATTGTTGGCACTGCTGAAAAATCTTATAACACCCTTTAGCGATAAAATGTTCAACTTCTGTATCATAGTCACATTATATATTGCTGTAGAAAATTTTCCAGATTTTGATGGAGGTTGACTCGTTCATGTATATTCCGCTCTCGAAACTTAAATATCTCAACTTTCCACAGAAACTTGTTTTGTGTTGGTATCTTCTCGTCCCATCTGCTAGAGAGGGTAACTTCCTAGCGCATGCGCATTGTCAAAAAACGGACGTAGCCTAAATCCTGCGATCCGAGAATGTATTTCCTAGGAATTTTATCTCCTTAAGAGATATGCTATTAAATTAGGATACTTCCCAACATTTGTCTGGAATAGAAGTGGGAAACCATGGAAAACCACTTCTAGGATAGCGTATCGAACCCAGCTCTTTCCAGTTCTGCCTCACAAGGCTAAATGTACTCTATTCCAGTCCTTGACTAGAATCAATTTCTGTTGGATTATAAACTCTCGGAATGGATCTGCGACTGACAGTCAAAATTTAATAGACTAATAAGTTTGCCATTTTCATGTCTTAGTTTTGCAATGTTGACAAGGACAAAGGGCACTGGTTTTTACTCTTAAGTCGTAGACACATGCATTGTTTCTAAAATGGTGTATGAGCCGAATTGTATCATGAAACATATATAACTGTGAAGTACGGCGAACTAAAGTCATCTGATTTATCCCAATATGGGAATTAAGGTTTTGCGCTTCTCGTCACAAGATTCGCTGTACACGGGTTTCATACAAGTTGTGTAAAACCAAGGAATACCATGAGCCAAGCTTGAATTGTATTTGTGAAAGTTGTGAGACGTTGTGTGACCGATACCATGATAGGTACGGTACTGTATACTCCGAAGGGAGTCATTGACTAGCTTCTAATGTCTTTGTTTCTGTTGCTTTCTATGTAATGGAGACCATTGGCTGAAATACATTATTTATAATATGGGAATTAAAATGGAAACACATTTCAATCAGTATAACATTGAACTTACTAAGTTTGGTAATAATTCTTGCTGTTAGGCGGTTAGGTGAGAACCATTGTCAGAAAATCTTGCCGTGTGGTAGGGTAGGGTAGGACTGCGTTATTCCCTATAGTGATACCATCGTTACTTCCAACTTGACGTTCCAGTTCTTACGCTAGAGCTATCCGGTGGTCAGAAGTGAAATCACTTTAACTAGCAAATCATAAGCAGCCATTCAATTGATATATCACGACAAATGGACTTTAGTTCACGATGTTGCCTGTTAAATCGCAACGAAACTCTACATGTCGTGAGTAGTGTAAATCAGTAGTTTGTCCAGTTATTAATCCCCACATCTCATTCGAATGAAGGCAGTCTCAAGATGAGTGCAACCTGGTGTAACTTGTATGGCTTTGATGCATGGGACACTAGACCATAAAATATCTCTCCTTAAATAAGTGTGCAATTCTAAAATCATCAAATATTAATGGATCAATAATAATTACAGTACCTTAAGTAAAGAAATACAGGGCTAATTTACAAATTCCTAGCTTACAAAGTTCTGTTCGGTACCAGAAAGTGTAGGCTATATCTGGATATCAATATTAAAACTTAAGAGGTCTGGACAGCATTCTGCAGACCATCTCGTGCTGTGCGGCTAGCATTCTTGGCAGTCGGACTCGGGTCGATTCCCGGCTCTACCAAGAAATTTTAATTTTGGTCTGAGGGCTGGAGCAGGGTTACACTGAGCCTCGAGAGGCAAATCTGAGAAGAGGATGGTTCGATTCCCATCTCAGCCATCTTGGAAGTGGTTTCCCCACTTCTGCTCCAGGCAAATGCCGGGATGGTTTCTAACTTAAAGCCATAGCCACCTCCTTCCCTATCCTCATCTGAATTACAAAGGCACATACTAATACAGCCATCAAAATAACACAGGTAATCATACAAATTCCACACACCCATGTATCCGGGTCTACATGACCATGATGTCGCAAAGCCCCTAAATCAATTAACAACAGCTGCATTCTACCAATCCAAGAATGGTTGTCATTGCAGTATTATGCCCCTAAAATTCACGACTAGTTTGAGTGATTGCAGGCCTAAGGATTGAAACAACCATCTTCGTGCATCTCGAAGGGGAATTGCCATGAGGCTTTCAGCAGCAGCTTGTCTCAATTCTGCCTCCATGTACAGTATGTAGGCCTATACATGCAAGAAATGAGCTCTTTTCAAAAATAAAGAAATAATAAGCAAATATGAACCCTATTTTGTTTCGCTCCTACTCTTGAATCCTTCACTGAACATTCATATTAAAAATAGAACGGGTTTTGAACCAATTATAAAAATATAGCCCATAAGAAGTAAAGCACATGTTCATATATAGCTTCCCGGCAAAACTGGAAAAAAAACCTTGAGTAAGCATTAATGTTTCTGTACTTATTCATTTTATGTTGGTTTAAAAGGCAATCTAGAAGAGCTAACTTACCGTAAAAGTTAACTTTAACTTCAATACCATAATACTGCTTAAGAGTTTGACTGTTGAGGACTGGTGACCAAGATGTCCTTAACTTGAGAAGGACTGCCTCACAGCTTTATGTAAAATGTATTTTCGTAAGAAGGCCTTAATTTAGTTTGGATAATTTGCGATACATGTTACATGGATCTGAGTGGTGACGTTTTGGTGTTAAATGATGTAAGTTGGCAACACCAAAGGTGGCGGCCATGTTGGTGTCTTAGTAACTTACTTAAGGTGGTTTTGACTATAGTAGGCCTATAGTCAAAACCACCTAAAATAAGTTTCTAAAAACCCAACATGGCCGCCACATTTTGGAGTTCAAGCTATTCCTTTTGTATGCAACCCCGTAACGATGTGCTAGAGCAGTCGGCACGTATTTCATTCCTTGATCGGGCTCTTTCGAAACCGTCGCCAATTTTGACACTGGTAATCAGGTGAAATGCTCCATAAGTGTTGTGTTGTCTATGTTACACTTCTGTGGGTGAATCCCCATTTGCAACTTTCTACTTATTTCATCATTTCTGACCCAGGGCTTAGAACTATTGTTGTGACATGTAGACATACCCCGTGTGCCGTAAGATCCAAACCTGTTTTATGAGGCTATTGTGCGTGAGTGGTGCATTTATTTTGAATTGTGTAAATTATCGCGTGGGGTGTGTGAAGGCAGCCGTTGAGATTGTTTGGAGAATGAATATGGTGACGCATCGTGTCTTGTTAAAGATCCCCTCCAGAGTGATATCCGGCACCACAGCGCCTGTAAAAGCCGCAGTAGTTAAAAGTCGACGTGAGACCTCTAACATTATTATTTATTTTCTTATTCTTAATATTATTATTATTATTATTATTATTATTATTATTATTATTATTGCTCGCTAAAGCGCAAAGCTAGGCCATAGGGCCAAGCTATCTGCGGACTCGGTAGACGTGGGTTCGAGCTCCACCGTCGGCCATCTTTGAAATGGTTTTCCTTGGTTTCCCCATTTTCAACTCCAGACAAATGCTGGGACGGTACCTTCTGACAGGCCACGGCCGCTTCCTTCCACATCATTGCCAAGTTTCATTCATTTCATCTCTCATGAGGTTGGCGTCAGGAAGAGCATCCGCCACATAGAATTTCATCGCATCTCATCCCCGACACCGTTGGAAACGGGAATAATAAGGGGTGGACATACATTTTTATTATATCCCAATACGGTACAGTGTATAAGTCTGAATGTCAAGGAAAGATTCCTAAACTTAGCTTTGAATGGCAAAATATATATTACGATTGATAGGGAGAAATGATAATGAACGTGATCCCCTAATTCCCTGAGATTCTCGGACACAAGGCAGAATGTAGGGCGAGTTCAGGACTAACCTAAAGACACATTGGATATTTCATGGAAATGGCTAGGACGTATTTACATGCATCGTAAACGTACAGGAAACAAGGACAGGCCAAGAACTACAACCTAATACTTATAGATTCCTTTTGTCCAACCGTCATTGCAAATACATGATAATGCATGAATTATTCTTCCTGTTTGGAAGAAATCACAACCAAATAATACTCTGTCACATACATGACTGTTGCCATAAAGATCTGCTTCATTGGCCGGCTATGGTGGCTGAGAGCGCACACGCACTACGTCGTGCCTCGCTGGCATCGAGAGAGCATGGGTTTGAATACCACCTCGGCCGTCCTGAAAACGGTTTTAATGGTTTCCAAATCTCACCACCAGGAAAATGCCGGGACGGTTCCTTCCAAAATCCTTTCCCTGACCCGTCATGAAAATAAAATAAATGGCCATTGGCTGCGTTAATAAAATTATTATTATTTGAGAATTGAGGCACCCTCTTGGCGGTACGCTAATATTGACGCTATCACTGGCAGTGGGACAGTAAGGGAAATATCAGCCAGCTGGCGATGAACTCTGACAATGAGACGAGCTAGATGAGCGACATCACGACTCGACCACTTGTATGTACCATTAACTGACAGAATACGCATTTGATCAATCCCTGAAGTGCGCTATTAGCCTGTGTCATACGAAATGACAAGGTAGGCGAACATGGTGGTGTCAAGATGTCTCTCCCGACGAGAGACTATTCTACAAAGCAATTTATAAATTCAACACGATTCTCTGTTGCAAATCAATATGTGACAATGATGAACCGAGTCTCTCACCCAAAGGTTATTGTTGCTGCGACATCATGGTTATATAGCCTCGTGTATTTGTGTGATAACCTGTCTGATTGTTATGGCTGTATTAATGTGTGTATTTGTAAATTAGGGATATGATTGGGAAGGAGGTGGCCGTGACCTTTAGTTAGGAACCATCCCAGAATTAACCTGGAGTAGAAGTGGGTAACCACTTCCAGGATGGCTGAGGTGGGAATCAAACCCTCCTCTTCTCAGAATTGCCTCACGAGGCTGAGTGTACCCCGATCCAGCCCTCACACCAGATTTAACTTTCTTGGCAGAGCAGAGATTTGAACCGGGACCTCCGGGTCGACAGCCAAGAACGCTAGCCCCTAAACCTCGAGATGGTCTCACCCAATGGGGTCTGGGTTCTACTCCCGCATAGGCTGCGGGGACTTAAATCTTCAATGATTCCCTTGGCTTAGGAACTGGATGTTTGTGAAATTTCATCCTCACCAAGACGCGCATCAACTCCAAAGACTTGCACCAGGCCTCACACCATTATGAGCTTATTTCATAAAAGTGAAATAGGTTCATGAGATCGATACGGGTCAGAGTATGTGTGTGTGCGTTCTGTAATTCTGCCCATCACTACAGCCACTATCAATTCCTAGCTTTCTGAACCGAATTAATGAAAACATGTTGGAGGAGGGATATTCCTCCCTCTTCTCGTACACTTGAACCACACTTTTTACACTGCCACTATCTTAACGAAAACAATACAGATTGCCTTAAGTCGGCCACTGAATGAATGAATCTAGGCTATTATTCATATGATCCCTAATTAATTGTAGCCTCGCGTAAGTTATCTTCCATCATGCAGGAGAGTCAGACCCCTAGGTTACAAACTATTTTGTCTCTCATTAATTTCAATACATCTGCGGTGTGTAATTTGTAAGTCTTATAATCGATAACTTACGTTCCAATTGATCAGCGCTCAGGAAAATTGAAACTCATGATGCTCCATATGCTGAATGTAAGTTGCCCAAGTAAAAACATATTTCTATCGAGCATCACGCTCACCCGCTAACTTAAATATATTAAATATTAAAACTACTTATTCACCATCTCATAAAATTTCCAACATTTCTTAAAAGAGCAGTATCATATAGAGTTGTTATTCCATTTAGGGGCATGAACATCGTGGTTATTTCTGGGTCATTTCAGCCCCGTGTAGTTTGGTGTGTGTCTGTATGTTATTGTGGTGTCTGCCTTAATGTGTGTATTTTTAATTGAGGCGAGGATTGTGTTTAAGGCGCGGTTTGGAATTGAGGCAGCCATGGCCGTAAGTTAGGAGCCATCCCGGGATTTGTCTGGAGTAGAAATGGGAAGCCACGGAAATCCACTTCAAGGATGGTCAAGATGGAAACTGATTCCACCTCTCCCCAGGTTTCCTTCACGAGGCTCATTAGGCCTACATACCGTTCCAGCACTTGGACCAGAATTATGTTTCTTGACAGAGTATAGAATCGAAACCGGACCTCCAAGGCAACACCCAATACCATTTTTACTCCATTCGAACACCGGCATGGCATCTAACTTAAGGTCACGGCCACCACCTACTCAGATCATATATATCCCCAATAATAAATACTTATAACTGTACATACATCACAACGACACAGGTTATCATACAGATACCACAAACACATCAAGTACACGGGGATACATGACTACGGTGTATCAAAGTCCCTAAATGAATGAACAACAACAAAACATTAAGATCAGTTAATTAGAATGGCATTGAGCAATTACCACATATAACATTATAAAATCGACAATTCAATTACAATTTCAAAACTTAGCAGAACAAACACTGCTTAAGGCACACGTGAATGGATTTCATGCTTTCAAGATGGTGGCAATGTGAACTATTTTTACATTAATATTGATAAATCACAATGTGATCGAGCAATTACTATGAAACTTGGTGAAAGAGGAAAATTGTTTTGCACATATCAAATATATACACTCATCCGTCATATTTAAAAAAAATAGAAAAAATAGAAGTATTCTAAGAATTCTAAGGAGCAATAATGAGAAAAGTTTGAATGCAAATTGGAAATATGCTGCGCTATATTGAGTGTGATAATATTTTGATTAACGCATATGAGCGCTCTGATATGATGCTAACCTCTTGGCAAGATTCGTCATAATTAACCAATTTAATTTGGAGTTGTCGATTTGTATGTTCTAATAGTTCGCACAGCCGCCATCTTGAATGTATAGATATTCTGTTATTTTGCCGTGGCCATACAAGGTCACATATATGGTCCTACCCTGTCACTAATTTTCGTTACTGTAGCTCATTAGTCTTGCGAGTTATTTAGTTTTATATTTCATAATTTCAAGATGGTGGCTGCTCATAACATTCAGTCTCATGTTGTTATCACTTTGAAAACAAAGGGTCCCTACATAAGACTATCAAAATACTAAATATTATGAATATTGATTCAAGGGATCATAAACTATGGAATGTAATGCTTATATGATTCGCACGGCCTCGATCTTGAAATGGTTTGGCTTATGATAGTGTAGTTTGAATGCCATACGCTTCGTACAGGAAGGTATATGTTTAGAAAATTTGGTTGAGATCCGATGATCAGTTAAGTCATAATTTTATTTTGCTCTGAACATTTGGGTTGCCAACATTTTGTTTTGGTTAAGATGGCGGCAATATAAAACATGACATTGACCTGTCCTTTAATAGTGCTACCTCCGTACCAAATTTGGTTCAGTTCCGTTTCGTCGTGTTTGAATTGATAGTGGGGGTGGACCAATACCGTATAGATCTCATAAGTCTACTTTTTTTCTTTCTTTTTTATGTTTTTATTTTAATTTTTGATATATTCTGTTATGAAAATTAATTTCCCACACGCCTTTTGCTTAAACAGTTTCAGACCCTTGTGGAGTTTTTCAAACCTGATTTTCGTCTCCAAATAGAACACAAATTCTAAAAAGTCTTGAACATGTGTCCATTCGATTTTATAAGAAAAACTATTCACGTTCATTTCAACGTTGCCCAAGCTGCTTCGGATAAAGCTTATTTATAAGCCCCAATTCCTCCCTCTTCGAAATTATATTTTTTTAAATTCTATTTTATCCAATGTCTTTCAAGTTAATGGTAGTCTACCTATGCGAAACATTTTGTGTATAAACATCTTGTCCACGGCATAGAGTCAAGTCTAAAATCTACTCCCTCCTCAAGAGTCGTTCCACCCGGCTGGATTTTCGAAACATACAGTACATTACCCATTTTCGTGAGTTTCACACGTCCCGTTTAAGCAACCGCTTGCTCCTTAGAGGTGTGTAAGGAATATTTCAACCCTTATTTTCACCTCAAAAGTACACCAAATCGAAAATTTCTCAAAAACGTCTTTGATTTACCATCGAGCACGCTTGTTCATATGTTCATGGTTTTGAACTCCAGCGGGGCTCGAAAAAGCCTATATATTTCACACATATTTTTACCGCCTTAGAATTGATATTTTTTAAGCCTTGTCTGTGTACTTAGAGAAACTTCCATCATAAAGAATATAGTTTTATAGGTCCAGAGTTTATTGAGATATTATGCAAAATAAGATCTGACTCTCAGTCGCAGTATTTCCCGAGTTTGTAAGGATATTATCAATTGAGTTGTGTGCATATGTAGGAAGAACTAGCCCAAATAAAGTCTGTTTTTCGGCTACAGAATGCACCGTATTTTTAAAAGAAAAATGCCAATGTGTTAACGGTTAACAGAGTCGCTAAATCAGTATTAGTTTAGTTTTATCTGAACAATCCATAGAGCGGCATCGATTTACTCTATTACGATATGAATTCATGGATATTTATGGACGGTGACCGTGAAACAAGACTTAAATCTTTGCGGCTGAGTGAGGCTGTGCTGTGAACTCTCGCAGCTCAGTAACTGCCAATAAACATTCTTGAATAGGTACTCTACTGTCAGTCGCTAACACCTAATGCTAACGATCCATGATCAAGGTTCCAACAATTGGGCCAGACATGGGGTTGGCACGTGTAATCACCCGCAAACGCTACCGACCGCAGTCGGGTTTGACCCCGCTAATTCGGAATTAGTAGACCAACGCCGTATCCAATACACCACTGCGACCAGCAGTCAAAACTTAAAGCAAATATCTGTCTGATACCTCCGACAGTGGGATACATGTACTGTAATATAATGTGCTACGATTGAAGGGTAGACACTCCCGATGAGCAGAAGAGGCTAGGAGGATAACTCAACAACTCCACTGCGTATTGACTAGATCGGTGTACGATGTCAGTACTGTAGACTTCAGTCTGTGTTCATGAGTTGAAGTGGTACGTTGCAATGCCTGCATTGACGCAGGGGCACGCCATTTTGAACAGTTGTTGTAAATTTAGCAGCTTGTAAAACGTGTGTAAGTAAATTGTATTAAATGAGTACCATTTTGCTTATAACTTGTGTATCGATCGTTTCCGTTGTATGGTTCCTTATCTCACATTGATTCATTTGCCTTCCTCCATCATCCCTGAATGTTGGTAACATCATCACGGATACACCCTGTACTGTATATTTATTTCACAGTACATAGATACTATTAGGAAAAGCCCCAGGACATGCCGTCAGGTGCACAAGCACCAGTGTGCAAATTTTACTCATTGAGTAGTTTCACGAGTCGCTATTGAGGTTAAATCAATCGACCATCTAATGTACTAGACTCGGTTACAAAGGATATCCATTAGTTTTATAACCTTGAAATGTCTTGCCGCTGTACGAAATCACCTTATTTGAAGGGTAAGCCTATACTGTAAATTATCAGTGCAGGATTGTCACATCCTATCAGTTTTCCTATTAACGGAAAGTACATTTCATTATATTTATCAATTTAGGATCCATCTTTTAAGAAAATTATAAAAATAATTGATCCTGTAGCCTACTTTTGAAGGCTTACAATTTATATTTAGCGACGCACAGAAAACGTGCAGATAAGGACAAATATTGGACGCCCAACTTGCGCAGTACAATTTATTAAGGAGCATAAATAGTTTAGGTAACGGGTTATGGATTTGATGAATGAATGTTGTCATTCTACTGTTATACAGGATATTCTTGCCACGTTGAGGACATTTATTTCTACATGGTTAATGTGTCTGATTTATTGAACAAAAGTAGGCATGACATTGAGTATCCCAAATGTGCGATCTGTCTCACGATTTGTTAAGCATAACGAATCTGAATCAATTCCAAAAACTCCTGAAACTTGGTTTGTATAGTGGCTCCTGTACCTCTCCCGAACATGGACTATACCTCTTTGGTACCGAATTCAATGTACGATGGCAGATCAAAAAATAAGTTGCACTTCCCAGTTATGACCATTTATTACACCATCTATACAACAGCAACACGCCTATAACGACATACAATGTAACGTCACTTTTGCACATAGTTTCCAAGAGACTCCAAACATTTCTGCGAACGCACAACCAACTTGTCAATGCCGGATGCATAGAAAGTTCCTCCAGTGTTCTGCAACCACACGGAGACAGCAGCCTTCACCTCCTTATCGGTCTGGAAACGT
Source organism: Meconema thalassinum (assembly GCA_946902985.2). Classification (NCBI taxonomy): domain Eukaryota; kingdom Metazoa; phylum Arthropoda; class Insecta; order Orthoptera; family Tettigoniidae; genus Meconema; species Meconema thalassinum. Next base: position 418,764,119 of record OX336389.2, read on the forward strand.
AGACCACCGAGCTCCGTTTTGAGCTTACCGAACAGATGAAAGTCACATGGCGCTAGGTCGGGACTGTAGGGTGAATGTTGCCAGACCACCCACTTGAAACGCTGGAGCAGTTCACTCGTTTGGCGGGCCTTGTGAGGTGTTGGGTTATCGTGCAACAAAATCACACCGGCGCTCAATTTCCCCCGGCGCTTCTCTTTAATCGCTTTACGCAACCAGTGCAACGTTTGACAATACGACGCCGCGTTGATCGTCGTTCCTTTCGGTATGAATTCCACGGGCAGCAAACCCTCCATGTCAAAGAACACTGTCGCCATAACCTTACCGGCTGAAGATTGAACCTTGGCCTTCTTTCGTTGTGGTGATGAGGGGTGCACCCATTCCATTGATGTTCTCTTCGTTTCGGGGGTGAAGTGCTGGACCCATGTTTCATCGCCTGTGACGATTCGCGGCAGAAACCCATTGCCGTCTGCGGCATAGCGTTGCAAAAATGCCAGGGAGGATTGGAAACGTTGTCCCTTGTGATCATCGGTGAGAAGACGTGGGACCCATCTTTGACACAGCGTACGATATCCAAGGTCCTCGTGAACAATGGAGAACACACTGCCATACGACATGTTCAGCCGCGTCGCGATTTCTCTCAGTTGAATGCGCCGGTTCTGTCTAATGATCGCATTCACACTGTTGCCATTTGCACGGGTCCTGGACGTTACGGGCCTGCCTTCGCGATATTCGTCCGTGATATCCGTGCGTCCGGCTTCTAATTGCTGACACCACTTAACGATCCCTTGCCGGGAAATGGCCCGCTCCCCATACACAGCACTAATTTCACGATGAATGTCCGTGCAATTCTTCCTTTTGGCCCATAGGAATCGGATTGTCGCACGCACTTCATATTTGGAGTGAACGTCCAGTCGACGCGCCATTGCATTTGGCCGCTATTCACACCATACAAGACGAGACACCACAGCAACCTGCGTAACAGACTTGTGGGCAGTGTCTGTCCCATTCTCCGCTGTGCCCACGTTTGCGACACACAGCGCGCTGCTGCAGCGCGTTAGTGCAACTAACCTTTTAATCCACCTTCGTACTTAGGACCTCATTTCTAACAAGAACACAATCCTCAAGAATGGCGTCTCTACATAAATTCGTCGAGAGTTTATGATCGTGTCTTTAGATAACGTGAATGTATAATTATTTGTTCCATTAGGAAATCAGGAAAGGTATTCCAACAGTTACGAGTAAAATTGCAGACGTTGAGTGAGGCTTAACCAATGGAGAGCATCCATCATTCTTTATAATAACATATTCAAAGGGAATAATCTGAAAAGAAATTCCTGGTTTGCCTGTAATGTACCCCATAAGATTCACTCTCAGCATTTCCATTTGGATATGTATTGATTAAACCTGAGTGCCGCAAGCGATGCGCATGGGAATGGTTCCACCAGGACGTATTAGAAATGAAAAGGGGATGCAAAGGAATATCAGAACACCACATGCTTCCTAATTACAGTTGAAAACATATTGCAGACGTTTCGAAGACATCTTATCAAAGTAATCAATTCGGGAAGACCTCAATGGTCTGTATTTATTGTGCACTACACTACCTACGACGCGCAGGTCGCCCCAAGGGCGTCAACTTGAAAGACCTGTACTCAGCCTCTCAGGAGGCCACACGATCATCATCATCATCATCACTACACTACCTAACATCTGATAGCATCATACGCCATCAATGTGGTCGTGAAGATGCAGTCGTTAACATCCAGGAAAATGAAAATGAAAATCCACAGCCTGCTTCCAGTCTCCGACCGGGTCAGGAATGGAATGAATGAAGCCCCTATCTAGCGGCGAGGATATGAACTGTGCCGGCTGCCGAGGCCTGACGCACTCCTCTGGGGCAATGATTAAATGAATGACAGATGAAATGAAATGATAGTGGAGAGTGTTGCTGGAATGAAATTTTGACAGGGAAAACCGGAGTACCCGGAGAAAAACCTGTCTGCCTCCGTTTTGTCCAGCACAGATCTCACATGGAGTGACCGGGATTTGAACCACGGACCCAGCGGTGAGAGGCCGGCGTGCTGCCGCCTAAGCCACGGAGGCTTCAACATCCAGGAGGAAGTAGTAAAATTTATTTTTGTTTTATTTAAGTGTGTTTTGGAACACAAGCACCCTTTCATCATTCTTATAAAAAATGTGTGGGTTATTTATTTTATTTAAGATTAGGATTTATGTGGATGGATTATTTCTAGCAATATTATTGGAACTTCATATCTCCAAAGGGAGCATACACAAGATCAATACGTAAAATGGTGGAGTAATCCTTCAATTTTGAAGTAAAAATTTGTTGATATGTCTCATTGAGGTTTTGGGTTAGATGCCCCAGCATGCAAATATGGTACAATCCCGGTATCAGCCTGAAGGGAGTGTGGTAAAACCCGGAAATGAATATTCGATCCGTTCATTTCCGAAATTCCAGCTTTCCCATCCGGTCATGATGAGACTTGATGCTCACTACTACGCTGCGGGATCAAGGGCAAAAGCTCCGTTCCCTTGTTTCACCAGATTTCTATTAATCAGAGGATTCCGTTTGATTCATGGAGGTTTTGCACCTAGGCTATCAGATTCGAGGAGGACCCCGACTCCTCGAAGCATGAGCATGCACAAGAAGGGCTAACGTGAAGAACGAGATACACTCTAGGATCAGGCACATTATATTAGAAGACAGAAGTGACTGACCAAGGGAGGATGGCCATGAGGAACTTGGTACAAAAACAAACGTGACGTACAGTTTCCAGACTCAACTTGACCTCCCATAGTCACTACATTTCTCACGCTAGTTGTGCTCTCCTTACCACTAACATAGGCTGTAATGTAATATTATGACGTGTTCCGATTTACTGATCTCGAAGTGTAAGGAAAGCAGCTCTAACTGGGCCTAAGAACGGTAACACGTTTCATCTGGTGTAGCCTACATTAATTTCAGACAGTTTGTATAACAAAGAATCCTGTGTACAGTATACTGCAACCCGCTAAACTTCTCTGTAGGAACAGTTGCCGTTCTCGCTGACATTACTGAACCGTGGCACGCATCGGTCTTTTATGAATATTTCCGATCATCGTGATGCTAAGGGTATTGATTTCTGAATAATAATAATAATTATAATAACAGCAATTTAAATTTTAAATTTTAATTTAATTTAACATATTCTCTAAGTGCATTGAATTAAACGGCAATATAACCCACGAATCGACGGAGGATCCATTCTAATTATCTGTGGGATATATTGTATTACATTATTTATTATACATTATATTATCCAAGAGTCACATTAAAAAATAGAGAACGATGCCATAAAACAATATTGAAAACTAAAAGTAAGATAGAAATTAAATTAACTGTAAAAAATGTAAGTTACTTAACCAGTATATAATTTTTTCACCTTTTTATTTATTTTCTTTACCTTTTTGCTATTTACTTTTATTTTATTCCTAATTTATTTTATTATTTATATATTTATATTTAATAAGATTGTAGAGGTGTTACAAGGATTTTACTGATATTCTATAGAAAAGCATGCATAAGAGTAAGTAAAGCTAACTAGTAAAGTTTTTTTTATTTTTAGCGTATGGCTTTTAGTGCCGGGAGTGTCCGAGGACATGTTCGGCTCGCCAGTTTTGTAGCTGCTTCGAGATGGACACCCAATGGGTGAGCTACAAGTACCGTTGGGGAGGGAAGTTGGGATGTAAGGACGAGGAATTGGAAGGTAGCGGCTGTGGCCTATAGTTAGGGACCAACCCCGGCATTTGCCTGGAAGGAAGATGGGAAACCACAGAAGACCATCTTCAAGGTTGCCGGCGGGGGGATTCGAACCTCTTCGCCTCCCGGATGTGAGCGACTGCCAGCAGTCATGCCGTAACGACCTCGGCTAACTCACCCGGTACGATTGATAAAGAAAAAGCATAAACCATTCCAATATATTCCAAGTACTACAGTACAAGCCATTAATTAGAATGTCATAGAGGTGCAAAAAGTGTATGCAGTTCAGTTTTTCTGGAGTTTTTAATTTATATAATACATTTGTCTTGTAGGATATCATTTTTAGTAGTTATTATTGCCATGTTGTTTCGTGTTTTGATAAATGGTACTTTTTATATTATGAACTGCCCATATTTTATTTGAGCTATTCCTTATTTCAGAGGGAAGTTCCGTTAAGATTGAAGGGACTGTGTAATTCAATCTCTTGTATCCATAGCTGTTTATACAAATAGGAATGATATATTTTGCGCCTGCTTTAAATCATGTATGATGCTTGTGTGTGACAAGTTTTTTGAAACGTGTGCCATGAAAGTACACTGCTAAGATTTATATATTATGAAGTTATTTATATTCAAGTATGGGATGGTTATATTATTTTATAAAAATCTATTTTGAGTCTTTTGGAGCTGTTTTATGAGGTTCGAGTATTGACTCTCACAAGCAGATAAGGCACATCTTAAGGTAGATTCGACAAGCGCTTGGTAGACTTTAAGGTAAGTTTTATTGTAGACATAAAATTTAAGGTTACAGAAGGTGTATAGGCTGGTTCTCAAAATTCTTATCATATTTTAAATGTGCGAGTTTATTTTAAAGTGTTCGTTTATAGTTAGTCCCAGATACACAGGGTAAACAAAAAATACCGCACTTGGAGGTCGGCATGCGATTCCTCATCCAATTGCAAGACAAAAGTTTCTATAGCAAAATCGGATCGGGTGCTGTTTGAATAAACAAGTATGAAAACGAGAAGCTGGCAACACTGTCACATCCTGCAGTGCATCGGAATGTACAGAGAAATGTGCATCATCCTGCTCTACCGTACCAGCCGTCGCAGCTCACTGAGTAGACTGCTGGGGTATCAAACCCACATGCACCATGGAGCTACGGTTCGAATCTACGTCAGGTCTCTTTTTTTTTGTGACGTCAGTTCCCTAGTTCCCGTCGTTTAACTGCTTGACATTATTTTGTCACATGACATTGTAATCCATTAAACGGCATGCATGAGTCGACTAACTACGCAGTGCACAACCATAACTGGTCCTGTCAAGTGCATGTAAAGCGGCTTCATGATGGAGTTCACAAACGGTGAATACGTCGATATGCTTTAAGTGTTGGATGGATCCGATAACCAAGCTTCTGCTGCCGCTCGTGAGTATGCCATCCCGATAAGAATGTTTTTCGTCGCCTTGAGCAACGCCTGCGGCAAACCGGTAATCTTCGTCCACAAGTAGTGGACAGAGGTCGTCCAAGGACTAGACTACTCCACAAACAGTGGACGCAATTCTGGAAACCATTCACGAATCACCTCGGCGTAGTATTCGTGATATTGCAAGGCAGTTCCAGGTATCTCAAACACTGGTTGTTGACGTGTTGCACGACGAAGAACTGCATCCATATCATTACACGTTAACTCAACACCAGCGGCCAGGAGAACGCATTCAACGAGTGCAGTTCTGTGAATGGTTTTTGCAACCAGTTGAAGATAACGAACATTTTATCAAGAATGTGATATGGAGTGACGAATGTAGCTTCACTCGGGAAGGTATTTTCAACCATCACAACAGCCATTATTGGTCTGACCACAACCCACATGTCACCCGTGAACGTGGCTATCAGGCACGCATTGGCATAACCCTGTGGGCTGGAATCGTGGGAAGAGTGCTTTTAGGCCCTTACCTATTGCCAGACAAGTTGAATGCCCCCCTCTATCGTACGTTTTTTGGGAATACTTTGCCTGACGCTTTAGAAATCTTTCCACTTGGTGTTCGGCGACAGCTATGGTTTCAGCATGATGGTGCACTGCCACACTTTGGTAGACTGTGCGTAACTATTTAAATTAAGCGTTTTCAGAGAAATGGATTGGTCGTGGAGGTCCAATTTTCTGGCCTCCACGTTCCCCGGACCTTAATCCACAAGATTTTTATTTGTGGAGACACTTGAAGGAACAAGTTTATAGTACTCCACCCATGGATGTACAAGACCTAATAGATCGCGTGCATGAAGCATCGGCAATGGTGGATGCAGGTGTGTTGCATAGGGTCCAGCAAAGTATGCTCCAACGAGTGGCGAAGTGTTTGCAAATGTAAGGTGGTCGCTTTGAACATCTGCTGTGAAGTGACCGTTGCTTGTAAGTGTACGTACTGGCTCTGTGAAGATAAGACTGGACGTCAAACGTACACTATGGAATTATGGTGCGTAGCATAATTGGCAATCTAGTGTAGGCTACCTACAGTACTGTGCTTCTTTGTACCGCATTGGAGACGATGTTAGTGTATCCACTATTATGTTCTATTGGCATTATTTGTGCCATGGACGAAACAAAGGGGTCGTTTACGTCTGTAAGAAGTTCATGTTACTTTTGAATGTTTAAATAAAGGTAACTGTAACGGTAAGAAACAGTACACAACATAGTGTATTGCTTAGTGGAGGTGTACATTGATACCTTAACTGAAAAACAAAATTGTCGCGAACGCGACTCGACCATCGGCGCGTCCGCTCAACCGGCATTTATGGCATTACCTCGTCTGACTGAGCTAATGAGACAGCTCCGGCAGAGCGTCGAGTTCCTGCGACCTGTTTTTGCCCATGCTGCATGCAGTTACAGCGTTGCCAGAGCCTCGTTTCTTAACACGCATTTCTGTTAAACCTATTGGCGGGACTAGGTTTTGCAAGATAAACTTTTGACGTGAATTTCGACGAGGAACCGCATGCCGACCTTCAAGTGCGATATTATTTGTTCACCCTGTATATCTGTCGAAGTGATCATTATAAAATCTCCACAACTACAGTTCTCAGGGATGTTTTGATGAAGACATGCATTCTTGTGGTATTGTAGTCTGAAGACTTGTGGTGTATAATGCATGACTCTGAAGTGCACTATTTTAGATTTCTTGGTATTAATGTAGAGGCTGTTTTCATGACACCATTTAGTTATTTATTGAAGTCCTGTTGTAGTCTCTCGAAGGCTATGTTAGGATCATTGAGTATGATAAATATTCTGGTATCACCGGCATAAATAAGAATCTTGCTGTGTTGTAAAGTTTCATCCATGTCATTAGAAAATAAGTTGCAAAATACTACCTTGTGGAATTCCATGAGTTACCTCTATAGTTTCACTAATTGTATTGTTTATTTTTACCGATATCTGTCCGCTTTTAAGGTAACTTTTAAGACGTTTGTGAGTGTTGTCTCTTATACCATTATCTTGCAGTTTGTTCGATAGTTTATCATGATTTATGGTGACTAATGCTTTAGAAAAAATCAGCAAAAATACCTTAAATTTCTTGTTGTAATATAAGGCATCATTAACAATATTAGCAAACTCAGTTAACAATAATTGTGTGCTTTTCCTTTCCTAAAACCATACTGATGTTTTATTATAGCCTATTGTATTTATTTAAGTAACTGTTCAGTCTATTGTGTATGCATTTTTCCATGATTTTGTATAGAAAGAGTAATAGACATACTGGTTTGTGAAAATGAAAATCCACAGCCTGCTTCCAGTCTCCGACCGGGTCAGGAATGGAATGAATAAAGCCCCCATCTAGCGGCGAGGATAAGAACTATGCCGGCTGCCAAGGCCTGACGCACTCCTCTGGGGCAATGATAAAATGAATGACAGATGAAATGAAATGATAGTGGAGAGTGTTGCTGGAATGATATTTTGACAGGGAAAACCGGAGTACCCGGAGAAAAACCTATCTGCCTCCGTTTTGTCCAGCACAGATCTCACATGGAGTGACCGGGATTTGAACCACGGACCCAGCGGTGAGAGGCCGGCGTGCTGCCACCTAAGCCACGGAGGCTTCCAGTAGACATACTGGTTTGTAGTTGTCATAATCTAGGTGAATACCATGCTTATACCACCAGACCATGTATAAACGTAGCAACATGTGTTATTGTCGTGCCTATTGGAGGCTGATGATGGGATAGACGTTGTTCACCCACATTATTTAAAGGTGTATTTTTCCGGTGATGATGATTGCTCTTATAATCACATTAGCCGAGGTTTTGCGAGCCTGAGGGCCGCGTACTGAGCTTTTTATAGCCTGTGTTATTGTGATACCCGTGAGGTGGTAGTCAGAAGAGTTCTTGATATAGACAACAGTTAACAAGTGGTTTGTTGTTATTTAGGCATGTGCTTTTATGGTCACTAATAATCTAAACTACACAGTGAGAGATTTAAAACAATATTATTGGGGGTAGCTGATTCACCCGGTATATTGGTTTTATAATGTTTAAAGTAGTTAGGAATTATTCCTTTCTCGAAGATTTTGTTTATAAGGTGTGTTATAATTGGTACTGCGTTCTGTATATTTGGTTTGATATTTTCCATGCGAATATTATCTGCTCCAACTAACTTGTCTGTTTTCAACTGTCAGCCTCGTTGCGTAGTGGCTAGCACTCTTGGCTGTCACAACGGAGACCCCGGTTCGATTCCCGGCTCTGCCAATAACTTTAATTCTGGTCCGAGGGTTGGAACGGGGTACACCCAACCTCGTGAGGCAAAACTGAGAAAAGACGGATTAGGTTCCAGACTTAGCCATCCTGCAAGTGGTTTTCCGTGGTTTCCCGTTTCTACTCCATGCAAATGCCGGGAAGGTACCTAACTTAAGGCCACAGACGCTTCCTACCCAAATCCTAAATCAATTACAAATACACACACTAGTACAACTATCACAGTGACACAGGTTATCAGACAAATCTACACACACCCAAGGAGACGGAGCTACATGAGCTCTATGTGGCAACAATAATAACAACAGCAACTGTCTTTAACTTATTGATGATAATTGTAATTTCTGTGGTATCTGTTTCTTGTAAAACGAAATAATTCATTATGTTATTTCTTTTAAGTTGACATGATTTAATACGAACATGTGTGGTTTAAGCTTCGTATGTTATGTTTGAAAGTTGTAACGAATTTGTTCGCTATGTAGGCCTATTGATTAGTAGACCATGTTTTGAGCCTTCATTTACTGAGGCTGTTTTCTTGCCCATTACTGAGTTTATAATTTTCACAAGCTCTTTGTATCTTCTTGGCATTTATCAATATTATTTCTATAAGTTAATACTGTTGTTAAGTTCTGAAAATGGCCTTGTTAAGTTTATTTCTAAATGCTTCGTATTCATCTTATTATCAGTGCTATTTTTATTTCTTATCCATTATTCGTATAACCTATCTCATTCTCTACACACAATTCTGAGCTCCTCTGTGGACCATTGCTTGTTTTTCTTTTGTTCTGTACCGTGTGGTAAGTTGCATTGTTGTATATTGCATTGAATTTCTTTCTTTCATTATTATAAACCGTATACAGTATCTATGGTTTCTCCATAATAAGGTAAGTCTTCCAATCTAATTCCGTAGTGAAGTGTATAAAATTGAAAGTTATATTAATAATAACAATAAATATAACGAACGTTTTAGAAGCCTCCGTGGTTCAAATCCCGGTCACTCCATGTGAGATCTGTGCAGGACAAAACGAAGGCAGACAGGTTTTTCTCCGGGTACTCCGGTTTTCCCTGTCAACATTTCATTCCAGCAACACTCTCCACTATCATTTCATTTCATCTGTCATTCATTTAATCATTGCCCCAGAGGAGTGCGTCAGGCCTCGGCAGCCGGCACAGTTCATATCCTCGCCGCTAGATGGGGGCTTCATTCATTCCATTCCAGACCCGGTCGGAGACTGGAAGCAGGTTGTGGATTTTTTTTTATAACGAACGTTTCAGACTGTATTGAGCTCGGACTGTGCTCACCGAAAGGACAGTGAAACACAATAGGCCTGACATAGTGATCTTCAAAAGATTGAAGGAAGTCACGCTGGTGGATGTTGCCATTCCGATTACGCACAACCTTCAGACCAAACATGCTGAAAAAGTGTCTAGATATTTGGAGCTGGTTGAGCCTATCCGGAAGTAATGGCAGGTCAAGAGAGTTCGAATTATACCATTAGTCATCTCAGCTGGTTGAGCCTATCCGGAAGTAATGGCAGGTCAACAGAGTTCGAATTATACCATTAGTCATCTCAGCTGGTCGAGCCTATCCGGAAGTAACGGCAGGTCAAGAGAGTTCGAATTATACCATTAGTCATCTCAGCTGGTCGAGCCTATCCGGAAGTAATGGCAGGTCAACAGAGTTCGAATTATACCATTATTCATCTCACCTGGTCGAGCCTATCCGGAAGTAATGGCAGGTCAACAGAGTTCGAATTATACCATTAGTCATCTCAGCTGGTCGAGCCTATCCGGAAGTAGTGGCAGGTCAACAGAGTTCGAATTATACCATTAGTCATCTCAGCTGGTCGAGCCTATCCGGAAGTAATGGCAGGTCAACAGAGTTCGAATTATACCATTAGTCATCTCAGCTGGTCGAGCCTATCCGGAAGTAATGGCAGGTCAAGAGAGTTCGAATTATACCATTAGTCATCTCAGCTGGTCGAGCCTATCCGGAAGTAGTGGCAGGTCAACAGAGTTCGAATTATACCATTAGTCATCTCAGCTGGTCGAGCCTATCCGGAAGTAATGGCAGGTCAACAGAGTTCGAATTATACCATTAGTCATCTCAGCTGGTCGAGCCTATCCGGAAGTAATGGCAGGTCAACAGAGTTCGAATTATACCATTAGTCATCTCAGCTGGTCGAGCCTATCCGGAAGTAATGGCAGGTCAACAGAGTTCGAATTATACCATTAGTCATCTCACCTGGTCGAGCCTATCCGGAAGTAATGGCAGGTCAAGAGAGTTCGAATTATACCAATAGTCATCTGAAGCACTGGTGTGGTTCCTTAACATCTTCTGCAAGGGCTAAACGAGCTTGACCTGAACACTAACTTGTATAGCAGTGATATTGGCTACAACTAGGATAGTTGGTAAATTAATTGGCAGTGACCAGTGATGATTGTGCTTTGATTCAATGAAATCTGCTTAATTGCTATGTATTTTACCAGACAATGATCTGTTGTTATTGTTGTTGTTATTGTTGTTGATTCTTTAGGGGCTTTGTGACATCCTGGTCATGTAACCCCGTGTACTTTTGTGTGGGAAGAATTTGTCTGATAACCTGCGTCACTGTGATGTCTGTACTAATGTGTGTATTTGCAATAGACGTAGGAATTGGGTAGGAAGCGGCCGTGGCCTTATGTTAGGTACCATCCTGACATTTGCCTAGAGTAGAAGTAGGAAACCACGGAAAACCACTTCCTGGTTGGCTGCGGTAAAAAAAATCGATTTCGTCTCTTCTCAGTTTTGCTTCACGAGAGTTCGAATTATACCAATAGTCATCTCTACCCCATTCCAGCCCTCAAAACAGAGATAATTTTTTTGGCAGTGCCAGGAATCGATCTCAGGCCTTCGCGGTGACAGCCAAGAATGCTAGCCACTACGCAAAGACAATGATCTGAGAATAACGAGGATAATAATAATAATCATAATAATAATAATATCGTGTTGGAATCAATTTATCAGTGTTGCCTTAGCATATGAAATGTAAATGCTCTTCAGTCGGTCAACACGATTGTATCCAATTTGTAATAAGTGTTATTCTCTAAATTTGGAAAGTATTACATCAAAATATTTAATACACTTGGATGTCTAGCTTCGATCGTCAAGCGATCATCATCAGATCCTTTACACTCAGGCTAATAATCTATATCTATGAATATGTGGGTTAAGATATATACGCTATATTCACTACTAGCAGTAGTGCCCGGCTTCGGCCGGTGGATTTTTTGTTTTATGGATGCTAATGAATACTACTACAGAACTGGCACAGGATACCGGTACTTAGACTACCAGAAAAAATATATATAACTTTTTGTGGTGGTGGTGGTGGTGGTGGTGGTGGTGGTGGTGGTGGTTGTAGTGAGGGTGATAAGCAGTACAGTATAATGGACGTAACATTTAGATCATTTTCCCCTAATGATAATAATGATAATAATGAATAGGGAAACGGCTATTTACTAACTACAGCACTGACACATGTAATTGACAAACAAATTTCTAAAAATGATTAGAGAGAGAAGTAAGTGAAATAAAAGACACTGCCTAGGGGCTATATCTCATTGTCTGTTAGAAATGTAGAGAGCAATAGTGTCGTATTTTGTCGCATAGCGCCGTAGGAAAATAATCACAACACTTTGGAAATCTTCGGCTGTCCCGAGCTCCTGAGGTAGCAATAGTATCATTTATGGCCACATAGCGCTCAACGATAAGTTTCGGAATAAATTACGGTAAATTTGAAAGCATCAACGCTTATTGCAGCTGATAACCTCAATGTATTGCACCAACACCATTGCACTTATACGGATACATAATATGTTCATGATGATAACTGTTTCAAGGGATAAAAGAAACCTTTTAGATTTAACTATTTTCGCAATTCTGCACCAGAACACTGGTAGGGGCGACGTGATGCAGCCTACCTTCCCAGTCAACAATAGACTTATTAAAATACTCTACAGTTACACTTTTACGGACATTGATTCTAGGGCTTTAATACATGGTTTTCAAGTTCATTTTGTTTGTTATTCTAAGTGTAGCGAATGGAGAGCGTTGTCCAAAATATCAAGTGGACAGTGTTATCAGCAGGGTTTCAAAGTGTATGTATAATTTGGTGCAATTAGGAGGAACGGTGAAGATTTGTGATATAGGGCCTAAATACAGGAAATGGAGTGGTCTGTCCGAAATTTAAAGTGGACAGTGTCACCCGCAGGGTTCCAAAGGGTAAGTGTACAAAATGTGATTCAGATCGGTGAAACGGTGTAGATTTGTGCCAATGGACCTAAATGCAGGGAATCGAGTGGCCTGTCCGAAATTTCAAACATACAGTGTTACTCGTCGAGTTCCAAAGTGCAAGTATGTGAAATTTGGTTCAGATCGGTGAAATGGTGTAGATTTGTGCCAAAGGGCATAAATGCGGGGAATGGAATGGTCTGTCCGAAATTTCGTGCAAACAGTGTTACTCGCAGGGCTCCAAAGGCTAAGTATACACTTTTTGGTTCAGATCGGTGAAAAGGTGTAGATTTGTGCCAAAAGGCCTAAATGCAGGGAATGGACCGGTCTGTCATAAATTTCATGCAGGCAGTGTTTCTCGCAGGGTTCCAAAGGGCCTAAATGCAGGGAATGGAGTGGTCTGTCCGAAATTTAACATAGCCTAAGCTATTCCTCTTGAATCTGGCTATCATATAAAAAAAATATTTTTTGAATCTGCCCGGTAGTTCCAGAGATTAGCGCGTTTAAACACAAAAACAAACACACAAACTCTTCAGCTTTATTATATTAGTGAAAATCCACAGCCTGCTTCCAGTCTCCAACCGGGTCAGGAATGGAATGAATGAAGCCCCCATCTAGCGGCAAGGATATGAACTGTGCCGGCTGCCGAGGCCTGACGCACTCTTCTGGGGCAATGATTAAATGAATGACAGATGAAATGAAATGATAGTGGAGAGTGTTGCTGGAATGAAATTTTGACAGGGAAAATCGGAGTACCCGGAGAAAAACCTGTCTGCCTCCGTTTTGTCCAGTACAGATCTCACATGGAGTGACCGGGATTTGAACCACGGACCCAGCGGTGAGAGGCCGGCGTGCTGCCGCCTAAGCCACGGAGGCTTCGCTTTATTATATTAGTATATATTATAATTACAGTAGTTTATTGAAAAATTGCGTAACTTGTCAGCTTTGTTAATAATAAAATACTGCAACTAAAATCTCTACATATTATAAAACTAAGTTCCCGATTCTTGGATGTAACGGGTAATCTCGAGAACCACTGGATGGATTTTGAAACATTTTCACCATTCTATAAATGACGTCTCGAGGAAGGTTTCTGTAGAAGAACATTCACATATGAACAAAGGAAGCCGAGCAGTAACGATTTCAATGAACCGAGTCGAAGAAAAACCTACCGTCCGTGCGCCTTTCAAGCTTACGCTAGGTAAACCGTTCAAAATATCTATATAGGCCTACTATGAGTGTAAGAATAAATTGTTAAGCATGAAAAGTTCTACAAGAAAGTCCCGGACAGCATATCCCAATCTTTAATACATCGTATTTACGTCTTCATTTCTTCCAACAATGTCCATTCGGTAGAAATTTAAATTACTAGCTTCGAAGCGATTTTACGAGCGAGTCTATCACCCCAACTTCGGCTAGCATCAAACTGTCGAGTCTTGGCGAGTTAAGACTTCAGAGAAGAGTATATGTGCTAGGAGTTTCGCTGCTCACATCAGCTTTTATGAATTGGGTCTGGGACCTGCCGTCCGTGCGCCATTTAAGCTTACGCTGGGTAAATCGTTGAAGATACCGAGCGGAGGCAGGGCGGGTTGCTAGTAGTGTATATGTCGTAGGCAGATAGTGAAATCCGTCATTTCATGAAGATCCTAGGCACTTCATGAAAAGCCGGCATAAGATATAAAATGAAATAGTTACACTATCTGACGCGTGGTTTCATGAAATGACTAAATTTAGCCGTCACATAGTGTAATTGTTTTTTACACTATCTGACGGAAAGTCCAGCCCGTCACTTCATGAAGAACCGGTAGCGTTGTCCTCGTGGTGAGATAAGTGTGCTTTCCAAGAATAAACAATGGCAATACGATATGGAAGATACCGTGGAAGTACAGAGGCAGTTGTTTCTTCAGAAAGTTAATGAGTATTATGAATAAAAGCCTCATAAAAAACCTTGGTCTCAAGAAGAAATGGATAAGGTAAGAAAGACTTGTTTGGTATATTTCAGGTTATGTCACTTGTAGCCTGCCTGTTTTAACAATTTACAAGGGTTCTATTCGTCTCATTTGGATGAACATGATACTGGTGGCTGATTAACAGAGGATTAATGGGTGTTTACGCAAATACCAGTATCATCACAAGTCTGAGAATGAACGACATATGTCCAGACGAAATATTACACTTTCTATTACATGGGGTTAGTTAAAAGGCGGGATGTCAATAGAACAATGCGATGTTTATATTGTTGTCATTATTAGAACATTTTAGG
Source organism: Meconema thalassinum (assembly GCA_946902985.2). Taxonomy (NCBI): domain Eukaryota; kingdom Metazoa; phylum Arthropoda; class Insecta; order Orthoptera; family Tettigoniidae; genus Meconema; species Meconema thalassinum. The sequence goes on from OX336389.2 coordinate 418,779,149, forward strand.
ACATAGCCTACACAATAGTCAGCTTATTTCGTGTTTCTGAAGTCTTACCGCAATGAAGAAATCAGGGCCGTACCCAGAAAGTAATTTCGGGAGGGTTTCTGTAGTTTCATTTTTTCAGTCTGCACATTTTAATATAGTTGTAGTTGTTTTATTATTGTAAAAACGGGCTAGGTGCATCTTGGTCACCAGTATACTAGGTGTATGTTGTCTGATAACGTCATCAGCCCAGTATATTAGGGTGCACAGTATGTTGTCTGATAAGGTCATCAGCCCAGTATATTAGGGTGCACAGTATGTTGTCTGATAAGGTCATCAGCCCGGTATATTAGGGTGCAAAGTATGTTGTCTGATAAGGTCATCAGGACAGTATATTAGGGTGCACATATGTTGTCTGATAAGGTCATCAGCCCAGTATATTAGGGTGCACAGTATGTTGTCTGATAAGGTCATCAGCCCAGTACATTAGGGTGCACAGTATGTTGTCTGATAAGGTCATCAGCTCAGTACATTAGGGTGCACAGTATGTTGTCTGATAAGGTCATCAGCCCAGTACATTAGGGTGCACAGTATGTTGCCTGATAAGGTCATCAGCCCAGTACATTAGGGTGCACAGTATGTTGTCTGATAAGGTCATCAGCCCAGTATATTAGGGTGCACATATGTTGTCTGATAAGGTCATCAGCCCAGTATATTAGGGTGCAAAGTATGTTGTCTGATAAGGTCATCAGGACAGTATATTAGGGTGCACATATGTTGTCTGATAAGGTCATCAGCCCAGTACATTAGGGTGCACAGTATGTTGTCTGATAAGGTCATCAGCCCAGTACATTAGGGTGCACAGTATGTTGTCTGATAAGGTCATCAGCTCAGTACATTAGGGTGCACAGTATGTTGTCTCATAATGTCAACAGCCCAGTACATTAGGGTGCACAGTATGTTGTCTGATAAGGTCATCAGGACAGTATATTAGGGTGCACATATGTTGTCTGATAAGGTCATCAGCCCAGTACATTAGGGTGCACAGTATGTTGTCTGATAAGGTCATCAGCTCAGTACATTAGGGTGCACAGTATGTTGTCTGATAAGGTCATCAGCCCAGTACATTAGGGTGCACAGTATGTTGCCTGATAAGGTCATCAGCCCAGTACATTAGGGTGCACAGTATGTTGCCTGATAAGGTCATCAGCCCAGTACATTAGGGTGCACAGTATGTTGTCTGATAAGGTCATCAGCTCAGTACATTAGGGTGCACAGTATGTTGTCTGATAAGGTCATCAGCCCAGTACATTAGGGTGCACAGTATGTTGCCTGATAAGGTCATCAGCCCAGTACATTAGGGTGCACAGTATGTTGCCTGATAAGGTCATCAGCCCAGTACATTAGGGTGCACAGTATGTTGTCTGATAAGGTCATCAGCCCAGTACATTAGGGTGCACAGTATGTTGTCTGATAAGGTCATCAGCTCAGTACATTAGGGTGCACAGTATGTTGTCTCATAATGTCAACAGCCCAGTACATTAGGGTGCACAGTATGTTGCCTGATATGGTCATCAGCCCAGTACATTAGGGTGCACAGTATGTTGCCTGATAAGGTCATCAGCCCAGTACATTAGGGTGCACAGTATGTTGCCTGATAAGGTCATCAGCCCAGTACATTCGGGTGCACAGTATGTTGTCTGATAAGGTCATCAGCCCAGTACATTAGGGTGCACAGTATGTTGTCTGATAAGGTCATCAGCTCAGTACATTAGGGTGCACAGTATGTTGTCTCATAATGTCAACAGCCCAGTACATTAGGGTGCACAGTATGTTGCCTGATATGGTCATCAGCCCAGTTCATTAGGGTGCACAGTATGTTGTCTGATAAGGTCATCAGCCCAGTATATTAGGGTGCACATATGTTGTCTGATAAGGTCATCAGCCCAGTATATTAGGGTGCACAGTATGTTGTCTGATAAGGTCATCAGCCCAGTACATTAGGGTGCACAGTATGTTGTCTGATAAGGTCATCAGCCCAGTACATTAGGGTGCAGGTATGTTGTCTGATAAGGTCATCAGCCCAGTACATTAGGTTGCACATATGTTGTCTGATAAGGTCATCAGCCCAGTATATTAGGGTGCACAGTATGTTGTCTGATGAGGTCATCAGCCCAGTACATTAGGGTGCAGGTATGTTGTCTGATAAGGTCATCAGCCCAGTTCATTAGGGTGCACATATGTTGTCTGATAAGGTCATCAGCCCAGTATATTAGGGTGCACAGTATGTTGCCTGATAAGGTCATCAGCCCAGTACATTAGGGTGCAGGTATTATACCCTTGGAAAATAGCATGTAGACAAGATTCGAGGTTTCGGGGTCGTAATGGATTCTTGTGAATGTGATTTAGAGATTTTGTGCTATCAATATAACTTCCAGGGTTCATAAGGTTAACTAATTATTACAAAGCCAAGAAAACAACAGGATCTACAAACAAATAAAATTTAATAACTGAATCAAACATAAAACACTTAACAATAAACCATCCTTATATTAATTAGTTCACTCGCACGTGAACAGATCTGACACTGACCAGCCTGACGTACCATGATAACACGGCATGACAGCTGTCACACAAGCGCTGTGACTGCAATGTCACTTAATTCAAAGCAACAAAAGAAAACGGATCACAGGATCCAAAAATAACAACAAATAAAAATAGTACAAGAATTTAATATTTATGTGCGACACGCGTTTTAAGACTAGGTCAAGTAATGAGTACTTTGACGGGCGCTCGTTTCCGACCAAAACAGTCGGTTCGGGAACGAACTCCGTACTGCGAAGACGAATTACGGAAATGTGGGAAAAACAATTACATATTTAAATACACTACTGACATGCTCTAACCTTAGATTACCACAACCAAATACACGTGTGTATTATTTAAAATAAGGGCTGCGGAGTTACCGTCTTATACCTCAAACTCTAGGAAAGCATAACATGACATGAACAAGTTTGGCCGGTTGCCAAATTATATTTATAATGAATACAATGGCCTTGACAATAAGAGCCAACAACAACAAATACAAATTTTAAAATTCACGCCAGAAAATTTGGCGCTTTAAAACAATGAATAAATAAGTCGTAGTCATGATAAAAAAAAACCTTCGGATCGACAACATGGCAACTCCCCAAATTAAACCAAATAAAATAACCTTAACTCATTAGGCTTTAAAGCAAACATTTACGTGTCATAACAGAGCTGGGGACAGCCGGGTCTGTTATCGCATATCTGAGTAATTGTCTGATTCCTTCCCCCAACGTAGTAATGAGTGCCACGCTAAATATAGATTCTGGCCCATAGCCAGCGTCCAGCGACCTTCTAATTGTCACCTGTTAAACCCGTAAATACAAAATATCACATTATCTCAAAACATCCTCTCAGGGATTTTTAAGAACACATCTCCAGGTCAAACTTACCCCCAAGGGTAACTAATTTGCCGGAATGATGTCGCAGTCAAGGACAGGCTTTACCTTCCCTCATCATCACACTTACACCCAAAAACACGTGGCACTATCTCGAAGATCTCGTCGCAGCATATGAACCAGCACACCCTTCAGATAAATGACACATTACTTGTCCAAATGACAATAAAGAATTAATACTTGAATCAGAATTAGCCCGAGTTATCAAAGCAACTAAAATACTAATTCCCCCCCCACGTCTAGTTTTAGTTTTACATTATCATTAATTCAGTCCATTTAACATTGTCGTTCCTAGGTTCTCATTCATGGCTACACTTTTTATTGATACGTTAATCATATGCGGCCATTTCGCTATAAGAATTACGTATACATAAGGACAACATTTAAGTTACAAAATTTACTGTACAACATAATTGTCACGCAATGCCAAAATTTACTACACGCATGTCAGTTAAGAAATCAAACCCTAAATTTAAATTAAATCACACAAATAAAATCTGTACAAAGTTCCACACATCTCTCGCGATTCCCCTCGTCCAAAATCAATAAATCAATTTTTTAATACTCATCACTTAAACCGCTTTCCAGAGGCCTCCCGCCTCGTCATCTCCCACCATTAGACCTTTTAGCCCATAACACTCATGGTAATGGAGGATGAAACTTGTTGTCTTCTTTCCATGGTCGTCATCTTGCTGCTGTTAAAACACAATTAAATTAAAGTTTTAAAACTGTTCAATCTGCTTTATGAGTATTTTATTTCCTCATATAGTCCTATGCAGAATCGTAGACTTTCCCTATTCTATGGCTAATTGCCATCTCACAATTTATGAAATTTATAACTTCGTTGTCGACACACAACTAGAATTTTAAAACCATACCGTCTTAAGGACGTCTTAAATTTACTGTCGAAGAATAATTAGGAGTGCCCCGGTTCATCTCAGACATTTGTTTATATACAGAAAGCCTAAAAGTTCCAATGGAGGGAGAAACAGCTCCTCAATATTTTAAATAATGGGCCTATAATTATGTGTGACCTCTCAAAAATCTTGTAATTTCTCACAGGTCGCGAATCTGCCGCCAAACACGCAAACCGATCGCTAGATCTTTTATAACCGATTGGCGCGCAAAAACACACTGATGCTATGTTCTGGCGTCCTATCCTTTCATTGGTCAGTTAAGTTGGCGTCGGAGTTCTGACCTTACAAATCCCGCCCTTATTTTGACGTCACGACACTTCTCCTCTCTCTCTCACTCCTTGCCGTGGACCCATCATCGTGGCCTGTCGATGGTCACGTACGCCTCAGCGTCATACCTGATTTTCTCAGAAGAATAAGAATAGCATTGTTTGTGAAATTGTCGGTAGCTTCCAGCCAGCACGTAGCCCGTCTTACCAAGTCCAGTTTGCTTGCTACATCAATTTTACTCAAATATTCAGCATATCATGTATTTAGTATTTCCAGCGTTTTTAATAAATATGAAACATTATTATTGGACACAATGATAAGGGTTCATCTGACCCCTAGTTGATGAAATTCGAGCTCAATATGAAGTCGAATTTCACACCCTTAACTTTTCTGGCTCAAATTTGAAGTTGCTGGTCACCCTCAAAATATAATGACTGTCCGCCTCTGTCTGTTTCAGTAGCCGTCTCGCTCCAAACTCATTAGGAAATTCCTGTATGCTTGTGCCCTCCGGCCTCTTTCCTCGCTACTCGTCTCCCCTCTCACTCTTTCAAAACATCAACATTGCTCATTTACAACTTCCGCCTGAATTTGTAAACACGTCAGGGCCGTCTTTCGAGCGCATTCACCACTAGAGTACCCCCGTATCTTTTGTTGTATGTTATCACGCGAATGTTTAATTTGCTGCAGTAACATTATTTCTCGGTTCGTATGGCTCTCTCTGATGATACAATTTTAAATTTGAAATATTATACACTGCCATGTTTCCTGTGCTCACCTCCTGGACTCTGTAGGCGTTGTTACCTAAATTCGTAACCCCTAGTTGAACTTCCTTAAGCCGCTCCTGTCTTTTCTCCATTCTCCCGTGATGTCATCTCCTTCTTCTCTCCCGCGTTGCCATCTTCTTCCTTCTCCCTTCTTCTTCTCCGATTCCCGTACGATAAATTTCTTCACCATATTTCGAGACCCTTGCCTGACACGGCCTGCGAATCTCTCCTGCTATTCATCTGTTTCCTATTGTCGGCTGCTCTATTTTCTTCTTCTCCATGCAGTTCCTCCAAATATCTCTGGGTTTCTACATGCATGGCCTCCAACACTTGATGTGTTCCGTTTTCCTCCTCGTGGGTGTCGGGATTCTTCCGCCGATCTATTGCTCTTTCCCATTTATCCTTATTGTTTCCCTGTATGTTATGTGGATTTTCCAGGTACTGTTGCGGGTCAGCGTGTCTCTCGTTCCAATTTCTTCGGTCCTCCCTTGGATCCGATTGCTCGTTAAACCGCTGGTTATCTTGTGCGTTATATTGTTGATTATAGTGTTCTCCACGCCATCCCCGATTATAAGGTGCGTTATTATTATTATTCCTATTGTATGACGTTTGGTATCTCCTATTATCTCGCCACTGCTGATTGTTTGTGTTCCGGTAGCGGTTAGTTTCTTCCTGATTGTAATGGTTTTTGTCCCTATTTTCATATCTCGGTTGAGATCTCGGCTCATATTCTTCTGTGTTCTGCCGTCTTTGATTATCCCCAGTGTTTGTAGCTTGCGTCCTCGTGTTTTTGTTCGGTGTCTTGACTACTTCGACTGCATTAACTAACTCTATCTGTCTCTTCTCTCTCGGGTTGATGTAATTAGTGGTTTCATCTATCCTCCTCAATACTTCTTCTGCCTGGACCACGGTCGTAATATTTGCCGCCACCAAGAATTGCTGAACGCTAATAGGCATCTGTTTTCCTATAGTAGTTATTAGCTCCATTTCGCTTGGGGGATTATCAAGATCTTGCAATTTGACAAGTTGCATGGCGAAAAAATCTGCATATTTCGTCTGATGCGTGGAATGGTATTTGCGCGAGTATAAGTCCATTCGCAAGCTTTGTTGATATGACCCACTCCAGTATTTGCTTAGGAAGGCCTTGTGGAACCCTTCCATTGATTTAAATGTGTTCTTAAATCCAAGATACCACGTAAGTGCTGAGCCCGCCAAAAAAATTTCAACCATTCTTAATTGTCGCGTTGAGCTAACATTTTGGTCCGAAAAATATTCTGTCAGTTCACTTAAGGAAGCTTTAGGTGTCCCTCCGCTCTCTGGTAAAAACTTATTCGGTTTAAATTCGTTTCCACGGATGACTTGTATAACTTGCGTGGGAAGTTGTGTGTTTTGAGGTGTCGAGCTACGACCCTCATAATTCCGGAATGCTTGCATGTCTATCGTTCTTGGACTTTGCCCAAGCTCGTGGCTGTCTACTGTGTGCTCTCTTTCCGCATTCTCCCCTTTCCCCTTTTCCATTAGTGTTGCAAACATCGTATTATGTCCAAGTGACTGCAATTCCGTTTTTATCATGCGGTCTTCTTGAATTTGAAATCTTAACCTCATGTTTTCTTCCAACGCCGGTATTTTCGCGTTATTTTCCCCTAGCTTCTTGCTTACCGCGAGCCGTTCATCTTTCGAATCAGCGCTCATCTTGGTCCAATCTTTTCTAATAGTATCCTTCAATTTATCAATGTGCTTTTCGACTTCCTGTTGATTAGCCTCCTGATTATCTTCGAGTTTATCTATCCTTTCTCCCAGAGAAATGTTGTTCTGCTCTAATGTTTGTTTAATTTCTTCCTGGTCAATTTCTAACTTTTTCCATTTCTCAATTGATTGTGTTTCTAATTTGTTGAGTTCCGTCACTAAGCCAGTGATATTGTTATCTACTGTAATTATCTGATCTTGCATACCCTGTGTCCCTCGTTCGATCTTCTCAAACCTTTCTTCTAAGTTTGTGTGTGCTTCTTTAATCTAAGATGAGTTGGTCAAACACGCTTGCTCGATTTGTGCTAGTTTTGCCATAACAGTCTCATCCATTCCTTTTATTTCCTTTTTAAACGAATCTTCGATACATTTTATTATTCCTAATTGTTTGGTATTGTTAGAGCTAACGTCCTTTGCTAATTGGATTAGCTGTTCTTTTGTGTGCTCTTTGATTTCTACCGTTAGCGCAGCTAGATTTTGAGTGTTCCTTTCGTCTTGTGCGTTTAACATTTCATTGTTTTTCTCAGACTGCCTATGTAATTGCTCACTAACCAGAATGTTTTGTGTAGCGATTTTCTGATTTATATTCTCGTTAACTTCAGATAGTTTTGTGTTCAACTGCGTCTGTATTTCTACACTATTTGCCGCTAACTGTGTCTGCATTTCTACACTATTTGCCGCTAACTGTGTCTGCATTTCTACACTATTTGCCGCTAAATGTGTCTGCGTTTCTTCACTATTTGCCGCTAACTGTGTTTGTATTTCATTGGTTATGTCCTTTCTCATCTCACTTAGTTGTTCTCGCGTACGAGCGGATGATAATTCAATCACTTCGCGGATTTCTCCCAGAGTTGCCATCACAACAATAATATATTTGAGACATAGGGAAATGACATAAGGGCGGAGCCCTGGATACGCGCGCTCACATATATTAAATATACACACATTAACCCTTTACATACTCAGTTCATTTACTTTAAATTACTCCCACAAACTATAGCATCACTGAGTATAATTTACTTATTATTCCATTTAATTTTTAACCCTTTGATTCAGTTATAATCTTCCTGACCTTACTTCAATTACAAATCTTACCAATTAATAGAGTATTAATTAGTTTTCAAGGTCTAACCTTCCTGTCAAATAATTCTTTGAGTTTGGCTTTTCTACACAAAGCTAATTTAAATTTATTGGGCGCCTGGAACAGTTTGTTCTAATTTTAATCAAAGTTCAAACACTTAACTTGTTCCAAATTTACTTTATTGCAAACTCCATGACTTTATATTTTCAAACATTTGGCGGTACTATCTTCGCCTAACTTACGTTAATAAACTTATATCACATGCCGGTGATCTATTTTTTTTACTCTAAAAACAAATGCCACACGTTCGGAAGCCAAAGTAACTCTTATATACCCTTGGAAAATAGCATGTAGACAAGATTCGAGGTTTCGGGGTCGTAATGGATTCTTGTGAATGTGATTTAGAGATTTTATGCTATCAATATAACTTCCAGGGTTCATAAGGTTAACTAATTATTACATAGCCAAGAAAACAACAGGATCTACAAACAAATAAAATTTAATAACTGAATCAAACATAAAACACTTAACAATAAACCACCCTTATATTAGTTCACTCGCACGTGAACAGATCTGACACTGACCAGCCTGACGTACCATGATAACACGGCATGACAGCTGTCAAACAAGCGTTGTGACTGCAATGTCACTTAATTCAAAGTAACAAAAGAAAACGGATCACAGGATCCAAAAATAACAACAAATAAAAATAGTACAAGAATTTAATATTTATGAGCGACACGCGTTTTAAGACTAGTTCAAGTAATGAGCACTTTTACGGGCGCTCGTTTCTGACCAAAACAGTCGGTTCGGGAACGAAATCCGTACTGCGAAGACGAATTACGGAAATGTGGGAAAAACAATTACATTTTTAAATACACTACTGACATGCTCTAACCTTAGATTACCACAACCAAATACACGTGTGTATTATTTAAAATAAGGGCTGCGGAATTACCGTCTTATACCTCAAACACTAGGAAAGCATAACATGACATGAACAAGTTTGGCCGGTTGCCAAATTATATTTATAATGAATACAATGGCCTTGAAAATAAGAGCCAACAACAACAAATACAAATTTTAAAATTCACGCCAGAAAATTTGGCGCTTTAAAACAATGAATAAATAAGTCGTAGTCATGATTTTAAAAAAACTTCGGATCGACAACATGGCAACTCCCCAAATTAAACCAAATAAAATAACCTTAACTCATTAGGCTTTAAAGCAAACATTTACGTGTCATAACAGAGCTGGGGACAGCCGGGTCTGTTATCGCATATCTGAGTAAGTGTCTGATTCCTTCCCCCAACGTAGTAATGAGTGCCACGCTAAATATAGATTCTGGCCCATAGCCAGCGTCCAGCGACCTTCTAATCGTCACCTGTTAAACGCGTAAATACAAAATATCACATTATCTCAAAACATCCTCTCAGGGATTTTTAAGAACACATCTCCAGGTCAAACTTACCCCCAAGGGTAACTAATTTGCCGGAATGATGTCGCAGTCAAGGACAGGCTTTACCTTTCTTCATCATCACACTTACACCCAAAAACACGTGGCACTTTCTCGAAGATCTCGTCGCAGCATATGAACCAGCACACCCTTCAGATAAATGACACATGACTTGTCCAAATGACAATAAAGAATTAATACTTGAATCAGAATTAGCCCGAGTTATCAAAGCAACTAAAATACTAATTTTCCCCCCAACGTCTAGTTTTAGTTTTACATTATCATTAATTCAGTCCATTTATCATTGTCGTTCCTAGGTTCTCATTCATGGCTACACTTTTTATTGATACGTTAATCATATGCGGCCATTTCGCTATAAGAATTACGTATACATAAGGACAACGTTTAAGTTACAAAATTTACTGTACAACATAATTGTCACGCAATGCCAAAATTTACTACACGCATGTCAGTTAAGAAATCAAACCCTAAATTTAAATTAAATCACACAAATAAAATCTGTACAAAGTTCCACACATCTCTCGCGATTCCCCTCGTCCAAAATCAATAAATCAATTTTTTAATACTCATCACTTAAACCGCTTTCCAGAGGCCTCCCGCCTCGTCATCTCCCACCATTAGGCCTTTTAGCCCATAACACTCATGGAAATGGAGGATGAAACTTGTTGTCTTCTTTCCATGGTCGTCATCTTGCTGCTGTTAAAACACAATTAAATTAAAGTTTTAAAACTGTTCTATCTGCTTTATGAGTATTTTATTTCCTCATATAGTCCTATGCAGAATCGTAGACTTTCCCTATTCTATGGCTAATTGCCATCTCACAATTTATGAAATTTATAACTTCGTTGTCGACACACAACTAGAATTTTAAAACCATACCGTCTTAAGGACGTCTTAAATTGACTGTCGAAGAATAATTAGGAGTGCCCCGGTTCATGTCAGACATTTGTTTATATACAGAAGGCCTAAAAGTTCCCGTAGAGGGAGAAACAGCTCCTCAATATTTTAAATAATGGGCCCATAATTATGTGTGACCTCTCAAAAATCTTGTAATTTCTCACAGGTCGCGAATCTGCCGCCGAACACGCAAACCGATCGCTAGATCTTTTATAACCGATTGGCGCGCAAAAACACACTGATGCTATGTTCTGGCGTCCTATCCTCTCATTGGTCAGTTAAGTTGGCGTCGGAGTTCTGACCTTACAAATCCCGCCCATATTTTGACGTCACGACACTTCTCCTCTCTCTCACTCCTTGCCGTGGACCCATCATCGTGGCCTGTCGATGGTCACGTACGCCTCAGCGTCATACCTGATTTTCTCAGAAGAATAAGAATAGCATTGGTTGTGAAACTGTCGGTAGCTTCCAGCCAGCACGTAGCCCGTCTTACCAAGTCCAGTGTGCTTGCTACATCAATTTTACTCAAATATCCAGCATATCATGTATTTAGTATTTCCAGCGTTTTTAATAAATATGAAACATTATTATTGGACACAATGATAGGGGTTCAGTATGTTGTCTGATAAGGTCATCAGCCCAGTACATTATGGTGCACATATGTTGTCTGATAAGGCCATCAGCCCAGTATATTAGGGTGCACAGTATGTTGTGTGATAAGGCCATCAGCCCAGTACATTAGGGTGCACAGTATGTTGTCTGATAAGGTCATCAGCCCAGTATATTAGGGTGCACAGTATGTTGTCTGATAAGGTCATCAGCCCAGTATATTAGGGTGCACAGTACTGTATGTTGGCTGATAAGGTCATCAGCCCAGTATATTAGGGTGCACAGGATGTTGTCTGATAAGGTCATCAGCCCAGTACATTAGGGTGCACAGTATGTTGTCTGATAAGGTCATCAGCCCAGTATATTAGGGTCCACAGTGTGTTGTCTGATAAGGTCATTCATTACATTACATTAAGAAAACGTATATTGCACAAATTGGGAAAAATATAAGCTTCTACAAAAAGAAGATAGATGGAGAAAAGTGTACCTAGTATTCCACGATTAGGGTTTCAGTCTTACGTGGAAATTAATTACGAACATCATAATAAACAAGCATCAATTTATTTCTCGGAATACTTCGTGTATTACACAGAAAAATTAATGTACGTCTCCACTGCTGCAGTCATTTAATTCTGATTAGAAAAGGATTAACTCAGGTCTAGAAATGGAAAAAATATATAAACTTACACAGAAGAAAAAAATAGGAGAAAAACTTACCCAGTGTTCCAGGATTAGATTTTAGGTTGTACGTGGAAATTGATTTCGATTTCCATTGTAAACAAGCATTAATTTATTTTTTGGAATAGAACAATTAAAAGAATTAATGTACGACCTCGTCGCGTCAGTCATTTCATGAAGAGCCGAATCAAAATATGCCGGATCTTCATGAAGTGCCTCGGCTGATAATGTAAAATGATTTCTTACACCATCTGCCTAAGGCAGTCCGTCACTTCATGAAGGAACGCGTCAGATTGTGTAACTATCCCATTTTACATCATATGCCGGCTTTTCATGAAGTGCCAGGATCTTCATGAAATGACGGATTTCACTATCTGACTACGACATATATATCTTAATCCACATATTCATAGATATAGATTAATAGCCTAAGTGTAAAGGATCTGATGACGATCGCTTGACGATTGAAACTGGTCATCCAAGTAAATTAATTAATCTCATGTAATATCTTTCAAATTTAGGGGACAACATCTATTACAATTTGAGTGCAATCATGCTGACCGACTGAAGAGCATTTCCATTTCAACAACAACAACAACAATAATCATCATAATAATAATAATAATAATATCGCCCGTTATTTAATTTTTTTCCTGTGCTATGCAACGTGTTGTGTGTGGTCACCACAGATGAAGAGAAATGGAACAAACTTTATTCGCAGCACACTATTATACCGGTTGAGTCTTTTGCCCATTATTTTTCTAGTTTTCGGCCACACTTCCAACGTCTGATGGCAGCACGGTCGACAATTCCCCGTCTATAGTCAAGCCAAAATGACCCTAAGCGACTTAACAAGATTTTTGACGACATAGAAGCAAGTCCTTTACAAAACCATGTATGACAGTTTGATGCATTGTATAATCACTTGACGCACACATGCTTTTGTAAAGGACTTGCTTTCATGTCGTCATAAATCTTGTTAAGTCGTTAAGGGTCAATGTGGCTTGGCAACAGAAGGGGAACTGTCGATCATGCTGCCATCAGACGTTCGAAGTGTGGCCAAAAAATAGAAAAATAAGGGGCAAGAGACTCGATGGGTATAATGGATGAAGAGGTTAAATTAATCATTGGAGAATAGCTTACTCACCTGATTCATGGGATACCAAATCGCCAGTAGCTGAGTTACAAGACTTGATCTCCTAGATGTTTGGGTTCTCTCAGGTCACCACTAATTGTAAGAGCAAATTCTTGGGCCTAGGGGATGGGACGCTTGACCCGTTGTGTTGGGGTGGCGCAACTGCCTCGCACCCAGAGGCCCCGGCTCCTTCAGGGGTATTAGAAACTGACGTCAGCGCTGGAACGGGGTGCACTCAGCCTCGTGAGGACAATTCAATAGCTGTCTAACAGTGAGGCAGTTCTCCGGTCACGAAAGTCAAGATTAACGGCCGAGAGAACCCGATGCGCTGACCACGCGTCATCCAAGTATCTGTAGGCCAAATGGCTGGGCAGCGGTCGCTTGGTAGGGCTAGGCCCTTCATGGGCTGTAGTGCCACAGTCTTCTTTTTTTATATGGGATGGGACATTCGATTGCCTCCTTCTTGTCTGTCTCTTTTGAGTCTACTAGGGCCTTCATTACTCAAGAGATTAACAGGATCTCCTGTTCTATGTTTGTATGTAGGTGCCATCCTTATCACCGGTCTCGCCAGCTGATCTGAAGAGAAACTTAAATCTGTGTGGTGTATGATCGAACAACAGCTACACACCATTCACTCTCGAGGCACGCGGGACCTTTTCTCGGTCAAGTGGTTAAAATCTACCATTGTCAACGTTCCAGCCAAGTGCCAGTAAGTGCCCAAGAATGTAAATTTGCCGACTGGTGAGCCCTGCCTCACTCTTCCGGGGTAACGAGAAAGGAAGGTAGTTGTTGTTAATTCATATACTGTAGGGGCTGGGGACATTTTGGTTATCAACCCCGTGTAGTTGGGTGTGTGTTGAACATGTCTGATAACCTGTAATTTTCTGATCACTGTAGCAGTATGTGTAACAGCATTAAGGAAAGGGATAAAGTATGTAGGTGCCTAGGGACTTAAGATATTAACCCGGCATTTGTCTGGAGGGAGTGTACAAAAACCCGAGGAAACCCACACTCAGGATAGTCATTGTCAGCGCCGGGATTCCATCCTGCGATGTCAGGACTTGCTGCAGCTGCCTGCGTGGTCGTGGTGCACGAATTAACGAGCACGGCTCCGTCACGGGGCGAGAAAGGAAGGATTATGAAGCATTACTGCAGCGGTGTTGACACGTGAAATGAGCCACGGAAAAGATATCATGTGAACAGTAAAAACCATACCATATTCAGCCAACATGAAAAATGTATTTTATCCCCCCAATATTTACGTCACTAATACTCCATTTGACACTGGGCAAACATTGAGCTGACGTATTGTTTGTTCTAGACGGAGCTGAATTGCTCTGCGTGACGACCCGGTCATGGAGGTCGCAAGAAGGTTGCCTGCTCAAAATAGAAAGCAGGGTCTCGGATCATCCATGTATCGGAAAACCATTATTTATGAGTTCAGCAGTGGCACCGTTCCATGCTCTTTCATATGCATCATACAATTCTTGTTTAAACTTCATAAATTATGTGTTTGCTCTTTTTACTCGGAGTGAAGAGTGCTCTTTGAACACAGAGCAATTGGCGGAGTAGCACGGTACGGACCGGCCATGCGTCCGTCAATTTGGCCACAATTTATTTGCCTGGAATATTTAAGTTTTTCTTCACAAACTTGAATAAAGCTGTACCTTTATGTTGTTTAGGTTCGTATTATTGAAACATTTAGCCATTAATACGACAACGGTAAGGTTGGACATAACGATACTGGGATAAAAACTGGTTTCTTTGAAAAGAGTGGTGATGAAAATGAAAATCCACAGCCTGCTTCCAGTCTCCGACCGGGTCAGGAGTGGAATGAATGAAGCCCCCATCTAGCGGCGAGGATATGAAATGTGCCGGCTGCCGAGGCCTGACGCACTCCTCTGGGGCAATGGTTAAATGAATGACAGATGAAATGAAATGATAGTGGAGAGTGTTGCTGGAATGAAATTTTGACAGGGAAAACCGGAGTACCCGGAGAAAAACCTGTCTGCCTCCGTTTTGTCCAGCACAGATCTCACATGGAGTGACCGGGATTTGAACCACGGATCCAGCGGTGAGAGGCCGGCGTGCTGCCGCCTAAGCCACGGAGGCTCTAAAAGAGTGGTGATACAGAGTTATATTTCACCACTTAACTTCTCAGTGATATAAATCATCCCGCGATGTAGCTTGTTAAATTGTGCACCACGGCCGCGAGGGCAGCTGCATCAAGTCTTGAGATTGGAGTTTTGAATTCCTGCGCTGAAGGCGGCTATCCTGAGTGTGGTTTTTCCTCGTTCTTTTCCACATTCCTTCCAGGCAAATGCCGGAATAGTACCTACCTAGGGCACCTACTCCATCCCTGTCCTTAATACAGTTAGGCTACACATACTACTATAGTCATCACAGCAATACAGGTTATGAGACAAGTTCCACACACACACACCCAACAACATGGAGCTGATGAGCAAGCCCCTCAAATGAACAAAAACAAACGATATAGATCACTGTTTACATTTATTCTGCTAAAAGAAATAGTGTCTCTAAAGAAAACAAAAAATGGACGTTAGTGGAAAAAAAGGGCCAAAAGGAATGGAAGACTCAGTAAAATTACAAACAAGTTGCCTTTGATTTCAACAGACCACCGTCCAAACAATATCACGTTAGCGTTTGTATTGCATTACCAATTAATCAACATGATTTCCAAAGGTAAATAAACCCCTATTGTGCGAGTACCAGCTTATTTCTTCTGGACAAACTGCGCTACAGATCTTGAAGGACACCTCTCCCTTTCCTTCCCAAAAAGCAAGCGAGGCAGAGGGGAGAATGAATGGAAGAAGAGGACTGCATGCTGGACTACTGTATGCACTGTACTCAAACACTAGTTTGCGGTATACCTTCCCGAATTCTAAATGTGACTTCACTATCTTTTTTGTCGGGTGGCCTCCTGAGAGGCCGAGTGCAGGCCTTTCTAGTCGACGCCTGTGGGCGACCTGTGGCCCGGGATGAGAGATGGAATGGATGAAGATGAATGAACCTGGGCAAGTATGTGAGAGGAATAGACCGTGGCCTGCTAGAAGGTACCGTCCCATCATTTGCCTGGTGTTGAAAATAGAAAACCATGGAAAACCATTTGAAGGACAGCCGACGGTGGGGCTCGAACCAACGCGTGTACGAAGTCAGCAGACAGCTAGGCCCCATAACCTAACGCTGCGCTTTAGCGAGCGAAGCCACCGCTGTCGGCACTGCACTACTTTCAGAGTGAATGTTGTTGCCTCCTTTGGGTGCGAGGAATACCTGGTCACTTGCTGTCTGTACTGGAGTACAACATTAACAGTGGAAAGGATTGTTAGAACATATTTGGTAACTTATGTTATTATTTCTCATCCAGCCTAGTGTGGAGATTAGCTGTAATATAACGTCAGTTATAACCTTACACCACCTCGTGATAATTCGTGGCTGTTGCCTCGGAAGTCTGGGTTTGATTCCCTGCTCTGACAAGAAATTTAATTCTGGTCTGGTATACTCAGCCTTGCGAGGCACAGCTGAGAAGGGGCGGGTTTATAGGTCATCCTATAAGTGGTTTTCCGTAGTTTACCCAATTTCTATTCCAGGCAAATGCTGGGATGGTTCCTAACTAAAGGCCACGGTCACCTACATCCAAATCCTCACTTTAATCGCAAATTCACACACTAATGCAGACATCACAATAACACAGGCTATCGGACAAATTGTATGTATGTATGTATGTATGTATGTGTATATATAATATATATCATAAAGAATGAACCAATTTCGAAGGTTTATTGCGCAGTACTTGAGCAACGCAGCGGAACGAGTCGCATATCGCTAAAAAGTGCATAGCCTCACATTTCAATTAGTAGTCAGTGGAGTGCTCGGCTGCAGGCCTTCCTCCCCTAACCCTAACCCCTCCCTCCACCCGATTCAGTTCAACCTGCAGCACTCACACTTGCCGCGTGAGTCTCAGAATGTTAACACCTCAGCAAAAAGCGTTCTGTGTCGTTGCGTTCGCACGGACCAAGTCTGTGGTCACAGTGCAACGTGAGTTCCGTAAGAGATTTAACAACGTGCAGAACAGGCCCTCTCGCAAGAACATCAGACGGTGGTTCCGACAGTTCCAGGAAACTGGACGTGTGTATAAAGGAAAAAGCCCTGGTCGACCGCGAACTGCAGCTTCAGAAGCAAATGTGAGGAGAATCCATGAGGCGTTTGCGCGGAGCCCACGAAAATCCATATCTCAAGGTACCCGTGAGCAGTACCACTATCTGGCGTGTCCTGAAAAGACGCTTACACATGAAACTTTACAGACTGCAGCTGGTGCAGGCACTGTGACATGCTGACATGGGAAAACTGATGGAATTCTGTGCTGCGATGATGAACATGGAAAACGATGTGGAAGATTCCTTTTCGCGCCTAATTTTTAGTGACGAAGCAACCTTTCATATCAATGGTTGTGTCAATGGTCAAAATGTTCGGTTTTGGGGAACCGAATACCCACATGCAACAATAGAGCACGAACGAGATTCTCCGAAGGTAAATATTTTCTGTGCGGTGAGTCATGTTAGGGTTTATGGCCCTTTCGTCTTCCAGACCAACACTGTCATAGCACAAAACTATCCCTTTGCTATAAACACACTCATGTGACTTCATTTTCCAACAAGATGGAGCCCCACCCCATTGGAGTTTACCAGTGCGAGCATTTTTGAATGAAACAGTGCCTCCACGGTGGATTCATTCATTCATTCATTAATTCATTCATTCATTTATTTGCAATTGAGGGTGTGTCCCCGGTGGTAAGTTGGATATACATAACAATTAAATAACAATTAAACTGGAGTATTTACACAAATAGTCAGTCTTTTCTTAAACACACCTATATGTTTGGGAAAAGACTCTAAGACTGCGGCAGGTAGAGAGTACCAGTTATCAATGGCACGATTTACGAAATAATATTTACCATAATTTGTTCGCTGTGGTCGGATCTTAACTTTGAAAGGATGAACGCTCCTACCCATGTAAGTGGGCTTTCCCATATGTTTGCTAAGCTCACCCCATGCTGGTTGATTTGTATAAGTGTTGTACATAGCGCAGAGTCTAGATTTCAACCTCCTAGCCTCAAGTTATGCC
Source organism: Meconema thalassinum (assembly GCA_946902985.2). Lineage (NCBI taxonomy): Eukaryota > Metazoa > Arthropoda > Insecta > Orthoptera > Tettigoniidae > Meconema > Meconema thalassinum. The sequence goes on from OX336389.2 coordinate 418,797,326, forward strand.
CACCCAAGTTTCCTTAACATACGGCTCACACTTCTCCTGGGATTAAAGTCACTGAGCACAAATCTAGCGGCCTTTCTTTGTACCATTTCCAACTCATTTATGAGCCCTACTTGATATGGATCCCAAACCGCTGAGGCGTATTCCAGAATAGGTCTTACAAGTGACAAATATCCTAATTCCTTAGCAGTGGTACTACTCGTACTTCCTTTTAATACCCTCATTACAAAGTGCAGGGATTTGTAAGCTTTAGAAACTACACACATCCTACATGACTACTCCATTTCATATCATTCCTTACGCGAACGCCCAAATATTTGCTAGAATCTTCTTCTACAAGTATTTCCGAGTCAATTTTATATTGAAAATCTTGCCTTCGCACTTTCCCTATTTTTATGAGACTACATTTTCTTGTGTTTATTTTCATTTTATTTTCAATCGCCCACTTATAGACTAGGTTCAGGTCATCTTGAAGTACTGCGTTGTCTTGTGAGTCATGTATCTTTCGATATATTACACAATCATCCGCAAACAATCGACACTCGCTGCGAATCCCATTTGGTAAGTCATTTATAAACGCCAAAAATAACAAAGTTCCGATTACGCTGTCCTGAGGGATACCCGACGTCACGGTAATTTCATCCGAGAATCGGCCTTCGACTTTCACTTTCTGGGAACGACCCGTCAAAAATTCTTGGATCCATAAAATTACTCATCTATCAATCTTCGTCGAGGCTAATTTATGGAGTAGCATGTCATGCGGTACGACATCAAATGCCTTCGCAAAATCTATAACTACGGCGTCGACTGAAACTCCATGGTCTAACGATTCGCTAATATCTTGAAAAAGTGATAGCATCTGACTCTCGCATGAGTAACCTTTCCGAAATCCATGTTGCCTATCATTAAACCATGATAATGTTTCTCACTGTTACCTCAAGTGGTCGCAAGTGAGATGCTCCATCTGTTTACAAACGATGGACGTAAGGCTAACCGGCCTGTAGTTGCCCAATTCAAATCTGCTCCCTCCCTTAAATATTGGGACTACCGTAGCTCTTTTCCAGTCATCTGGGATTTGCGCATTGTTTATGGACACATTAAACATCACCTCCAAGTATCGTGCCACGGCCCTACCTCCTAGTTTAAGTACTTCACTAACAATATTATCAGGACCCTTCGATATATTGTAACGTAATTTTTGTATTAGGTTTACAATTGCTGACTGGTTTATTTGGAAAAGGGGAGCCCCTGATTCACCGTTAAGGTCCAAGACACAGCTATTGGATATATTGAACACACTACCGTAAAATACATTTAATTCATTAGCAATGACCTGTTTCTCAACAATTAATTTACCGTCACCGGACATTATTATCGACAAATTATTTGAATTTCCCTTTCTTCTCCTAACATAACTGTAAAATGTTTTCCACCCATCGCCTCCCGAGCCAGGTAAACCTTGCATATAATTGTCATGAGCAGCCCTCTTTCTTAAGACGAGCTCATTTGATAAGGACTTACATTTCAACATATACGTGTCACTATCATGTCTTTTATTGTATAATTTCCTATTTTTCCGTTTTAGACTCCTGATTTCTCGTGTGTAATACTCAGGATCTGGGTTTTGTTTCAGTAATTTAAATGGGACAAATTTATCAATAGCGCTATTTTAATATTTTCAAAAAGTTAGTCCACAGGATATTAATGTGATTTCCTTCCGATGCCCATCCTACAAATAGCTCATTCAAATACCCCTGAAATTTGCTCTGATCCGCCCTGCGATACTGGAATATGATCTTTTCTGCTACATCCGAGTCTAATTTTGTAATGTCACCGTATCTAATATTTAATTCAACCCCAGAATGGTCACTAATTCCTGGTACTCTCAGACAGTTAATATACAGCTCTACAGGCCTTACGAGATAAACATCTAAGATATTATCGCCTCGATTCTGTCCTGATTGCGGTCATTCCAGATTTCGTTCACCTCATTAGCAGTCCAGATTGCGGACACTTTCATTTTAGGGAAGAACTATAAATATTCCAGCGTCCAGATTGCGATCACATTTCTTGGAAGACCGGTCCTTGGTTCTTGGTTCTTCCCGACTGACTCATACCTTCCTTAAGTTTTGTGGATAACAAGGGGAAACTGATATTTCACTACCTAACCAAATAATACAGTTCAGTGTTCAGCTGAGCACACCCCAAAAAACTTCGCTTAAAATAATAAAGTCCCCTACCAATCTGACGGCACCTCGTAAAGCAATTATTATAACATTTTCAGCAATTATTAACAATTACTGAAATTAGTAAGTTCTGTTAATACATACCTTCGGTAAATAATCTCCCCTTGCATTTTTTGGATTTTTCCTTCAAACAAAGCCATGTAATAACACCACGTTCACTCGTTCTGTATTGTCTGTAACTATAACCATTCAGTAAAACACACGGCTTACCCTTCTCCGTTTCAATAAACTCCATAACGATACAGAACACGGTTAGTAAACAGAAAAATTAAACACTATGGATGCAGCTAATGTAGTGTATCAGGACCAAAGATAACTGACACATGACATGTACCTCAACATTGGCAAGAGGGGTGGAAGTGAAAGGTGAGGAAATCTCCAGTGGAGTTACAACCGGACCGGTCTCCCAAGAAAAGTGATCGCAATCTGGACGCTGCAATGTTTATAGCACTTCCCTAAAATGATTGTGACCGAAATCTGGACTGCTAATGAGGTGAACGCAATCTGGAAGACACCATTGTCTCTAGTAGGGAAGTCAACTACTTGGGAAAATCCCCCCTCCCCGTACAAGTTTTATCATGCAGTGTGTCGAGGAGCGAAAAGTCATCTTTCGGTGCTCTATACGCCCCTATCACCTGAAGAGGGAGTTTATTTCCTTTATCCGAAATGTGTACACATATCATTTCATTATCCGTATCAGCCCACTTTAAGAAACTAGCTATATTTTTGCGCACACGAATAAATAGCCCACCACCTCGCTTCTCCCGATCACTTCTGTACATTTCGTAGGTCCCTTGAATTATTTCGTTACTATTTATATCCTCATATAACCAAGATTCAGTAGCAATGACAACGTCCGGAGAATACGTCTCTACAAGATTCCAAAATTCAATTAATTTATTTCCTAAACTCTGACAATTAAGCTGCAGTAATCTTAGAGTCTTACCCCCGCAGCAAATATCCCGAAATAGCTCCTTCTGTTCCCGTCGGCTGGCAACCGTTGGTCGACACACTGCTCCGGATCGTGCTCTATTCGCATGGCCTCCCAGATCTCACTCCTTGTGATTTTTTCCTGTGGGAATACGTGAAGGACCCACTACACTGGATGACCTTCAAGAGCGGATAACACGTGTGATCAACTCAATGGGTCGTGATATGCTGCAAAGCGTTTGGGAGGAATTGTCCTATCACCTTCATGTGGACCATACTGCTGGTGGTGGTCACATTGTTACGGCTGTGAGTTCGTTTCATCGCTCGCCGCATGAGTCACAACTGCCCCAGGGCTGGGCTGCTCTGCCTCAGTGTATTTCGTGCGCCTTATGCAACAGGACTACTAGGACAAAGGGATGGTCCAGAATATTCGTGACTCAGCCAGTGAAGGAAACCTCGAGAAGCCGTGAACCCTGGATGGGTCTAGAAGCATTTATTGAGTCACCGGCCTGCTATATAAGAGTGACCTCTAAAGCAATGTGCGTGTGTTTTTCGAGCTAGTGCGGGCGTTTATCCTGAGCGACAGAAGTGTGGTGACTTTGTGAAACCCCTAGTGAAGCTGATTCTCTAGACAGCGAGGGATTGAGAAGCATACAGGGGACTGCCTGTGTTTTGAGCGAGTGTGATTTCACTGAGCGACAGACGTATTGTGGCGAAGTGCCGTGCGAGTTACGAAATCCAGTGACATTGTTTCCCAGCTTGTGAACAGCGAAGCAACGTGTAGCAGGTTATCGTAAGAAACTGTAGTTTGTGTACATGAGGGAGAGGTGCAGGTAGTTTCTGTCAAGGCCACCGGACTCATTAGCACGGATTAACTTCTGTGGTTTGTTGACAAGTGAAAGGGGGCAAGAGCTCTCCATAAGGAAGAGACTTGAGGAAACTGGAGTAAGGTTCTAATTGCTTGTATTTGCTGATGAGTAGTGTATCATTCTGGCCGCAACAAAGTTAATTATTTATTTAAAGGAACAATCTGTGTTGTGCTTCAACCCACCGTAATCCAGTTAACAAAAGTGTCACTAGGGGGGTGGCACGTAACAATATTGAACACTTGTAGGACTCAACTTAAACATCAGTCCAACACTTGTGTCTTGGTTGTAATCTTGTACTACTGACTGTTCGGGATATATGTCTTGCTTAAATCGGTTCATTCTTTATGAAAGACCCTGTATATACACACACACCCAAGTAAATGTGGGTAAATGATCACGATGCCTAAGCCCCTAAATGAAACAACAACAATGCTATAACCTGCAATTACAAACATTGGTTCTTGAATTACGGAAGGTGCGTCAGGTCATTCTGAAACACATTCTGTATGCTGTTCCTCAATGGCAATACCTAGTAAGCCAATATGGTGCTGCGCTCTCTTACTTCTTTACCAAAACACAGGCCATGCCACCCAAACCTACACTAGTGTCCAAAGGTTAAGCATAAGTTACAAATAAGCAGGGCAACAGGAAATAGACCGCAAATCGCACGACACATTGTGCTCATCAGGCGAGGGTTTCGGGGAGCTGCCGGTCTTAAACAGCCCTTCCGAGACACTTCTCTGGCCAACACACAGGACTCGGGGAAAGAATGTATTCGTAGGCTGGCCTAGGACAAAAAGTGTACATCGGGGTGTCGGGAATATGAGAGTTCTATTCTTACGACCAGCCCAGTGGAATACACTCACAGGAAAAACACACAAAAGATACCACGAAATAATGAGGACAGGCTTAAGTTAAAATCACACTAAACTTATTGACAAATTAACAGATACTTAGCCTACTCCTGAGAGGTGAAAATCGGCTAGTCCGAATCTAAACTGCCCTGAAAAAGAAAGTAAAATATCTCCTATCTAAAGTCTATATAAAGCCTCTCGAAATCCTATTCACAAATCGAAGAATAAATCAATCACTGGGAGAAAAATACGTAACGATTCCCTAAGCAATTACATCAGAGATTTAATAATAATAATAATAATAATAATAATAATGACAGGCGTGAATCTACTAGCAAGAAAGATATTTACTTCTTTACAATGTAAAGTCCAATTTACGTTAATCAGTTGCACAATAAGAATATCTAAGCTATGATGGTATTCTATCCAACATTTACATTTATGTTAAGTTTAGCTGATCCTGTCTGACGTTAAAATACTACTGATAAACGAGACGCGTTTATCATATGAAAATAAAATAACAATGCTATGCACATTCTGTCCTAATTTAATCGAAGAAAAAATATCAAAGCTATTTACAACACAAATTGCACAGGTTCAGTACACTCCTACTGGTAATGCAATGGGCATTCCTACCTGCTCAGTTTCCTGCGGTTTGTAGAGAAATGGTCAAAAGTGTAAAAAGGAAATTATGTTGGCAACTGTTGTGACAGGCTGCCACGTCGTTCGTCGCTTATCATCACAACGATCGGGTTTTCACATTATCCCGTAATTAGATGATCGCCGTCTCAAAATTGGGAATTGTCAAAATGTATTTAAAGAACGTCGAAACACACAAACTCTAAGATATGGTCGGAAAAGAAATTTAAGTTTAGCATTCATTAGTCTGAACTACATAATTATTCAGATTTCAGTTTAGTTCAAAAATCCTTTCACTTTATTATTTTCAATATTAATTCATTGTTAATCCTCAAGGTGTTAATATATATTTTTAGTGACCAATAAACGCGTCTAGTGTAGCTATAAATGTTGGAGAAACATCTAAGAAATAACTCGTAATATGAGTGAATCACTGTTCACTATCATGATAAACACCCTGTGTTTATTATCAATAACACGGACTCGTCAGTCGCGATCATCAGTTAACTTGCCAAAAGTGAACAAAGTTTCTGGGAAAATACCATATTCAATTAATCGGTTCCAAAACATGAGCTCCAATACCGCCCTAAAACGTAACTCCTCTAGACAAAATAATATCATGATCCTAATGTATTTAATGACGTATTGTCGTTGACTCAAATTCACAATAACTGCTCATATGGTCATACTTTCAGCATCAAAATTTAACATTGAAAAGTAGTCGAAATCTCATGACTTTAATAATTATCAAGTGTCTAATGCACTTCAGAATGCCATACAAAAATGTCGGTTCTTCAACATCAATTGAAACCATTCTTGAACCCGTGTTCTTTCGTATGCAAAGATACACATTTCATACAGTCAGATTATGTCGTCGCTTGTCGAGAATAAATAAAAATAACCAAGGCCTCCTCTACTCAGGCTATAAACGAAGAATGTTCCCAGCTGGAGTGCAGGCAGCAAGCAGCTTATAAGAATGCACTACTTTTTAAACTCGTGCAGGCTCGCACCAATAATATTCCTACAAAAATTAACCAATGTCACGGCCGCCACATGGCCTTGAAAAACATCTGCTAGCTTTCAACTGTTCGTAAATATTGCACACTTTCTTGCATTCTTATGCATATCTCTCGACTCGTATTTATCATAGCGAAGGCAACCCTTCTCCAGGTGCTTCTTCAAAATGATACGTATGACCAGATGTAATCTTGAAACTAAACATAACAATCCCCACCTATCAGAATGTGCAGAAAAGAAGTAAGACCGTCTACAACTACTCCACACATAGCAATCCAACCCACTTACATAACAAAGTGCAGCGTTGACTTACATGTAGTCGTTCATTCGAGTTTCGTCCAGATCATTATGGCAATTCCATGGCCTTGCTCCATTGCCATGCTCCTCACCCGAGCATGACATCCGTCGCTCTCCCAAGGCATATTTGGATATATTCCATACTCATCTCCTCCATAGAAAAGGGATACTCATTTAATTGTGCTGTGTCTCCATAAGTAGGCATTTCCATTTTAAAGTAAAGTTGATCCAGCTAGCGTGGTTTTCACAAGTTAAAGAAATACTTTTCACAGACTCTAATTATGTTGGGTACAATCAAAATGGCAATAGAAACCGCCACTGGCTTTAGAAATATTATTAAGATGATATTCAGCAACACTCCAAACTTTTTAAATAACATGCACTTACACACACCACGTGATCGTTAAACATCAATGCAATCAGCCTCTTCATTAACCAAAAATACACAGTTCCTCCTGCTGATGCTTTCAATAAATGTAATTTTATTATAATCCGTAGCGTGAATTATTCCATAGATTTAAACAACGTGTTTTTTCCTCTAACATTCAGACCACATGTCTGCTCACTTCACGCCCTCGTGTTCACTGCACGAAATCGTCTTAACTCCACAAAATAACGTAGAAATAAAGCACAACACTGCTTTCAGCGTTTAAACTGCTCACTGTCCTCACAGTAATTATCACCTATGGATTATTTCCATACAGATTCCACGTAGATTCACAATTATGAGTTTCTCTACTCAAAGCACGTCCGCCCACCATGGGGTTACCAAAACGACTATATATCGTCTTAGAACACGGAAGTAAGCTGCAACAGCTGTAGTCAAGTGTTGGATCCATTAAATCCCAATCGCGTTTCTGCGATGTTATACCATTATAAATAACAAAAAAAATATTCCAAAAATTCTAAAAATAAACGTGGTGATGAATTCCAAATATTTCCAGGGTTATACATAATACAGGATGTGCAAAATAAATTATCCACACACAAGGTGAAATCAAAGTGCTCAAAGAGTTCACATGCTCCGCGGGTGCGTTCATCAGAGTTCCAAGGTAAATTCCTCAATGTTGTATTCACGCTGTCATCGATCTCCAGATCGAGAATGAGCAATTTGGCTCAATATGCACCTACCAGCCTTACGTGTTCGCTCTGTATAGGAAAGGAGTATACCCTGCTTTGACTAGCGGCGTAATCGCAAGGTAAATACAGCCAGTGCCTGCGCCCCATATTCCCTCAGTCGTGTTTGCCCTGTTATAGAGTTCGAAGTGTAACCTCGTGGTGACAACATATGGCACAACAACGCCCTTTGGACCCCGCTTTGCAGGGTAGAATACTCGGCCGCCTGGAAGAAGGCCAGATACAGACCGAAGTCACCGTATCCTTGAATGTGCCACAAAGTGTCATTTCCAGGCTTTGGAGACGATTTCAAGACACATGAGATGTTAGTCGTAGGCCAGTACCAGGTCCAAGAAGAGTAACCACCCTACAGCAGGACCGATATCTGGCCTTAACCGCCCGACGAAATAGGAGTGCACCGGCAAGACAATTGTCGGCGGAGCTTAAAGCCGTCTCAGGGGTTGCCGTTTCCAGGCAAACTGTGTACCGGATTCTCAGAACAGCAGGGCCGTTTGCCAGACGTCCAGCGGTGTGCGTCCCGCTCACTCCAGCACAGAGACGTGCCCGTTCACTGTGGAGCCGTCAACGTCGAAACTGGACCATGAATGAATGGAGGCATTTGCTCTTCACAGATGAATCCCGCTTAAGTTTACAGAACGATTTCCATTGCACATTAATCTGGAGAAAACCGGGTAGCCGACACAACCACAGGAACATCGTGGAACGTGACGAGTATGGTGGTGGTGGCGTCATGGCTTTGGGCGGCATCATGTTGAATGGCCGTACGGACCTGCACATCTTCATGGGTGGTCCGAAGAACACTGTGAACGCTCGGAGATACAGGTATGAGGTACTGATACCACATGTTCGACTCTTCAGAGGGGCGGTTGGTCCAGACTTCCTCTTAATGGCCGATAATGCCGCACCGCGCTGCTCTGGTGGATGAATTTCTGGGGAAGACATTCATCGCATGGACATGCCAGCGAATCCTAGAGAAAATGCCTGGGATGCATTGGAGAGGCGAATTGCATCCCGTCAGCCTCCACCAAGGACCCTCCAAGACCTTCGCATTGCCATTTCGGAGGAATGGGATCGGCGAGTACGTGAGACCAATCCCTGACGGTTGCCCCTAATGTGTCCATCCGCTGTGTACCCGAATTGGGGGATTGTATGTATGCCTGTGTTTGAATTGTTATGTGTGACTGTGTGTCAGTGAGAGGTGTTTGTCCCGATATCGAGCACGGTACCTCGACCAATTGTTCTGCCTCCTCGAGATTCTCCTCGGGAAAGCACCTGCTTGGCGTGTTTGGGGGTATGCTCGTGAGGAGCCGAGAAGAGTGGAACGGTTTGTTAGCATCATGTTAGAAGGGAGTAATTAGTGAGCATGCGGGGAACTGCAGAGACGGCCTAGTCCCGTGTTAGAATGTGTGGAGTAAGCGGCTGAATCAGGACAGTGCCTCGTGATGTTTAGGGGACAGCGGGGCGAGGGAAGGCGAGCTGCATACGTAAGGGGAATCTGCAGCTGGCTGAGTGTAAACAAACTATTACAATGTGCATGGGATTTATTCCAGTGTTAAACAAAGAGGTTTTAAATGACAAAATCACTAAGGTCTGGCTAGGGGGAAAGGAAAAAAGGAGAACTAGAATGCACACTTACCAAAGAGTTGGTGTTCGATGCCTGCGATGGCGATGACGGATGATGAGTGCGACAGAGTGACGGCTAGCAACCGACCCTGAACCCCTGTGCCCGTCGCTACTTATCCGTTTTCCCGTATCGGGGTCGCTTGTGAGCGGAATTTGATTTGTGTGTCGGCGCTGCGTCCTGTGTTGTGATGTTCTACTTTGCATGAGGTAATATTGCTTCATGCTCTAGTGCCTGGTTGTCCAGTATAATGTCGTATGGTTCCTTTATAATTATGGGTTTGGGGTGAATTGGAGTAAGGCATTATTGAAGGCTGTGCCTTAGCAATACCTAATCCTCAAAATAAAGCGCTGCCTACACATTCATGTAAAACTCCCAAACCTTTCACCAATTTAAAGTGTTAAATAAGGGGTCATCGTCAAATTTTACTTGGATGGTGTGGAGCGTGGTTTTACTGATCATTACTAGGGAATGATATTTGCACGTACACTTGGCAACGCGGTAAGGGAGTGTACGCGAAGAACAGATATGTATTGCACAGTGATAAATTTTCAGCAATAAAATCTCAGTAAATATTATTATTGACATAATTTAACTAATCCACAGTTTAGTAACTGCCTAAATGCACTTCCTCTCAAACATGTCCAATTTGCAGCAAATGAGCGATATTTTATGCAGGATTCTCTGCTTTGCGGGCAACACAAATTTAATGTAATCAATTGATCTTGTAGTCTATACTTATACGGAATTGTTTCTTAATATAAATAATAGAACAGTTAGAAGATAGTAGCATTTTAGAATATATAGCTAAATTTGCCACAAATGTTTTCTGGATTCATAGAAATTATTTTAGAGAATTATTCCTCTTTAAGTGCTCTCATCTGCAAAACGAGACGACTGACCGAACACAAACCCCAATTGTAAGGGCTGTGAGAGTGAGGTTATTTGCTTCTACTCGAACTCCAATATCCTACATTTTGGTAGGGGCGCTTTACTTCCCCGCTACCCCGAGGGCTCACAACTGGGGGACGTGGACTGGTTATCTCAGGTCCCCTGCTTGGTTCCTCTCTTTCATCTTTCCTGTCGATCAACTTTGGTCAATATTTGTTTTCTTCTGACCCCCGCGGTATTAATGTATTCAAAGCCTAGGGTGGCTTTCATTTTCCCACCTTAATTGGCCCTAATCTCATATTTTCTGACTACCTGCCATGTCAAGGTGTCATGGAATCCCCTGCCTTCTTTACGGGGTCCAAAAGGAGGCAGTGCGAGTAATTCCACCATGTATGGTGCACCGTGGATAGCGCTACATCCCCAAGGGCACATGGTTGGAGTATTTAGGAGCTGGCAACCCCGAGGAATTCCTGATCAGTGTTTATTTGTCCTTTCTCCAGTGACTTTGAGTGGACTCACTCCTCTTCCCATTTGCCATTTGTCTTTCATTGCTCTACTTCCTAAAAATCCCTCAATCCACCTCCTTCAAGCGCATTTATTTTCCTTATAACTTTCCTTCAACCACTTCTTCGTCTAGTGTGTGAGTTAGTTATAAGTAAGTAGTTAGTGTTAGTTGTACCGTGGCGTATAGGAAAGAAAGTGACGTGACTGGTGGAGTTTGTATGGTCCAGCCGCTAGGTGGCTCTAGCGTCGGCTAGCGCCGAGTGCGGACGGTGTCAATACCAGCAGTTGTTAGTTAGTTATTGTTGTTTTAAGGGGCAGGGGCGGAACTACAAGGTCATCTGCCCCTTACCAGCAGTTGAATGTTACTCTTCAGTTATCAACTTCCACTACGTTGTATTAGACAAGATGACCCAAATATAAAATTCTCCGCACTGAGTATATAACACGCTGACGTCCGTTGAGTTAATTATAAAACATCAGGTTACGTCATAGGTTCATACAATAAGGGAATAAAACATTCTGACGGGGGTCAAAACGTAAGTGAATGTGTAACAAGAAGTTCCGTGACAAACTAAAGAGCCTACTTTTCTTAAAATTTAAGATTCATGCAAATGATTAATCTATATGGATCTATCTAGAATAATGACGAAATTTTCTAAATAGTTCGAAATACTGTATACCTGGCTTAATGTAGCCTAATATAGAACTACATTTGGCTGCCCTGGTGACTAAATATATTCTTAGTTCCATCTCTTAAGGTGCAGAATACAAAATTTGGTTGAAGTCCAATGGATAGAATGGACGTTACATGCAGTTAAACATTGGATCTAACAGCGCGTGTAAAATCATGTTGGCAACAATGACATACATGTATTGGTCAGAAATAATCTGAAATAATATGATCTATTGTTGTGCCAATTTTTAATTAAATCCATTAGTTAGTCGAGAAATTACATGCAATTTAAAATTGGACCTATCAGCAGGCTTAGAATCATGTTGGTAGCACTGACGTATATAAGTTACTCCAAATTAATATAGAATGTCAGGTACTATACGTGTGCATAGTTTAAAGCTGTCAGCTTGTATACTTTCTGATATATGGGTATTTGGATTTTGAAAAAATGAGAGCATTTAGTAACAGTTGGCAGCCCTGGAGGCTCTTAAGAATACGCTCAGTCATATCTGTTCATGTACACATAGCACATACGAAATTTGGTTGAATTCCAATTGATAGTGTAGAAGTTATATGCATTTAAAAATTGGACCTATCAGCAGGCTTATAATCATTTTGGCAACACTGCCATGTATGGCCTCCTGGAAATTAAACTACAATTAAATTATCTATACGTGTGCCAATTTTGAAATAGCTCCCATGCATACCTTCCAAAATATCCAACATGGAGCTCAAAATTCAATTGCGATTTTTCAGCAGTTGGTAGCACTGACATCATTTTCAAATATGGCCGTGAGATATTCAGGTATAGATCTTTACTCCCACCAAATTTTGTTTCGATTGCTCCAGCCGTTTAGGAGTTGATAGGGGGACACACACACACACAGCCAGACATACAGACAAACAAACAGAAGGACAGACAGACAGACAGACACACATTTGCCCGATCTCATAAGTCTACTTTTTCCTCCTTTTTGCAAAATGTGAAAAGGAGGCTAAAAATCATAAGCTACGGACCCTTCACTACTGTACAAATTCAGTAAATATTATATTAACTCACCCAGGTAACTAATAGCTGTCAGTTGTCCGACACTTTGGAAAGCTTACGCGACGATTTTGCAGACTTAGCAGATGACTGTTCTTTCGTACGAAAGAAGAAGTGGCACTTCATGAAATGAAATAGGAATTTTTCAACAAGGTCCAGTTTGTGTTTCATAATATATCCTAAATCACATGGCCCTCAATCAATCGCATCAGTGCTGTCCAAACACTCATAAAATAAAGCCTATCACCCCACATATTTGAGAGGAAAGAGTATTATATTTGAATTCCTACTGACCGGTTTATGTCATGGACACGTCCCCCGAGTTCGCAGTTCTTTACAACGACTACTTCGACCTGTAAAAGAATGTTGAAGACACTGTCGGACTGGTGGGATAGGTAAGTCGGGTCTTTATTGAGCCAAAGTCCTTTATGTTAGTGAAAGTTGCAGCTGTTGTGTCTGACGGCCTTCCACTTTGAAGGGCTGTTGCACACTTCACACAGCTGATTCCTGTTTCAGTTGCTTGACAATGTACCGGCACCCTGCTAGATAGCAAACCAAGCATTGTTTCGGAATGTTGTCTTCGTAAGGAAGGGGAAGATCATTATCTCAGTCCGTTATCACCACTTTGTCTCTAATTTTGCCCTCCGCAGACAACTTGACAGATTGTTTTTTACCTCGGTTTGCTTCGCACATAATCGCAGTTGATTAACAAATGACGTAAGAGGTGGTTCTAACTTCACAGTTCCCGGACGGTGATAGAGCCATCTTAATTGGAACATACACGCACTGTAACATATGCAAATGCAGAAAATCTACTTTGATGGGTGATCGTCAAAATTTATGGACCTCAAAATTCCGAAATGACGTTCCAAGGGGTCTTGATTGAATTTCCCTGTCAACAATTACCTAAAGCCTTTGGACCATAAATATTGAGCGACTTCTATGGTACTCTTTAGCGTGACTCGAAGAGATTTCCATGTTCTATTTGATGCAAATGTGTTATTTTCTGAGCTAATGGTTTCATAAAAGTCTATTAATGTCTTGTGGAAAGGGGCGTCTTTGTAGAGTGCGTTTGTTGGTATTATGGAGTTAAGCGCATCTGCTAGATTGTTCAAGTCTCTCGTGAATAATTTTGTGTTCTTACTGCCGCTAAAAAATGTCGGGGTTAGTTTGCCGGAAGAACACAATGGCATTCACGGTCGCATTGCTGAATGATTGGAAAGTGAGTCTCACGTTAATTCTTTTGAGAGACGTAGGGTTTATGTGTGCGGAAGTCAATTTTTTACAAACTTTAAGGCCCGCTAACTCGGGGAACGTGTCCATGGCATAAACCTATCCGTAGTAATTAAAATCTATTACTTGATTTTTGTACAGCAACTTACTTTTATCGTAGAAATCGCTTCTTGATCGCATAGTCTACACTTTTCAACACCAAGAAATAAGGACTAAATACGGCAGCATTTCTGTGTTTCAAACTCGCGGGCGCTTAGAATGTGACTCCAGCCAGCAACAGTCAACCGCTGCGCAGTCTGTCGGCGGGCGCAGCAACTACCCATACTAAAGATGCGGCAGATTCGAGAGTCTCCGCACTTTCTCTTCTATACGCTATGATTGTACTTTTAATTACATATTCATCTTCACTCTCATCTAATTCATCAGAGACAGATGACCTAGATGTTTTGCCTAATTTAAACAACAATCAACACTACCACACTCGATCACTGCTCACGTCTCCACCTTCCAAGTGAAGAGCGACCTAATGGAAATCAACGAGACAAACGTTGTCTCATTAAGAGATAACCACGTTCAATTATTGGAACCACTCAGTGTATTTTAGCACGAGAGTATGAATCTTTGACAAGCATTTAAAGTTAGTAATACTCGTCATTAGATGTGAACGATGTTATGCCTATTTTACATGTTATTCACTGCAAATCGCACGGTACTGCCGAGTAACGCAACCTTTTAGACTGAAGAAGTAATCACTGAAATGATTTCGGACATATAGAAGCTCCACCTGGGCCAATTACTGATATAGGCTACCTTCCGATTAACTTATCCATAATAGACATAATCATGGGAACATCTGACCACAATCACCGTAATCATTAGGGCTAGATATTAGAAGCACGATACAGCGAAAAGTGCGACAGGGCAAAGAATCCCCGTCTTAGCACGTGTCGCTTGCATACAGCCGCATTCTAGGCCTTGCGATACTGTGCATACTGGTCCCAAAGTTCCTGGGTTCGATTCCCTCATCTGCCATGAAATTTAATTCTGGTCTTAGGTCTGGAACACAGTACACTCAGCCTCGTGAGGCAGGAGTGAGAGGGAGTGAGTTCGATTCCAACCCAGGCATCCTAAAAGTGAAGATAGCCTTGAAGTCATTTTCAGTGTTGCCTTATTAACAATTGATATTTTTAACTTTCAGTCGGTCAACACCAAATAATTCCAATTACAGTACTGGAATATGTGAAAAAATAACTTGAAATAAATTGCATATGAGTTATTTCAGATTATTTCTTCATATTCCAGTAATATTGGAATTAATTGGTGTTGACCGACAGAAAGTTAAAACGTGGTCTCCCGTGATATCCCACTTCTACTCCAGAAAACGGCCGGGATGGCTCCTAACTTCAGACCACATCCGCCTCCTTACAAATTTAGTAATTTATATAACACACCCACTCACTCCCTCAACAACAAACACCACAATAACACAGGTTATGAGCAAAACTACACATGCATACGCCAACATACAGAAATATACAGGGCGCCAGGGAATGTTCTCCGCAGTGCCTACAAGCTGCTGCGGGAGATTGCGTCACCAGTTCGTTGGCAGCACGACTGTCGCTTGTAAAAATACAAACAAAGAGTAAACTTTATACTCACCACAGCCATTCATAACATACTGCTGTACTCTTCCAATAATCTAACTCAGTGTGGTCCAACCCACGGCCCGCGGGCCGCATGCGGCCCGCCTGTTCATTTTTATTGGCCCTTGCCCTTCTTACTGCCCTTCACTCTTCAACAGTTATAATCCGTGGCGTGTCTACTTCAATTTTCACTTTCATTCAGTAATGTTACGAAGGAGCCAGGTGGGAAAGGAAAGATCCCGAAAAATACGCCAGTAATCAGAATTGTCTTTCCAAGAATACGTACGGCACGAGAAGCGGGGCGCCTCCGGGTGACAACTGGTTGGCTGCCAGTGATTGGCTGCAGATAAGTTCACGATCGTTCGTGAGCTGCGGCGGATTTCCCTATAAAAGGGAGCACAGGGCAGTTCGAAGAGGTTGTTTTTGACGAGAGAGGTTGTTCGAGAGATATAGTACGACGAAAGTTTGTTGTCATCGTTGTTGCGAGAGCGGTACCTAATATGGCGGGACTTAATAAACGGCGTGTTGAAGATGAGAAACGACCGGCGTGTTGAAGATGAGAAACGACACTTTCAGTCAAAGTGGCAGGAAAGTTACTTTTTTGTTGAACATAATGGGAAACCGCAGTGTGTTATCTGTTCTCAGGTCTTAGGTGTTTAGAAGGAGTATAACGTGAATAGACACTATACCAGCTTGCATAAATCAAAATAGATCAATACCAGGGAAGTGCCAGAAGTTGTGTGTTTAATGATTTGAAGCTGAAACTAACAAGACAGAAGAATATATTTCAGCAACCATCAAACACTGCTGGTTTAAAGGCATCTTATGAGGTATGTTTAGAGCTAGCTAAAAGTTAAAAGTCTTTCAGGGATGGTGAGCTCATTAAGAGATGTGCCGTAAAAATGGCACTTCATTTGGAGATAATAGGATAGCTAAGGGACTTTGTTTTATATGTAACGGGGATTTTCGCTCGCCCTCTCGCCTGCGCTGCGAGCCGGTCTCCCGCCAAGCACTTTGCCGTAATGGGCTTCTTGGCGCCACAAGTGTCCCTCCATTGCAGTCTGCTGAGAGCTTTAACACCGTGAGGTTCAGTTTAGTCAATTGTTGACGTGTTTAGTGCTCAGTGTGCTGTTCTAATGCGATTTTCATTACGTAACTTTGAAATTCTTATACTCAATGACTCAGTGCCGGGCGGGCGCCGAATTACGTCAAAATGCTTGGCGGGAAACAGGCTCGCAACGTGGGTGAGCGGGCGAGTGAAAATCCCCGTCACATATAAAACTAAGTCCCTGTATTTTGAAACAGTTTCCTTGTTTCATCAGACAGTTAGTAGAAGAATTAATGATATGGCTGGTGAAATTTCAGGTTCTCTCAAGAGTAGTTTTGAAAAATGTGAATTTTACTCTCCATAGCTGACATAGGCCACCTCCTTATCTTCGTCAGAATAATAAACGAAGAATTTGAAATTCATGAAGAACTGTTGGAATTAAGATCATTAGAAACCAGCAAAAAAGGTATTGACATATTCAACGTACTGGATGATATCGTTTCTAAATATGGAGGTTTTGTGAAGTGCTCTGGCATTGCAACAGATGGAGCTAAAACAATGGGTCGTCCTAACATTGGTTTAGTGGGGCTGTGTAAAGAAAAAGGATTGCATTTTTTGTTTTTCCACTGCATTATCCACCAGGTGGCTCTCTGTGGAAAAATTATAAGGTTCAGTGAGACAATGAAAACCGTTGTAAATACTGTAAATTTAATAAGGAGAGGCAATAAAGCCTGTAGACACAGAGCATTTATTGCATTCCTGGACAATTTGGAAGCTGAGTATAGTGACATTTCATTGATCTGTGAAGTGCGTTGACTAAGTGCTAGATATTGCTTGCAACAGTCTTTTGGGTTGAGGAATAAAATTCGTGCTTTTCTCAAAATTGAAAACATTGGGCATGAGTATCAAGAAAAACTGGAAGAAATCCAGTTTTTAAATAATCTTGCTTTTCTGACAGAGTTAACATCCCATCTAAATGCTTTAAACCTGAAACTACAAGGCAGAAAACAAAATATCTCCCAGCTTTATGGACATATTGAGGGCTTCCGCAAAAAACTTATGCAATGTAAATTGCATTGAAGGCAAACAATATGGTACCTTCCCATCTTGTCAGCAGTTGAAAAAAGAAAAAAAATGTGACATAAATTTTAGTATGATTCATGAAATAATAATAGATATCAAGAAAGAGTTTCAGAACAGATTCCATGATTTTGACTCCCTAAAACCAATATTTGCACTGTTGAACAACCCCATGGATATTGAAGAGAGTGAGGTGCCCTGCGACCTTCAAATGGAAATTTGTGATCTTCAGGCAGACCCATTCTACCAGACTAAAAAGTGTGATGTCCCTGAACATTTCTGGAAACTAATTTCTAAAGAACGTTTTCCTGAACTGCTTAAATTCTCTCTGCAAGTGTTATCGCTGTTTAGAAGTAAGTATGCGTGCGAAAGTGCTCTCAAACAAATTAAATCAAAAACGAGAAGTCGAACTGAAAGTTCTGCACTGGAATTGAGCCTGAGACTTTGCCTTACTGAACTTACAGTGGACATTGATACACTTGTATCAGGTACTCGACAGTAAAATGAAGTGGTATATTAAACTAGCAATATAATAATAATAATAATAATAATAATAATAAATACAGCCCTTTAATCCCCTAAGGGCAATGGCCTCCTGTCTAGGCAGGGATTTTGCTCCATTACACTCATTAGGTGAGCAGTCCTAAAGAGTAGTGAGGCACCTAGTGGTGCACTTTTCTGGCATGTTAGTCTCTGTTCTTGAATGTTCTTATAGCTATTGATATACCTATTCCTAACCTAGTTACAGTATTGTCTATGTTCTGTATTCTTGTTCTTATATCTAATATTTGCAAAATTGTTAATGTTTCTAGCACGTTCACTTTATTTCAGTACAGTTTTAAATGTCCTCAATACATTATCGCTATTGTATTTAAGGGTTCACTATGTTGCACTGAGTTGCTCCTTTCCTTTCCTCGCATATACTATGTTTTGAGAAGGATCATATCTAGGGTCTTCCACTCTTGTCTGTCTCTTTCTCTTCTTGTCCATTGTGGTCCGGCAAATTTCTTGAATGTGTCAGCCCAGTGTTGTGTCCTCTGTCTTCCTACGTTTCTCCTGCCGGTTCTGGGGTCCCACATCGTTAGTCTGTGCGTCCACCTTCTATGCTCCATCCTCGCTACGTGGCCTCCCCATTTCCATTTTAGTCTGTCTGCTGTGTTGATGACTAGCAATATTAAAATCCTTTTAATATAATTTTTAATAAATGCTTTTGAGTAAAATAAATAATACTTTTTCTTTCTGGAATGTCTCTGGCCCTCACATTCCTATACTAAAGTTTGATTGGCCCTCGGGTAACAAAAGGTTGGACCACCCTGATCTAACTATACGCACTGACGATTTCGACAGCCCACAGCGCACATATGTGGCCTTCACCCTGTCAAGGACACTGTGCTGCCAACTAAACTAATGACGCAACCTCTCGCAGCTGCACTGAGACACTGCGGATAACATTTCCTGGCGCCCTGTATAAACACACACACCTGAGTACCCTGGCCCGAATGGTCACAATGTTGGAAGCCACTAAATGAATTAACACCAACAAAATGAGACACCGCCTACACATTGCTGTTAGGCTCCTAAACATTCATCAAATCAAAATGTTAAAGCAGAGGTTGTAGTCTGGGTGGCGTAGAGGAGTGTTCTAGCATCGGTGAGCCACTTCACACTTCTAATTCTAAATATGAATCTTAATCTGAATATCTCTGAATTAATATTCTCACTCGGTGTGCAAACATTTTGGTTTGGGGCCGATAACCTAGATGTTAGGCCCCTTAAAACAACAATTATCATCATCATCATTTTGGTTTCGTCAGTAAAACATAGATGTTTAACCTAAAATCACCAGACATGCAATTTTTTCGAAATTGGAGATTCACTATCCTGCAGTACAGAGGCATAGCATAGGCTATCTCTCTTGTGCTATACAAACTGTCGAATGTTAGCCACTACACCACGAGGGGGTCGGTGTTTCATTTTATTTTAAATGTATACCAAGAGTAGAAGTTCCTTCATAATCTTTATCGACATATAAAGAGAGATCATTACCAGACTACCTTATGGTGTAGTGGCTAACCCGGAGGTCCAGGTTCAATTCTCGCTTCTGCCAAGAACATTTAATTCTGGTCTGAGGGCTGGAACGGGGTCAACTCTTGAGGCAAAACTGAAAAGAGGAGGGATCGATTCCCATCTCAGCCATCTTGAAAGTTGTATTTTATGGTTTCCCACTTCTACTCCAGGAAAATTCAAGGACGGTTCCTAACTTAAGGCCTTCTTCTCAATCTTGGTCTGAATTACAAATACACACACTAATACAGCCATCACAATAACACATGCTATCAAATTGAACACAACCCAAGTACACGATGCTACATGACCACGTTGTCGCAATTCCCCTAAATCAATCAAAAACTGGTATTATATCAAGCTGCATCAGTCGCCCATTAATTTAAAAACAAGTGGTTCCAGTAAGAACTAAATAGTATATTTTACTGGCTTTATCCACTAACAATTCTCCCACCTATTAAAATAATTTTCCATGTAATGTACCAAATAGCTTTTGGTATACGACCTACATTGTGGGAGAGTAACTTATAAGGCAACAATTTCAAACACAAAATTCGACACATACCTAAGTACATGGGGTTGAACGACCAAGATGACCAAGCCCCTCAAATGAAACGACAAGCTTGGCAGGGGAATGACGTTATGCCTTAAGCGTGCTGTGTGACCACTGCAGGGTGTTCCTTAACGCGTTGTTTTAAGTGTAGGAGTTGTTATTTCATTCAGAGCCTACAGACATCGTGGTGCTATTGTCTGATAACATGTGTTACTGTGGTGTCGGTAAACGTGTGTGTATTGTTATTAGGGTTAGGATTGAGAAGTTAGTGGCCGTGGATTGAATAAAGGTATCATCTCTGTATTACCGACAGCAGTGGCTACGCTGGCTAAAGCGCAGCGGTAGGTCATGGGGCCAAGCTCTCTGCTGACTCGGTAGACGCGTGGGTTCGAGCCCCACTGACGGCCGTCCTTGAAATGGTTTTCCATGGTTTTCCATTTTGAACACCAGGCTAATGCTGGGACGGTACCTTCTGACTGGCCACGGCCGCTTCCTTCCACATCCTAGCCCAGTTTCGTTCATCTTCATCCATTCCATCTTTCAACCCAACGGAGCAGGTCGCCCACGGGCGTCGACTAGAAAGGCCTGCACTCGGCCTCTCAGGAGGCCACACGACAAAAAAAAATCTCTGTATTAACATGAATTGGATGTGGGAAAATACGGAGAACCCCTTCCAGGGTGACCGAGAGAGGGCCTCGAACGCACCTCTACTCTGTTGTCCTTACGAGGCAGAATATACTCCTTTATAGACCTCATACTAAGAAATTATAAAACGTACTGACCGTAATTCAACAATTCAATACAATGATATTAAACGGAACGTGGCTTGTTCAAATGATACAGTGAGTATACAAAGTCAGGTGGATAGTATGTCACCACAGAAACACTCAGACAAAATTCAACACACACCCAACTACACGGGGCCGATGACCAAAATGTTGCAAGCCCCTATAGTAAATTATCAACAACGGATTAGTGAACGTAGTTGTGAATGACACACTCTACCAGATCGATTGTGGAAACGTTGGACAATGTTACAAAAGGTGTTCGAATATTTTCTTGTTCCGCATCAGTACCTCGTGGTTTCCACTGATCTCGAGAACAACTTCAATAACACGTTCCGTTAGCTCATGTAGGGTATCCACTTCCCTGTGATACACCTTAGATTTCATGTTCCCCCAAAAGAAGATATCTAAGGGGTTTAGATGGGAGCTGATAGGGCCCGAGCGCGCTATCCAACGCTGCGAGCACGCACTAGCTTCGTAATGTGGGGGTGCTCCATCAAATTTGAACCACATTTGCTGTCAGGTGTGGAGTGAAACATTCTCTAATAGTGATGGTTGAATGTCTTCCAGAAACTGCAGATACGATATGCCAGTCAGTCTTTGAGGTAATACTACGGCTGCTAGGGAAATGTCTCCCAATACCCCTCGCCAAATATTTATCGAGAAGCGATTCTGGTGATGGGAACGTCGCACACCTTGAAATCACCCATCGTCCCTACTAATACCTACTGTCCCTAAATATCTCATTGGGCAGAAAGTGTTAATCCCTAACAACGTTATTAATTCATTCTAACATAACTCAACTACAAGACTAAACATTCTGTTGATCAGGGGCAAAAGGAGCACTAGGTCCTTGAACTACACGGCATAAGAAAAGCATTATGTCTTTTTGCCAGGAATTATTACCCCTTGAGATGCCACCCGTCGTGAAAGAGGCCTCGTCCGTGAGCAATAAACAATGTAGCCTATAGAGTAAGCGGGTTGATGAAGGACCCCTTCATGGAAGGTCATACATGGAGCATAATATCTCTTTTATAGGTGCTGAACCCACTGCAGGTGGTTTGGATATTGCAAATCTTCCCGTAATGTTCCTAGGACAGTCGAATGGGATACTCCTACCACTGCAGCGATCTGGCAACTGGTTCCACTTGGATCATCTCAAGAAGTTCCAATACCCGGTCTCCTTCACGTAATTACGTCGAAATACGACCACGTTCACGTGCTGGCATGATATTTCCCGTATCAGCTATTCTCTGTACAGTTGCAGTAATCGTACGCCGATATGGAGTCTGTCTTGACCCGGTTGGTGTGGGTGAGGCAAGATAGTTCTCGTGAGGCCAGCCGAGTGGTAATGATGGCCTCGGAGAGTATGTGGATGATAAGTACCGGAAACTGACAACTCCAAGGATTCGTTGCCCGTATATGTAGCCTACGTTTATTAACATGTGGCACCCTGTGCCGAGATATATACAAATGCACAGTTATAAGTTGTATTGTCCTTCAGCATGGCCAGTTCGTCTCTGGGTAGGTGCTCTACCCTTCTTCTGCAGTGTTATCACTCGTGGGCATGAGTCCCTAAAACCGACTTGACGATGAAGTAGAACCATCTATGAAGATGATTGATCAATCAGGATTGACCTGCTCTGATTGATCGCTGATGATTGACTTCACATGGTCGTCTGGCGTGGCTGGAGGCAGTTGCTCACATCCGGGAGGCGAGGAGGTTCGAATCCCACCGCAGGCAACCTTGAAGATGGTCTTTTGTGGATTCCCCATCTTCCTTCCAGGCAAATGCCGGGGTTGGTCCCTAACTATAGGTCACAGCCGCTGCGTTCCAATTCCTCGTCCTTAATTTCACACTTTCCTCCCCAGACAACACTCCACTAACGACGGTACTTGTAGCTCACCACATGGGTGTCCGAAAAGAAGCAGCTACAAACTCTGGCGAGCCGAAAATGTCCTCGGACACTCCCGGCAAGAAAGGCCATACGCTAAAAATAAAAATAAAACGGGGTTGATGATCAAGGTGTTCCAAGCCCCACTCCCCCCAAATAAAAAAACGAGCACAAAACTGACTTACGAACCACTTAGAGGAAATCAACAGGGATTTCTTAGGTCGTTCCCACAAAAATGACATCAAATAGATTTATTGCCTCCCTTATTCATTTCCCATGCTCACAAAATTACAATAGAAATCAGTGCAAACTAGTGATTCGAACCACACAATTTTATCTTGGAACGCGAGTGAACAGACTGAGCTGTGGACGTCAACAGCGGTGACGTGTGGATTTTCTTGCATCTGGATTATCGCCAGTGTGTCAATTAAACCCTACAGTCTACACTCCATTTTTATAGAACCTTCGTAAGATGTTGGGCATTACCCAAAGAGACCACATCAGCTCGCATCTCATTTGGTGACTACAAGCTAACATTAATCAAATGTCAGCCATAGGTCACCCGACACAGATAGCAGTGCAAATGGAATATTGAAATGTAAGAGTAGGTCACCTACATGGCTGCACCAGGCAGTTGAGGCTATACAGGACAACGAACGTAAGTCAGAGTAGAAACCGTGCGCTGTAAAGTGATACCTACAGGTTCAGCCATGAGCGAGAGATAGGGAGTTAGATGACGTACTGTAATCCAAATACTAGCGCATTCCCGTACAGGTGACCAGACCTACGGTAATGCGCGTGAGATTTAAACCGGGTCTCGCTGTATCACTCACGCCCTATTCTTACCTCCCCTCTACCTGGTTCCCAACCCTTCCTTTCATCTCCTTATCCCACCCATTCTTTCTCTCCACGTGATTTGAGGCACTATAAATCTTACACAGAATGTTTTAAACATGAATTCTCAAAATATACTTTTTTCCATCCACACAACGAAAAGTGGTGAAATAAAAGGCTCACATAAGTACACGACACAACATAATCACAAGACAAGCAATGCCACCCACTGTGTAGGAAACAAAATATTCTTAAGGCTAAATGTCCCTTTTTTTAGTTTGTAATTCTGACACCACGTAGCAGCACCAAAGTGAGACAATTTCTTTTTTCAGCTTTCTCTTGAACGAAAGCTTGTATTTACGATCTGAAAATTACTATGTATACTCGACTGCAATTGAATTGATATTAATTCGATGCATTTTCCAAAATGTGGAAAACAAAAAAGTTACTAACAGTTTTTTATATCTCTGCTTAAAATATGAAAAAAAAACCTGGTAATACGTAAACGGAGATTTATTTCCTGTTTCCAATGCATTTTTCAGAATTAAAATCGGGTGAATGGAATCGACAGTATTAGTTTGGGAATTGTTTTGAAAGGGGTGGTAAGCGGCGCGGATTCACAAGATCTCTTGCGCAAGGAAAATGATGAACACGCTGACAGGGCGGAGGGAGAAGGGAACAATTTGACGACAGGAAGGAGTTGCCTTCCTCTTGTCATAAATATTATAGTTCGGCAAGTTACATGTACAAGTGCCTGGTCGTGGAACAATATCTGAGCAATAAATTTATACTGTAGAAGTGTCACAATATGTAACGTTGACACAATGTGTTTGTACAGATTCCTTTCTTACTTTCTCAAACATTCTTGTTGATAATCGTACATTGTAGGGGCTTGGGACATCTTGTTCATCAGCCCCTTTGGCTAGTTGCGTGGCTCAGCGGTAACTTTCTCGCTTGCTGTGCCCAAGGTTGCAGGATCGAATCCTGGTGCAGCCAGTTGGCATTTGAGGATGCGCGAAAAGCGAGGGAGCCGTGTCATTAGATTTACTGGCACGTTAAAGATCCCCTTCGGGGCAAAATTCCGCCACCCCGGCGTCTCTAAAAGCCACAGTAGTTTAAAGGGACGTAAAACCAAAATAACGTTATTATTATTATTATTATTATTATCATCATCATCAGTCCCATGTAGTTAATTATGTGTGTAGCCTAACTGTATTAGAGCAAATGCGAGGGAGCCGTGTCAGTAGATTTACTGGCACGTTAAAGATCCCCTTCGGGGCAAAATTCCGGCACACCGGCGTCTCTAAAAGCCAGTGTAGTTAAAAGGGGCGTAAAACCAATAACATTAATTATTATTATTAACTGTATTAGAGTCAGGGATGGGGCTCTAATTTTCTTTTTTTTTTCGTGAGATCTGAAACGACTCCGTGAGGCCAATCACTATAAATTACTTCAATTTTCATGGAAGTAATAATAAAATTTCATTTATGTAGGACATTTTATTACAATAGACAAATTATGAAAATGCATACCAAGAGCAAAATTTGTATGTACATATATAGAATTAAAGTTCCTAAGATATTCTCATCTGCCTATTGTTAGCACAGGCACTAGTACAGCGTACTATAAACAAACAAACAAATATTATACCTAAGTATTTCCTGGTCTTGAAATCAATGCTTCAATTTTTTCCATATCAAAGATAACGTTTCATGATTTATACACACTAATCAGTATTTTACTTCACCTCAGGTTCTCTTATATCCATTGATCTGGTCATCCTGGGATCAATGATCTCAGGCAACAAGATTTTCTCGTGGCAGAATGTCTGTTAGATAAGCATTTCTTTTCTCCAGAACTTTTCGTCCCTCTTTATTGTTTCTATGTGAATGTCCTTAGGCATCCATACCACAAAATAACATATTTCTCGCTATGTTATTTCCAATTGGCTCTGGTTCTGGAAATAAAAATCATGTGAGTGTTAGAGAGTTATCACCAGTGAAGAGGAAATTACTGTCACAAGCTCGGAACATCAGGAGAGAGAAGGAGTATTCTTTCTTGTGGGTAAGAAATGGACACATTAAAATACGCAAATCTGAAGGTTCTCGAGTCATCGTAATTCGAAATGAGGATGACCTGAACACTCTCTAATGGTATCAAAATCTAGATTATCCATTTATTATCAAAATGTAGGAGGAATGAACACAAAATTAGATTTATTCAATGAAAACCTGATCACCAAAAAGCATGACTTAATTCTAATTACAGAAACTTGGTTATCTAGTAAAATCGCTGACAGTGAGTTCTGTTGTGATATGTACAGAGTATACAGGGCTGAGAGGCCTGCCAGAACAGGGGGTGGGGTGGCTGTCTTGGTTCGGAGCGGATTAACAGTACAAAGGTCGAAAGAATGACTTGCAATGTCTTTTAGTGAAACTGGTTATTGGAGGAAATATTTGGTACGTCTGTAATATTTACATTCCACCAGCTTCAAAAGTAGAATCGTAGAAAAGCATAGAGTTATCACCAGTGAAGAGGAAATTACTGTCACAAGCTCGGAACATCAGGAGAGAGAAGGCTGGAATCCAGCACAGAAATATATGATAAAAATTTATTAATCTTTGGTGACTTCAATATCCCAACAATACAAAGTACAATATTTAAAGATGACAATATTCACACAAGAGAACTCGTAAATTTTATTAATTATCTTCAGCTAAAATCTTATAATTCAGTACTAAACCGTAACGGGAGGACGCTGGACTTAGTTCTATACAACAAACCCAACATAAATGTAACGGAAAACACAGACCCACTCTTACCGCAGGATCGCCATCACCCAGCTCTGGATGTGGAAATATCTCTAACTATATGTCGAAACCAAGTAATTATCCAGCCTAATGATACCTATAACTTCCGGGAAGCCGATTTTGAGCAAATGTACACTCGGTTGAGAGATAGTGCCTGGGGTCAAATATACGAGTGCACTGATGTAAATACTGCAGTAGACCTGTTTTATCAGATTTTTAACACAGTACTTGGCGAAACCGTTCCTATATGTAAACGACAAACGGGCAGAAAATATCCTGTCTGGTTCTCTTAGGAAACAAAGAGTAAATTGAAGGAGAAGGAACACCATAGGAAGAGAAAATATTACTCAAATCATCATAGACTACGTTTTGAAGAATTAAGGTCAGAAATTAAAAAGGACATTAAATTATCTTATAAGAAATATATCCATAATATTGAACAAAACATTAGCAGGGACTCAAAGAAATTTTGGACGTTTATTAAAAACAAGAAAAAAATAGGAACTCATGCGACACTTTTAAATATAATAATGAAGAATTGGACAGGGGTGATTCCATTGTTAAAGGTTTCGCGTCATATTTCAAATCAGTGTATGACTCTCAGTCAGCCCAATACAAAGTCCCAGCCTGCAATTCGAATACTCCCAACACCCTTCACATAAAACTTGTCTCAAAGGAAGAGATAGAAATGGCATTTAAAAAATTAAAACCTAAGTCGTCGGCTGGTCCTGATAATATTCCACCGTATGTAGTTAAGGGATGTACTGAAAGCCTCAGGGACCCGTTACACTTTGTATTTAACTTAGCAATACAAACTTGTACGTTCCCTGACGCCTGGAAAATCACTCGCGTCTGCCCTATACTAAAATCGGGAGATCCATCACTAATTAATAACTACCGTCCTATATCTATTTTATCTGCAGTAGCCAATGTATTTGAATTCATATTGCACGGAAGAATATCAGTATTTCTCAGACCACTCGTAACAGATAACCAACATGGTTTCCTATCCAGGAAATCTACAGTGACGAATGCAATTAATTTTACTCAAATTATATCTAAAGAGTTAGATAAGGGAGGGCAGATGGATGTCATATTTACAGATTTCGAGAAAGCTTTCAACACAATAAATCACGATATCCTTCTTAAAAAATTATGTATTTTGGGATTTTCCTACCCATTACTCAAATTATTCATCTCCTACCTCAGAGACAGGAAACAATTTGTTTTGTTCCAGAAAATTGTCTCAAAGGAATACATAGTTCATTCCGGAATACCCCAAGGTTCGAACCTTGGACCTTTGATTTTTCTAGCAATGATAAATGATTTGCCACGATGTATACTGCACTCAAATAGTCTTTTATATGCAGATGACTTCAAATTTTTAAATCAATTTCTTCCACTAATGACTGCACTCTACTACAAAATGACCTAAATAATATACACAAATGGAGTATAGAAAACAAATTATACACACATCAAAAAAAGTTTTGCATCACCTCGGTTCCCAGATCTCCGGCATATAGACGTTGACTGTGTATATTGTATCCAAGATACAGTCACTTTGACTGTTCATAGATGTCACTAAAACTGCTCAAAGATGTAAACAACCATGCATGAGCAGGGCCTATTAGACGGAGGGGGTACGACAGCCGATCAGTTCCAGTCATTCCACCAGGACGAAGGTACGCTGCTCATGTTGTCTGTAGTTCTACCATGCCTAGAAGGTTAATACCGCAGTTCGATCGCGTCCGCATTGTTACTTTGTGTCAAGAAGGGCTCTCAACAAGGGAAGTTTCCAGGCGTCTCAGAGTGAACCAAAGCGATGTTTTTCGGACATGGAGGAGGTACAGAGATACAGGAACTGTCGATGACAGGCCTCGCTCAGGCCGCCCAAGGGCTACTACTGTAGTGGATGACCGCTACTTACGGATTGCCGCTCGGAGGAACCCTGACAGCAATGCCACCATGTTGAATAATGCGTTTCGTTCAGCCACAGGACGTCGTGTTTCAACTCAAACTGTGCGCAATAGGCTGCATGATGCGCAACTTCACTCCCGACGTCCATGGCGAGGTCCAGCTTTGCAACCCCGACACCATGCAGCGCGGTACAGATGGGCCCAACAACATGCTGAATGGACCCCACGGAATTGGCATCACGTTCTCTTCACCGATGAGTGTCGCATATGCCTTCAACCAGACAATCGTCGGAGACGTGTTTGGAGGCACCCTGGTCAGGCTGAACGTCTTAGACACACTGTCCAGCGAGTGCAGCAAGGTGGTGGTTCCCTGATGTTTTGGGGGTGGCATTATGTGGGGCCGACGTACGCCACTGGTGGTCATGGAAGGCTCCGAAACGGCTTTACGATACCTGAATGACATCCTCCGACCCATAGTGCAACCATATCGGCAGAATATTGGAGAGGCATTTGTCTTCATGGACGACAATTCTCGACCTCATCGTGCACATCTTGTGAATGCGTTCCTTCAAGATAACGACATCGCTCGACTACAGTGGCCAGCATGTTCGCCAGACATGAACCCTATCGAACATGCCTGGGATATGTTGAAAAGGGCTGTTTATGGACGTCTTGACCCACCAACCACTCTGAGAGATTTACGCCGAATTGTCGTTGAGGAGTGGGACAATTTGGACCAACAGTGTCTTGATGAACTTGTGGATAGTATGCCACGACGAATACAGGCATGCATCAATGCAAGAGGACGTGCTACTGGGTATTAGAGGTAGTGGTGTGTACTGCAATCTGGACCACAAATGCTGAAAGTCTAGCTGTATGATGGTACAACATGCAATGTGTGGGTCTCATGAGCAATAAAACGAACTGAAATGTTGTTTGTGTTGATCTCTATTCCCTTTGTATTTCACGGTTCGGAACTCTTGGAACCGAGGTGATGCAAAACTTTATTTGATGTGTGTACTTAAAGGTACCGAAGTGTGTTGTTATGACCTTTACACGTAAGAAGAACCCAATCACATTTGTTTATGGAATTGGACCTAAGTCATTGAAAACAGTAAGCGAGAAGAAAGATCTAGGGATTCTGTTTGACCGAGAGCTTGCTTTCACTTATCATGTGCAAAAGACAGTCGGGGATGCTTACCGCATGTTAGGGTTTGTAATAAGAAACACTAAGCCATTCATTAGGACCAGTACCTGCATAAACCTTTATACTGCCATGGTGAGATCGAAGCTCGAGTACGCCAGCCAAGTATGGAGTCCCTGGCAGAAAACATGCATTAAGTCCATTGAGCAAGTTCAAAAGAAATTCCTCAGATACTTACACCTCAAAATAACGGGCAATTACCCACACACGGTACCCTACGGTGAACTTTTGTTGAATTTCGGCATGACTAGTTTGGAGTCTCGAAGGCAAGTGAATGATATGAAATTCCTTTATAAAGTCATTAACGGTCAAATTGATAACTCATTTTTCCTATCGCTCCTAAATTTCAACATCCCTCGCTTAACTACAAGATCAACCATAACATTCAAAAATGATATAACCATTACCACTTCACATAACAATTCACCTGTATGGAGGCTATGCAGTATTTACAACGATGCGGTTCGTGTCAACTGGAAACTAGATTTCGGTCTCTCAATCAGACCGTTCTTGGAAATTATAATCCAGTCACTGTAATTCATACTTGAAATAAAATTATCACACATAACAGAATCAACAATGTATATATGTGGATAGGCCTGTTCCCTAGTTATTAATGTTACCTTTTAGTTTGTTTATTATGTAATAATTTCAAAACCTGTTTTTATATTTGGCATTAGATCATATTTAGATTTAGTTTTTATATTATCTTTTTACTACTATGCGTTTTGATCTGTGTGAACTTCTTAGTTTTAAGAATTACATTAGGATATTAGTACTTAATGCAGACATATCAGGAAATGTATCTTACTGTGTAGGTGCACTGTTATTGGGGCGCACACTGAGCCCTGTTGTGTACCATCAACAAATAAATAAATACATAAATAAATCTATTCTTTTCTGAATGGCACTATTCTTGACATTCTCTAGGCTTTTTTATTTTGCTTACTTTCTGACAAACAAAATCACTTTATCTTTTTTGCAGGCTTCCAGTATGGTCATATTCCGTGCAGAATAAGGGCACTTGACTTCGAATATAACGTCGTCTCCTATTAATACGTCTGGGGAGGCACCTACAAACCTATAAGTTTTATGTACGTCAAGACCACATTCTTCGACTTTTCTACCGATTTCTCCTCTAAATTTCGTTTTGCAATTCGCTCATTATCCCAGTCATACTGCATTGCTTTTTAGTGAAATTCGCCGTACAGAATGTTCTTCGCTATTGGAGCCCATTTCGAAGTAGGTTTCCTCTTGCATACATATCCAAAATTGGATGCCGTAAGTCTGTCCTCTCTAGCTGTGTGCCACTTTTCATTTTCCCTTTGTCCCCTTGTTTCCTTTTCCAGTTTTTGTATATGGCCTTCACTAAACGTTAGTTGCTTGATCTTCTCATCACTAAACTCTCTCAACAGTACCTCATCGAAATCCAACTGCATTGATCGGTTTCTATAATCACGTGAGACAGTACGTTTCATTCCATTAGACTGTTGTCGGGACATTCCTTTCCCTTCTCGAGACGCAAATAAAGTTTTTCGGAAAGCAGCACTTCTTTTCTTTCTGCCGAGTGCAGTGTCCTTCACTATTGCATTGTTTTATAGTGCCAGGATTGCCCAAACTGAAAGACCAGCCCGGCAGCTTTGGTTCTATGAGTAAAGGAACCTCGTTTCCCTCGATTGATCTGCTTATCTCCCGTGAATTTTGCAACAAGGGACATATAATTTTCGGCAGCATTGCTGGTGGTGTTTGATACTAGCTGGGAAATGTTTGCAATTAGGGGCTGCAAGCAATAACGCATACGTTTGGTTGCAGTTAGATGTTTGTCTTCACCTTGCCCGGTGGTAGTTCAAAAGTACTGTTTGCAGTCTTTATGGATCCCAATCCAATCCAGTATTTCCGGAAACCAATTTTCCATTTTCACAATCCCTAAGCCTTTATTTTTCCACACAACGCATTGTTTTCATTTGAAGTCGAACGTGCTTCCCAGAAAATAATTGACACTGAATAGTTCATGATTTTGTACTCACACGCTTATATATTAGAAGTAAAAAACAAACTACACCCGTGGCGCGACAGCCCATGAAGGGCCTAGGCCTGACAAGCAACCACAGCGCTGTTCAGCCATGTAGCCTGCAGATTGCGGGGTGACGTTTAGTCATCCAACTTGTAGGCTACAGGTAAAATATAAGTGAAATCATAATTGCTCAGTGCATTACAGATTCTCTAATGCAGGCGCAAAGACATATATAATTTCAAATATAAACTAGGGAAGAAACTTACGGGTGTGAAGGGGTGATTATCTTGGATTTTTTAAGGGTCTGTCTTCCTTTTCTTGGTACATAGTCGCAATCTCGCCTGGGATTTAGTGGAACGCCCTTGAATCGGTTTTGGTGGTGGTTCCATTTTTCAACAAAAACGAAAATATAACTCCACGTGATGACCGTAATGCTCTCCACCAGTCGTAGCCTACCTATATGTACATGTATCTATTCTACCAGAAATACTGTCCAAAAAATAAAGTGCCGAAATTAGAACACCTAACGGGCATTAAAAATAATACTGTTGCAGGTAAAATAAATTAAACAAAAAATATTTAATGAGATCGATGAACTAAAACCAAGAAGTCGTAACTAGGAACTGGTAAAATATCGAAGATCACTCAGAAATATCCAGACCTTGACAATAATTCAGAACTAACCAGCACAATCCATCGCAATATTTGACTAGATGCTCGGGATTTCCATACCGTCTGGCAAGGTTGTCGCTCTCTCAAAGCACTCTAGCTCCCCTCCCCTCGCCTCCCCCAACCCTCCCCCAACCCTCCCCCAACCCTCCCCCAACCCGACCTCTATGACCTTGTTCTACTGCCGCGTCTTGTTGCAAATACAGTAACACTTTTATTCACAAACTTCCCAAAGTGATCCCGACGATTCTATTCAACCGATTTAGGTTTTCGATGCGGCTTTGGAATCAGTGAGTAAAACTCAACTTTCGTATTACCCGGTTTCTTTAGAATTTTAATCAGATATTTGAAAAACAAACAGCAACTTTTCTGTTTTTGAAATTAAGAAGTAAGCAATGAATTAATATCAATTCTGCTATTAGTCAGAGTACATTGCAGTTATCAGATCGCAGATCGGAGCTCCCCTTCGATACAAAAGTAAATAAATAAATTCAGCTTCGCTTGTTCTGCCATCTCTTGAAATATATTCATACCAAAGCGTCGGGACATTTAGCCTTAAGTCCTTTTGCTGAGTTTTGGAAAGGCACTATTGATTGATTGTTGTGTTTTATGGGGCGGAACAGCAAGGCATTGGAGGATTAATAAAGGGAATAAGATAAGAACAAATGAATTAACTGAATTATATTTATTTTATTACCCTTCAGAGGAAATTTAGATACTCGTAGCTGATAATTGCGCCGCAAGCTTAATATTCTTGCCACATTTGAGTTTACACTGTGTGACATTTATCTGTGCTAAATAATTGTTTGTTGTTATGGATACGTCCACAGAACATGATCCTGAGTAATGGTAATGCTACTCAATTCACTAATTCTTAACACACTGATGACGGGGCCCCGGGTATCTCCGTATTAGAGCGGCCACCGGTAAATGATGGGTCACGGAAATCTCCGTTTTTGCGCACGGACTTTGTTCACGGTTTGTTGTGTTAGGCCTATCTCTTGGGTAAAGTTTGAACTAATTTCTGGCAAGACATGGAGTAGGATGATTGTAGATGTTAATGTCGATATATTTTTCCACTTGTACGATCATTATAGCTGTGAATACTTCATGTATACAGAGGTGATCTTACGCGTCGAGAATCAAGATGTCGCACCTGTGGCAACGTGCCTTGAGCGACGATGTAATTGTTCATGAATTCTACGCATATTTATTATCTGATGTACTCTATTATATAGAGAAGGACAACGGTGATAATACTAGTGATAGTGGCAATGACATTTGGCCTTCTACGTCTACTAAACGACGGCCGAGTTCAGAGGTTGTAGATCGCTTTTCTGGTGACTAATTCTTCAAAATTTACGTAATACAATCTAACCTATATCATAGTCAGAATTTACATCAATATAAAGCATCGCCCAAGACACTATGTGGACTGACATTTCAGTTGTTGACATAAAAATATTTTTATGTTCTACCATGGCGAAATTTAAATATTAAATGCCAGAAAACTGTACTATAATTAGGGTCATTATTGTACACGTTTTCATTATGATACAGTTTCTCCACCAATCATAGCTCAAGATGTTCATTATGAAACTTTTTTTGACCAATTAGGTAAGGAAAGTTTCGCACATGCACTCAAAATCCAACATGTCGGACGTGAATTACATGATTTGAGAGTTGACAAGGTAAAGGATATAGGTTCAACCATTGTAGTTACAATCCGAAACACAAAGACAAAATCAGCACGAACCTTTACGGTAACAGGGTAACAGGAAAATACTATGAAATATGCAAGAAATTTATGAATCTACGACTAGAAGTTTGCAACACACCATCCTTCTAGCCTATATAAATTACCGACATAGAACATGCACCCAAATGTTCGCATAAATAAACTGAGGAATATAGGGAAAGAAATAGCGCTGTACCTTAATGTCCCCAATACCAATTTCGTACAAGTTTGGCGACAATTGTAGTGAATGCTGGTGTTGATATAACCACACTATACCGCCATGGAGGCTGGTAACTTAATGACATTTGATCCAAGGTAATCAATATGATGATGATAATTGTTGTTTTAAGGGGCCTAACATCTAGGTTATCAATAGGTTATCAATAATTCAGCTCTCTGTTCAGTAAAGGGATTTCTTATGCGAAGCTTTTCCACCAGGTGTCATGACTGTTCTTTGTGGGGCTCCATTGATCTGCCTTCCGTTGACATTCTATACGCATCGAATTTGAAGAATAACCAGTTGATAATACGATACATTTTAATTTTAAAGCGTTTTCAACAGCCTATTGTGTGTTATTTGAACAAAATAACAAAATGATCCCACATGGTACGTGTGCGCTATCTGCTGGTGCTAGTTCAGGATAAACCATGTTTCAAAGCATTTGAACTCGTTATTGGGTATAGAGCGAATGCTGAGACTACACAATTCCCAAGAGGAAGAAGAAGAAGAAAGCTTTGGAAGGTCTTTGGTCCTTAGTGGGAACCCAGCGCATGCGCTCTGTTCACTTAGATCATCTGACAAAATCTCGATAGATATTTATGAATTTTTATGATAGAACATATAATAAAGTTGTAATTATCGTCAAACAAACAGTCGAATGCAACTCACCTATAATGATAATGAAGACACTCGTATGGAAATTATAAAACTAGCTTCTCTCATTTTATAAACATACTCGTGTCTTAATTATTGCCATTATCAGCTCGTTGCATAATGTAGGCTACTATTAGCGACAGGTTAGAAAATAGTGTTACATCTGCTCGTTCTCCAAGGGAGTGTTCTTAGAGAAGTACGACATGTAACTGAACCACTAGAAATCTGATGAGTAGGAATTCCACGTTTGAACTTCTTATGATCACTACAATACAATTTGTGGTCATTTCAGTAAAGTAATGCATCCTAGTAATTACACACTAAAATCATTCGATCCACAGAGGGGGTGACAAAGTCATCAATATTAATACAGCGCGTCAATGAGCACACGCAATTAATAAGATAAACGCAGAAGAAACTGCGACGAACAACTAAAGCACCTAGCTTCAGACTGGGTTTGAAGTAGACATTACTGCATGAACGTCTTCTCTCTTCTGACAGGTCCACAGTCCGGTCACATGCTAGTGGCCACAGCCAATTACAACCTGGTCACATGCCCACTCTTACAACCGCCAGTTACAGCAAATGGACGCTGCGCTAGTGTTCCTCAGGCAAAGGACCAAAGCTTGTAGTATTTCCGAAGATCATTGAAGCGAAAATTGTATGTTTGATTGCACCCCTCTGATACGGGATGTCATGAAGGATCTGTGTTGGGTGAGACAACTAAGAAGCGTTAAAGCATTACACATAATACATAATATCTGGTAGACGCGATTTCCACATAATGCCTAGGTTTCGACGGTAATTTAATTTGTCTCAACAATAATGTTTACTTTAATGCCAGAAAGTTTGTATTTGTATGGACAGTTCCTAAAGAATGATAGGTAACCAGTGACTCGCGAAACTGGCAGGTTCAAAACCTTTCTGTTCTGTTCATGAACTATTAAGGAGCAGAGATCATTTGGTATTTACACACTTCCGACAGGAAATACACACGATTATCAATTTTAAAAAATAGCAGATGTGGTGTATAGCAAATGGACACTTTCCAAAGAATTATCACTAGGGAATGGTGAGTCAGTTCTTTAAATGGTTCAAACAAATATCCGATGATTTGTGGACGACTCATGAAACGGCCAATATATAGCAGCAACTGAACCTAGATTCCAATGAGTAGCACGCACTATATATATGTTAGTAATTCAAGGTCATGTGGGTTAGGTTATCTGCTGACTTGTTAAATGAGTAGCTTTCTCCCTCACACTCACTCCACACCACGTAACATACACAGCCAAGAAGAAAAAAGTGGACAAAGAAAGCACTGAGGATAATAAAAGGCAGGGAAAAGTAAAGCCCTCACCCTCAAAGGATGAGTACCACGGGGGGGGGGGGACTTAAATAAGTAGAGCCATGGAAGGCAGGTAAGGAAGAGAAATACGAATGCGTCCATCCTGAATAGAAAAGAGAAACGGACCCTCGTGGTCACCAACATGCATTTTCTCTAACCGTGAGCCTTTGAGGGAGGAATACTATCCAGGCTGCACATACACACTATCCCCTTTAGGGCCTCGTACAGGAGACTGGGGATCCCGTCTAAATGTCTGATACCTCTAGCCCTGAGCCGCTAGGAGAGAAGCACTATCCAGGCTGCCCATACACACCCTCCCCTTTAGGGCCTCGTACAGGAGACTGGGGATCCCGTCTAAATGTCTGATACCTCTAGCCCTGAGCCGCTAGGAGAGAAGCACTATCCAGGCTGCCCATACACACTCTCCCCTTTAGGACCTCGTACAGGAGACTGGGGATCCCGTAAAAAGCGTGGGTACCGATGTCAGGAAAGAAAAGTCTAGTACCTAGACTAGAGTGGAAAAATGAAACCGCCGGGGAGTGTAAAGGACAAGCGATTACGAAGGTAGGTTGGCAGAAAAGATGATAGAGAGGAGCTCAGCACAAGTAAGAGGAAGCAATGCCGTGCTCAGCTAGGGTCCCATGGTCACCAAGCCTCGATGGAATATTCGTGAGCCCACCTCGTGGTATAGTGACAAGTTTAAGTACTTGGTTGTCACCGTGGAGGTCCGGGTTCAATTTCCGGCTATGGCAAAAAAATTATGTATTGTCTGAGGACTCGAGCACGGAGCTCTCAGCGTCTTGAAGCTGAACTGAGAAGACGTGAGCTCGATTCCCACCTCAGACATCATAGAAGTGGATTGTCGTGTTTTCCCCATTTCTACTCCAGGCAAATGCTGGTATGGTACCTAAATGGAGACCATGGCCTCTTTCGCAATCTTAGTCTATAATACAAATATTCACACTAGTACATCCACCACAATGACACAGGTTATCACACAGTTTGTACGCACATACACGTACATGGCCACGATGTCGCAAAGGCCCGAAATGAATCAACAAAACTATTCGTGAATCCCTGGAAGGACTGAAGTAGTGATGTACAGAGTGGCGCACGAAATGTCATACACTGAAAATTGTTAATAGAACATTTAATATACAACATTATTAATCAAAAATGGCATTACAACATTCTCTGAAATGTGCATGATTAGTCAGTATGCAGGACATGTTCAAGATGCCCACCTTCTCGGCGTACAACAGCTACTAGACGAACCTGCATGTTTGTGACCACTCCACGACACATGTGCTCACTTAACCCTCGGAAGAAAGTCACAATGGCCGCTTGCAATCGCAGTACATTTCTGGTTTCTGGCGGTAGATTGTCTTCTTCAAATAGCCACAGGAAGAAGTCATAGGGATTAAGATCGGGGCTATGTGCTGGCCAGAATGAGCAGCTCTGAAAACGTTCGGTATATCGACGGAATATCACACGGGGACCGAAATGTTCATGCAGGAAGTCCAGAATTACATTTTCTGTGTGCGGACAAGCTCCATCTATCATGAACCATTGTGTCTATATTGGTAGTCGTGATGCAAAGAGTTGTGGAAGGATACTGTTTTGCAACATGTCCATGTAACGTGCACTGTTGACTGTGTCATTGAAAAAGATTGGCCCAATATTTCCATGACTGGAAATTGCAACGCACACACACACTTTCACACCATGACTTTCAACCTCGTGCACAATAGCAGGCCGTTTCTTTCGCCCAAAACCGGACATTCTGTTTGTTCACAGCACCGGAAATGAACACAAAACCTTTCCTAAGTCCGAGTTGCACGCTATGTATCCGCATAGAACAACATTCTTTTCACCATCTATTCGCGCGTCAACTTCCCTTTATCCGCCATGCTGTATAACTGGAAGCCGGTATGCATGCGCGACATGTGGTGCTGTCTGTCGAATCACACATGAAATAAGGTTTCTGTTTACGAAAGGATATGGTTGTGAGCCCAGATTTACACATTTTATAAACCATTTTTGATGTATGACATTTCGTGCGCCACCCTGTAATTGGAATTATTAGAGAATACACCTCGAGGTGTAGTAGCGGCTGTCACTCTGGAGGTCCGGGTTCGATTCCCGGCTCTGAAAAGAAATTCAATTCTGGCCTGAGTGTTGGAACGGGGTACACTCAGCCTAGTGAGGAAAAACTGAGAAAAGGTGAGTTTTATCCCCATCTAAGGCAGCCTGGAAGAGACTTGCCGTAGTTTCCCACTTCTACTGTACACGAGGCAAATGCGGAGAAGGTTCCTAACTTAAGGCCACGGCCGCATTCTTCCCAATCCTCATCTGAATTACAGGTACACCCACAAATACACTCATAATAATAACACAGGTCATCATAAAAAAAATCCAGACACACCCATGTTTACGGGGCAAAATGACCACGATGTCCAAACCACTCAAACGAAACAACAATAGCTATAAAAACAACACGGTTTTGGGGCAAGTGCCCCGGGACTTAAAATAAGGAATTATCAGACATTAGCGTGGATTGAGCGTGAAGCCCCCCGGAGGAGAAACGCCTCTCAGGATGAACTTGAACCTTGGATTCCAGAATAATTGCAGCTTACCTTTGCTGTCATAAAGCGTGACTTTCAACGAGCTTGGTTACACTACAAGGATGTACAGAGAGTAATAGAAGTTGATGCTTTAATAATGTGCTTGGGTACCCTGATCATCAGCCCCGAGTACTTGAGTGTGTGTGTACTGTGAGTGTGTGGTAGTGGGTCACATCCCGCCCTCAAGCCATGTCTGCCAGCTGGAAAACTTTTCTAGTACTGCAAAGTTTCCGTAATACTATTAAACTCGGTCAGATGCCAAGTGTGGCGCAAGGTCAGACGAGGTGTTTCATCTGGGGAGCCAGCGGAGAAGAAAATAGCACGTAGTGAGGCAATCAGAGCATATGTGCCGCATTAAAAATAGTGGTCACACAACGACAGCAACAAGTCCCAAGTGCTACCTCACTCATTCACTCTTGTTGTAGGGTCCGCAGTGGGTTCGCCACCACCGGCGAGATCAACAACAACAACAACAACTTCATAATAATAATAACATCAATATTAATAATAAATGGAATGATTTATTCACTTCCCAGAATACCAAATATATTGTAATCATTTTGGTCCATGTCATGTAAAGAGCTTTACCAGGAATAATAGTTTAATTTAGGGGGTTAGATATCGCACTCATCAGTCCCGTATACTTGGGTTTGTGCTGAATTTGACTTACAACATGTGTTACTGTCGAGTCTGCAGTAGTGTGCACACTTGTAACTGAGGCGTGGATTAGAAAGGAGTTGGCTATGGCCTAAAGTTATAAACCATTCCTGTATTTGTCTGGGGAAGATTTTTCTACAAAACCACAGAAAACCACTTCTAGGATGACCGAGGTAATAATCGAATTTACGCTCCACTCAGCGATCCTCACGGGGCTGAATGGAACCCGTTCCAACCCTCAGGCCTGAATTATATTTCTTGTTTCAACAGATTAGTGGTATTTCTCGTCAAAAGAGAACGTAACTATTAAAATATAGGCTTTTGAGGTCCCCTATTGTGTGCGTCTGTGTCTCTTTAATACATTATCAACGGCAGAACGGTTTCCTCGAAATTTGGTAAGAACACACTACTACCTAATCCGATCTAGGCCGTACCGTACCTTTAAAATGTAATACGTTTCACCGGTAATCCATATCTGCGAAACTGTTACTGATATCACCCTGAAAATGGATATGGTGATAGAGAATACTAAGAAGTTTACTTCTGTGACTACTAAATACGTGTTAGGTCAATGTACAAAACCAACATGGCGGTCAAGCAAATTACAATTTTAAAATGAACGTTTCCCACGATTTTATCACCCGAGCGCAGTGAAAGATGGCACGGTAAATGTTTACACAAGGTGTAATTTATTGGCCTCTGATGTCATTGTGAGGTTTGAAGCCATTTTTCAGTGTTGCCTAAGTAAACAAAAGTTTGATGCTTTTCAGTCGGTCAACACGAATGTACCCAAATAGAGCTGGGTTATGCCCTAATCCTGAAATAAATTACATAAGATTAATAAATACACTAGGATGACCAGTTTCGATCGTCAAGCGATCATCATCAGATCCATTACACTTAGGCTATAACATCTATGTTGGAGACTACAGGTGAAAAATATATACAATATGTACAATTATTTAGTAGCAGTGTTGGTAATGCAACAGTCGGTGTATGCTAAATGTGGTATATCAAGTGTTAGGTGAACTTCTAAAATAGTGATAAAAATCCGGAATTTGACTGTTAGGGGTGATTATATGGTTATACAAAATCAACTATGGTTATACTGTAATAATACAAGCTTATACTTATCGGGCTGTCTCCTTAACTGGAACTTGAAGCAGTTGCGTGTTTCCTCAGGCACCAGTTATAGTCGACTACCCCGGGTGTTAACTGGGCGGAACTGGTTTTCCCCCTTTAGTTGCTATGTTCTTTCTGAGGTCAGTGCCATGTTTATTTCTGAGACGTTGCCAAATCTAGATAAGAATGTATGCTATTGAATACAGGAGTCTGCACCTATTAAAGACCGTGGAACTATCTTCGCCACGCGTGGACTAAAAAAAGCCATTTAAACTAAGCGGTACACGGTCTATTGAAGATGTCCCGGCACCTTTAATACTGCCGTGCATATCGGCCTAGGTTTATTGCAGAAAAAAAGTACATAGTACCCTGATCCAAATAACATTTACCTATAAACACCGCTATTCCCCCCCCCCCCCCTTTGTTATCTAGCTTGGCTGTATCGCTAAGTTGTGTCTTGTTTTCGAGAGGGTGTGTTTTTTGTAGAGCGAAAAGGGGTGAACTCTCCATGAAAGTGTGTTCATTTAGATTGTTGGGATTGTTTTGTTTGGCTTGGTGAATCTCGATTGCTTCCTTTATGTCGAGAGCTCTGCCTTTCGATTCGTGCTGAATTATTTTTAGGTCAGTCTCGATTTTAGTAAAGCTGTGCCCCGTGTCACACATATGTTCGCATACGGCTGAATGTGTTCCGTATCTTATCGCATTCCTATGTTCATCATAACGTGTATCTACTCGCAGGGAGGGAAGTGAGGCGATATGCGCCGGTATGGAATACCGGCACTGCTTTCAAAGGCCCAATGGCATACCGTCACTGGTTTCAATGTAAAATAGCATACCGCCACTGAAAACCGGTGGATCTTAAATTTGTTTGCGCCGTAGGAATTAATATAATTACTTTTCATGATCATCATCCACTGGCACCAAGCTACCTTCGCCGATAAACATTCGCCGTAGATATCGCCAATATAGAACCGTGCGTTCCTTTTTAAAGCGGATCCGTAAAGCGCTTCAGCATCGCTGCAGGAAACTAGAGTGGGGAAAAAGAACGGCCATGGCTGTCCATGCAGAAAAACTCATAAAGCGAGATCTCTTCGCTACCGCTGCAACAGAGCGCTTAAAAAACATGACTGTGACCGGTAACTTGTGATGACCATAATCGCCACCCTAAGAATATACCGCTACATCTGATTTTTAAACATATTTCTCAGTAAGAAAATATAACTTTTACATTGCTTAAATAGATCTTT
The DNA here is from genome assembly GCA_946902985.2 of Meconema thalassinum. Classification (NCBI taxonomy): domain Eukaryota; kingdom Metazoa; phylum Arthropoda; class Insecta; order Orthoptera; family Tettigoniidae; genus Meconema; species Meconema thalassinum. The sequence continues at coordinate 418,839,407 of OX336389.2, forward strand.
ACTTTTAAAATATCTTTAAAATATCTACGCTCAATCGACAGGACATAATATTCTTGACTTTTGGGCTCCTGCTTGGCGAAAATCTATAAAGCAAGGTTGGTTACTTGTGGAGGAACTTAATTAAAAAGACGATAGTCTACCGCCTCGTTGTCGGGTTAAAAACTAGTGTTGTGGTGTATGGTTAGTACGATTGTGTATCAAGCAGCATCATTGCAACTAAAGTTTTTTATCAGCATCGGCTGCAGAACCGATATCATGGATGAATTTGTTGTAAGAGGACAAAAGAGAAATTTCAGCGAAACTGGTGATTGTGTTGAAGATAATCGTTCTGGGAAAACATTGACGAATTCGGCTTTGTCTCTCGCCTCTCACAGACAACAAAGCACAAGTGAAATAGAAACCAACAATGCAGGCCTAGATAATACAGATTTTGAATGTTTGCCAACATTTCTGAGTCCTGCTCAGTGGAAAACTAAATTCAAAGAACACGAATGGTTATCTTACAAAACCGAAACAAAAGGATTCGGTTGCAAATTATGAGTCAGAGCGCGTGGAATTTTGGGTGCTTTTAAATCAGAACGAACTCGCTTATCAAATGAGTGGTGTTCTTATTCTGTAAAAGCTTTTGGTGATAGTGATGTGAAAATGCGTCAGGCAATAAGAAAAAATCTTTGATCACAAGAATTCCCATGCCCATGGTCAGTGTGTTAAAATTCTTGAGGAGGCCAAGAAGCAAGTTCTTCAAAACACAACTGCAAAACAAGAAGGGGTTTACCACGAGAATACATGCAGAGTTTTTCGCACAGTGTACAAACTTGCAAAGCTAGAAAGGCCATTTTCTGATCTACCATCCTGGATTGATGCACAAAGAGCAAATGGTTTAGATATGGGACAGATTTTGTATTCCAAACATTCCTGTGCTGACATTACCAATCTGATTGGTGAAGAAATGAGGAAAACTGTAGTTAAACAAATTGTTAAAAACGACCTCAAGATTGGTGTGATGGTGGACGAGTCAACGTCAGTGGGTCAAAAATCTGTTCTTTGTATTTGTCTTCGGGTGAATTTTAATAATTCTGAAGAAACCAGCAGCATATTTTTCGATCTAGTTGAACTTCCAAACACCTCAGCTCAATGTATATATGATTCCTTAAAGTCTAATCTCTTTCAGAATTTTTCACAAGAGTTTCTAACCAGTAATTTTATATCATTTGCTTGTGATGGTGCATCTAATATGCTAGGGAGTGTATCAGTAAGACTCCAGCAAGAATTCCCTCAGCTTTTTATATGGCACTGTGCTAACCACCGTCTCGAGTTAACAGTTGGTAATGTTGTTTCCAAGCTGACAGCTATCAACCAAGCGAGGAACTTTTTTGATAAATTGTATTCCCTATACCATGCATGCATCACCAAAGAACAAAAACCAATTGCAACATTGTGTATCAAATCTGAGTACTAAAATCCGGGTTATAGGGAGAATTTTAGGAGTTAGATGGGTTTCGCCAAGTGCTAGATCAGTTAGGGCCATTTGGAAAGATTTTCCAGCACTTTCTCTCCATTTTAAAAGTGCCATGGAGGATCAAACAAGAGACTCTAAAGAAAGGGCCCAACACAAAGGACTGCTGGATCGTCTAACCGATATAAACTTTATCCTGAATATGGGGTTTCTGATAGATGCTCTGAATGAATTAGAGGATCTGTCGCTTCAATTGCAGAACAGGGAGATGACTGTTATTCAGGCTCATAAGCTAGTACTCCAAAAACTTCAAGTTTTCCATTCTCTACAAACCCGACCTGGGGAGTATACAGAATTAGCAAGAAGTGCAGCCAAGTGTAAGGAACTAAATGGCGTGAACTTGCACGGCCCTGGAAGAGTGCACAGAATTGATGAACACGCCTTCTTCAGTCTACTTGTGGAAGAAATGGAGAAACGAATGCTAAACAGCCAGTCTTCGAGATCTTCTGCTTCTACTGCACAATCTCTTGCAGCAAAGTATCAAGAACGTTCAAGTAATTCAGAATGTTCTCCGCAGTGGTTACGTGCAGCTGTGAGTGGTTGCCTCATCGGTTTAGTTGGTAGCACGGTGTCTTTGACAGGGTGAATCCCACACGTGTGGGCTGTAGCCTGTCGGAATCGTCATTGTATATTGCAATTAGCGAGCGTATGTGTCGTCAGCACTTCCAGCATCTGTTATGAATGGCTGAGGTGAGTACAAAGTATACTGTTTGCTTGTTATTAGGGAACACAGCGATGACACAATGCATTCCTCACATAAGTCAAGCAGCATTGCGCATCATAGGAGCTCATGTCACCATGGACAGTTAAAGGATGACAGTGGCTACTTGACCTGAGTCATATCCTACTCGCGCAACTGTATCTGTCAACGAAGCAGGCTGACGTGTGACACAAGTAAACAAAGAATAGTTCCCATCTCGACCGCCGGCAATCAATTCGTGAAAGGCTAATATGATGCAAGCGGCAGCCGTGCTGCAAACGTAACTTCTGTAGCTAGCTCTCCCAGACGCATGTAGGCGCTGCGGAGAACATTCCCGGACACTGTATTTGATGAAACAAAGTGGCCAGAAGATGTGGGCAGTGATATTTGTTTTGGAGACAGTAAAATAAAATATCTGTGTGAGAAATTTTGTATAGGTTCCATGAGGGAAAGTGTAACTGGTTTCAGGCTGTATGTATCAGACAAAACAGTATCTGATGATCTAAAACTACTTCTTGGGGCTGTGAAAACCATAATCATATCCACAGCAGAATGTGAACGATCTTTTAATGCCATGAACGTAATATATTCACCTGAAAGAAATCAGCTTCAAGTGAAAACTGCTGGAAACTTAGTCTTTTTGAAGTTGGTTGGGAAATTCACAAGTTCAAGCCTGATAAATATGTTAAGGCATGGCTAGTTAAGGGACGTCGCAGTGCTGATGACAACAACTCCATGAAGCGAAACATGTCAGATGTCTCTCTTCCAGGGTTAAAAGTAGTCTGGGAGTATATACACGAATTAAATGGTATGCAACAAGTAAAATGAACCTTTCTGCAAAAGCACACATTTTTAAACACCATTTTTCGTTAAGTTAATGATAAGTTCATTTAATATTTTTTTCCTATTTAAGTTAGGCCTATCAGTCTTAATTTTATGTATTTTTAAAATATAGAATTTACTGTTTATATTGCTGTACTGTATTTTCGGATGCTACCTTTGTGTGATATTCAGACCAATCTATTTTGACTTATGACACATTTGCTGTTAATGTTTCATCTTATAAGGATGCTAATTATATATCAGTAACAAACAAACAAAAATTAATTTAGTTCCCCACTTCACTCATTTAATTTTATTTATCTATATAGCCTAAATAATAATTCACACATATATTCTTTAAGTGAAAAATAAAATTTATTACTTAAGCATGATGCAATTCTGAGTGAATAGAACAATTCCCTGCATAACACGTTACGTTGTAAGTGATGGGTATGACTTTTTGAAGTTGGGGTATGACAGGGAAATATCTTCGGATAGCATACCGCCTCTGTTTTTTCCCACTTCCTTCACTGTCTAAGGCATAAAAATAGCATTCACAACGAATAATACGACCGGGAGGCACCTGCAAAATAGTAATCTAAATAAACAAGACCCGTATTCAAAGTCAGGGGTATATTCTATTACATGCCAAAAAACGGGTTGTCAAGCTAATTACATTGGACAGAGCGGAAGACGAGTAGATACACGTTATAATGAACATAGGAATGCGATAAGATACGGAACACATTCAGCCGTATACGAACATATGTGTGACACGTGCCACAGCTTTACTATAATCGAGACTGACCTAAAAATAATTCAGCACGAATCGAAAGGCAGAGCTCTCGACATAAAGGAAGCAATCGAGATTCACCAAGCCAAACAAAACAATCCCAACAATCTAAATGAACACACTTTTATGGAGAGTTCACCCTTTTCGCTCTACTAAAAAACACACCCTGACGAAAACAAGACACAACTTAGTGATACAGCCAAGCTAGATAAAAGGGGGGGGGGGGGATAGCGGTGTTTATAGGTAAATGTTATTTGGATCAGGGTACTATGTACTTTTTTCTGCAATAAACCTAGGCCGATATGCGTGGCAGTATTAAAGGTGCCGGGACGTCTTCAATAGGCCGTGTACCGCTTAGTTTAAATGGCTTTTTAGTCCACGCGTGGCGAAGATAGTTCCACGGTCTTTAATAGTTGCAGACTCCTGTATTCAATAGCATGCATTCTTATCTAGATTTGGCAACGTCACACAAATAAACATGGCACTGACCTCAGAAAGAACATAGCAACTAAAGGGGGAAGAAGGGGAAACCAGTTCCGCCCAGTTAACACCCGGGGTAGTCGACTATAACTGGTGCCTGAGGAAACACGCAACTGCTTCAAGTTCCAGTTAAGGAGACAGCCCGATAAGTATAAGCTTGTATTATTACAGTATAACCATGGTTGATTTTGTATAACCATATAATCACCCCTAACAGTCACATTCCGGATTTTTATCACTATTTTAGAAGTTTACCTAACACTAGATATACTACATTTAGCATACACCGACTGTTGCATTACCAACACTGCTACTAAATAATTGTAGGTACATATTGTATATATTTTTCACCTGTAGCCTAAGTGAAATGGATCTGACGATGATCGCTTGACGAACGAAACTGGTCATCCTAGTGTATTTATTAATCTTATGTAATTTATTTCAGGATTAGGGCATAACCCAGCTCTATTTGGGTACATTCGTGTTGACCGACTGAAAAGCACCAAACTTTTGTTGCCTCTAATGTCATTCAATTGTTCACATAAACTCAAGATGGCGGCTGTGCGAAATTCTAAAATTTAATTATCACTTTCGTGTCCTCATCATGTGATCGAAGTGAACGTTTGTATAATGTACCAGTGGAATAATATTCATCTATAGGTAGCCTACATAACACTATGGGATACATATAGAATAATCCTACATGGCGATCAACCGAATTTATTCCCCGGTTCTCAATATCTACTTATCGATTACAGCAATGAAACTGACATTTATTATGTTCATAGAGGTCATTAAAATAAGTTCATAATTTGGCCTTTCAATAACCTGATGAGCACAAAACCAACATGGCGGCGACGCAAAATTTAAATGTTTAATTGGATGTTTCTCGCGACTGTTATCCGAGTGCTGTAAAACATGGCACGGTGTATTCTCATAAAGGCTTAATATAGTGACGTAAAATTAGATTTAATTTTTATGAGAACGTAAAATGGCGGTGGTGTATTCTTGGAATACACGGTATGATAGAGTATATTTTTAATGCTCTTTTCTTGTTCATTCCTTCCTTTTTATCAAACACCAACAGTGATCTTCTAGTTTCTCTTTGGTGGTCATGTCTCTTATGTCATTTGTGAGTCTGTTCTAGATATATATCTTCCATGACTCACCTAGCGTCATCTGGCAGCGAATCTTCGAAGTTCCTCAATTCTTCCCGGTGCAAGAGGACTTCCTTATCCATCTCGCCACCAGATCTCGTCACCATCGCCAGCTATCATCTCTGTGATCAAGATAACTTCGTCTACTTTTTCACTCACCATGCTGCGCTAGTATCGTCTGCTATCAACTCTTTGAAGACCATTCATCAAGAAAAACATTTATTTTTTCAAGGTTGGCTATTCTGATATGTATTCCTTTTGTCTCCTACCCCCACTCTTTTCCCTTTCCTGATCCCTCTGCGCTTCGCTGAGTGGGTCTCACTTGTACGTCGACCGTCGACTCAGTCAAGGCTCAACTAGAGCCAGCCTCCTGAACTAAAGAGGCATTCTTTAGATTCCACGCCATGTTGGAACTTTAATCGTCAAAGGGAACTTCACCTTCGCCATGCAGCAAAGATAAGTACAGACTTCAGGTTTTAACCTCATCTTCATCGGTTTTAATTCTACATGCTTTTAACTATCATTTTATAGGCAGTGTGAGATTACTATATTTTGGGGCAATAATCATCCTTCGCGGGATTTACCATGTTGGGCTTTTGTCTGTCTAAGCCAACCTTAATAGAAAGTAGCTTTTCTTAAGCTAATTAAATGAGAAATCTTCTCACAACGTGGGATATTATCGAACACCCGCTGTCTATAAAATATTTTGCTCGTTCCACCGCTGGAATAACTTTGGCCCTATTCTTCAGTCAAGATTGCTCTGGAACCTTCCAGAATCTACCAGTCACGCCGTCATGTATTTTCCACTCACATGTGTGAATACTTTTTCAAACTAAAGGATCTTCCTTGTTATTTAACGCTCAATAGCTAACTTTTCTTCCTCCGTTGGGATTTTCTCTGGTGTACTAAATGACAATCTATAACTTTCTCAAGCAATAGACTCTCGCCTACCTAGTGCAACCAGTTTTTTTTCACAATTGCAATAACTTTCTTTGCCATAAACTTTTGTGTTACTACAGTGACCTTTTCATCCATTCAACAGACTATAGTGAAAACTAGTGCTTGTTCAACATTTCTACCGCGACACGATCGTCAGATTACCATAAATAAGGCCATGAACATTTATCCTCAATCCCAATTGCTCTTTCCTAAACCCTTTACTAACAAACCATAATAATAAAGTTGTTACTTTAGGTCTTTTCCAATGAGGTGTCACTCTATAGAAGTGCCCTCCCCTTTTTCTTATATAACATTAATTATCTTGATAAAGTTTCTTTTAGCTTTAATAGCTAATTCTAACTGGCCAGTAAGGCAAGTACAGCTCGCTACGCCAGCTTCCTGCTTGTGGAGATCCTCTCCAAAAAACTTATGGTTGGTTTTCCAAAAGATAAGTGTTTCTCTTTGCCTAAACTTTTAGTCGGCTCCTTGCTGGATAAAAGCTTAGCCATTTCCAAATGCAACTATTGGTTCATTTACCAAATTTATTCCCAAAGGCATAATTCTTTTATCACTATCCTTCTTGGAAGCATTTGGTCGCTTTTCAAGAACTCTACAACTTCGAAAACTGGAAATATCAAAACCGATTCAAATTATTGGCATTCTTCGAATTACTTGTTCAAAACGAATTCCTTTGAACAGACATACAATAAGTCTATTACTCTCTGTCTAGCCAGACCATCACCCTTCCCCATAGTAGGCATATGTATGCTTGAGAGGGAATACGCTAAAGCCATTCTCTTGCAAACCGCCTAGCTGCGTTTCCCGTTAGCTTCGACCAGGTCCTTACCCACTTTAGGTATCTGAGAGCGGATTTGCAGTGGCAACCGCCTTTGAGTGTATTTAAAGTTAAATTTATAACTTTTGTGGGACTCTCCTCTTATTTCTCTATCTTTTCTCTCCAGTCCGAAACCCACCTCCTTTTCTTTATCATCTTCCCTTGGTGGTTAGGTTATTCCTCAGCCCATAATCTACCCAGGCGGCTGTGAAATATTTTCAAAATCGCATTTCTATCTCTCGTGTCCTAAACAAGCAATACAAATGTAGGTTGGTTGCCTATAATTAACCCCCATTATAATATTCATCAGCTGGCATATAATTCTATAGCCTATAATCAGGGTGTAACTAAATATGTGGTAAAGGTACGGGGATTCGATAGAGGACCTGACAAGAAGCAAAACATGTCCGGTAAACATATGGTGTATTTGCTTTCGTTTCCATGTCACAAGCATTGCTTGTGGTGTACATAGCACAGACCGCTTCACTATGCAGGTTGGTCATTTGTGTTGATAAAGTGTACGTTACTACTTACAGTTCTCTACAGAAGGTGCTCAAAATGGCTACCACGAGCTGTAATGCAGGCGTCTATGCGCCACATCATTGACAGTCTCACACGCTCCCATATTCCCGGCGTCTGTCGTATCTACTGACATCCTTGCTCTATTCGCTGACGCAACATGTCCACGTCATGAATAGGTGGGGCATACACAATGGCCTTTAAATGACCCCATAGGTAGAAGTCTAATGGGTTGAGATCGGGAGAACGAGCAAGCCACGGTGTCAGTCCCTGACGCCCTATTCATTTGTTTGGGAATCGCTGATGTAAAATTGGCCTGTACAAGTGGCCTGTGTGCCCTCCGCAAATGACCAACTAGGATCGTGCCGCTGTCTGTGTTATGCACATCACAAACAATGCTTGTAACACGGCAACGAACGCACTTACACCATATGTTTTGCTTGTTGTCAGGTCCCCTATCGAATCCCCGGAGCTTTCCCACATATTTAGTTACACTGGAGCCGGGAAAAAACCTCTTGAGCTCCGGTCGGTCTCGTTTGACGAGAATGAAGAACGGAAATGCTGGTTCCGGAACTGGTATTACCGATAATGTGGCCTTGATAACGATTATTCTCGACATTATCGCTCGTTCTCGCTTGGGCAATATGGCGCTGCCTGAAGGCACTGAGGCTTGTTGTGTAAGGATTCAATGGAAATTGTTCATTCCGTTGACTGGAGTCTGCGAATTGGAAGAATCCACTCAACTTCAACGATATCATATTAACAGACTACCTAAGGTATATTGAGCATATCATCATAATAACATATGGAAGGAGATTTTGATCGTCAGTCGGTATTATTTGGTCATTAAATTTCAGCAAAAGAAAATTCTATTTGACGTGTAGACTACATAATTATTAAGATTTTTTCGTGTAAAGCCACATTCAAGCACTATGTAACTTTCTCGTAATCGGACCTGAAAATTCATGCACTCGCTATATTACTAAAGCCCCTGTGATGCAACTGTGTACTGTCGTATCATTTTTATAGTAAGATACTGGTAAAGCGGTCGACTTAAACAATAAAAAGTAAACGAAAATAAATTAAAACTACTTCCCCTACCAAGTATCGAGCCCCAGTCCTTTCATTCACGAGTCCAACGCGTAACCAATTCAGCCACTGAGACTCTTATAGATAGAGGGAAAATGTCACAAACATACACAGTGAAAACTTTTGTGTTGGATACTTCACTCTCTTTATCTCAAATGCTCCTACCAGTTTGAATATTATTCTCTAGTCGTCGGGCATACGAAAAAATAATGATCACCTTCAAGAATAAGATTGATTTTATCTTTCGTCATAATGGCTTTGCCATATGCTTAAGCCACCACCATTTCAATCGCGTCCCAACACACGTGCTCACACGTTGCATCATGGGTGATAGTGAGAGCAACGATATTACCTTGTGATCGAACGAGACTGTGGAGTATCGGACAAAGTGACATTCCCGCGGTAATGAGTTTTTCTCAGTGCAACTCCCGTCGCACTATTCTCACTGAAACTGTCATATCTTTGGCATTTATGGACAAATCAGTGAGGTGTTTGCACTGACATGATTAATACACTGCATGCCACAAACTGGTATTGCTTTCAAGCACAAAATCAAGAGTTTTTAGTAAATGAAATTAGTTGAAAGATTTTAAGCGAAATATTTTGCAAGTGTATTTTCACCATCATAGCTAATTTTGGCGCCTCGAATAACAACCAGTTACAAGGTGGAGAAGAAGGTTGAAAGTATTCTTTAAAGCAAATTCCTAGTCAGTAGGGCTAATAATTCATGAGCCATACACGTAAGACTATCTTTCAGCTCTTCTCCGCTACGTCAATTATTTGAGTTTTATTTTACTTTAGGGGCTACAACATCGTGGTCATTTTTGTGTTCTGTGTGTCAACTTCGTCTAATAACCTGAGTTATTATTGTGTCTGTAGTAGTGTGTGTATATTTGTAACTGAGAGTAGGAGTGGTAAGGAGGTGGCAGTGGCCTTGAATTACGAACCATACCACAGAAGGCGGGTAGATATTTGATATTGAATACGGTACATGAATATCCTATCAAGTAGGCTTCAAATGTTTATATTAATTTTAAATTAATGCCTGCGCGTTTGATGCAAAACGCCATCCTATTAAATATTAAAAATTCATGCAGATACTTGAACCAAAACTGACATTAATTTATTTGTCAAACAAGAAAACAAAAACACTTAAAGATAGAGCTTCATTAATCTAAGTGATAGACGAAATACTGCGTGAACATGATCACTTCCAATATGCATTAATAATTTTCATAATAGTGGTTTACATTCCGGAGTTAATTACAGAAGGCTTGGACTTTACACGTGCAGCGGCTTGAGTGACACGTTCAGTGGCTTGAGTGAGTCTGCTTTTACCTTTAAATAAATAATGTCGATAATAACGAGAAAAAAAGAGTTCCTGTATTCTCGACACTTAAGATTCTCATTCAGCGGAGAGACCTGGCCTTGAGTGCGCTTGGTGGGGGACGATACTGGCCATGCAGCAACTTACGATCCCGATCGGAGATGAGCAAATTTGCCCGGCTCAAAGTTACACTCTGTATAAAACAATCGTGGCATCTATGCGATTCATTTCACTGGTTCACAATATCTCCATACTATTTAAGCAATCAAACTTAAATTTTGTGTGGTGATAAAGGACTATTAACTAATTACATATATGTGATTTTCAAAATCCTGAGAGACACAAAAACAACGTGACGGCCAAGTGATTTTGAAATATTTCAAATGAATATTCTGGCGATCTAATTACCCCAGAGAAATGAAACTTAGTACAGTGAATATTTCTTCAGAGTATAGTATACAGACTTTTAATGATGGTGAAATGTAAAAAAAAATCAAGATGGCATCAGTTCGAAATTGTAAACCTTATTTTCCGTTAATCGTATCCTATTCGAGCGATAGAAGGGGAGATTCTTATGATGTGCTATTATAATAATCATTATCTAATGGCACTAAATTCTGTAGCATGCTTTACGTAAAACATACAAACCGTGTATATGACTTTAGTTAAATAAACTCCCGTGACTCGTTGCAGAAAGATTCCATCTCACGGGGAGAGTCTTAATCGCCGATACTGTAAGTTAGATATATTTTAGCACTTAATTGCTGTTGGTGGAGATTGTTTTAGGGGGTAAAACACCAAGGTCATATACCCCATTTTATATAGCAAGCTTGGTAAATTATGAATTATAAGCATGTTTATGTCTGAAAAGAACATATTTTACTGTGTTCTATTGGACCTGTCTCTCAATAAGTTGATAAATCAGTACACAATGTCTTAGTACTGCATTCATGTATTGTAGATAAGGTTATCATGCAACATATTCTCCAGTGCTGGAGGTGTGTTGATTGGAGTAATCATGAGGATCGATGAAAGCACTAGTACTATAGTAAGACCATTTCGCTTTCTTAAAATATCATTTAATGTTTCTTGTCTTCAATGACTACAATTCATGGATATTGTGTTTTGAGATTGTAATTGCTGCTCTATTTTTGATCACTACATAGATCCTGTACCAATAGCTATTTAGCTCATCACACGGGAAATCCTTTCAATGGTCGGGTGAGATCTTAATGGAGAAGAGCAGTAGGATAAATGAAAACAGGCTATGTAGTTCTTCGCGGAAATACAGTACCGGTACTTATTAACAATGGAAATGTTGTGTATGGCAATTTCCATTTGCATGCGAGTATGTTTGGAGTAAATGATTGAATACGTAGAAATCATGTAACGTAGCCGATTTCGTTAAATCACTCACCACGACCGCGATGGGCAGCTCCAGCAAGTCCTGATGACAGTGACTATCCTGCGTGTTGTATTCCCACACTCTCCCCAGGACATTGCCGGAATAGAACCCTATTTCCTGTCCCGGGGTACCTGCCCCATTGCCGACCATAATAATTAAAGTTACACATAACACTACACCCACCACAGAAACACAGGTTATCAGACGAATTAAACACACATCCAAGTACACGGGGCTGATGACTTAGATGTCCCAAGCCCCTAAAATGAATTAACAATAATTCTTGTATAAGCGACTTCAATTGCACAAGTCACAAAACTATTAGAATGACTATTACGCACAACCGCTATCTTGAATATATCATTAAAATCGATAATTATTCACCATCTAATAAACTTGCAATTTTGCCAGAAGGTGGGATAACGCATGAGCTTCACTGAGGAAAACACGACGACCTCATGGCAAGGCAGTGAACATTTTTGGCTGTCACCTCGGAGGTCGGGGTTCGATTCCTGGCTCTGCCAAGAAATCAAGAAATTTAATTCAGGTGTGAGAGCGGGAACGGGGTATACTCAGCCTCGTGAGGAAAATCTGAGTAGAGGTGGGTTCGATTCTCACCTCAGCCATCCTTGAAGTGTATTTCCGTAGTTTTTCCCACGTCTACTCCAGGCAAATACCGGGCTGGTTCCTAACTTAAACTACGACCACCTCCTTCTTAATCCTCACCTGAATTACAAATGCACACTCTAATACAGCCATTACAGTGACCCAGGGTATTACATAAAATTCCATACACTCCCAACTACGTGGGGCTAGATGACGATGTCCAAGCCCTTCAAATAAAACAACAAAAACAACAATTTAGTGTAACACACACGTAGATTGATTTTATATATTCATAAAGGTGGTCTAGCGTACTTTCATAACTTTCAAATCGATCATTAGAATGTAACTGAGCAACTGGCATGAAACTTACTAAAATACAAATCTTATATAAGAGATCTCATTAGCACAAGACAAAGTAAAGGATTTTTACACACAAGCGTCATAATATCAACAATGAAAATCAACAACTCATGATGCAGCTCAGTAATAATAAAGTTGTGTTGTTGTTGATTGTTTGGGAGCTTTGCCACATCGTGATCATGTAGCCCCGTATACATTGGTGTGTGTAGTAGTTGTCTGATAACCTGTGTCACTGTGATGTCTGTACTAGTGTGTGTACTTATAATCAATATAGGATTTGGGTAGGAAGCGGCCGTGGCCTAAAGTTAGGTACCAATCTGACATTCGCCTTAAGTAGAAGAGGGAAACCACGGAAAACCACTTCCAGGATGTCTGAGGTAGGAACCAAACCCGCCTCTTCCCAGTTTTGCCTTACGAGGCTGAGTGCACCCCGTTCCTGCCCTCATACCAGAATTAAATTTCTTGCCAGAGCAAGGAATCGAATCCGGGCCACCACGGTGACAGGCAAGAGGCGGACAGAAGATTGTAGTATTTATAACAGACTTTTTGTTTTAAGTCGTATTTTCATAAGTCAACAATCTATTTATAGAAGTGTGCCTACTTAATGAATTACTTATTTCAAGGACTAGGAAATGAATTGTACTTTCCCGCGCAATCTCGTGTTGACCGACTGAAAAGCTTCTACTAATAGATTTTTTAGGCAACACTGAAAGATGGCTTTTAAAATTTCAACAATTTCTCTCTCTAATTTTGTGATTTACGCCAACCTTCGATATTCAAAAGAAACATTATTTTAGCATTCTAACGATAGTGTGATTGAAGTCAGTGCACAAGAGACTTCACTAGTTATAACGTCAATAAATGAGCTGAAGTAATCACATTGTCATTTAATGGTGGATGAATCCCTTGCCAGTTACTGACATGTTGCACATCCCCGGCGCGGCGTCTTAAGGTGCATTAGTTAACAGGGAGCCTATGCCATTGGGTAGGGTGACGTGCAGTCCCGACACTAACACGAAATCTTCTCCTCCAGGGCTTTACATTCCCACCCAACAGGTAACAGAACCTTCTGCCTTCATTTCGCATGCACTGGACAGAGTTTTGGAATTAATCCCAGGGCTTTGGCTGGCTAGAAGGTTTCTCCACCGCGCTTAATCCGCCAGCCAACATTGTGCTGTCAACTATTTTCTTCATCAGTGAGTGTCCGAGTAGCCTGAGCAATGTCGACCAGGATAAATTAACTTTCTCTTTATACTGTATTTTGTTGTTTATCTTGTCAGCAGGTAAATTGGAACCTAAAGCCTGGACACTACCTGCGAAACGCTGCCCAGTGGAGTATGCGACATCTACAACTCGAGATCCGAAGTTTGAATCCCACAGCTGACAGTGACCATCCGCAATGAAAAAAGAGTTTCTCTCTGGGATTCTCCATATTCACCCCCAGGCAAATTGCAGGATAGTAACTTGTGTTCAAGTCCCATAATACAGATATAGTTGTGACCACCACCTTGATCCCCATAACCCTACCGTCGACTCCCTATCCCTCGACAACAGATGTCCCTTGTGATTTAAATGTATTTTAAAGTACTGTGACTGTATAACTATTGTCTTGGAGAGAGCCAACTTCCGCTTGAACTTCCTCATAAAACCGCCCCCTTTTGGGTGAGAAACACTTGTATAAGGCTTAAGATTAATCGCATGCCACTTACTTTGGTGGGCGTTGGGAATGATTTTGCCATCGTGGCTACAGTTATCATTATCACAATACACAGGCTATCTGAAAAATAAATCCACTCACACCGAAGCAAAGGAGGCTGACGACTAAGATGATCTATGCCCCTAAGCTCTCTGAAGGAAGTTGGTGTGACACAAGGAATGGCAGTGCCCGGTAGACAATAATCTGACTGGAGAAACAGATTTGGAATACAGTGCATTTTCTTGGGAGGACCAGTGGTACAGAATACGTCAAAATAAAACCCACATTTGCGGGTTCGATTCCCAGCCAAGGAAGTCAGATTTATGAAGGGTGGGAAACGATCACAATTCTCTGAGTCGAGCAACTTTGGCTCCTGAATGACCTCTCGTATCACTTTTTTTTATTACAGGACAAAATTAGTAAATCTCAAACACAAAACGTCCATTAGAGGTGTGGTTTCTCTTTCAGATGGCAAATAAGGGCAGTAGATCGTCTAAATGCGTCCAATGTGACAGATCTGCATCACCGTGACTGAGTCCTTATAATAATAATAATAATAATAATAATAATAATAATAATTACAATAATAATATCATTATTATTATTATTATATATAATGCGTTTGGCCCTCTAAGGAGCACGTAGAACCATTAGTTAGCATTGGTCTTCTTCTTCCTCTTATCTTCCCAAAACTTCCTCATCCTTTCGCTATGTGCCTGTCTTGTTTCTTGTGTCCATGCAGCTTTAAGTTTCAAATTCCCTCCCCTAGGGAACTTGGGTGGAAAGTTATATGAATTTACTTTCTGTCTATACTGTATGCAGTCTGTGCCGTTGTTAGTGGGTCAATGTTGATTTCAGAGAGGTCCTTCTGGGTGTCTGCTAGCCAGCGTACTTTCGTTTGTCGGGTTCCATTGACTATGAGGAAGATTTTCTTGGTCAGTCGGGAGTTCTCCATTCGAGCTATATGTACGTAGAATTGCATGCGTCTTTTCCGTGCAAGTGAGGTGAATCATTCAGTCAGTGAATACAGTTCTTCTGAGCGTTTCCTCATCCAGATACCGTCCTGAAGCTTTGGTTCAAATCGTTTCGTCAGTATCTGCCGTTCTATCTTCTCAATGTCTTTGATGTTGATGGTTAACGATGACGTTTCAATCGCATAGAGTGCCTCTGGGAGAATGACTGTATGGTAGTAATTATTATCACTATTATTATTATTATTTTTATTATTATTATTATTATCACACATATTATACACTGGCGGAAAAAAAATATCCCAACACCAAGAACGGGTTGTGCTAGATTAACGAACGTTGGTAAGCGGGTTTATACATCTGTAAGATGACGTTGATTCAAATTTCCCGCAAATCGCATTAGCCTGGCGCTAGTAGTTGCCCCATGACGTTGCACATCAGGTTTGCTTTTAAATACGGGCTCTACCGTGCGAGAGCGTTAGTTACCTGTGAGATAAGACGGAGTGACTGTGAGTGGGTCGAGAATGCCTTAACGATGACGAAGAAGCCAGTATCAACAGCTCACTGCGTTTCAGCGAAGCCGTGCAATAGGGCTACGTGAAGGTGGACCTTACTTCCGCGCTATTGCAGAACGACTTGGCAGGAATTTATCCACTGTGCATGCGTGCTGGCAGCAGTGGTCACGAGAAGGTATGGTCAGAAGATGACCGCCGGACGTCCCCGTGGCGCCACCGATAGGGAGGACCGCCGTATTCGGTGTATGGCTTCGGCATATCGGACGGCGTCTGCAGCAGCAATTCGAGCGATAGTTTGGACCACAATGACGCAACGAACTGTTCTAAATCGGTTACTTGCCGTCTGCGACTTCAGTGGTGTCAAGCGAGAGGATGGAGTGGAGGTCCGTTGTGTTTTCCGACGAAAGGTGGTTCTGCCTTTGTGCCAGTGATGGCCGTGTGTTGGTTAGGAGGCCAGGTGAGCGCCTGCATTCCACCTGTCTGCGGCGTCGACACACTGGACCTACACCAGGCGTTATGGCCTAGGGAGCAATTTTCTATGACCGCAGGAGCACTCTCGTGGTTATCCCACGTGACTGCAGATGTGTACGTCCGTCTGGTGATTCGACCTGTTGTGCTGCTATTCATGAACAGCATTCCCAGGGGTGTTTTCCAACAGGATAACGCACGTCCCCATGCCGCTGTTGTAACCTAACGTGCTTTACAGAGTGTCGACATGCTGCCTTGCCCTGCTCGATCCCCGATCTGCCCCAATCGAGCATGTAAGGGACATCATTGGACGACATTTCCAGCGTCATCCACAACCGGCATTTACCGTCCCTGTATTGACCAAGCAAATGCAACAGACATGGAACTCCATCCCACAAGCTGACATCCGGCACCTGTACGATACAATGCATGTACGTTTGCATGCCTGCATTCAACAGTCTGGCGATTATACCGGTTATTAATGAACCAGCATGGCACATATGCGATGGCCTTTCTCGCGTGGACATTAACCTGTTGTGATATACCTTTCATCAATTAAATGCTACCTCGACAAATATATTACCGACATTTCTTGCTCTACATTCCTTGTTTCATGGTGTTGGGACATTTTTTCCGCCAGTGTTTGTTATCCTTATGTTTGGTTCTGCTGTTCTGGAGCCAATTACTGCATAAGGCAATTCTATACTCAGTTCTACCATGCCCCCTGAGCACCTCTGTGGTTTGGCCACCTCTGGTATAGGACAGTGACAAACTAATGCAAACGTAGAGGTGACAATATTAAATGATACAAGGTGAAGCTAAATTCCTCTCCTCTTACAACACACCTGTCTTATCTCGTCTGCGGGCTCTTCAAGAGAGCGGTAGTTGCGCATCTGTCTCTGAGTATTGATCGCAAACTAATCTGCAGCCGTGTTCAAGTTTCACTCTGTGAGCAGCTGCTACTCTACTGGTTCATGCATCCCAGTAAAGTGTATTCAGCGGGGTATAATAATAATAATAATAATAATAATAATAATAATAATAACTAGCGGACCCGTGCGAGAAATCTCGCATGTTCATAAACCACATTTTCCCCAATGAGAGACTTAAGGAAAAAGGTTATGTTTTTATTTCAACCAAATGATTATAGAACACTATTTACATTTTAGGATAAAGGAAAGACCTCAGAATGTTAATATGACATGAAACAGGCGTCACAGCGGCCCGTGGACAGCAATTATGGAGCGTATTTTCCTTCAGCAACGGTGTTTGCAAATCGCACACTTCGTACAATTTTTTTAAAGTCGTCTTTTAAAGAAATTACGGATATTTATGGAATTAAAGTGCAATTAGTCACTGCTAATGTATATTCTCTTTCCTTTGAATGCTCATTTTCACGATCGGTCGCTTTTGAGTGCCGCAGGAGGGATCTATACTACTGAAATAATATATAATAATAATAATAATAATAATAATAATAATAATAATAAGAGAATAAAGAGAATTACCCGAAGCAGTGACGAATTGCACTCTGGGTAAATGCAAAGGAGAACCTTGGCTTGAAGAGAAACCATAGGCTATGTGGTAAATGCGAAAGGCTGCCCTCCTTGGTACTGCAAGCATAGTGCGTAAGATTTGGTCTCTTCAGTGACTTGCTCTGATCGTCTTGAGATCATCAGTGTCTTTGGTTCGCAAGGAGTCTGACGATGATGGCTTTGAATTATTATGTAAATTTCATATATAATAATAATAATAATAATAATAATAATAATAATAATAATAATAATAATAATAATAATAAATCCCATCTCCAACCCCAGCTTGTTCTGAACTGAAGGTAAGGATAGCTTAAGTTATTTTTACATGTATAGGCGTACATGGAAATCTAATTTTAAAGGACTTAAATCTAAACATCTAACTACTGTACATGCTTCCCACAAAGCCAACCTTATGACCTATCTGTGAGAAATAGTTTAATTCTAGAATACAACCATTATTCACTGGACGCTTAGTAATAATAAGATGTAAATTATATGTACACATAGAATTTTGTTCCAAGGCACCAATTAGTCCAACAGTTGAAATTAACATTATATTTATGTAACAATGTAATTATACACTGAATTCTCCGCGATTCCTTGAAGTTGAACACAGGAAGTTCAATCTCAACACAACAAATATCCTACGAAAGTCGTGTACTCTGACGTAAGTAGTAGTACTTTCTCGCTCCAGTCTGGTGTTTCAGACTGATGCCTTATGACTGCGTTTATAAGCAGTATGAGGTAAAGTGGTATCTCTGCACCAGATCTTACAGGATTTGTTATTGCTACGGAGAAACCAACATCTCGTGGAGCTCAAGCACAAATGGCAGTCGAGTCATGGGTATAGTCGCATTGACACCACCACTACTAAGTAGCGGAAGCACTCCTGGAAGATAGTTGGGTGAGGACAGATAGATGATGATGATGATGATGATAATTGTTGTTTTAAGAGGCCTAACATCTAGGTTATCGGCCCCTGATGGTTTGGGTGATCGTGAAGACGAAAATGAAATGCAAACTTAAAACTAAAACTAACTACTAACCTACATACTAGAAGAAGAAATGGAAAACGAAAGGAGAATAAGGCAAATAAAGGACAGGAGGAAAAGAAATGCCCTCAACCCTCGAAGAATGCGGATTGAGGGACTTGGAAGGAGGGAGAGCCATGAAAGGCAGATAGGAAAGTGAAAGAGGAGAGGGTCCGCCACACCGGTTAGGGACAAAAGGGGGAAACCTGACCCAGCTCAGGAATCCCTCGGGGTCGCCAACTCCCGAACTCACCAGCCGTGAGCCCCTGAGGGTGTAGCATTATCTAGGGTGCACCAAAAGTGGTGGAGCTACGTACACCCGGCCTCCTTGAGGGCCTTGAGCAGAAGGCAGGATGTAACATGAAAAGAAAAAGAAGGCTGACCCCTCGCAGAAGGAGGGAATCGGAAAAGATGAGACAAGGGCCAATTAAGGCGGGAAAGGAAGAGACTCCCTAGGCCTCGGATACCCTAATACCGTCGGGGTCGGAAGAGAACAAAAGTTGACCAAGTGAGGTCGACAGGAAAGAAGACAGAGAGGAGCCCGGCACAAGTAAGTGGAAGCAATGCCAGACTCAGCTGGGGCCCCATGGTCGCCAACCCACGTCCCACTAGATGTGAGCCCCTGGGAGAAGGACAGATAGAGAGGACGTTGCAAGCAATTAAGTGAAATGAATTTTTTCGCATGTTAATATTCTGGGGTTAAATACATACAATTCTGAATACACTGAGCTAATAACTACACCATGTGTAAGCTAGTTTACGATAGTAATTTAAAGCATCTAACATTAGGCATATATTCACAATAAACGACCTGCTGATAAACACAAGGGAGATACTAAATGTTCAGCCTACTTTCGATTTTTATAAGAAATGAAAGTAGATTTATGAGATCTACACGGGCTAAATGCCCGTGTGTATATCTGTGTGTGTCTATTGTATGTATGTGTATGTCTGCCCCATCCCCAACCCCCTCCTATCAGTTCAAACATGACGAAACAAAATTTAACCAAATTTGGCACCTAGGTATTATTAGCAAAGGATACCTCAGTGTCATGTTTTATATCGCCGCAGTCTTAACGAAAACAAAATGGTGGCCATCCGAGTGTCCATAGCTAAAATCTAATTACGACTAAACTAATCATCGATATCTCTACCAAATTTTGGGAAAACATACCTTCTTGTGGTAAGCGTCTTTCATCTAAACTTAAAAGTCATCTGCCAAACAATTCCAAGATGGCGGCCGTGCGAATCATGCGCGCATTATAATCCATAACTTATGATCCAATAAATGGATATTAACAGTACTTTGCATTGGTATAGCATTAAGTAAGTACCCACTGCAACCAACCTTATAACTATACGAGCGCGAATATTATGCACAATCGCTATCTTGAAATTATAAAATATAAAAATAAATAACTGCCAACAGAAAGCCTCCGTGGCTTAGGCGGCAGCACGCCAGCCTCTCACCGCTGGGTCCGTGGTTCAAATCCCGGTCACTCCATGTGAGATCTGTGCTGGACAAAACGGAGGCAGACAGGTTTTTCTCCGGGTACTCCGGATTTCCCTGTCAACATTTCATTCCAGCAACACTCTCCACTATAATTTCATTTCATCTGTCATTCATTTCATCAATGTCCCAGAGGAGTGCGTCAGGCCTCGGCAGCCGGCACAGTTCATATCCCCGCCGCTAGATGGGGGCTTCATTCATTCCATTCCTGACCCGGTCGGAGACTGGAAGCAGACTGTGGATTTTCATTTTTCAACTGCCAACACTTGAGAGTTACAGTAACGAAAACCAGTCACAAGGTAGGACCTTATACTGTATGTGGCCTTGTATGACCAAGGAAAATAGAACAGACCATTAGAACATTAAAATTGACAACTCAGAATGTAATTCGGTAATTAAGACTAATCTTGCAAAGATGTGAGTATCGCTGGAGAGTTTTCTTTTGCGTTACCCTTGAAATTTCAAAATTAAATAATAACTTTCGATATCCTAGAGGTTTAGTTACGAAATTTAGTAATACTGTAAAGTAGAACCTTATACTGTAGATCACTTCGTATAGTCTACCGTAAGCAAAAGAACAGTGACCCCACATAATCAAGATGGCGGCTAGGCGTACTATCAGAGTGTACGAAGCAGTAACTCAGGATGTTATTGCGCAATTAAGGCAAAACGTGGTGGAAAAGAAATACCATATAAGAGGCGTCAGTAGCGTTAATGATACAATTATCACACTGGATATACGTCTCACATCAGCGACCTTCCTGGAGTATTGTATGCTCAAAGCAAAATAAGAGTGGCTTTAAATTATTCGGATGGCGGCTGGGAGTGATATTAAAACGTAATAGTGAAGTAATTTGAATGTATTTGCACAATTAAAATGAAACGTAGTAACCAAAAGTACGTTATATATGAGACCTTGGTGAAATAAGCCATACGAGTAACACACTGAATACAACACTCGGCGGCCACCTTAATAATACAGAATGTAATAATAATGTTATTGGTTTTACGTCCCTTTTAACTACTGCGGCTTTTAGAGACACCGGGGTGCCCGAATTTTGCCCCGAAGGGGATATTTAACGTGACAGTAGAACTACTAACACGCCTCCCTTGCAGTGGGCACCCTCAAATGCCAGCTGACTGCGCCAGGATTCGATCCTGCAACCTTGCAAGTCAAGAGAACAGTGACTCTATACGTTCAAGATGACGGCTGGACGTATTCATAAGACTTGAATATATTGAGCACACGATGTAATAGCACAACGCAAAATTTAGAGAGAGAGAGGGAGAGAGAAATATCACACGAAAGATCTCGCTGCCATTGCTCATAGCAAAATCACAGCGCGCAGTGGCCATCTTGACATTATAAAATATACAAACAAATAACTCTTTACCTTTTAGAGATTCAATATCTCACGTTGTCATGAAAGTAGGACCGTATGTGGTCTATGTATGCCGAAGAACACCCCGTCATATATTCAAGATGGTGGCTGACCATACTATTAAAACTTTAAAATCAATAACTCAGGATCCAATTCCGCAATTAACACAAAACTTTGTAAGAGGAGAAAAACAGATAAGGTACCTCGCTTGCATTAGCCGCACAATGCATATAGCACACAGCCGCCATCTTGAATATATAAGACATTAATATCGACAATACACTATTTATAACAGTACAATGACGAAACGCAGCAAATAGTTAGTATCACATAAAAAGCTTTGTCTGCAGAAGGCGCTAGACGATTCCATACATTCAAGATGATGGATGGGCGAAATTTCCTAATATCCAATCAATTCCTCTGGATGCAAAAGCGGAATTACAACGAAACTAATTAAATGGGCAGACTGCACCATAGGGTAAAACTCTTAACGTTCATCACAAGAACATTAAATTATACTGCTTGATAAGGACAAAATTTATTACTTTACCCATACATTTAAGAGAAAGTAGGCTACATGTTGGTTTCTTATGAAATTTCTTAATTTTATCTGTAACTTTACTTATTGGTGGCATTATTCTTAACGACTTGGGAAACTCATTAAAACTTTTGGTTCGGCCTACTACTACCCGTGATTCTTTCTTACCATATAAATTGAGAAATGTGGGAGCAATAGATAGGAATCTACTGCCATATATGATGGATCTACTTGTCTAGTTTGTTGCCCATGTTATAATAATAATAATAATATAGGATTAACGTAGGCTACATGTCAAATAGTGTGCAATAGGAAGCACCAGGCTGTCATATTTTCGGCGAAGTGGTGATCTTTAACATGCTGGTTAAATCAACTATCACGGGTCCTTCGCATTTAAGGACCCTTGCAATACCAACTGACTGAGTTGGGATTCGATCCCGCAATCTTTAAGGCACAAGGTGAGTGGACGGGATAGAAGAGTTAGCGATGAATTAACACGTAGCCTAGTTTTATTTCTCCAAACTCGTACAGTCATTGCTAGCTTGTGGTCAGTGCAGTGGCGACTCACTGAGGATGCACAATATGTATGCTTCTCTGCTTTATCAAAATAAACAAGAGCATCATATTTGCAATTAATCAATCAAAATCAAGTTTCATTAGCATATGGTACCATTTTCAATGTTAGTTCATGTAATGATATGAGAACATAATGTTGAGAGATCTTGTATAGTTATGAGTGAACTGTCATTTTACCGTCACATCAATGTTATATAGTGTACTTTCTGCCCATGCCATTTGTCCTTAATATATGGGCATAACAGCAAGGGCCAAGCAGTATTTTATTCCTTGCTGTGGAAAAATATTTTACTGGGTCATGAATTGATATCGTGCACCAGAGAAAAGTATCATGAACTAACAGTCCTTTCTGTCGTTGACAGGTTAATTTACGAAACTGGTATTATAATTACAGTATCTCCTACAAATGACAGTCATCCTAACTACCGGCTTCACGCAGTACGTTTGGAGTTGATACATTAGGAGGAGTAGGTCACGTAAGCTATGTAGAATATTTAATGTTATTAGGAAATACTACAGAGTCGTAAGACAAATACTCTGAGAAAATACACCTAAAAATTAAAAATTGTCAATAACGCTGTGGTATGTAGAAAATGGGTGTAGCATAATAGATCAGTCATTTATTACAGAACGTGTTGCGATGAGACTATATTAGTGACTGTATAGTCTATCCCCCAGTCCCTTTACTCAAATCCTGCTGCGTAGCTGTGCGCATCAAATCATCCACCACGATCGCGATAGGGAGCTGCAGCAAGTTCGAAGATTCGAGGTTCGAATCCTGGCGCTGACAGTGGCTTTTGTAAGTGTGTATCTTCACGAGGTTTCCACACTCTTCCCGGGTAAATGCCGGTATAGTACCTAATTTCAAGTGGCAACATTGAATGAATGAAAATCCACAGCCTGCTTCCAGTCTCCGACCGGGTCAGGAATGGAATGAATGAAGCCCCTATCTAGCGGCGAGGACATGAACTGTGCCGGCTGCCGAGGCCTGACGCACTCCTCTGGGGCAATGATTAAATGAATGATAGATGAAATGAAATGATAGTGGAGAGTGTTGCTGGAATGAAATTTTGACAGGGAAAACCGGAGGACCCGGAGAAAAACCTGTCTGCCCCCGTTCTGTCCAGCACAGATCTCACATGGAGTGACCGGGATTTGAACCACGGACCCAGCGGTGAGAGGCCGGCGTGCTGCCGCCTAAACCACGGAGGCTCAACAAGTGGCAACATTAATAATTATAATTACATACACTGTCACCACAGAAACACAGGTTGTCAGACAAATTTACAAACACACACACAAGTATACGGGGTTGATGACCAATCCCGTTAAACGAAATAGCAACAAGAAAAATTTACTTAAATAAAACAATTCGTAGCAGTGCCTTCAATGCCCCCTTACTCAAATTCCAAGTTCCATGAAAATTAATTCAGCCGTTTCCAGTTGATTCATTTAAGGTTTTGTGATATCGCTGTGTAATTGAGTACGTGTAGGATTTTGTCTCATAACCTATTTCACCCTGGTGACTGTAGTAATGTGTGTATCTGTATTTGAGACTAAGATTGGGAAGGAGGCAGCCGTGGCTTCAATCTAGGAACCATCCTGGCATTTGCCTGGAGGAGAAGTGAGAAACCTACAGAAAACCACTTCCCTGACAGTTGAGGCTGGAATCACACCCATGTCTTCTCAGTGTACCCCGTTCCAACCCTCAAACCAGAGCTATTTATTTTTGGTAGAGGAAGGATTCGAACCCAGGACCTTTGGAAGCGAGGTCTCAGTACATATTTGGAGACCACAGGACAATACCTTATTTCAAGTCCCGGGACACCTACCTCATTTCTGACTCTAATACCTATAGCTACACACACTAATGCAGTTACCACAAAAACACAGGTTAACAGACAACTTGAACAAACACCCAAGGACACGAGGTGGTTGACCAAAAATATCAAACCTCTCATACGAATTAACAATTTATGTCAACACTTATATCAAACACTTTATCATGGGTATGACAATGCTTGTGCAACTTTATAGTGAAACGAGTTAACTACAGTACTTCCACTATTTGAGTAAATTGCGAAGACCTAGTTGAAATCGAGTCGACAGTGGCTGAAACAGAAGAATCTATTCTTTTAGTGGTGCAAGTGAGCAGCGGTAACATCTTCAAGTGGTTTATCGTCATTAGTGGTTATTAAACTACGTTTGGTAAGGAGTTGAGTTGTCGGTCACGGATGCGAGAAGTGAGAAGTGTTACTCACACCTATTCTCAGAATTTTTCTGGCAGAACCTACTAATAAGGCCGTGTGAAATAAGTCAGTAAAAGTACGAGTTTATTAGTCTTAAAGGAGAGCTTCTCATCTGTGGTCATGGGAATAAGGCTAGTAACACGAGGATTGTTTTATAAGTAAAAATATTGCAATCAATGCCGGCGTCCTCCTCTAATACTCTCTGTCACCCCCCTCCCTCGACAGAGTGTTACCAGCACCACTGCATGCGGGAATGAAATACGTAGGCTACCGCACCCCGGCCAACTGACCAGCTCCATCTGCGTTACTAACAAGAGGAGTGCCATCTCAATGCGCATCTATTTGTACAGTGTAGTTTCAAACATTATGGTCATCGTGTATGTAGAATCTAGTGGTATCTGCAATGCCATGTGTATATGAACTTGTGGCTAAGATCGGGAACGATGGAACCGTGGCCTTGAGTGAGATTGAGGTTCCTACCCACCTCTCCTCTCAGTTGCCCTCACGAGGCTGAGTGAGGCCAGTTTCAATCCTCATGCCTCCATGACTGAGTTATTGTGACCGAAATTACCCCGGGTCCTCGAGGAACACCACTGATGACTTCAGCGTGGTTATGTAGCAGTTGAGCCAGGAATCCAACCCGTACCTCAGGAAGCCACTTAACTACGAGGTGGCCACTACAGCAAGCATAGAATGAAGACTCCTCCTGAATCGTCCACCTAGTTACATAGTGACGAGCATTCTTGGCTGTCACCCCCCAGATCCGGTTACGATTCCCGGCTCTGCCAAGAACTTTAACGGGGTACACTCAGTCTCGTGAGGCAATACTGTATAGAGGCGGGTTCGATTCCTATCTCAGCCATTCTGGAAGTGGTTTTCCGTGGTTTCCCACTTCTACTCCAGGCAAATGTCAGGATGGCACCTAACGTAAGGTCACGGCCACTTCCTACCTCGATTACAAATACACTCACTAGTACAGATATCTCAGGGACAAACGTTGTCAGACAACTTCGGCACACACCCAAGTACACGGAGCTACTTGACCCCCCATGTCACAAAGTCCCTAAAAGAACCATTATCAACAGCAAGCCTCTTGAATATCACTTGGAAACATCAATAATAATGTCTTGATGCTTTTGCAACCTATCTGTACGAATGTTTGTTGTTAATTCATTTTAAGGGCTTGGAACATCTTGGTCATCAGCCACTTGCACTGGAGTGTGCGATAGATTAGTTTCATAGCTTGTGTTCCAGTAATGCTAGTGCTGGGGTTGAGGATAATTGTCCCGGGACTTGAAATAAGGTGCAAATCCGGCATTTTCTCGGAGGGAATGTGGAATAACTTAAACACTCCCACGATGGCCGCCGTCAGCAGCACAGGCCAGTGAGCTTCCTGTAGCTCCACATCGCGATTTGACGCGCACGAGTACGCCGACGGGTGCTGCGAGTATTTGACTTTTAGTGAATGAGAGAAGGATGTAAGAGTAATATGCAACACCTCCATTGACTGGCCTTTGATCCACCCTATTCATTACATACTTACTGCCGGGGGGAAAAGTATAGATAGGCCTACTCGAGTTTAGACGTCAATAAAACCGTTACCCGTAGTCTTACATAAAAACAATCTACACGAAACTTTTCCATATTTTATTCTGCGTTTAGCTGTGTAGAGTAAACATTTGTATTGTAACCCGTTAAAATGTTACAGCTGTTTGAACAAAAAAAAAGTGCCATTTCTTTTACCATGTCTAACGGAGTGCTCACTTATTAATTAACGTATTAATCAGATCGTAATGGAATTTTAATACGTCTTGAAGACACTTATTGCTAACGTGTATACGGAGTTTTAATGTGATATTACGGTTCTGAAAATAATCGTTGTTAATTGTGTAAACCAACTTTTTCTCGGGACTGGGTGGTCGTAGCAGTATGAAATACGGCTTGTTATGAGGCTCATAGCAATGCAAGGGTAAACGAAAAACTACGTGTTATCTTCACGTGATTGGTGATTTTATATGGATTGATATTTAATCGGGTGGTTATGTGGGAGGAAAGTGTCGTAGCTAATGGCGGGAACAATGCTTTCGGCCGAGGAACCTCGTGCGACGTTGCCCAGTGAAACAAGATACGCGTGTACTATTCCGCACGGTCTGTGATTTTTTGTTGTTTAGTAATTCGTATTTGAGAAACACGTTTCCTTTCATTTTCGTAAGAAGTGAAACATTTCCCATCCATCGTTTATTTTTTATTTTTTAAGGAAGCTTTGGACCACCGATGGCAGGTTTAAAAATTTGTGCCAGCTGAAAATCTGTTATTATAAGACAACACGTTGTAGTGATAGAAGATATTTTTCAGGGTTGCCAAATTCTAATAATGAAAACTTTTCAGTCGGTCAACACGAATTGTGCCCAATTACATTAGGTGGGGAAACAATATTTACGTACCCTACAAGCTAACACACTTTTCATGTACAAATACCTTCCTAATTGGATGATATGTTTCGAACGTCACGCGCTCATCCTCAGATCCTGCTCACTTAGGCTTAAATAATAAATAATGTTTATGAATCACAATTAAACACAAATAATTCAAGTACATTTTTTACTGTGTATTCGCCACGCGAGATATTACAATACAATTAGGCCATTAGTTGAAATAGGAACGGTTGATTTAGAACAATAATAACGAAGTAGGAGGACAATTTCAATACTGAGATTATTCATAATAACAATTCAATAGACAACAGGAAACATACTTAATCCACATTATTATTATTATTATTAATAATAATAAAGCAACAACCATAGAAGTGTATTATACTGTCTGTAACTAGTTGACACGTCACACAAGCTTTTACAAACTTATGTAATATAAATATTGTATATATTTAATTGTGTTTAATTGTGATTCACAAACATCGTAACTCGTTAAGCCTAAGTGAACAGGATCTGAGGATGAGCGTGTGACGTTCGAAACATGTCATCCAATTAAGGGGAGTACGTACTGCCTATGCTGCCAATGCTTTTTTTTCTCATTTTTAGGCACGCTCAGCTTAAAATCCCTTTGTCCTACATATTTCAAACTTTGTAGGATTGATATACAGAGCTTCTGCTATTAATTGCTGGCATTTGATTTGGGAACAAATGCATAGTTATGTTTTGGGGAATTTATTTCCAAACTTCAAAAATTACATGAAATATTTAGGGCTTTTTTTTTCATGTCCCCATATATTAATATATCAAAAAGAAAGTAGCTGGAGGTCAAGTATAGATGTATCACTGACAATTATTTCAGATTTCTATCTTATACAGTTTTTTAACTGAGCGTGTCTAAAGAAAAAGAAAACAAAATCTGAGAAAATTAACATTCAAGAATAACTCATAACAATCTTACTTGAGATCTAGGTTAGAACCCCCTCATTTTCAGTTATAGCCTCCAGAGTGGCTACCTTCATGCTGTGTTCAATGACTTTCTCTACTGCCTCACTAATAATGTCTGTGAACCTATGAAATCTAGTAGGAGAACTAGGCATATTCATTATAGCACATAGCATGTAACCCCCTGCCTTCCCCTTACCTATTGACCTGAGGCCATACACAAATTGAAGGTTCACCTCATGTCCACCGTTCACATATTTTGAGGTGGAAAACTCCGTTTCTTTCCCACAACTTTCACATGAAGGAACTATGGTGAAGCGAGGCCCTTACAAAATGCTGCCTTTTCAGACACTGTCACACAATCAATATTTTTACAAAATTTGCACTGCACAAACGATTCCACAGCAGCACACAAGAGCTGAACGTCTATAACCTGGTATCCTACTAAAATGTGTTCACTATTTGCACCAGTAAAGCCGCTACCTGAATCATACTCCTTATATACCTATACATTTTCTGAAGCTGCCAGCTTTTAAAGGCACGAACTTATAGGAGAACTAATTAAACCTTCCTCACTGTTGTTTGAGGTTATGGGAGTGGCGAGAAAATACTCACTGCTCGTAATAACAACAGCGTTAACCTTCTTTGTCTGCAAGCATGTCTTCTTGTTTCTAAATTGAGTCCCACGGCACTTACTTCTGCCGATCTTCCTTATCCTGGGCATGTTGAAAATAAACAATTGGAATAGGCCTAACAGTAACAATATCTCACAACATGCACCGAACTAATCTAACACAAACAATCACAGCGGCATCACACGTTGTTGACAGTAGCACCAAACGCTTAGCAACGAATTGCCTTCAAAACGAGGGTATGTTCATAAATACACCTAAATTTCCTCGAAAGTTATCAAAGATTAAAGTCTTGCGTGTAGAAGGGTGTGTGGCACTCTTAGATGACAGAAGCCATGAAATATACAAATTATGGATACTTGGAATGCGATTTTGCCGAAGAAAAACTGTTGTCATGTCGTACACATGTCAAAGAACACCAAAATACATTAAAACGAATTTCGCAATTTTTGCGAAAATTGAGGTACGTACTTTTATTCCTGGTATTTGTACATAAAAAGTGTGTTAGCTTGTAGAGTATGTAAATATCTGTTTTCCGCCTAATGTAATTGGGCAGAATTCGTGTTGACCGACTAAAAAGCTTTCTTGATTATTATTGACACAATACGGTCAAGATGAAATGTTTGAAGTAATTTACACTTAATGAGATTATAAGACTGCTGGTTTATCAATCGTCTGAAAAATCACTGTCCGATAAATAGGATGAAATGACATTTATGTTTCTAACAAGTAGGTCAACAATGGGGCCGTCATCAGTTAGCCCATCCTTTTCCCAGTAATGTTTCTCTATTTTATTGGTGTGTCCGATGCATTTTGTTCCATAGCTTGGGTGTTACTGACTTGTTGATGATTTTTGATAGAGTTCTTCTTGACATTCCTGGAAAATCGGTCACGGTCTCAATAACTATCTAATGGAGATTTTTTTATTGTAGGGAACATCTTTTTAAGATACAAGTCTTGTATACTGCTACTAAGTCGTCTTTGGGCGTCCCATCCTCATACACCCCTTCTTGCTCGATCCACATCCCGCCACATTCTGTTAATTTTCTTTCTTAGAAGTGGCACATCTCTCTACCGTCCCTATCGACCTTCAAATACACATTGACACTTTCTGGTATATCAGATACCTCTTATCATTATCCCTTTCTCTCTTGCTTCTAAAAAGAAACAAACATATTGCATTAATAATCATGACAATTTCTCTCTCTAATAACTGCGGTTTGGCTGGC